>LR990053.1:2773114-4023114 GCA_905147135.1 Blastobasis lacticolella
ACCTCAGAACATGCCTCAACTCCCTGTCGGTCACGCCTTTCGCCCTAATCCAGTGAATGCTCCAAACGTAAGCATGCCCACCACATTGCCAATCCAAAACCGAACGATGTCGGCGCCCCAGAACATCTCTCAACCTTTTGTCGGTCACAACTTTCGACTTACCCCAATAAATTCTGTAAATGCGCTCCAGAACATGTCTCAAGCTGTGAATCCTACGGTAATGAATTTCAATGCATCACCATTTGCAAACGTACCGCTGGACTCGTATAGTTATGGCCGATATAATCCAAATGAGTGCAACCCATACTGGACCTATAATATGCCAATGGTGCACAGTTACCCGCCGCCTCCGCCCCCTCCTCTTCCGGAGTACAATCCGATGGCAAATCCACCACCTCCTGCGACTCCTAAAGTTACACAAGGTGCCACGATAATTGGCCAAAACACTGGAGGCGTTATCAGAGCAATAAGCATAACCACACCCTCCAAGACCAAAAAACAAGCCAAAGCCGAGAAAGTCGTACCTCATGTGAACAGTAAGAAGGAAATGTTTGAAGAACTCAATAAAGCATTGCAAAAAGTTGCGGATGGTCCACCTACTCCAAATAAAAGTATATCCGAAACTGTTGCTAGTCCTTGTATAAAGCGGTTTCTTGACAAAGATAGACCAAGACCCGGCCCATTATCCAAGAAGTTAAAACAAAGTGAAGCCGCTGCCTATATTACCTCTTGTGCGCCATCATTTACAGATAGAAATACATCGACACCTGTGAATACCGGCCAGCCACAAAGTGCACCTATCGGATATTCTCCTCCTATTTTACCAATTCTCACGTATGAAACTACATATGAATTTTTTGCGAATCAAGAAAGGCAAGGCAGACAGAGTGTCTCTGAAGCGCCGAAAGCAGATAAAGAAGATTACACCATTCCAAAAGTATGTGAAGTCGTAGGAAATACAAATACTGTAAACAGTAGTACAAATAACTCAGTAGAAGATAAGAAAAAAATTTCGCTGGACGAATATAAGAAAAGGGTAACGAAAACTGACAGTATATCAGAAAGTAGCTTGGGAGGAGATAATATAAAAATCAAGACTGAAATTAAGACTGAGATAAAGACCGAATACGACGATGGTTTAAAGACATATGATAGGCGAAATTCGGACTTAGACCTAGGCTATGATTCTGATTCTACAGTGAAGTTATAACTAAGAAATTATATTTTGTATTAAGTACAATTTTTGTTATTCTTGGGCACTGTAGGGAATTCTTTGTTATGGAATTGGTGTAGAGCTCGTCTAATCTAAAATGACGCGCCCCACTATCGCATTACCGCACACAAGCAAGTTTAAAATATGGACGCAATACATATACAAATGCCGTTGTAATTGGTCATTCAGTTGTCGGTAGGATTCAAACGTAGGAGCACGCGTCGTTCATTGGCTCCCACACAGATGAAGTGTCGTTATCAATATTTGCACTCACACATCGAAATCAACTAACTAAGTAGTGGGGCGCGTCATCTTAGACTAGACGAGCTCTACCTATGTATTTTTAGTGTGCTGGATAAAAAACCTTCCATTCCTTCATAAATTGCGCTGCGTGGAGTTTTTTTACTGAAAATTATTTGTTAGAAAATTCTATAGATTGTTTTGTTAAATTTTGTTATTTTTTACTTTGATGACATTGACTCTTGTTAATTTTTTGGTTGTTACTATTTGTATTGTGTAAACTGATGTGTTATTAATTTTCTTATTTAAGATAGTAATGCGTATTACTAAATTCTGAAATATGACAATTATATGTGTACATTTACTTAGTTCTGCTGCTTCAAAAATAAAGATTTGCTTTGTATTTGGTTATGGAGATTTCCATACACATACATACCTACTGCAGATGGATTGATTACTTGTATTTCCAAAAGTATTTTGTTTCTTTTGTATTTATATTATCGAATAATAATTTAGTTTTAGTTGATAGCTGCCGTAATTAAAATATATGAATGGAATGTGTATTTTATTATATGAAGGTGTAGAGCATGTGTAGAGTTGGACCCTATTCTTCAAGGTAACGCTTATTGATACGAGTATTCGGTTGCAAGGATTTGGCAGTAAACATCTACGGTCTTTTTCATAAAATACCTTATTGTTGAATGAAGTATAAATATATATTAGGACACTTTAATTATATTGTAATACTTCGTAATAACATTTTACTTTATTTGTAATTTTTTGTGCATTCTAAGTATTCTGCAATGTTAAATTTATTTATAAAACGTGATTAAACAAAGACTAAAAAGTTTGTAAATTATGTTAATAGAACGGGACATAAAATTCACTTCCATGAAGTTAGAGTATAACCAACTTCATATCGTTCAAAATCGAACATTTCAGTCTATTTTACAGGGTAGGCCCTATTGGAGTACAGCCTATTCGAATTGCATGTTGTGACGTCATTCCACATGATGGAATCAAGATGGCGGCGTACTATCACAGATAGGCGGTTCTGCTGCAGAGGGTTAAAGAAGAATCTTTGGTCATGCATCAAAATTAAAATCAATACAGACAAATGACATCGCACATAAGCTACAAGGCTGTCGCCTGCGATGGTACGGCCACGTGTTGCGCAGAACGGCAAATTATGTGAGGAACAGATGTCTGGCCATGCTGCCCCCGCCAGGCTCGGGAAGGAGAGGCCGGCCCAAGAAGCGATGCCTGTACGTCGCGTCGTAAAGAGTGATATGCGTGCCAACGGACTCACCACTAAGGATGCCGAAGACCGAGCAAAGTGGACTAAGAAAAGCAGGTAGGCGGACTCCGGGCCTCCGCGTGTTGCGGGGCAGCACAACCGGGATTTAACGCCAAGATGATGAGGAATGCAAATGGCGTTTCATTTTAAAATAAAATTACTCTTTAAAACAATAATTGAGTGTTGTTGATTAAAGTTAACGATTATAGGTCATTTTGATTATTGACAACCATTGCATGACACATATCATAGCCTCCTTCATCTTACAAGCCATGCTGTAGCACGGAACGGCAACGTCGCTGTGAACCGATTTACTCATTCTTTACATGTCAATATGCGGGAAAATTATGAATTTTATGACGATAAATTCAAAATATATTGATAAAACTGTAAAATAACGCGTTTGTATGGACCATATACGAAGGTAAATAAAAGTAAATATATGTATAATTGTGCTAAAATTGAATAAATACGATTTTTGAAAAACAACCCTTGACCATTTCTGTTGTTAGAATTTTACTTATTTCATTAATCAAATTCTGTTTTATAATCGTAATCTCTCTCTAACAGTTACAAAGGCGTTGTTGCAAGTAAAATTATGATTAAACCTTAAAAATGGGAAAGAATCTGTGCCGATGTTTTGCTTTCCAAAAGATATAATTCTATTAAACAGATGGACTTTTGCTACTCCCCAAGCATACTGGAGTCTAAACGAAGGTTCTTTTGTGTGTAGCAAACATTTTCGCACTGTGAAAGTTATCACAAATACTTTAAACCACGATCTTTCATTATTCAAGACGATGGCAGCGTTGAAAAAGTAGGTAGGTACAATAAGTAAGGAAGTAGTTAGTTTTTATATACTTAGGTACTTAAATAATACTGTTTAAAATGTATTTTATCTAATATTTAATAAATTGGGTAACATTTTAGCTGGCAAAGATTTTTTTATTTCATAATAGCTTGTGGCCGCGACTGCGTCCACATAAAATTCGACTATAACGTTCCGGACCCGTTCCCGCGAAAATCACAATAAATATCGGAATAAATTATAGCATATGTGTTATTCGGGGCTATATGCTATGTAACTGCCAAATTTCATTAAAATCCGTTCAGTCGTTTTTGCGTGAAGAAGTAACAAACATCCATTACGTACAAGGCGAAACACACATTATATTTCGCATTTAAAATATTAGTATAATACAATTGCAAATAGATAGATAGGTATATAGTACAGGAATCTATCCAATTTCATATTATCGGACTAATGTATATACTTATTTATATACTTCATCACTTAAATAACTAATAATAGTTAACGACGACGACCGCGACGATATTTTACAGTAATTAAAATATCGTCATAGTAAGTAGTCGTAGTAAGCTTTGCTTAGTTTGGGGCTAGATGGCGCTGTGTGAATTTGTCCACGATTATTTATTTATTTATTTAATTTTCAGGTTTACTAAAATTGAAAAATGCGACGTTGTCTAACTTCTGCGCATGGCTTGTAAGATGAAGGAGGCTATGCACATATGAAACGAGTGACGTTATGTCATACTTCAAATCACAATAAGTATTTTATTTATTTAATGTAAACTGTCATCTGGCGTGGAGTTACATACAGGCTGCTTCATAGTGATAAAGGAGACAGTCTAAAATTTTCCTGACCACCAGCCGGCATAATAAGAGTTGTAATGGATAAAGCTTATACATAATACGTATTGTCCTCTCGAAATTATTTAAATTCTTTAGCTAGCCAATTTTTTTATATTAATGTTTAAAATATTACTAATTTGCTATGAAACGAACGCATTTTTGGCATGAAATTATGAACACACCCGAAAAAACATATAGATGCACAAACTTATCTGACCTTGTAGCCAAAACTGGAACCAAGTGTCGCCATTTTGAAATGTCATGTCAATGCCATTAACAGCGACGCTGTCACTGGGTCAGATTAAGTTTGTGGCACTGCATAGACAGACAGGTAAAAAAATCCTAGGTTTGGACATTGACAATGACAGGCATGTCATTGTCTTTGTCATACACTGCCACTAATGACGAATGAAACTCCATACTCCGTTAGGAAGACCTGCCCTGTGGTTGTGATTTCTATGGCGATGATAGGCTGTGAGCGAGTTAATTAGCCATAATAATATCTATTATGATGCTGGGGAATTCTAGTTATTATTTTAGTTTCTTTTTGGCCACATCCGTCGGCCATTTTATGTATCAAAAGGTGTGTGTAAAAGGAGTTTTCTTACAGAGCCATAAACTTGTCAGATGTGACAGCGTCGCTGTTCTTTATTCTTTATTCTTTATTGTACACAAACATGACATAATTATACAGTACAGTAACAGAGATGTACAAAGGCGAGCTGTTGTTGGCATTGGCATGACATTTCAAAATGACGAGACTTAATTCCAGTTTTGAATAGAATAGAATAGAAAAAAATTATTTGGCACTCCATACATACACATACAACTTATAAGTAACACAAAAGAAGAAATTTATTTCTGACGACGGACTACTAACTAACTAATTACTAACTTAAGCCGCATGTGTATGCTGCAGTAACGCAAAAAGGTCATGGCTCAGCACAGTGTTGCCTGGGAGAGCAACACACTGATATTCTGCCAAGACCCGCAAAGAAGGGTGCACGGTAAACTACGATACCATTAATGAGGTGCAACTACCCAATTATCAGCATAGAGTCTAGTAGTTTGTGTAATGTGTGTGTGTGTGCTTATCAATTGTCAATTTCACTATAATATATTCACTGCAGTAAAAGTTTTGGCCATTGTGTCCGATAAGTTTTTTTATTATGTAGTAAAAACCAAGGTTAAGCAATGCTAGTAATGCAAGGGAGCTGTATGGGTGACCATTTCGTATTTGAGGGTAGTCAAACGTTAGCACCGCAACGAGTTGGAAACTCGTTATGTGTGCCCCCTAATACCGTTGGCGGAGCGAGGTCGACCAAGGTGTTGTAAATACCATGATTCTAAGGAAATCTAGTTCTTGTGCTAGTTCATTTTGGGCACATCCGTTTGCTATTTTATGTAACATCAAAAGGTATGTCACGCGGCACGCCGCATTACCAGTGTTTTCTCAAAGCGAACGCATTACACGCATTATTAAACATATTGCCCTCTCCTCTTGAAAGGAGTTTTTTCTTTCCCCATTGATTTCTCTTCGCTATGACGAATCAAACTTCTTACTCCGGGCGTAAAAGGAGTTTCTTCTTTCATCGTTTACTCTACGGCTTGTTCCAGTGTTGCATGAGTTCCGCGTGAGTTTTGCAGTTTTGCTAAAAATATGTAGTTTTCAAAAAATAATTGTGAAGAACTGGCTAGGCTTAGATTTCTTTTTTCAACTAATACGAGTTCCGTATTTTACATACTTCCGTTTTTCATTCACTTTGTACCGGCTGGATCTTAGTGAACACCTTGTATGAACCGATAGACCGTATCCTTTAAAATCGTAGATTTTTCGGTAAATACTGGACCGATTGTTATGATACTTTGCAGTTTAGTTTTAAATACCCTACTCCACTAGTAGTATTCGTCTTTGTCCAGCATAAGGACAACCTGTATATCTAATATTCAAAGGTTACGGTGTGACGTAACGCCAAAACGCCACCCTCGAGGACAAAGGTCTTTTTCAAAATATAATATTTTCCGCCGGTATCCGACTCTTGAAGACAATCAGTATCTTGACTTTGAGAACTATCACCACGTGGTACGACCAAGACCAACCAACCACACCAACATTCTGAACCATATTCCATAGTGAGCAGGGAAACCTAGGTAGTTATATCCAACATGTAGGGTAGGGACAGCGGCCTTCAGCTTGCACTGCTGCGTAAAAGCTGTGCCGCACCGGTTACGATGATACAATGTTCCACCGGTGTGATTAAAGTGTAAAGAAATAAATTGGTGCTTATTGTCCAATTTGGGTGTAAGCATGCGTCGTCGCTGACGTTTTCGCTGTCGCTGGGCTAATTAAATGGTCAATAATTTGAAATAGGTATATCTAACCAAATTATACTTACCTACGTGTACGAACTCAGGAAGCACCGTAGATTGATGTGACAGGACAGGAACCACTGTGTCAATAATTAAACAATTACACCCAAACCATTAAATCTCCCATGTCCGTAAGTAGCTTCAAAGCGCTACTGAATTTATTATCCTTAAACCCAGTGCCTGTTGTTTTATTCTGAGCAATTAAGAAAAAATATTGTTTTGCCTACGCTGGAAGCACAGGAATCGTAAATATTATGTCTTCGCCTTGCCCACAATGGGTTTCTTTATGGGATAGCCACCTATATTTCACTATATCCTTACTTAATACAAAATAAAGTCGCTTTCCGCGTCTTCTGTCTGCCTGTCTGTATATTCATTAATTCCTAAATCAAGCAACGGATTTTGATGCGGTTTTTACTAGTTTTATTGCCGTGTGGTGTCCGGCAGAGTAGAATAGCCAACCCCTTACACTCATGGGTGTCGTACAAGGCGACTAATGTTTTCGAGGCAAAAGATCAAGAGTCTACGTAGTCTGGAAAATGGGCAGCAGCATTTTCTATTGTTATATTTAAACACTGCGATCTCCAACCCGCTTGCCAAGCGTGGAGATTATGGCAATAGCCTCTCCTTTCGTGGGAGAGGTCCTGTAGTGGACTGTTACGGGCTGTGATGTGATGATCATTTAGAGAATTTCTTCCGGAAGGATTTTTCTAAAGTATCATAGTAATAAGAGGCAGTAACTACGCAACGGTTGTTACCTTTAACAGTCCTGTGGCGATCGAGTACCTACATACAAACAATTAAAATAGCTGGACTTATCAAGATCATCCCAATCAAGATTATGGAATCTTTTACAGCTGATTAAAACAATTTGTGACGTCAATGGTGGTAGTGAAAAGATCAACAGGAGTGCTTTATTACTGACTTAGTTTTGTTTCTTATTTATCATCTATTCAATTTTCAATTTATTTAATTAATCGTACATGGGTTACAAAGTTGGTTACATATATTTAACAGATCTCCACGTTTCACCTTACGGTATACGATAATATCCACATAGGTATCTATTATTATCACTTTACATAAACTTAAAATAAAATGAAAATTCGCGGCAGCAGCAGCGCGTCCGAAGCCGTGCCCCGCGAATTGGCGGGCGAGCGAGTGCCCCGATTGCAGCGCGGCCTATTGATTGGTATCAATTTTGTTCCCAGGTACCCTCATATTTGACAACCTAAGTGGTTCATTTGGTTAACATGTCGCCACGCAGAGGTCCATGGTTTCGATTCCGGGCCGAGCAGAAATTGAAATGATGAATTTTAATTTCTGTTGCGGGTCTGGATGTAGTATGTATAATTAGGAAGTATTAAAAAAACGCGAGTCTTAAAGGACGCTCAGATAACGATTTTGAAGTCAATCGGTCTAATAATAAAAAAGTTTAAAATGGTGGCCGCTTATTTCCATGTTTGGCTTATTTATCCCGATATATACTGATTTTTTCCGATTTATCCTGATTTATTCCGGTTTTTCCCGATTAACCATTCCATATTAAATAATAAATCAAAAATCATTTCATTTTATTTGTAAACGGTAAAACGACGCCCGTCGTACGACCGCTGCCAATTAGGACAGCCCATAATCTCTTTTCCGAGCGACCATTATAAATGACTTCTCTAATGTATGATAGCTACGGAGAGATCAAGCGGTATCTCGTTCTACCCAACCAAACCAGATAAGTTTAACCCCTAGATTTTAAGTTTGACCCCAAACTACCAAACTGAAAACCCCATCTAAATCCATTCGCCGCCATTTCCATATTTCGTTGTTTAGCTAGTCTATTGTGGTTCAACATCAGGTGTTCCAGTTTCAAAAATCGATTATACCCTATATGTTGCCCAGGCTTGATAGCTACAAGCTCTATATGTGATTTCCAGCGCAACTGGTCATCCAATAATACACCAAGATGCTTGATTGTAGATATCTTCTTAATAGACAGACATGAGCAACTGTTGTTGTAAGCAAAATTACAGCAATGCAATTTCAGATCTGAGAACGTTGGTTTGGATGAACTTACTGTGAATTGCAGATATACAGTCTTTGAATGATTAAGGGTGAGCAAGTTAGATCTCAACCAGCTGGATACCATATAAAGTCCCACTTCAGCATATTTAACAACATATTTCCAACTACCGTGTGGGACTCCAAAGGTCACAGCAGCAGCAGAACTTACATAGTCCTCAATTTTGACTTGCTGAGAATGGTCAGTAAGAAAATCTTGCTAGATATCCAGTGCTTTACCACGAATACCACTTGCGTTCAAGTTTTGCACAAGAATCGGTATCGAGACGGTGTCAAAAGCTTTCGCTAGATCAAGAAAAACTCCTATACATTTATGTTTAAAATATATTTGAGTCCTCAAGAAGTCTGTCAACTCCGACATATTCAGACTGCATTTTCAGTAGGCTTCTTCCAGCTCTAAAACCAAATTGGTTATTGGAAAATACTGCATGACGTTCAAGGAAATTCACCAGCCTTGAATTTAAAACTTTCTCAAACACTTTTGAGAGAGCTGTAAGGACCGAAATTGGCCTGTAATTGGTGACATCATCTCGAGACCTTGTGCACTGGTGTTATTAATGATTTCTTGAAAGCCTTGGGGAAAAACTCCCTGAGAAAGACAAAGTCCAATGAGCTTAGTCAATGGATTTTTGGCTAACTTGAGAAATTTTACTGGTATGGAGCAAAGAGATTGGAATGTTAGCTATCTTCATGCCAGTCTATGCCATGAAAACTCGAAATATTTCAAATAAAAAGCTCATGAAACAAGAATCTTTAACACATTCTGTACACCTCTACACACATTATACGAGTGATAACCAGCGACTTACAATATACTTAAGGTAGTGGTCTAATGCACTTCACTAATATAATTGTAACACTTGCTAGCCAGCCACCAGCCAGCCACTTGAGTGCCTACCTAAGCCAATGCCAGCCATGTGGGATGCCAGCCAATCATGGTGTGCCTCCCATACCCACGCCAAAGCCAAAGCCAAAGCCAATGCCGAGCTGCCACATAGTGACGCCACGCCACAGGATTCTCCTAGAGCCGCGCATATATAGCTGTGGGACTCATTTTTTACCCTCAGTTCCACCCTGCGCTCATCGGGATAACTTGTGCCAAATAGTTATTCTTAAAGACGGACTTCCACCTTATAAAAAGTGCCATATTAGTGATAGATTTATTGTAGACGGACTTATTTATAGAAAAGTTCCAATATTAGTCATAGTTTTATCGTCTTATAAATTAGTGATAGAAAGTGCCAAATTATTTGTAATTTTGTATAAAGTCGGACATATCATAACAATTACAAACCTGTGTGCGTGTGTTAATGAAATATAAACAGTCTCGCCTAATAAAGTGCTTTTATATACCCCTTTCTGTTTCAATCAGAAGTGGGATATAACAAAAAAAATAAATGAAACGCAATAACGCCGACGTGTCATCCGGGTCGTCCAGACGTTTCGTTCGTCCGCCTGGTTAAGAAACCACCTCCGACTCGAGCGATGAAGAAGGAGCTACACCGCGGCTAGCAAGGAAAATCTTAAAGAAACTGTTGGTCGATGAAGTTCAAAAAGCTGTACGCGAATTGGATGCAGACGCCCTTTTCACAAAAACAAGGGAGCCCCGCGGTGCCGCCGCCGCGACACTTATACCCGAGTTCGACCCCGACAGCGAGGAATGCGTTACGGTTACGGCGTGGCTAAAAAAATTGACCAACTGGACGAAATTTACGGTTGGACGGAGGCCACGAAGTCATTCTATCTGCAAGATAGATTGAGAGGGCAAGCCAGAAGGTGGTATAATCGCCTGGACGATTATGGCTACTCATGGGGAGAGTGGAAGCAGCTACTGAAACGCGCTTTTCCGAGAAACCAAGACTACGGCAATATGCTGGAAGAAATGATTAAAAGAAAAAAACTGCCTTCTGAAACAATGACGAAATACTATCAAGATAAGATCGCAATGTGTTTCCGATGCAAGCTGTCCGACAACGCAGCTGTATCTTGCGTCATACGTGGCCTACCAGCCTCGCTCCAAGCAAACGCTAGAGCGTACCAGTGCGAGCGACCGGAAGATTTGTACGAGGGATTTTTCTCTGCTCTCCACGATTACCAACCGCCGTCCGTTGCACCAATGCCACTTAAGAGCAACGCACAGGGCAGTCGGCCTTTGAAAAAAAGAGCGCGTCGTCGATCAACGCAGATGTTGACCCTTGCCCGCGGTGCAAAAAAACAGGGCACATTCTGCGAAATTGCCCGCATCCAGACACGCGTATCTATTTTAAATGTGGACAGCAAGGTCACATCGCGACACGCTGTATAAATCCCGCAAAGGTAAAAGAAATAAAGCTCCTGGACAACTTTAATCAAATTTACGAAAAAGTCAGCAAAGTTAATGACGTTTACATCAAGGCTTATATAGACAGGCAGCCAAATTAATGTTATTTCTGCACATGTCTCCAAGATGCTGAATCTCGAGCCTACCCCTACGAGTACTATGCTCAAGGGATTCTCCGGCGACACATTTCGAAGCTTGGGTGAGGTGACCTTCCAACTAGAGGTGGAGGGGATTAAAACAATATGCAAAGCTCATGTGATTGATGTGGATATGGGTAATATCAACCTAATTATCGGTTAACCGATCATCAACAGTGAGGGCATATCGTTGGTGGTTAATAACGGCATGACCACTCTTGCACAAGAGCAAGATTTTACGAAGCAGATGAATGTGATAGAAGAACGTTCTCGGTTCAAAGTGACAACAACCTGCAGAGAATGCCTTCTCCCGGGGACGTCATTGCTCAATGTCAGCATTGTAAACAATCAAGAAGGCAACAATGTCGTCACAGCACCGCAATATTTCGAGCCACAAGACATCGCGTACTCTATACCTGCTACTTTGCTACGCGGTACTACAGGCTATGTCAAGGACTCAACACCGGCTGCCACAATGGGATCTGGCAGGCAGGGAATGTGCTGACCAGAGCAGACAGCTGCGCCACCTCGCCGCCATCTGCCGATGTTCAGGTTGGTAAGCAAGTCAATTTTCGTCTGCCATCAACTTATGTAGCCAAAGCCAATGTCAATTCCTATGTTAGCCAGCCTATACTGTCCATTTTACATACTAGCCTAGCCAATATTAAAACAATTGGGGGAGTAAAAGTAAATGAGATCAATTGTGGGCCGTTAAATCAATGTGAACGTGATAGTTTATTGAGCTTGTTAACTAGGTATAGTGATTGTTTTGCAAGCGGTACCAAAGATCTAGGATGCACAAACTTATTGGAAATGAAAATAAAACTGACAAATGAACAGCCAATCTACCGCAGGCCCTATCGTTTATCGCATAGTGAACAAGAAACAGTTAGGTCGAAAGTATCCGAGTTGCTAGATGCAGGCATCATCCGAGAGTCTGAGTCCTGTTTTGCTTCACCCATAATCCTTGTCAAGAAAAAGAATGGCGAGTATAGACTCTGTGTAGACTACCGGGCACTCAACGCCGCGCCATCACAATTAAAGACAGGTATCCGCTGCCTAATATCGATGATCTAGTTTCAAAGATAGCAGGCAAGACATCTTTTACTAGCCTCGATTTAGCGCAAGGTTATCATCAAGTCTGAATAAGCCCAGAAGATATGCATAAAACAGCCTTTAAAACACCACAAGGGCACTTTGAATATACACGAGTCTCTTTTGGTCTCGCCAATGCACTATCGGTATTTATGCGGCTAATGAACTATTTGCGAAAAACAGCTGACCGAGGTGACAGTGACAGTTCGACAGGCGTGACAATATTTCCGAACGAATGTGGTGTTGGCATTTTTAGACGATTTATTATTGCCCACCACCAATGTGTCAACCGGCTTAGAAATTCTAGAAATGGTTCTCAGTAAATTTAGGTCTGAAAATTTAAAATTAAATATGAGTAAATGTTCATTTTTGCAAGATAGAATAAACTATCTAGGACATGAAATATCCTCTAACGGTATTCAACCAGGTGAGTCGAAATTGAGAGCTGTATCATAGTTTGCCCAATATCCTCTGGGGAATAAATAATACTCCAAATTAAAGCACACCTACAGACGTTATGATTTAATGTTTGCCAAAAGCGCTAGGCCACGTTGTGATGTTTCCACAAATTAATTTACTAATGAATCGGTGTCGGTCAGACGACACAAAGCTACCTCAAAATTAACAAAAGATAGCGATAGGATGAAACTTAATTATGACAAAAGGAGTAAACCTAGTCATGTGTACCAAAAGGGGATCTTGGTACTGTGGAGGGAAGCGCCTACTAGTAGTGCAGCCAAAATTAATACTAAACTTGATATATGTTTTCTGGACCATATGTTGTCATAAAAGTAGTCGGCAATGATAGATAGAAGATCCGCAGTATTAACTAAGGGGTTACGAGGCTACAAAGCCTTCATTGGCCTAGTAGCTGCTCATTCTTTACGGCCTTATAGAAGTACAGTTCCTGTGTCTGACAGTGCCAGCAGTTCTGATGAACAGATGGAGACTGAAGACTTGATCGATCTGTTAGAGAGCTAATCGGACCTCTTCCATTGCGGGAGCAATGTTATTTCAGGACGGCCGAATGAAACACCCGCCAGCCAGCCACCAGCCAGCCATCAGCCAGCCACTTGAACCTACCCAAGCAATGCCAGCCATGTGGGATGCCAGCCAATCATGGGGTGCCTGCAATGGATTTTTGGCTAACTTGAGAAATTTTACTGGTATGGAGCAAAGAGATTGGAATATTAGCTATCTTCATGCCAGTCTATGCCATGAAACCTCGAAATATTTCATATTAAAAGCTCATAAAACAAGATTCTTTAACACATTCTGTACACCTCTACACACATTATACGAGCGATAACCAGCCACTAATATATACTTAATGTAGTAGTCTAATGCACTTCACTAATATAATTGTAACACTTGCCAGCCAGCCACCAGCCAGCCACTTGAGTGCCTACCCAAGCCAATGCTAGCCATGTGGGATGCCAGCCAATTATGGGGTGCCTCCCATACCCACGCCAAAGCCAAAGCCAAAGCCAATACCGAGTTGCCACATAGTGACGCCACGCCACAGGATTCTCCTAGAGCCGCGCATAAATAGCTGTGGGACTCATTTTTCACCCTGAGTTCCACCCTGCGCTCATCGGGATAACTTGTGCCAAATAATTAATCTTAAAGACGGACTTCCACCTTATAAAAAGTGCCAAATTAGTGATAGATTTATTGTAGACGGACTTATTTATAGAAAAGTTCCAATATTAGTTATAGTTCTATTCTAAAGACAAACTTATACATTAGTGATAGAAAGTGCCAGATTAGTTGTAATTTAGTATAAAGACGGACTTATCATAACAATTACAAATCTGTGTGCGTGTGTCAGCGTGTGTTAAAGAAATATAAACAGTCTCGCCTAATAAAGTGCTTTTATTTGCCCCTTTCTGTTTCACTATATTTAAAACCTTAACTATTTAGTTTAAAGTGTTGCCAATATTTATTATTTGTTATTTATCTGACTAAAAGTCAATTTTTGTATTATCTATAGCAATTTTTATTGAATCCTACTTCTCAATCCTAAAAATACATCCATCGCACACAATTCTATTCAAAAAGACAATTCTATTCAATTCTATTCTATATATCGCATGTGTTGTTGTTTGTTTTAATACATTACAGCACCGAAGGAATACGCGTTCCGTAAGACCTGGAAAAGTAAAATAAAATAAATAATTAAGTATCTTTATCTTCACTTTTGAAAATAGTTGTTTAAGGATATTCTCTTTTCATGTCGATCCATATTATTAAAAAAGTATTTTATGATATATCTGCTATTAAGGGATGGTTGCCCGCTAAACAGAATATTTTTCTTCTTGTTGCTATTCGCACGAACCGCTTCGGCTAGATCTGTCTAATACGTACAGCTAAGGATTAGAATGCTTTCCCTGCTAATGTGTTCCTCGATTAGTACAATTTGGACTAGTTAAGGTCAGAGTGAAAGAGCTGTTTCTAGACGAGTATGTTCCAACTGCAACCTAAATGCATGAATCGTAGATGTTATGGGTGACTGTTTATGTTTATTATTTTATATTTTTATATATTTTTTTTAAATACGAGATTTTCCCTCCTGTAGCCAGCTACAAAATCGGAAAATTTTATAATTTTTATGGTTTTTGTTTCTTACGTAGCAACGAAATGTAAAAAAAAATCCGCTTCCCTAAATGTGTATTTTTAATACTTCATTCCTTACGCATTTTTTCGACGAATACAAACACTAAATAATTTATCAAGCATATCGGCCACGTCATCTGCACTCACCATGATTAAGTTAGAGTAGGAAAGCTCGATGATTCCGAAGGCGGTCATGATGACTGGCACCTGGCTGTTGATGATGGTGACCACGACGATGGTGCGGAGGCGACGGCGCGCGAGCACCGCGTCCCAGCCCCCGTAGAATATGGAGAGAGGCAGTCTGGCCGCCTATAATATATTTAAATATTTAATTCCTCTATGTATATGTCAAAATCTTTGATTTAAGTACTTCAAGAAATGCTATCGGTACTGTGTTAACCAAAATTAAATTGTTAAATAAATGAACTCCCGAATACTCCTGTATACTTCTGTGTTACTAAGTTAGACGCCTTAAAGGCTAAACTGAATAGGCTGTTCTTAGACAGGCTAGCTACATCTTCGGCCGCATCGTCACCATGGACTTACTACCCAAAGGGACTGCGCACTGCTTTGACTAAAACCGGGCAGAGCGAGAGTCACCATCGATAGTCCTGTGTCCCATTCTAGTGTTGCCACCATTGTTGATGCAAATTCCGAATTACTTTTATTATTATTTAAATACTATCTGGACGACGGCACTCTCGGAGGGGACGTAGACACAGTCTTTAACGACCTCCGTTCCCTCATCGCCGAATTCAGTGCCATTGGTTTAGAACTAAATTTTAATAAATGTGAGCTGTATATCTCAGACTTCAAATCGGAAGACGAAAAAAACGAGATAATCTCGAAGTTTAACTCACTCGCGCCAAATATCAAAATCCAAAACAAGGCATCTCTTTCCCTTTTAGGTGCCCCCATACTGACTGAATCGATTTCTCCTTTAGTTGTTTCCCTAACGAACAAGTTCAACAGCTTTCAAGATCGCCTATTAAAGATCCATCCACATATCGCCATCACCATAATCCGTTTTTGTTTATTCGCCCCGAACGCTATATACATTCTACGCTGTAGTCCCTTGTGGAAATATCCCCATATTCTTTCATCACTCGACACCGCCATACAAACCACGCTGTCATCCATACTTAATTGCCGTTTTGATTTTAGTTCATGGACCCAGGCCTCACTGCCCATCTGGTTTGGAGGCCTGGGAATCCGCAAAATTTTAGATTTATCTCTACCTGCCTTCCTGTCCTCCGTACATGGCACGCGCACCTTGACAATGAAAATAATCACTCCGTCCTTGTGCGGCGTCGAGGTGTCGTGCCTGTCGGAGGCCAGGAATACTTGGTCTATCATGTGTCCTAACGCCAATTTTCCCGCCAACAACAACTCCCAAAGGCTTTGGGATGAGCCGCTCTGCAGACTGGCTTTTTCTAAACTTTTAGAAAGCACGGGTAATTCTGCAGATCGAGCTCGTCTTCTTGCCGTTTCAGAGAAGGAGGCGGGATATTGGTTACATGCCATTCCTTCACCCAATACAGGTACTCTTCTCACGGGAGCTACACTTTCTCTTTCAGTGTGCCTGCGCCTTGGTATGAAAATTAACGAACTACATCGCTGCCATTGCGGAAGCATTGTAGATACCCTTGGGCACCATGGCCTGTCGTGCCAGCGTAGTGCCGGCCGCTTGTCGCGCCATGCGAACCTTAACGACGTCATTCGCCGTACCCTTGCCACCATCAACGTGCCAGCTGTATTAGAACCCAATGGGCTGGCTCGGGATGATGGCAAGAGGCCCGACGGCATGACGCTCGTTGCTTGGTCACAAGGGCGGCCCCTGGTGTGGGATGCGACCTGTGTAGACACCTTGGCCCCATCCCACATAAGGGCTACCTCGGCTAACGCTGGCGCAGCTGCATCAACGGCGGAAGACCTTAAGCGGCGCAAATATGGTTCCCTAGGTCAGGGGTATTTATTTGCGCCGTTTGGGGTTGAAACTCTAGGACCATGGGGCCCTAGTGCTAAAAAGATTTTTCAAGAGGTATCTACCCGGTTAATAGAGGCAACCGGAGATCGTCGTGCTGGCGCGTACCTCGGACAACGTATTAGTTTGGCTATTCAACGGGGTAACGCCGCCAGCATTCTGGGAACGCTTCCGCTGGCAGCGATCTAGAATCAGTTTTTTATATGTAATTTTTTCTTTTTGTGTACAATTTTTATTTTGTTCGGTAGTTTTAAGTTTGTACATATTGTAATGTAACTATGTATATAATAATAATATAATTATGTGTGAAATAAATAGCTAGAGAATGTTAAGTTTAAATACTTAAAATGTAAAGTCCAGTTTCTCTCTGATAATCATGACCGTAATCTCCGTTCTTCAAACAATCTTTTATTGAATTTCCCTCTTCATCGGACTGGGTTTATTTCTAATTCGTTTGCTTTAACAGCGATGAGACTCTGGAATGATCTTCCCCCTGACATAAGATTAATATCTAGGAAATTCTGTTTTAAGAGAGCAGTACATAACCATTACCTGAACACTCCTTAGCTCCTAAATTATTCCTTGTTCCTTTATTCCTTTTTCATCTCTTTTATTCATAAAGCCTCAAGTACCTGAATAATTTTGGGTAACTCATGCAGTTAATTAATTAGTGTAAAATATCTATTGCTACTTTTACTTTTAGTGTATTTATTATTATTATTTAGTTATTTTTATAAATTTGATTGTGGTTGAATAAGCTTATGTGTAATCTTTACTTGTAAGTAATCTTCCTGCACCGCATACCTTTTGTCAAATGTTATCTCTCCTGGTAGACTGGTAGATAATGCTATTTTAGCTTTAAGTCCGTCAATGTACTGTTTGTGCATGAAGTATAAATAAATAAATAAATAAATAATTTGGCGCGGACACCGACCTCAGGGCCAGGCAGAGCTGGACCGGGTGCAATCTGAAGGTCGTGTTTTCACCAGGGTCTTACCCAAGCTTACCCTGCTACTCAGAAACTATTGGCCCTAGAACATTAGTTCCTAGAGTGAAATGATAGCACTCCTCGAGATCATCATTTCGTATGACAGCTGTCAAAGTTAAATCTTTTATAATTCGGTACCCATTGGTTCTAAAACACTAGTTTCTAGAGAGAAATGATAGTTCTTGGTGAGATCTACATTTCGAATGACAGCTGTCAAACTTTGAACTGAAATAACCCCTAAACTATTGGTGCTATAACACTTGTTCCTAAAGAAAAATGATAGTGTTCGTCGAGATCTACATTTCGCATGACAGCTGTCAAACTTAGAACTGTTGTAACTCGGAAACGATTGGTCTTAGAACACTAGTTCCTAGAGCAATACGATAGTACTCATCGAGATCTACATTTCGGATGACAGTTCTAAGTTTGACAGCTGACATACGAAATATAGATCTCGACAAGTACTATTATTTCTCTACAGAAACTAGTGTTGTAGGACCAATGGGTTCCGAGTTACAAAAGATTTAACATTGACAGCTGTCATACGAAATGTAGATCTCGACGAGTACTATCATATCTCTTTAGAAACTAGTGTTCTAGAACCAATGGGTTCCGAGTTATAACACATTTAAGTTTGACAGCTGTCACCCGAAATGTAGATATCGACGAGTACTATCACTTCTCTTTAGAAACTAGTGTTGTAGGATAAATCGTTACCAAACTCTTTTATCTGTTTTGTGGAACAAAAAGTCGTAGGTTAATAATTATGTCGACTCGACGTTTGTCGGAGAAACGTTCAGTAGATCAAAAGGTATTTTCACAACTACTTTTCGGATTGTACGGATTACCTCATAATAATACCAAATTCACGGTAAATATATTTCTCCAATAATGGCAACACCAAACATGACACTTGTCAATTTAGAATGACGGTGATTATGCCAATAACATTGTGTTTACACTATTAGAAAGGGACAAAGGACTATCGATGGTGACTCTCGCTCTGCCCGGTTTTAGTCAAAGCAGTGCGCAGTCCCTTTGGGTAGTAAGTCCATGATCGTCACTAACCATCAGGTGAGATGGCGGTCAAATGCCTTACTACATAGTTCTTGTAAAAAAAGACATCACACGTCCTAACTCAGCGACGAGACTATGACGCTGTCAATAGGCAACGGTCGTACGACAAGCGGTTTTGAGGTCTCCTATTGGTCGGGGGATGTTCGTCGTATGGACATGCTCGCACGACCGCTGCCAATAGTACAGACAGCGCCTAAAGCGGCTCAATCTCGGAAGTTCGTTTCAACATCTTTACCAAGGCTATGAGTAATGAAATAAGGACTTACTGCATGAGTGACGTCACCACCAGGTATCATGTAGGCGGCAGTGAGCGTCGTGATAGCGAGCATGTAAGTAAAGTTCGCCCAGAAATACGCAAGGTTCTGACCAGCGTTCTGGAAGAGAAGGCAGCATATAACACTCCAGCTGTAGACGATGGACATTGTAAACATAATAATTAAAATATTATAGTAAAATTTTATGTAGATACTTCTGAACTCGGACTGTCTATAAATATCAATACCTACGGTAGAACCTATCAAAACAGGATTTGCGGAGTTGGAATCTCTACCAATATTATAAAGAGAAAAATTTGTAAGTTTATTATGTTAAGAATAAACTCCGAAACTGCTAGAACGATATTCAAAATTCTTTTACTAATAGGAAGCTACATTACTCCCGAGTGTTATACTCGTACAATTTCCACTCTCATAACTGGTTAGCTACGCAGAAGATTTGTTCCCCCCAGCTACTAGTTATTAAAATTGGTTATCTGTGCGGAACAAAGGCTTTTAAAACCGGAAAAGTAGTAGGATCTCGCCGGATAGTTGTACGAATACAGATATCCGAACGATCCTAAATATTTTCGCGCACAACTTCAGAACGGCTTCACCAGTTTGTTGTTGGATACGGGTAGAACAGTTTTAGAGTAGGGGTATGGCTATGGTAGGGTAGAGTAGAAGTAGGGTAGTTTGGTAGGGTAGGGTAGGGTAGAGGTAGGGTAAAGTAGGGTAGGGTAGAGTTGGGTAGGGGTACACCACGCGAACGAAGTCGCGCTGGACCAGCCAGTCTTTACATACAATGGTTCACTAAATTATTACGGACGGGTGCAACGTGTAGCCTTATGTTTGTCCCATATAAATGTATTAAATATATACAAGTAAAACGTATGAGAGTAAATAATGTAACAAATCTCTCTTTCTTTATATAAATTCATTTAATACAATGAAAAGGATAAGAATTGAAAATTAAAACATATTTGCGTAGTGGCAGACGTCTTTTTATAGCTGACAAACAGCAGTGTTTAAAAACTTTTCAATTTCCTTATTACTGTAGGTATGCATAAATTCCTGATTTATCTTGTAATCACTTACCACCATTCTGATCAGACAAATGCAGATAAGGACGATCCCCTCCACAATCTGGATGCTGTACAGGGGGCCCAATGTAGCTTGCACGTTGCGCGCACACCTGTGAAAATATAACTTTAGGTATTTCCAATAGGATTGTTGACTTAAGGATAATAACAATAACCTGGTCATTGACGCCGAGATTATGAAGAAGATGAAGAGAACTGAGAAGCCCAGTCTCAAAGTTGGATGAATAAGTACTCGGCTCGTCGAAAGGCGGGCGAAAAATTGACATGGACAGGGGTATTGGATTAGTGAGGTGTAGGAACCAGTCAAATACATAACTTTTTGGATAAGGAGGTTTACTTGGTGGCAAAACACCGAGCTAAACATTATTATTGCAAGGGCGCGGTCGGCTCAGCTGGCTTCACTCTAAGATGCGTTAAATACCGAGAAGAAGCCGAAGCATATAGCTGACGACGCGGAGTCGCCACTGTGGCGAGATCACCACTCCTCAGGTGTGCCTAATACCGTAACGAAACGAGGTTGACCAAAGTCTTCCGCTAGGGACACGGAGATTAATGAGGAGTTTTCCAATATGTATCTAAAGCATTCTAAACCACTCACTAGATGGCGGCCCGACAATTTTGGTAATTGATAATCGCTTGAAATAGGTTCTTAGCAAAGAGGATATAAACACTGGGTACGTTGTATTAGATAATATTGTATTTATCAATAGTTTTCAACCATTTTAGAGGTTGTAATAAAATGAACCATAGTGCCTATTCATAAAAATATGTCTTTGTACATTTCGTTCAACCTTTAAAAGTTATGTTTATATTAATAAACATTTTATTTTTAGGTTTAGTATTAGATGGCTGCATGATATCACTGCCAAAATCACACAGATTTAAAAAAATACCAGAATTGTAGGAGCGCCTTTTTCAAACCAACTGAGAATACATACTGGAAAATTCCTCATTGAATAGTTTAGGGTAATTTGTCTCTGCTGGCCTATGTATTAGTGATATTGCAGTGTAAAAGTATTGGGTGTCAACATATCGGTGATTGGTACTGCGGACGGAACAGATTAACATTATTACAAAATTAAAATATACGAACCACAAAGCGTCTTGATGCAGCTTAACTCCGGTGACGAAATCCTTTTCATACTCTTTTTCCAGAGCATCCCTGTTTTTCCTATCAGCCAGCTTGGAGTATTTTTCTCGAAGATTTTCAAAGTATAATTGGAGATATTTAAACTTGTAGCTTAAAAACACTAGTGCACACAAACTGATACAATCGATTGTGTTCATTACCGTGCAAGAGTAGTACCAATGGATTTCGATCAGAATTCGAACTATATTGTATGGTATCGATGGCGTGTCCAAAGACGGATATAGAGTTATGATTGTGCGGATTGGAGTGCCTGAAATAAAGTCTTCCTTAATTGGCTGTAGTTCTGCAAAATTCGTCCTATCACCATTATAGGCTAATGAATCATTTTGCTGGAGAAACAGTCTGCACTACCTATTCTTAAGGGAAAATGTATGGCTACAGAGTTGTGTGTTCTCTTTTACATGGTATACATAGACAAGGTAGCATCTGATAGTGACATTGCAGATTCACTAAGAAAAAATATAAGATTTTTTAAAGCTGTTATATAAATAGGATTAATCTGGCGAGAGTGAATACTATCAAAGACCTGGGAGTGGTTTTTGATGGATCTTTATCCTTTAGGTCTAAAGTATAAAGTACATATCGACTACTGTTTGCTGTAAAGCAAACAAAATGCTATATTTTATAAACCATTCAGACAACATAAATGTTGGTTCGGCTATTTAATATCCTTTACTATAGGCCCGATATCCACTCTCGCAGTGCAGTGCACTGCGCGGCGCACCGCGCGACGCACTGCACGATGACAACAAAGAAAACGGTGGTGTTATTCTGGTTTTTCAAGTTAGGCAACGTTCGTACGAGAGATTTACGAGAGATTGTAAGTTAGGCAACATTTGCATTAGAGCTTTTTCGACGCTTTTACGCGCGTTTTTACGACTTGCATAATTATTGACCATATGTCTTCTCGACTGTTTTTACAAGCGGCCTTAAAAAAGTGACCGCAGAGTTTTTTAATCTGCCGACTCAAATGCAATGAAGGGAAACGTACAAAAGGATATCATTCATTTTGGACTAAAATAATAGTGGTGCCGGCCAAAAAATCATTATACAATGTGGTAGAGTGATTTTTGTGAGCGATCATCATAATCATCATCATCGTCATATCAGCCAGAAGACGCCCACTGCTGCTGCGACAAAGGCCGGTCCTGTGCTTTCCGCATCCAGCTGGTACCTGCGATCCTTACCAGGTCTTCGGTCCACCACCACCTAGTTATATGTCCAATGGGCCTTGTAAGAAAGCTTACTGTTACCCAAAGGGCAATGGAAAGACTTATGCTCGGAGTCTCGTTGCGTGATCGAATCAGAAATGAGGAGATCCGCAAGCGAACCAAGGTCACCGACATAGCTCTAAAGATTGCCAGACTAAAGTAGCAGTGGGCAGGGCACTTAGCTCGTAGAACAAATGGCCGATGGTGCAGTAAAGTTCTTGAGTGGCGACTACGTACCGGAAAACACAGTGTGGGTAGGCGGACCGACGACCTGGTAAGGATCGCAGGTACCAGCTGGATGCGAAAAGCATAGAACCGGCCTTTGTGGAGATCTCTAGGGGGGGCCTATGCCCAGCAGTGGGCGTCTTCTGGCTGATATGATGATGATGACGATGATAAGTTGTATGTCTGTATCTGTACCTAGCTGAAGAAAATAAATAAGTTACTTATGGAATAAGACATAACCAGCAGTTTGCAGAGAAAAGAAAAAATATATGTATAATGAAAGAGAGGCAGCAGTGGCAGTGGTTACATTTATTAAAACAAAAATTAACGATTTTGAAGGGTTTAGGATTTGAACCCATTACCATTAGTTTATCACACTCTTTTTTATATTGGTATGAAACCTTTTGACCGGCAAGTGACGATGTGGCAGAGAATGGAACATGCGTATCTAGAAACGGCCTACTCACTTTGGCTTTGAAGAAGTTCAGATTGTTCTGTTCGTGGAACACCACAAACAATTCCATTTCTTAGCTATATGCTTCAGAAATGACACAAAGCGGTTTGTGCAGTTAGTCGATATATCTACAATATAAGGGTGGGGCGTCAAACCTCTTCTTATGTTCCAAAGCCGGAAGGTGCCGGTTTGCCCAGATCGTAGCATTTCTTCGCACACTTCCTGAATCATAACCTGCATCGCTAAATACAGACACTTCTGTTTCGAGATTCGCCGTGTCGCCAGCCACGGATTTGACTCCTTTGAAATAGCACATACATGGCTATCAGACAATTTGTTTCACAAGAATTTGATAGTTATACCTATTGCGCTATACCATCCAGAAACAAACGGGCAAGCAAAATGTTTGTACAAATAATAGAGCTCTTACTGCGCATATGAGATTACTGCGCATATAAATGAGAATTCGGGACTGTGAACCGCCGTCTTGTGAGCCTACATTACGGGGCAGGCACGGAGGACACACTCGTATGGATCCGATACTTCCATACGGACCACTTGCTCTCTGCTCCTCTAATTAGTGGATTGGTTACCAAGTTACCTTCATTGATAAATATACCAACGTTATGAAACTTTTGTTCTCTTGTTATTTGTTTGGATATTGCTGTCTGTGTATGTTTATGCCAACTGGAGATTATGTTTATGTCTACGAATACCAATAACTTATAAAGGAGTTATACGCCTGAACTTACACTAAATATAAAATAAAAGGCATGCTTACCATCTTTAATATTGGCAACAATGGCAGAAACAAGCCCCATGGCAAGACAGAAGTAAACGGCAAAATACAAAATATAGCATAAGATCCTTGCTCTCCTCACAGATTGCTGGTTAAGTTTTTCAGACGAATATTCTCTGTTGGTTTCAAAAAAGCGTTTGCAAAATACCTTGATCCTTTGTCTCTGCAAGAATAGAACTATTATCTTGAGTAATATAAAAGAGTGGCCGATGCTGTGGTGAAGCAGAGCTTCAAACTCCGGTTCAGTTAATTCAAAAAAGAACGCTAAGTACTCGTTCATAAATCCCCCAAAAACATAAGCGTAAGATGCAAAACACCACATCTTGTATAATAAATCTGAAGTAGGAGATTTCGGCTGACGTTCTTCATACCAACACTCCCCTGTACCCAAATAGTATAGGAAATCAAAGTAAAATTTAATATATTTTTTCTCCGGGAGTTTGCTTTTCTTATTTTCCAAGCGGTTCATAGTTGCAAGATTGTTATCGAACTGAATACTGTCATGAATGATAGTCGTTCCAAAAATGTCGAAGGGATAAACGTTATGATAGCCCAAGAACAATAATTGTTTCCGCGACGATTTCGTTTTAATTGCGCAATTTTATGTTTTTACTTATAACTAAAATTGTCAATACTGTTTCGTGTTATAAGCAAACAGTAATACAATTTACGCAGTTGCTATTATTCTTTTCTCTTTATCGCTCCACGGGGCCCGTACGTAGTGGCAAAAGGTATTCTTGCAAAGTACGCTGTTCTCGAAAGCTTGTGGTATACCCGTATTCAAGAACATTACGTCACTAGAATCTCACAGCGCTTTATCAGCGGCTCTTTGCTAAGAACGCACTGCATTCAATATGGCTCTATGTTCGGTCATTTTTACTCGATCCCTTAGACATGCGTTCATTCTGTCGGCCGTATAGTGCCGATCGCCACTGTAGTATTGTCGGTTAGAACCCTGTGCTATCGTGCGCACTGAGACCTCATACTGTTTCTGAATACGGGTGCTTGTGGCTGTTGAGAGTTCACATTAGACTCCTAGTACTTTTGCAGTTCGTAACCTGTTGACAGGGAAACCTAACCAGATTGGATCATGGTTACACATTCGGTCGCCTGAATGTGCAGGTTTCCACGATGTTTTACCTCACCATATGCATATGCACCATGAGCATAACCATTGGCCGTGTGGTGTCCGGCAGAGTAGAATAGCACCAACCCCTTACACTCGTGGGTGTCGTACAAGGCGACTAATGTTTTCGAGGCAAAATATCAAGTGTCCGTAGGCTGAAAATGGGCAGGGCATTATATTTATAGCACTGCGATCTCGTCTGCCAAGCGTGGAGATTATGGCAAAGACCTCCCCTTTCGTGGGAGAGGCCCTTAGTCCTGAAGTGGACTGTTATGGGCTGTGATGATGATGAGCATCGGTTAGTGTTCAACTAATGTACAGAAACGAATCATTGATACATGGCGCCACTGGATATCGAACTCAGTGCTATGGCTTATAAGTGGGACCCCTTTGTCACCGACGCATCGTGTATATATGTCCACTGTACCGACATTAACGCGCATCTGCTAGACTTAATAAGGAGGAAGGAGATGAATCCCTTGTGCCTAGGGAACCCGCGGTTAGTAATCTCAACTTTAATCGCCTTTTATTGTTGATTACTGTTGTAGGTTGTTAATTACTAAATACGTTAGAAAGCCAATTTATTCATTATCAACAACGATGTTTCAAAAAGGAAAGGATATTTACAGCAAATATTTATAAAAAATTTACTAAAGCACAAAAGAAAAAAAAGGAACATAACATTACACGGTTATTTTCACTGCAGGGTGTTCTCAGTCTAATTTCCCTCATAGTTTGTTATCTTCTACACATAGTATAAAACAAAGTCTGTCCCTATGTATCTGTGTATGTATCAATGTAGGTATGTATAAAAAAAATAATCACCTTGGCGTTAATGTCCGGGTTGTGCTCTCGAGCACGAGGCTCCGGGGTCCGCCTTGACCATGATCACAGTGGAGCGATTACCATCTGACCCCCGTGACCCTGCTACCAGGGGAACCTGACTAGATTGAATCACGGTTACAAATTCAGTCGCCTGAATTTGCTGGTTTCATCACGATGTTGTCCCTCACCGTAATACCGCATGTAGGTATGTAGATTTGTATGTATCTACGCAACGGATTTTAATGCGGTTTTCAACTATATATAGAGTGTTTCAAGAGGAAGGTTCATAAATAAACAAAGGTCTACGCAAACAAAGTCGCGCCCGGTCCACTAGTTCAAATAAAGGCAAACTAGCAGTTTATCCATGTGTTGCGTAAACCCACGGAAACGTTTTAAATATGTGTCTAAACCTGCCGTTGCCGCGTTGTCAGAAACGAGTTCTCGCGAGTGATCCAAGAAGCGATGGATTGACATCGCCTAGTCGCAAGCGGGAGTCAATGGCTTACGACGTGAGGATGCTCAAGACCGGGCCAAGTGGAGAAGAATGAGTACGAAAGCGGACCCTCGTAGAAATCGTATTCATAAAGTTCACGCCTCTGTCTCTCAGGCGGGGTAGGCAGACACAATGGGCCGCCACTTTGCTCTGACCTGACAACTTCCTAGCCTCGCGTTTCACAATTCCTTTCATACGTCTCCTTTTATTCTTGTTACTTCGGACCCCAGCTTTAAATACCATAATGGTATCGATTACAATCGAATACAAAGATTTTGTACAGTGCTTTGCAGCAAATTTTTAAATTGCTCACGGTGTAATTGCGCTGATCCTCTAATAATACATGCAGTAATAGAAGTTAATAATGTCGGTTCCTTTACAGAATCTGTTATGCTAATGATAAATTAAGCTTTTGTTATAACTTCGTAATTTGTGTATTTTGATGAGAAACATTCATATGGCCTTGTCGGTTACGAAATAAAATGACGTTTTTTCATAAAAATGTCGCTTACGCTAAATCGGCGGTAATGGCAAAAATATTACGGAACTTTCGAATGATATTTAAGTGTGATGTTTGCAAATATTATATAGAGTAAGCAGTGAAAGATCAGCGACACGGGAGGACAAATAAATTACTTTTACTAAGTTGTTTATATAAAAGACTGAACTTAATTATTTATTTGGGGTTAATCAAAAGGCATGTCTACAGGTGCCTCAAATATCGGCATCGCGTCCGCTTCCTTTTAGTTGCAGATGTCCTGACCGAAGGTAAGGAAGTGAAAGAAGGCTTTCCATCAGGTGGTCCGATTGGCCCTAGGCAAAATAAATTAATACATGGGCAAAGATTTCTATAGGTACACCATGGGTCGCCCGCAGGCGACTTTTTATCTAAAGCATAGATTGAACAATCTATGATAATGCAGATCCCGTGCTTTAAACTCTTGCCAGTAACAATTTGTTTGCTGGTAACTCCTTTCTCCCATAGCTCACTGTGATCAGTAGGTTTTCCGTTTGTTGACTTTAATTGACACATAATGACATTACAACTAGCTTTGCGTTGACAGAACGAATTCCTGAGCTGGCAGACTCTGTTAACGGGGTATCTGACCAGATTGGACCATGGTTACATATTAAGTCGCCTCAACGAGCGAAACACCGCCACCGCCGCTGCTGCCACCTCTGGGATGGATCAGCCAAATACCAACTGGCTGCTTTGGATTCCGTGGAAAAACGTGCAAAGAAATTAATTTGTGATCCGCAGTTGATTGAAGCTAAGTTGCAGAGCCTCGAGCATCGGCGTAGGGTTGCGCGTTTCTTTGGTTTTCTACAGGTTGCACTTCGGAGAGTGTGCAAGCAGTTGCGCGACCTCATTCCGCCGGCCCCGCCCCGCCATCGGAAGTCGTTATCCGGGCTAGCGCTTCATCCTTATGTCGTGGAACTTCCAGCTATCCGCACGAGCCGCTTTGGCTCGACTTTTATAATGCGTACGGCTAAGGAGTAGAATGCGTTGCCTGCAAGTGTGTTCCCTGATCAATATAATCTGGATGCCTTCAAGGCTAGAGTGAATAGGCTGTTCCTAGACAGGCATGCTCCATCATCGGCCGCATCGTCACTTACCACCACGTGAGGTGGCGGTCAAATGCCTGACTAATCAAATAATAATAAAAAAAAAACCATGTGTACCTACAATTGGAGCAGTCAGGTTTTTTCAATAGCACCATTTTGCTTTTCTTTTTTTGTAGAAAAGAAAGGAAAGATTGTGGGTTTTCGAATAAAGTCTCTTTACAAATGCTAAGAGCTTGGATACGAATTTTTAATATTCCAAATTCAAATCACTTTATTTCCTTGGAAGTTCATAAAATGTTAACTCCCTGCGGGTAACAAGGCCATGCTTTACATTTCATGATATATAATTAGACGTTGTAGAGCAGGAGGTGGAAAATACTTTATTACATAGCGATAAAAATTGTCGCAAGACGTCAGGCGGCAAAGTACCCAGAAGGCTAAACTTTGTTGGTAAGTGTTAGATAATTAATCATGAGTTACTAACCTGATTTTTATAGGCACGATTAATTATATGGGCTGTTTTTTTTGTGCGTCGATTTTTTGGTTAGAGAAAGATTTGTTTTAATTAGATAATGAAATTTAGTAGTAAATATTGCAAAACTATTGTAGATTTCAGGAACATATTTTATTTTTCAATATTGTAATTATTGCAGACTTATTGAGAAAAAAAAACTATTTTTTTTTGACGATAATGCACTACACTACATTTAACTAATGACACTATAATAAAAATATACATCCATATCCATTCCGTCACATTTTGGCTATAACAAAAAACAATATTATACAAAAGAGTTACTTTTTAAACTTTAAAGAAATTGAAAATTTGTATTCGCGGAAGCAATTGACGCAAAAAAAGAACGGCCCATATCCTCTAGAAGAGCAGCTGCAGTACTTCCCTGGCCCTAACTTATTAAATAAGCATGATAATTATGTCATATTCCGAAATAAATCGTCCTTAAAAAGGCAAAATGGAATTATTAAAGTGTTCATTCCATAAAAACTATAGAGTGCTGCGATTCTGCAACGATGAACCGCTTAGAAAAGAAAATAGATCTGGAGAAGAATTATATCAAATTCTATTTCGAAGTCCTGTATTACTATGGCACAGGGGAGTGTTGGTATGAAAAGCGCCCACCAAAATCGACTATTTCAGACATACTATACAAAATGTGGTGTGTTACGTCATACGTTATCATATATGGGGGAATTTTCAATCAATACTTGGCGGTCTTTACTGATCTGACGAAGGAGGAGATGTCTGCTCTACTCCACCACAGCCTCGGCCAATCCGTCATATTTAGCAAGTCCATAGTTTTCTTTATACAGAAGAAAAAGATCGAGACACTCTTCAAACGATTTTTTGAAAGTAATACAGAGTTGTACGATGATAAACTGAGACAGGAATCAGTCAGGAGAGCAAAGGTCTTCTGCTATACATTGATTTTTATCGTTTACTTCTGTATGGCTATGGTTTTTGTTTCTGCCAGCGTTGCCCATTTTCGAGATGGTAAGCATGTATTTTATTTTATTGGTGCATGATACGTATAGCTTTGACCACTAATTAGTTAGTAGGTCCACTAATTAGTTGATGGACTTTACTACCTTTTAGCAGCATGCAAAGTACTTAACAGACAACGGGTATGGATAAGATTTGGTTTTAAGTGCTCAATATTGCCTCCACCGCTCTTTAGATCTCCTTTCAGAGGGTCTAAGGTTGGCTGGAAGAAATCCCATTGTATTTATTTTTAATTGCAATAAAGAGTTTACATACATACATGGATCGCAAATGTGGTGGAATTCAAGTCCGCCATTGTATGTAACAGTGCATGAAGTTTAAATAAATAAATAAATAATTCCTCCATGTAGAATTGGACATGTGCTTGATACAACTTAAGCAGCTGTTATGGAGTGAAGTAATGCTTGCTTGCTTGAGAGGATACTGATCTGTAGCTGCAGCAGATTTTGCTTTGCTTTCGATGCATTAATAATAATCAACTTGGCCTTAATGTGCTTGGTTGTGCTCTCGCGCGAAAGCCCGAGGAACGCCATGACCATGATACGGGATTTGGCAGATCAGGTAATTATAGTGGAGCGACTGCCGTCTGATCTCCGTGATCCTGTTTACATGGGAACCCGACCAGATTGGATCATGGTTACACATCCAGTCACTTGAATGTGCAGGTTTCGTCACTATGTTTTCCCTCGCCGTGACAGATTAGACCGAAAAGATTAATTGCTACATGGTGGCATGGGGGTTCGAGCCCAGTGTCTCTTGCTTTCGAGCCACCGACGCTCCATATCCGGAGGAACTGGAAGCTGCTTAATTCATAACTTTATTTCAGGCGCCCTGCTCCGCACGATAATAACCGTGTATCCGTTTAAGGATACACCGTCGTGGCGATACAATATATGTCGAGCACTGATCGAAATCCATTGGTACTACGCTACCACAATTATGAATATGATCGATTGCATCAGCGTCTGTGCCCTAGTGTTCTTGAGTCACAAGTTTAAATATCTCCAGCTCTACTATGAAAATCTTCGGGACAAATATTTATACCAGGCCAACGACAAAACCAGGGAAGTTCTGGAAAAAGAATTAGAAAAAGATTTTATCATTGGCATCAAGCTGCATCAGGAGGCTTTGTGGTTGGTATAATAGAGTAAGCACGTATATCTGTAGTATCTCCCAGAATGGAATGAAGGCATGGGCGTACCCAGCATCTTTAGGGGCGGGGCAGAAATTAATATTATTGACTTTTCCGGGGTGATCAATGAATGATTGAGCAAGTTCGAAATTTTTACATTTTGGGTTTTAAAAGCTGGGGCGATCCATCAACGGACGAGTATGAGCGAGCGGAGCGAGCTCATTTGTGACAATTTTTGTTACAAAAGGTGATAATTGGATGAATAAGCAAGCTCAAAATTTTGGGCATTTTAGGTCTTTAAAGCTGGGGTGATCAATGATTGTATGCGCGACCGATATTGAAATGTCATTTGGAGGCAATACTAAATTCAACAACAAAGACGCGCTTCTTGGGCCAGATAAGTTTGTTGCAGTACACAGGCCGTGTAGGCCGTGTGCACAGGCAGTGTTGCTTATCTAACCAGGTGACGAAAACTGGAACTAAGTGGCGCCAATAGAAATATCATTTGGCGGCAATACTAAATTGATCAACAGTGACGCCGTCATAGGGCCAGATAATTTTGTGGAGTTACACAAAGCTTATGTATCAAGGGTCATGATCAACGACTTTTTTATTAGTAAGACGGAAAGTTTTCAATCTATATAACATTTTACTATTTCAAGGTGTGCGCGCAACGTGCAGAGTGCGCTGGGTCCTCTATACAGCATCCAGATTGTGGAGGGTATAGTCCTCATCAGCCTTTGCTTGCTCGAACTGGTGGTAGGTTATATGAATAATTTTGATTAGAATTTATTCAACAGTCGTAGCATACACATTATGGCCAGAAGTTCTATTCCAAACAGAGCGCCAAATTTTCTCTTTAAGGGATTTGTGAGAAGGATGCCTGTAGGGTGATTGCAGGCTGCCGATATTGATGAAAATATTGACGAGGTTGTGAGGCCAGTACTCCCACTTCCAAATGTGCTACGTGACTGACTCCGAAATGGAGGTAGAAGAGTAAAGGGTAAAGTGGGAAAGCCGATCTTGGCAGAAGCCGGTATTGAGCAATATAATGATGATATGGATACTAGCAGTGAGGAACACCAGTGATCAAATACAGTGTAACACTGGCATACTTATGATATTTTGTATATTAGTGCAGATACAGTGCAATAAGAAGTCGGATGGTTGGTTTCGGTTACGGTTAAATTTAACCAGTCTAAGCTCTGACGTTTGACTTTAGCATCTATATTCTGTTCCAGAAATCTGGAGAGAGCCTCGCGGATTTCTGGGCTTCGTTCACTTACATGTTATGTGTCATCACGCTCACTGCTGCGTACATGATACCAGGTGGCGATATCACCAACGAAGTAAGTCTTTACCTAAATGATTACCGCCAGTCTGGCAATGTCTAAATTTAAGTATGCCGAGAATTAGAGCATACTTTAAGCACCCCGGAGAGATCGTCCCAAGGTATTTTTGGGATAGTTTTGTAGAAATAAAGATTCGACCCTACAGTTTAATAGTCTATTGAGATAATAAAGCGATATAACAATAAAAATAGCAAAAAAAAAAGGATAGGATGAACTCAGAATAATTACAGACGTAATGTGTTGCTATCAAACCCTCGGGTCACTTGTCATACCCGCCACCATCCTTTCGATTAGCAGCTAGTCCCAGTTCTTTACTTGTCGGTTGTCGAATACAGAGTGTTTGTTGAGTTTGTATATGGCGTCGTCGTAGTATGTTTAGCCATCCGCCAGGTGACGTTTTGATCAACGTTGCATTTTCGAGCCTTTTTGGAATCTGATAGCAATATCGCATGCACGCATTTTGGAGCCTTTCAATGCACCTCACCGTTTTACCTAACAGACACGGGCCATACACTATGTCACAATATTGAACGTGAGATAGAACCAGACTAGTAGCTCTGGCGGGGCACTAGTGAATTATCGATTTGTATACTAGGATTTAATTGTTTTATTTCGTGTACCTGATGTCTAGAGCCACAGATAAGTGATACACTTTTTGTGGGGTTTAGCTCCAATGCGTGTTTGTCCGACCACCGAGCAACTGCACCGAGACCATTATTAAGTCGAGTAGCGGCATCGGCCACTTCCTCGGAACCCGTAGGCGTGTGTACATACACCTGAGTGTCATCTGCGTCAAGGTGGATACGAGAGTGGGTAATCACAGAAGTGATACTAGCCGTGTAAAGGGCAAATAAGGTCGGGCCAAGATTGGAGTCTTAAAGCTCAACTTTGCTAGCAGCAGCGGCACATCCACACAATTAAAAGCACAAGTGAAGTCGACCAATACTAGAATAGTGCCCTTGCCTTCGTCAGAGGCAGTGATTATATCATCGCATATTCAGGAGAGCGGAAGCTGTACTGTGTCTCTGACGAAAGCCCGACTGTATCAAAGGCAAAATGTAGTTACGTCCAAAATACTGTGTGACCTGTAGCTGAACGACCTTCTCAATTACTTTTGCCCTTTGCCCTTTTTGGGTATAGGTGTTACAGTTGCACACTTCCAAAGATCAGGAAAGGAGCCACACTACATGGATTTATTTACAATAGCTTTAATGGCAGGCAAAGAATTGGGCAAAGTTAACTTATTGAATAAATGAATAGAATTGAATTGAATTATCATAATATGCTCGATGACACCTTCCGACGCTTCGTGAAAGCTAAGAATTGCATCAGTGTTTGTTAGTGCACAACCTCTAAAACTCTTCATTGTCTATGGTCTTATTGGGAACGCTGTCTACGAAGTGGTCGTTCAGCTTGTCAGGATCGGCGAGGCTGTCCGGGATTTGAAAATTCCCTTGAAAATTCCTAACCGATTTTGAATATTCTTTCATTAATAGGAAGCTACATAATCCTTGAGTGTAGTGTTTACAGATATCTGAACTGCGCGCTGGTGAAAACCCCTGGAACCTGCTAGTTAGTCACAATAAAATCAAAATAGGTAGCTTGAAAACCTATATTTCCTTGTATGTTATTCCAGGCGGCTGAACTAGCCCTCTCGGTATTCTACGGGGGCTGGGACGTGGTGCTCGTGCACCAGCGTCTCCGCACCTTATACGTTATCACCATCCTCAACAGCCAGGTGAAGGTCTCCATGACCGCCTTCGGAATCATCGAGCTGTCCTATTCTAACTTAATCATGGTGAGTGAGGATGAAGAGGACGAAATTAGGATTTAAGAATATTGTCGCACATTATGGGAGAATGTCGAGGTAAAAATAATCATAACAGTGAAATCCAATTTAGTTCATTATCCCATATTATGAGTTGAAGGGGAAGCGGAAAATTTCTGGATCATTAAAAGCAAAAATGTTTCAACTTTCGCTTTCACAAACTGCTTTTTTACCTTGTAATTCCTTACTATGCTCATACGGCGAGGGAAAACACCGTGATGACCCCTCACGTCCCCTCGTCAGGTTCCCCTGCTAGGGTCACGGAGGTCAGACGGCAGTCGCTCCACTGTAATTACCTGATCTGCTTTGGCAGATCAGGTAATCCAGGATTTGTCCTGGATCATGGTCGTGCGCGACAGCACAAACGGGAAATTAACGCCAAGATGAATCCCAGAAAATTGGTAGAAGAGTGAAAAAATATGCTGGATTAGGTATGCTCTAGTCACAGGCCACACGAACATAGTCTACCAACAGCCAATAACGGACTAATGTTTTATTCAAAGCAATATTCAATTCAACTTTACAATTTTGTTAATTGCCGATTTGCGGATTAGTGCTTCCTGATAGGTACATTTAGAGATTATGACTATCTTTGCCTTTGCGGAGACTTTGTCGAGGAGAGTGAAGCGATCCTGCCTGTGTATCATGATATTTGCCGCGCAAGATATGAGTTTATGTCATGCTTACTTTAACGAGATATCTAGACTAGACTAAGCTAAAGTCGTGTGGGACAAAGCCTGTCGTATTTTAGGAACGTAAGGATTAGAGTCAAATGATTAATACTAACAATACTTACTTAAGTAATTCATTTATTTTTTTGCAGGTCATGCGAAACGCGTACTCCTTCTGTGCCGTAATGATTTAGATTTAGATTTTGTTTATTTTTCTTTTACAAAAGTAACGTTGCAAATATGAAATGAAATGTATACATATAATGTGCATAAAAATATAATACAATGTCAATATTACCAATATTGTGATATTAAGTCAATGTCAATATTCTTACAATATAAATATTCAAGTACCTGTAGTATAAATTCGTGTCTCTAACGAATGCAACGTCGTAATAAGTTGACCTGTAAAGGCGATGTATTTGTGAGTTATTACGATTAAATAATCTGATCTGATCTGCCAAATCCTGGATCAAGGCGGACCAAGAGGTCTCGCGCGCGAGGACACAAATGGTTCATTAACGTCAAGAATTTTTTTAATAGCTGTTTTGATTAAGGATCGGAGGAGTGCCATATCTATACTATATATATAATATAATAATATTATAAAAAGGAACTGTTTGATTTTTTGTTTGTTTGTTTGTATTGAATAGGCTTCGAAACTACAGGACCGATTTCAAAAATTCTTTCACCGTTGGGAAGCTACACTATCCCCGGGTGACATAGGCTATATTATATTTTCTAAAAAATTACGGATCATTAATAAAACTCCAATAATGTAACCCAAGGTGTAAAAAAATACCCAAAAAATTCCTTACATCGCGTGTGCTGCGAAAACTATTGATGATAGAACAAAATAATGTACTACGACTTTGCAGAACACATCATTATCTACAAAAAGTGTCGCGACAGTTTATGTCTAACTATTATAGTTATGTCACAATAAGTGTTCTTTTATTTTCAAAATTTAATTAAAATGCCGCCGCTAAAAAACGCTCTTTATTTGTACCTTGGTATTAATTCTTATCAAAATCAATTACTTCATATTCACGACTGCTTCAATATCTTTATATAACTATTCAATTCAGACATTCCATTCGAAAGATATCACGAGTTTAAAAATGTGAATATTAGAAAAAAGTCGCATGTTCGCCGCTCAGTCCGCTCGGCTATCTAGGCAGCACGGGGTACGGGAGGGGAGTCAACGTCAAGAAATAAAGTGCCGCGCGGCACACTCGCGCGGTCGGCTTCCTACGCAGCGGTCGTGTGTAACCCGTGTATTCGTAGTGGTACCCGTGCGAAGCCGGGGCGGGCCGCTAGTTGTTTCATAATTAAAGAGCTTGTCAGCCATTGTATGAAGATGGACTATAGTTTGTTGTGACATTTATTGTTTATACTATTTGTTATTTTAAAAAATATGGCTTTTCTGCGGTGGAAAAAAACGTCAGGACGTTGGTAGCTTGAGCAGCACGTCTAACGTTCAAAACATTGCGCGTGTTAGAAAAATAGATAGAGTGTACCGATCTAATGTTTGAATTTAAGTATTTAGGGGATATGAGTTAGGTTGGCCTAGTAACTAAGGTTAGAAAGTTGAATGAAATGAAAATAGGGCACATTAGTTAAATATAAATTTCTATTTATTCAGGAAAGGATATTCACATTCAAACACTGAGATTAGATTAAATGAGATAAGTTATTTATATAGGATAGCAGTCATAGCTAACAAATGAACATGGGAAATATGCTAATGTATTCTAAACATAATAAAACATAGCAAAATGATGTATAGCGGCTAAATCGCCTGAGGATTACAGAAATAAATCATTTAGAAATCAGCAATAGGCACCAAAGTAATACAATACCTACAAGATTATACTTAACTGTGTGGCTGGTCTGGAGCAAAAGTCCTTTCGTCTGATTCAACTAGGTTTATATTCCCAACGTTTAGCCGGAAATCGGAAGCCGGTACATATTTCAACCAATCATAAGACGTTATTACACTGCCAGTTAAATATGAAGTTATTGTGCCAAAATACTTAACCAAAGACATCGACATAGTTCCTAAAACGATTGTTATTCATTATAGGATTTATTACACAATAACAAATATATCTTTCAGTTAATTAGTACTTAATCTGTTAAAGAGATTCGTTCTGAAATAAAGAACGAACATTTCGTTCGGAAACATTGAAAACTGCACAGAATATTAATTACTATACGTAAATACTTTAAAGGGAAATATTTACAAACTATATTCCATTAAATAAACCATCAAATTAACATAAAATAATTATAATATCTAACACGGCCATACTGACTGGACTTCGCTCTCGAAGTCTATAAACTTTGATATGTTAGGCAAACAAGGCATAAGTACATACAAAAATATATCATCAACAAAATATTATCTACAAAAAGATATTTCTTTGCACTTTCCACTGAAAGTACTTAATTTCCCAACTAAGGGTCAAATAAATCTTAATTACTAAAAACATTTACATTGTTTATTGACAAAATAACCCAATAATACATTATGATTTCTTATTTTATTTTATTAATTTATTAAATAGTGTCTCCTTAAGGGACATTAAAATTTCTTTACACAGTAATCAACCCATACATTACTAAATATTTACGAACATGCTTAATACTTGTATAAGTATTCATGAAAAATAAAGTAATAACATTTATTAATTTATTCTTAATTTACACTAAGCCGCCACGTATTTAGTATGGCTTACTACCTCGACTAACCGACCCTAAGGTCGCCAGTGAGGTTGACAGACATCGGGATAAGAAAGCCGACCATTTAATTATTAGTACCTACTAATATAGTAATAGATACGTGGCCACTGTGCTCTTTAGTTCACATTACAATCAATCATAATTCGAATATAAAGTCAAGAGAGAGTAATTAAAATTGCACCCTCCGCAAATCGTTCGGCCAGCCTGATATTTTGCTTATATTCATTAAATTTACTTAAATTGACCATGAAATATTTAATAATTTATCATCTAGCATCTATAGAATAGCATCAATAATAACTTTTATCATTTACGACTCACATCGCGATTCCTACCTATAATCACCAATCAAATATCAGTTCAAAGAACAATAAGAAGCCGATTTTTATAGAAATTATTTTAATTTCTGCCCTGGCTGGAATCGAACCCGCTGTGCTACTCACGTAATATTTACGATACGATCGATCAACAAGAAAATACAACGCTATAAGGAGGATGGTATAACATTTCCATCCAGTCAATGGTTTTAATATTTTCCAATGCAGATAACTTGAATTTATTTGTTAAGGACAGGTTCGATTTTTTATTTATTTACAAAAAGAGGAATTACGATGTGGTCTTTCGGTGCTAATTAATTATGCCAATCTCAAATAAATGTTTTAATTTTCTATTCTTATGATAGATAACAAAAGCGGTGTTTCATATCAGTATGCAGTGCGAAGCGACACCGACGTGGTGAGACTCGACGAGGAAGAGAATAATTTGTGAATTCTATAGTGTCCAGGATTTATGCCATATTCGATGGAAAAGTCATCGACATAGGTTTTAAATGTGGCAGAACTGAAGTGGCAGTGAGCAGGCCACAAAGTTTACAGGTTTGATAGCCAATGGGGCACAAAGATCTTCGCATGGCGATCACAATTGCAACGTCGAATGGTCTCCAGGAGATAGTCGGAGCCGGTGGATATTGGGCACAATGCCTATTAGTGTGGAAGGTTTGGAGGAGGTTCCTATGTCCTGCAGTGGACGTCCTTCGTCTGAAATATTGAATATGCAGAACCTTTCAGGGTGTTACCTGTTTCAGTATTAGAGATTCCGTTCCAGGCGACGATTTCAACAAGGTTGTTATGAGTCGGATGAACGGGTGGCGAAAACTGCTCAGCGCAAATCCTGGTTTAGGTCTCTCGACCTCTTCTTCAAGAGGGGAAGTCCGTCGATCATTCAAGACGATGATCATACTCAGAGAAGCATGTCCTCGTGTGTTATCTGAAACATGAACACCACAGCACAGTACCTCGCTTGCTCACTCCTGACCCTACGTTGGTAGGACATCCGCTACTACCAGCTCTCTTCTAGTTATTAAAAACAATGTTATATTATGAACTAAATCACTTTTTGTACATTAGTCCCACTTTATTACACAAATGTTATATCACAAGAAAAATCAAAAAGAAATTTATACACATTGCTAACATATTTACTCAGTGACGTTTATTCGTCACACTTTTGTAAACTGTAGGTTGCTCCATCGGCAAGAGTCCTCTCTTAAATGTATGACGATGATGGACCTATAAGATGTACACTACTGTTAGACTATACAGTATACCTCCCTATATGAAATTGCTAAATTCAAAGTAGTAACCGCTTTACTTTACCAATAGCTATCTATAGACTGTCCGCTCATGGTTTAGCCATGGACCAAACCAGTACCTACTCAGTCAATCGGAGATACTAGTCATGGATAACACAGTCCATCGGCACCACACCAAAACAACTAAACACGAAAAGTAATCATCATCGCTTCCTCTATCATCATAGATTCCTTTTGAACTGTTACGGACCAGTCGAATGAAGTACTTAATTCACATTAACGTGACGTATTGCAAATAACCAACCAACAAAAATAATTGGTGAACACAAGTTGATCTAAATCCAGGGCAGGAAAATAATAACTCGGATCCTAATTTGGAATTTGACTACCGCCACCAACATAAAATCACGTCACCCAGACTATTTTAAATGTACCTAGTAGGTAGGTGGTTTTTCAATGCTTTTTTCAGTGTTGGCAGTCATTATTAAAATTATTATCAAAGCTTACCCTCATCAAACAAATAATTTACAATGTTTACTTTTGTGTTCGTAATCGTTAAAATTAAATGAAATTGTAACTCTGTTTTTAAGTTGGCGCATAGAAACTTGGTTCATTCACAGTTTATGGGGAAATAAATGATTTTAAGTTGGTTCTACTATCAACATTGGAAATAAACATTTTACGACTCACCGACTAAAAACAGGAGCTTCCAGTAGCTGTGAACCAAACATCGTAGTAGCATCTGCAGGTACTGGCCATTCAGCGTCATAAGAAGCATCCAGCTTCCACAGGCTCGTGCGAGCGCGCGAGCGGTGCGAAGAGATCACAATGTGACATGAAAAATAAAGGACAATTAGAAATATTGTGGTTGGAATCCTTTATCCCACTTCTGATGTTAGAAAAATAGATAGAGTGTACCGATCTAATGTTTGAATTTAAGTATTTAGGGGATATGAGTTAAGTTGGCCTAGTAACTAAGGTTAGAAAGTTGAATGAAATGAAAATAGGGCACATTAGTTAAATATAAATTTCTATTTATTCAGGAAAGGATATTCACATTCAAACACTGAAATTAGATTAAATGAGATAAGTTATTTATATATATATAGTCATAGCTAACAAATGAACATGGGAAATATGCTAATGTATTCTAAACATAATAAAACATAGCAAAATGATGTATAGCGGCTAAATCGCCTGAGGATTACACAAATAAATCATTTAGAAATCAGCAATAGGCACCAAAGTAATACAATACAAGATTATACTTAACTGTGTGGCTGGTCTGGAGCAAAAGTCCTTTCGTCTGATTCAACTAGGTTTATATACCCAACGTTTAGCCGGAAATCGGAAGCCGGTACATATTTCAACCAATCATAAGACGTTATTACACTGCCAGTTAAATATGAAGTTATTGTGCCAAAATACTTAACCAAAGACATCGACATAGTTCCTAAAACGATTGTTATTCATTATAGGATTTATTACACAATTACAAATATATCTTTCAGTTAATTAGTACTTAATCTGTTAAAGAGATTCGTTCTGAAATAAAGAATGAACATTTCGTTCGGAAACATTGAAAACTGCACAGAATATTAATTACTATACGTAAATACTTTAAAGGGAAATATTTACAAACTATATTCCATTAAATAAACCATCAAATTAACATAAAATAATTATAATATCTAACACGCGCGTCATTTTCTTTGAGCTTATATGAACAGACGATAAAACGGGATAGCAAGATTCCTAATCATTGTAGAGTGAGCGAACAGGGAATATTTGTGATTTGTGTTTAGTCTGGTATGTCTGTCGTTAGGAGGAATTTCATAAGCCTTGCCCTGCTTTTGGGAGCTGGGTTCCCAAAAGCAAAATCCGTACCTGGGTTCTTCTGCACAATGCCGGTAGCTTATATTGATTCCCCGTTTAGGTAGAAAAAATTAAGTCTTAGTATGTAGTTTTTAGGTTGAAGTTAGGGTTTGAATATTGTATTTGATAGGATTAGATAAGATAATAGAAGTTGTTTATGAAATTACTTTGTTATTTCTTTATTTGGAGTAGATCGATTTAGCATGTGTGCTCTGGCAGACCTTAGGTTAGGTTAGGTTAGGTTAGGGCTCTAGAATGTGTAGATTTTTAGTTTGGCCGGGACTTTAGTAGGTTAAGTTGGATCGTTATAGGCTTTATTTGGGATTAGGTTAGCAAGCATTCGAGTAGGTTTAGGTAGGATGTAGGTATCAACGTCAACGGACTGCTGGCTGGGTTGCTCGCACTCATCTGGTGTGAGTGCGCTTCCGTTAGATTTGGTGATTCTGGGGATCGGAACGTCTGTAGACTGCCTTAGGTATTGAGCACACATAGCACTGGCTAGCTAGGAAATCAAATGTATTGAAATAAGCTGTACAGTTAGTTTTAATGATTCTTAATACATCTCTCAACAAAATAACTTGTTTATATTTTATCTATTACCCGTAGGTAAGTACTTTGCGCAACCACCCTCGGGCTCTAGCGAGGTCGAGTCTCCTTTGCTAGCCTCCTCCCACTCTCAGCTGTCCTGCTCGCTACCTCTTACCACAATTCCTTCCCCTATAGCGGAAAGCTCGTTCTCAAAACCAGGCGAGCAGCTCTGCATCGGCGTGGAGGCAGCGGAGGGCGCATGCGGCGGTGTGCGGCCACAGAAGACTGACACTAGTAAAGGACGTTTCGTTTTGGCTGGAGACGACCGACCATGTACGGGCGAGCTGACCTTGGCCGACGTCCGACCACGTCCTTTTCGTCCACGTCTAAAGCGACTTTATTTTATACATCGTAAGGATTGGTATCGACTGTAACTGACAAAATAAACTGACTTTTGGATTAATTCGGATGTGCGGGCGAGCCGACCTTGGTCTGAGGCCCGACCACGTCCCCATCACCTTAAAGCGACTTTATTGTATAGTTCGTAAGGATTGGTATTAATTACAACTGATGGTTGGTCGGGTCCAGCCAAAACGGAACACCTGTTACTAGTTCATTTTCACACACCAATTTCAAACTGTCTATTATTGTATAAATTGCAAGATTATTGCAAGTTTCCGTACGAGACATATTCAACTTGTTTGGAAATATCAGTAACATTGAAAAGGAAATATCGTATTAAGCAGATCGGCAAATTATGTGGCGAACAAAATGTCTGGCCATGCCACCCCCAGGCACGGGAAGGAGAAGTCGGCTCAAGAATCGATGGCTTGACGTCGTTAAGAGTGATGTGCGTGGCAACAGGTTTACCACCGAGTATGCCGAACACCGAGCGAAGTGGGCGAGGATGAATTGGAAGGCGGACCCCGGGTCGTCGCATACCGCGCTGGAGCGTATCCGGGACATAGCGTCAAGATGATGATGATGATATTCAACATGTTTGAAAATATCACATCGAGTCGTGAACGCGGCTCTCGGCCAAGCATTATTTTTGGGGGTGAAATGTAAAACAGCCCATTTTATCAGTAAATAATTCTGAAAATTAGTTTCGCAATTGCTGTAGGTATCTCCCTCAACAATGGATTTGAACTTACCTATAATCTTCGTATTATTTATAGACGTAAAACTAAAGCGTAATTCAGTTATGACATCACGCCCTAGGGCCATAATCACGAATTGAAATTTCCGATAATTCCAGCCATTATTTTTAATTATGGGTAAGTACTCGATCGCCCATGGAGTGTGTGAAGGAAACAACCGTTGCTGCCGTTTACTACTGCTTTTATCACGTATTGTTAGGTAAACTTATACGTTCCAACAATACAATACAATATAAACCTTCGGGAAGAAATTATTTAAACGATACCTAGTGAAAACCGCATCAAAACTGTTTAGGAAGACTTAGCGGATATACAAATAGACAGACAGAAGACGCGGAACGCGACATTATTTTATATTAAGTAAGGATATAGTGAAATATAGGTAGCTACTACAAGAACACAATTGTGGGCGAGGCGAAGAAATAATTATTTACGATTCCTGAGCTTTCAGCGTAGGCAAAAAAATATTTTTCCTTAATTGCTCTGTATAAAACTACAGGCACTGGTATGAAGGGTAATGAATTCAGTAGCGCGTTGGAAGCTTCTCACGCACGTATACGGTTTAATGGTTTGGGTGTACTTGCTTAAGTATTAACACAGGGGTGCCTGCCTGACACAGCTGTCTACGGTTCCTCCTGAGTTCGTTAACGTAACTACAATTTGGTTAGATATAAAACATCTACTTCTAATTAGTGACCATTTAATAAACCCCGACAGCGGTAATATAATAACGTCAGCAACGACGTACGCTTTCATCCAAATTGAATTACGCACAAATTTTTTTTCTTAACACTTCATTCACACTGGTGGAACATTGTAATATCGTAACCGGTGCTGTGCCGCTTGTACGAGAAATGCTTGAGAAGTAGGCTCCTGGGGAGGTCGTAAATAAATGCGGGAACGATTATAAGGTTAAGATTAGCTCGGGTAGCCAAGTACATAAACATGTAAATCAGCTAAGACATAGAACACGAAGTTCGCTTGTGAGCCCCTCAAGTTCTGTATCGGAAACCGCCGACGATGTGGTTGCAGTGAAGAGATCGACACCGAAGTTCAGTCGGAACAGACAAGGGCGGGTTCAGCATCGCCAGCACGCGGCCCTGTGACCTCGGCGTCACTTGCCACGTATCGCCCCACGCTCGACTATTCCGACAAAGTGGAATAAGGAACATTGGAAATTACAGACTGTTCACATAATGTAAATTACCACGTAATTGTGAACCCAATGGTGTCTATAATTATCTGGTTTTAAATTACATGCATAGTTAGTTAAGTCGTTATGTGTTAAGTTAAATAATGAACTTACGTAATATTAACTTAGTAAAGTGTTATTCTTATAAACTTACTTTGTATGAAACCATTGGGGTGGGACATGTTTTTGTTTAACAACAATACATTTCTGTTAACTGATTATTTTACCAAATATGTTGATATTGTTAAGTTGCAAGAACAAACTGCTAGAAGTCACAAAGAGATTTTAAAAACTTGTTTGCCAGATGGGGTATTCACGAATTGTTGTATCTATACTGATGATGTTTTGTAATACAGTAGCTCACAGTTCAAAGAGGATTGTTTACAGTGGGGAGACCATTTTTTGCCATTATCTTCCAGATATTCAAAAGTTAATTTCAACAAAGTGAAACTGGTCATTGAAAAAATACATGATGGCTATAAATATTATTACAATATTAAAAACTGGGGTAAACTAATGAATTTATTTGAATGAAGGGGAAATTAAACTGCCGTTATACATTTTTAAACGATATACCATTTATTATATATTCTGTAACAAGAAATAAATAAAATCTAAATCTAAATCATTACAGCAAAGAAGGAGTACGCGTTTCGCATGACCTGCAAAAAATCAAAGAATTACTTTTATCTGTAAGTAAAATATGGTTGCTTTCGTTCGGAAGGCGGAAGGCGTTGTCGGGTCGGGTCTGCCGCAGTATCGTAAGTTCGCCCTAGATGAAATCCAAACCTGCTCGATACGAACGCAGCTATCTCGAGTTGAAATGTTCCCTTGCACAATTGTTCGTGAATATCACGCAAAACACTGCAGAAAGGCTATTGAGTCTCTGCTTCTCCATGAACGCTGGCCAGAACTACTCCCGACAACTCACGTGATTATTTAGGTTTAGCAAAGGACACGAACGAGAGTCCAACTTGGATTTGAGTTAGCAACCATTTTCATGCACAGCCGCACATGCAAGTATAGTTGCGCGAGCGAAGTTTCTTCCAGACAACGATAGATGGCGCTTGATGCCACTGCCTGGGATTCTTCACCAGAGGCAGTTGCAATCGAAGAAGTCAACTATGACCTGGGTCCCATTTAACCCACAGTCCCACCAGGGGGTATAGGTTTCTACTGCCTAGCCCTAACATTAAGAAAAACGCAAACGGTGTCACCAGCTACCGCTTTCCGCTTTCCATAAATTCAGCTCATAATATGGGATAATGAACTAAATTGGATTTCACGGTTATTATTATTTTTACCTCGACATTTCTTCATAAGGTTATAAATCTTTATTTCATCGTCTTCATCCTCACTTACCATAATTAAGTTAGAGTAGGACAGCTCGATGATTCCAAAGGCGGTCATGATGACTGGCACCTGGCTGTTGAGGATGGTGACAACGTATAAGGTGCGCAGGCGCCGGCGCACGAGCATCACGTCCCAGCCCCCGTAGAATATCGAGAGAGACAGCCCAGCCGCCTGCAGTAACATACCAGGAAGTTTTACAAGCTACTATGATTCTTCAATAATTAAAAAACAGCAAAAATAGGGCCGGGCCAGTGGTGTCGGAGATTACCTCCAAACAACACTAGTCCTCATTATAATAATTATGACACCTGAATGTTAAAGCAATTTCTGTTTAGGCACTCTTCTTTCTAACAAAGTAGGCGCAGATGCAAAAAGAACACTTCAATGGATTCTATGGAATAAAAACATAGAGATCACAGGTCATGCTGATCATCGAAATTGAAAAATTATTGAGGTTTACCTCAGGGAAGTCGTTTTGGTCCATTATTTTATATTTATTTTATATTATCATGTGAGGACTTACTTCGTTGGTGATATCGCCGCCTGGTATCATGTATGCAGCAGTGAGCAAGATGACACCTATCATATAACTAAACGAAGCCCAGAAATCCGCCAGCCTGTCTCCAGCTGTCTGGAACAGAGCAATTTGACTGAAAATTACTGTTACGTGCTGTTCAGAAATCTGTGCTTGGGCTGGTTAATTTTACTTGTAACCAAAATCAGCCATCCGATTGCTTGTTGCACTAATATGATTCGCAAGTAATATCCAATACAAAATAATTATCATACGACAATTTTACAATGTATTTGATCACTGGTGTTCCTCTCTGTCGATATTATTTAGAAATGAAATTTACTTCTTAGATCATCAGTATCTATATCCTCACCCCACCGGTAAATCCCGGCTACTATCAGGATCGGCTTTCCTACTTTACTCTTCAGTTTTTCCTCCATTTCGCCCGGTCTTTCTCGAGTAAGCCGGTTGACTCTAGCCCAACCCGACCTCTTTGAACTTGGGAGTCCATACTCCTTATAGCACCTTCACATGTGAAGCAGGTAGCCAGCTCACGCGAGCAGGTGATCAGAGAGCCAATGTTCTGTTTGACGACATAGAGCATGACGGTAGGCATTTGCGTTTTTAGCGCCGAACGCACATGCCAGGGTATAGCCCGTGCCCATTTTTTGCAAGTATATATGTACTGTTGTTCTTCTGCGTCGTTTTGCAGCAACGCCCTATAAAAGTTTTCTCAGCCACTTCTCAGTGTTTTGACTTTCCGTTCCACTATAGAAAAAGTCGATTAGCTTGAGCTTCATCCACCTGTCAGCAGGAGGAGCACGTGTAGATGAGGTTAATTTGGCCCTTAGAATAGAGGTAGGGCCTCACAACATCATGAATATGCATCATAATAACCCTACTGGTGACGCACAAGATTCCTTCTCACAAATAATTTTTGGTAGGCCCTCTATTTGGAAGATGCCTCTAATCATATGTTTAATGCTATGGTCAAATAATTTCTAATCAAATGTTGTCCAAATAACTTACCACCATTTCGAACAGGCAAAGGCTGATGAGGACTATACCCTCCACAATCTGGATGCTGTATAAGGGTCCCAGCGAACTCTGTACGTTGCGCGCACACCTTAAAATAATAAACATAATCTTCTTGGCGTTGGGAATGGGTTCAGCCTGCGGGCGGTCAGCGGACAGCCTTTTCACTAGGTTTCCCTGACCGCCACGCTAACACACCGCCCCTGCCCATCTACGCGACAAGGTATATGAAAGCGAGGCCCCTCCATTATCAAAGCCACAATTCCCTATAGAGCACTGGAAATCTTACTCACAGGCATAAACACAATACTATTAAAAATATAGTTGTTTAGCTGCTGTGTTCTGTAAAGTGTAGGTACTTCCCCAGTAAAGCTTGCACGCATTACAAGGGTTGAACTGTAAGAAAAGAAGCGCCAACCTTCCATTTCATTCTGGGCGATACAACGCACTTACACTATTATACAAACCACAAAGCCTCCTGATGCAGCCTGATGCCAATGATAAAGTCTGTTTCTAATTCTTTTTCCAGAACATCCCTGCTTTGGTTATTGATCAGTTGTAAATATTTCTCCCGAAGATTTTCATAGTAGAGCTGGAGATATTTGAACTTGTAACTCAAAAACACCAGGGCACAGACGCTGATGCAGTCAATCATGGTCATAATTACGGTAGCGTAGTACCAATGGATCTCGATCAGTGCTCGACATACATTGTATCGCAACGACGGTGTATCCTTAAACGGATACACAGTTATTATTGTGCGGAGCAGGACACCTGAAATAAAATTATAAGTAGCCTTCGATTTTCCTAACCTTACTTAACTTGCATCATAAAATAAAATGCACGCTTACCATCTCGAAAATGAGCAACAGCGGCAGAAACAAAAACCATAGCCAAACAGAAGTAGACGATAAAAATCAAAGTATAGCAGAAGACCTTTGCTCTCCTGACGGATTCCTGACTCAGTTTATCGTCGTCGATGTCTCTGATATTATCAAAAAATCGTTTGAAGAGTGCCTTGATCTTTTTCTTCTGTATAAAGAAAACTATGGACTTGCTAAATATGACGGATTCGCCGAGGCTGTGGTGGAGCAGAGCAGACATCTCCTCCTTCGACAGGTCAGTAAAGACCGCCAAGTACTGGTTGAAAATTCCCCCATAAATGAAAACGTAAGATGCAATACACCACATTTTGTAGAGTATGTCTGACATAGTCGATTTTGATGGGCGCTCTTCATACCAACACTCCCCTGTGCCAAAGTAATATAGGACGTCGAAATAGAATTTGATATAACTCTTCTCCAGATCTTTCTTGTTTTCTAAGCGGTTCATCGTTGCAGGATTGCTGCACTCTGTGGTTTACATAGGACTAAACACTATAATAGTTCCATATTGCCTTTTTATGAACGATTGAATTTGGAACATGTTAATTATCATGGTTATTTAATGACTAATGCTCAGGGAAGTACTGCAGCTGCTTTTTAGAGGATATGGGCCGTTCTTTTTTGACGTGTTACGTTTTTAAAATCACAATGAGTACGTCAGAAAACTGGACCGTCTATCTATATCGTAAAGGTCTATATCGTCTTACCTTAATAACTGCAAAACTATTAGTCGTAAAAACATAAATCTAGTATTACCTAGGACTTTGTATAGAATGAACAAAACGCGCGCAGAAGCGCATTTCTATTCAGTGTAACTCACGGCTCACACGTGGTAGAGCGGTGATTCTTGCGGTGATTTTATTAAAATAAGTGTAATTTGGACAATATTTATAGTAAATAAATAAATAAAATAATAATAAACACAAATCACGGCTATGGTCGGAAAGAGCCATGGGCCACAAGTGAGGCGTTAAGACACAGCCTCACACGATTTTCTGCGCCGCGAAACATTTTTTTCGACTTCTTTAAAATTTATAACGTAACCTGCGTAAGTTTTGTTTACAGCAACAAACTCATCTGACCCGGTGACATCATCGCCGTTGTTGGGATTTACATGACATTCAAAAATGGCGACACTTACTTCCAGCTTTGGCCACCGGGTTAAATAAGTTTGTGGCGTTATGCAAGGCTTGTGTCAAGAAATCCGTTACACAAAAGTCCCCACAATCTTATCTGATAAGGTGACCAAATCTGAAACTAAGTGCCGCCAATTGATGTACCATTTGGCGGCAATACTAAATTCAACAACAGCGACGCCTTCATTGGGACAGACAAGTTTGTAGCTGTAAACAACGTTCGTGCAGCGAGCGAATTATTCGGTACAGACTCGATGCTGTTGTCCGTGTTAAAAGTGGCTACATCGAACAATAATTTATTTTTATTAAAACTTGAAATCGTTTTTTCGTTATACTGAAATTTTAATTAAATAAATCAAAATTGACAAACTTATAGCATTTTTAATTGGTAACATTTAGAGTGGCGCACACTGTAGAACCAATTATGTACACTTCATACCTGGAGTATTCATAATTAGGTACAATGAAATTATTATTGAGGAAACGAGGAATACCTAAACCAGTTGCTCATTCTCACCATAGATAAATAATTTACTAACGTAATAGAGAAAACGCCGCAAGTATTTTCTTTGCCCCACGCTTTGCGGTCCATGGACCGCAGTTGCCGCAGTCAGTTCTTAAGTGGCTAATAGACGTGCGAGTAAGTACGCGTACTTTTGGCTCGATGACCTTACTCGCTCGCTTAAAATCGCCGAGTGAGTTCGCCGGCGATCCAACATGTTTGATTTTTGCTCGTAGCTCGTGGCATGCGGCTTCGGCTCGCACGTCTGTCAGCGCCGCGAGCCGCGTGCCGCCATTTTTTTTTGTGATATGTCTCGTGCAGTTTTGTTTATGCATAAAATTTGTTTAAGTTTAATAACTTTATGCTTTTTGAAGCAATTGACTCGAATTATTTACGGAATTCACAGAAAAACCGCGTACTTTAAGTCCGTACGTCTATAGGTGTGTACGAATTAGAGGCAGCCTCAGGTTGAGGCACGCACGGCTCGCCCATTTGCGCAAATTCGTACGTGGCTCACGCGCAGCTCGCGGCGCACCGCGAGCGTGTGCGCCGCGAGCCGCCGATTGTCGGTTTTCTGTCCATGCTCAAAGGTGCCTCGGCGTGCGTGCCTCGCGATGTTAATGTGATGACGAATGCGCGCGTATTGTTTATTGACACTTGACAACTTGAATATTTTCATGTCAATTAAACGGTTGGTCTTCCTAATAAATAAATAAAATAAAATAATATACATGAAATAAATTAAATAAAATGAAATATAATAAATAAAATATAATAAAATACATATTATAAATAAAATAAAATATTATAAATTAAATTAAATAGAATAAATAAAATACAAAAACATAAAATAAAATAAATATAATAAAATAAAATAAATGAAATAAATAAATAAATTATTTGTAAAACATATACTAAACAACATGGTGAGCAGAAAAAAGCGTTATGAGATCGAAAAAACTAAAATTATTTTAAAAATCCCATCAATTACGATAAAAGGAGCATCAGCATTTTATTTGTGCGGCGCATTTGTGGCTCGCCGCGAGCACGTTGCCTCAACGCACAAACAAATGCGCAACTGAACAGCCTCGACGCGTGCGGTGAGCATCTCGCCGCGCGCGGCGAGCATGCCTCGGGCTAAACCGCTCTAATTCGTACGCACCTTAACACCAACGTCGAGCCGAGTAAGCTCGCGAACTTAAAAACCGCTTAAGTTCGTACGTGTATCAGCTACTTATGACATTACGCGACGCGGACCAAGCTGACTTTAGCTTGGATATCCAAAAAAAGAGCTCTTGCGTCTTAAAAAAAATTACGAATCATTCGAGGGCCAATAAGAAAGAAAATAGGGTAACGTTACATCGGTCAGTATAAAAACCTATTACTAAAATTAGCTAAAACCCTTTTTAATAAGTAATTTTTTTACTGGACTGGTTTTTACTTTAACCGCCATTTTTATGCAGGACATAGATTAAGAAAAATAAACCTACAGAAGGGGCACCGCTCTGAATTTACCTATGGGAATTAAACAGTTGTTTAAGTAACTGAATACCAGCTACTCTTCTGATCCGACATGTACCTACTATCATAATGTATTATTGTAATAAGTTTACGATGTAATTTTTATGATGAAAATAGTTTACCTATGAACCTTAACATATTTTAAGAGAGGTAGGGCATAGCGGGGTATCCCGTTCGAATTGGAGCCGCCCGACTGGGGAAGTACCTCCACCTTACAGAATACCGCAGCTAAACAATACTCTTTAAAATAGTGTTGTGTTTCTGCCGGTGAGTAAGGTTTCCAGTGCTCCATGGGGTGGGGATTTGGGGAACCGTGGCTTTGGCAGTGGAGGGGCATTTGTCTTTTTGCTGCCAGAGCAATGTGTTATAGAGGTGGGCAACATATTGGCGATACTCTTGGTGTTGCTAATGTCTATAGGCAGTGGTGACCACTTTCCAGCAGGTAGCTCGCTTGCCTGTTTGCCTACTGTATGACATAAAAAGATAAAAAAATATTGTTTTAGATTTATATGTTCATCACACGAAAAAAGAGAAGAATGGATCACATATGTCCAACAAAATCGTTTAAAAAATTGGAAATACTAGACGTTCTCGGTGGCTTTCACGGGCGCGCAGTTCGTTTCTCTGTAAACAATCAACTTTTCCACGTATTATTTTTCCAGGATATTAAGCCGCTACGAACCGCTATTGCAGGAGGAATTAAGCAATATGGAAAAATTTGGCATAATTGTGCGTGAAGAGGGTCGACGGAATGGGTGTCCAGCATTGTGCTCGTGGCCAAGCCCAACGGGAAGCTGCGTATCTGCCTCGATCCCTGTAACTTGAACAAAGCTGTCAAGCGTAGTCACTTTCAATTGCCTACAATTGATGAGATATCAGCAAATTTAACTGGAGCGAGATACTTTACGAAGCTAGGTTTTGAATGGTGCCTCTGAATGAACAGAGTTCAAAACTTTGTACATTTTCAACACTCTTTGGCCGGTACCGGATTTTAAGATTTCCTTTTGGTATAAGCTGTGCTTTGGAAGTTTTTCACAATTAAATGTTGAAGATTTTTAGGATGGAAGGGCAGAAATCTTTATTTCACAGGGACAAATGTGAATTTTGTAAAAGTAGCGAGTCATATCTAGGTCACATATTTGATTAAAATAGAATGAAGCCGGACGAAAATAAGGTGTTGGCGATAAAGACAATTAAATCTCCAAAATCTCGCAAAGAATTGGAGCGGCTTCTAGGCATGGTGAATTATTTGTCTAGGTAAATTCCAAATTATTCGGAGATATCAAACCCTTTAAGGGAATTATTGAAAAAAGAGAGAGAATGACAATGGCATTCACATAATGAAAAAGCGTTCAACAAATAAAAACACTGTATAGTGAACGCTCCAGTTCTTTGTTTCTACTCGCCGGCAGAGCCGGTGACTCTGTCAGTGGACGCGAGCGCGCAAGGGCTGGGCGCGTGGCTGCTGCAGTGCGGGCGGCCCGTCGCCTACGCCGCGCGCACGCTCGCGCCAGCGCGACAGCGGAGATACGCTGGGCCCAAATAGAAAAGGAACTCTTGGCGATAGTTTATGCTTGTACAAAATTCCATCAATATATATATGGCCATGATAACGTTACAGTAGAGTGATCATAAACCGCTGGAAATAATATTTAAAAAAAGTTTAAAGTTCCAGTTCGCCTCCAAAGGATGCTCTTACGACTCCAAAAATACATTCTTTATGTCAAGTACCATCAGTACCAGGTCAAGTTATGTTTATTGCTGATACTCTGTCCCGTGCAGCGAACATTGAGGAAAAATCGGATATGTGTTGTACTTTTATAACTAAATTTAATTGCTGTAAAACTGTATGGAAATAAATAAATAAATAAATGTGCAGCAAAAAAGAGATTCACGTTAACACCGTATTCGAAAGCAGTAATATATCGATGGCTAAATTGGATAAAATTTAAACAGAAACGAGAAAGACAACACATTAAAAACAATAATAAACTATTGTGAAAAAGGATGGCCACATACGAAAAATTTACTAGAGAGTGAAGTGAAACCTTATTGGTCTATTAAGGACCAGTTAAATGTTATTAAAGGGGTGTTATTTAGAATTAGCCGTGTGGTATTCGGCAGAGTAGAATAGCACCAACCCCTTACGCTCATGGGTGTCGTACAAGGCGACTAATGTTTTCGAGGCAAAAGAGCAAGAGTCTCCGTAGTCTGGAAAATGGGCAGCAGCATTTTCCATTGTTATATTTAAACACTGCGATCTCCAACCCGCCTGCCAAGCGTGGAGATTATGGCAATAATCTCCCCTTTCGTGGGAGAGGCTGTAAGTCCTGCAGTGGACTGTTACGGGCTGTGATGATTATTTAGAAATGATACAGTAGTAATTCCATTACACACACTGAACTGGACATGCTAAAAAATATACACGAATGCCACCTGGGTATCGATAAATGCGCGTGATGTTCTGTTTTGGCCAGGGCTGTCCCGTGTCCACGTGACGGTGGGCGCGTGCGAGCCCTGCCAGCGCGGCCGCAACCGCGCGCGCCGCCAGCCGCTCGCGCCGTACGCCGTGCACGCGCCTGGCAGCTCCTCGGTGCTGATATATTTGAAATTAACACAAATTACTACCTGCTATTAGTGGATTACAACTCCAAATTTATTGAATTAGCCCATTTGGCTGACATGAGAATTTCAACATGTATAAATGAGTATGAAAGCATGCTCGCGAGATTTGGAATACTCGATAGATTAATCTCTGATAATGCGAAAACATTTACATCAATAGAATTCAAAGAATTTGCAAAATTGTGGGAATTTAAACATGTAACTAGTTCTCCGCACTACCCAAGGGCAAACGGCCTGGTTGAGACAAATATTAGAACTAAAAAATCTGCTAAAAAAATCGAAGGAAAACGGCGAATATCCCTATATCGCTTTACTAAATTTAAGGAATATCCAGATAACAGGCGAGCAAAGTTCACCAGCCCAGTTGCTAATGAATAGGCGACTCACAAATAAACTACCCGTGTCCCCTAAAAAATTAGAACCTGAAAAACATAACAAATGTTCTAAGTTTTCCGAACGACATAGATGTATAACGACCATGAAAAACAATTACGATAAGAGCACCCGCTCGCTCTCACCTTTGAAGGAAGGAGGTTTTATAAGAATGCGCGCAGGTGGAGATGGACAGTGGCGACGCGTGCGCCGCTCCTACTGGGTGTGTGACGACCGCGGCGGCGTCTACCGCAGGAACAGGCAGCACTTGATCCGCGCCACGCCACCTACCGGCCCCGTCCAGCCGCGACCACCGCATCCGCGCCCCCCCGAAGATTGAAGATGACGAAGATCTTCCCATGAGACACACTCAAAGTAACGCACTAAACAATGCCTGCTCAGTATCTCCTGAAGTACCAAATGCAAATGCACCAGATGAGCAACAGTATATAGTTACAAAATCGGGCAGACGAGTCATACCTCCTAAACGTTTTATTGTCGAACAATAAAGATTACCTTTCACTATCTATTGTTTTACCTACCTGTTAAATAATGTTTATTGCAACAAATATTTTTATTATTTAGCGAATACGCTTGCCCAAAGTAAAAAAAATATGTTAGATACCTACATAACTAGAAACATTACCCTCCTTTGCTAAATAGTGATTTCTATTTATGCATCCACACCCACAAATGAGGAATAAACCAGTTGCTTATTCTCACAGTGTCGTTGTTGTTATTGCTCCCCTATTAAAATACTTTAACACCCAACATACTATTTATTTAATTTACCGGATCCAACAATCAAAAGTATTTAGTAATTAACAACTTACAATAATAATCAACAATAAACGGCGATTTAACTTGTGACGATTTGTAACCGTGGGTTCCCTTGGCACATGTTATTCCTTCACTCTTTAAGTCAGTTAATGAGGTTACCGTGGTTGAGCATCGATGCACTTAGTGGACCTAAAGCAGACACCGAAACCAGAGACACCGATCGATCCCCAGTGCCACCATATTTTAAGAACTCTTTTCTGTACATTAGTTGTACACTAACCGATGCCCAAAAGGCAAGGCAACACCCTTGGGTAAACCTGCACATTCAGGCGACTAAAAGTATAACTGTGATCCAATCTGGTCAGGTTCCCCGGTCAACAGGTTAAGAACTGCAAAAATTCTGTGAGATCAAAGTGGATTCTTACCAGCCACAAACACAGAAAAAGTATGAGGTCTCTGTACGCGCGAACGTACAGGGTTCTAACCGACAATACCGAGTGGCGATGGGCATTATGCATCCGTAAAAATGTACGCATATCTAAGGGATCGAGCAAAAATTACCGAACACAGAGTACATTCACTTAGTAAAGAACCGCTGACAAAGCGCTGTGAGATGCTAGTGACGTAATATTTGTTCTTGAAGACCACAAGCTTCCGAACGTATAACGCTGCGAGAATTATTTGTGCAACAGCGTAATTTGCAAGAAATAACTCTTAGAAACTATGTACGGGCCCCGTGGGGCAAATAAGAAAAAATATAGTAACAGCTGCGTATATTGTGTTACTGTTTTCGTGTAACAATTTGAGTTATTAGTTAAAACAAAAAATTGCGCAATTAAAACGAAATCATCACGAAAATAATTGTTCTTGGCTATCATAACGTTTAGCGTACACCATTTTCGGCGAAAATAATCACGATAATTACAAAATATTACAAGAACAATTGACATTCATGACAGTATTCAGTTCGTTATCATTCTTGCAACGATGAACCGCTTGGAAAACAAGAAAAGCGAACACCCGGAGAAAAATTACATGAAATTTTACTTTGATTGGCTGTACTATGTGGGTACAGGAGAGTGTTGGTATGAAGAACGTCCCCCGAAATCTGCTACTTCAGATTTGTTATACAAGATGTGGTGTTTTGCATCGTACGCTTATGTTTTTGGAGGATTTGCGAACGAGTACTTAGCGTTCTTTTTTGAACTAACTGAAGCGGAGTTTGAAACTCTGCTTCTCCACAGCATCGGCCACTCTTGTATAATGCTCAAGATTGTTGTTCTATGCTTACGTAAAGAACGGATCAAGGTATTTTGCAAACGATTTTTTGAAACCAATAGAGAATATTCCTCTGAAAAACTGGACCAGCAATCAGTGAGGAGAGCAAGGATCTTATGCTATATTTTGAATATTGTCGTTTACTTCTGTCTTGCCATGTGGCTTGTTTCTGCTATTGTTGCCAAAATTAAATATGGTAAGCATGCCTTCTATTCTATACTTAGTGTAAGTCATGCGTAAATTTTTTTTATAAGTTCATTGTATTCGTAGACATAAACACAATCTCCAGTTGGCATAAACATACATAGACTGCAATAACGTAACAAATAACAATTTTTTTATAACGTTGGTATATTTTTCAATGACAGCAACTTGGTAACCAATCCACTACTAAAAGAAGCAGGTAGCAACTGACCAATGTGTCGGATGCACACGAGTGCTTCCTCCGTGCTTGTCTCGGAATGTAGCCTCTCGTAACGGTGGTTTACTGTCCCGAATTCTCACTTATTTCTTGATGCGATGTGGTTACGAGTTAGCACCAGGCAACGAACAGCCTACTCTCTTATTTCTACATCAGAACTAGATGTGGGTTTGTCCGTACTATCCATTAGAACAAGCAGACGTAGGGAGAAAGAGGCACCCGGCGTAACTCAATTCGAATGTTTCCAGTATCTGGCCACTCTTACCCTCTAATTTGCGCAGAGAGAGCTCTACTATTTTTATAGAAACATTTTGCTTGTCCGTTCGTTTCTGTATGGTATGGCGTAATACTTTTAGTTAAATTTCATTATTTTTGTGATTTATAAATTTTGTGAAATGAATTGCCTCATAGCTATGTATGTGGTATTTCAAAGAAGTCAAATATTTCATAGATTTTTTATACACAAAATGAGTTTACTTCACCATGGTTGTGTCATGAGCACTTTCCTACTTGTTATTTTGTGCTCCACGCTCTATCAACTGAATGTCCGGGCTCGCCAGAGGTGCCAGCTTATGAAATACGCAGATGACATCGTATCGATGTGCAGGTTTAGACAGGAAGAAAGTGCTGGAAGTGTAGAACGGTGGTTTGAAGCTGAACTTCGCCAAATCCGTGACTGGCGACAGCGCGATTCTCGAAACGGGAGTATGCAACCACCTGCAGTGCTAAAGCAGTGCAAATTGTTACTATGATATGGCGGTCAAATGTTTTCCTAGTAGGTAATATAAAAATAAATAAGTAGTAATGGGTTCAAATTCTAGATCCTTCAATAACTTTTGTAAATTGTAATTTTTTATTGAATAAATACATCCAACAAAGTCTCTCCTTCATTTTATATTTTATCTTTTCTCTACAAACTGCTGCTTCAGTCTTATTTCTGAATTATTTATTTATTTTATTCAGCTAGGTACAGATACAGATATTCGACTAGAGTTTATAAATAAATTGTATTCATAAGATAACAAAGGTAAGTCATAGGTATATGGTTACATCGGTGCACAACATTTACAGTAAATAACACATGACAACAACAACAACAGGATAACTATACTAATCTCCTTATTACAATTTATGGTACTACTAAGTCAGTAATTATCAGTTGATACCATTTTTTAGCGTTCCGTTAAATATTTTATATTGTATACTGTATTCGTTAATATCTCGGTCTTTGTAATTTTTTGGGGAATAGTACTAAAATTCATTGAAGTCTTACAGTCTTATTAGTAAAAAGTACTTATGAACAAGCGTTGAACGCCTGTTCAGTTAGTTACACCTTTGATTATATACAAATAGATTCCTGAATCTCATGCCCACCATTGTCCTACTCGCTCTGACCATATTGTCAGAGCGTAGTGTATTGCCACGAGCAAATTTATTCCCTTAAATATGAAAAATTTTGGGGAAGACCAAAGAAAAGATGAATGGATTGTGTGATGAGGAATATCAGGGAGCGAGTGGTGAGCAAGTGGTGAGCGTGGATATGACAGCGTATAGGGATGAATGGAGAAAGAAGAAATACTGTGCCGACCCCAAATGAATGGAATAAGGGCAGGATTTTTTTTTTTTATGTCATACGTTAGACAAACAGGCAAGCGGGCCCCCTGATGGATTATGAAATTATAAAATAAATAAAATAAAATAAAAAGGTATTTATTTAGTATTTAGCTCAAACATATAAAAAATAAAATTACATAAAATTAAAATAAATTAAACCAGAAAAAAAAACAATGAGAAAAAAATTAAAAAAATAATATAAACACTAAACGCTAAAGAGGCTAAAGCTCAGTTCCGCAGATACGCGAAGGTGCCTACGGGCCTGCTATTCTGCCTTGGCCTACAAAATTACACAGAATAAAATTTGTTATAGACACAGACACTATAAATAAATAAATTTAATAGATTTCACTATGACGATGTTGGAAAATGTTATGTAAGAATATTTTAACGATTTTATTTGGTATGGAAACACAAAGACAGGTTGTATCAGAAGGGGCTGATAAAAGCACTTTTTTAGGCTAGACTGTTTATATTTATTAAGGTTACACCGGTTTTGAATACTACGATTTGGAACTCGCCTGCCACTGACATGGAGGCTTAAGTCCAGCATTGGACCTGACCTACTGATGATGGATGATGCGTGTAGATTGAAAATAGTGTTTTTTCTGTAATAAATAGTTCTAAATAACAGGGCCCAGCTAACTGTCGTGCGCATTGCACAGGAAACTACATCCTCTTTTATTGCTTTTAAAAGTCGAAGTTTAGGCTGAGCGGAGTACGTTGGGAGATCTATATCCAGCAATAGAATAACACGATACGGCTGTTGGCGATAAATTCAAAACCGCTAATTATGTAGGTAAGTATAACAGATACTCAAAAATGATTGTAATTTGATCGTAATATTAACAATATTTTTTGAGCAAAGTCGAGCTCTTCACGGTACTCGGACAGTCACCAGCAAATTTCTTTGATAGATCAGTTATGAAGAGTGTTGGGGTGAGTTCTTAGTTCCCTGTTGTTATGGTTCTTTGTTGTATACAGCAGCTACTCGTAGCCGCGCGTATCCTTCATGTTGATGTTTGTTGCTTAGCGCAATCCAACTCGTGCGGAGTTTAAACATTATAATAATTAACCAAGGGGTGCATGAGCTCGTCTTCACTCCCTGAATATATCTTAAATCGTGGAAAAAAATCTACTGTTTCATTTGGTAGTATTTGTTTTCGTTGTTCGTGGATGGCAGACGTAATTTTATACTGATAGATTTGCTGATCCAAATTTCTTTTTAATATTTTTACGTTTACGTGATAAATGTTACGTTTTAGATAAAGTAAGACAAAATAATGATGGGACACATATCGATCGTAACCCTCGACAACGTTGTGAAGTGATCACAAATCTATTATCTGTCTTCGATTATCAAGACCAAACAAGTTATATTTTTGCAAACGTAGTCAGGAATTTTATTCCTAATACCAAATCTTGCAGGTAGCTGGCGAAGAAAACGGCGTTGTATTGACTCAACCGTATCGATATGAGTAAAGGATATCAAATAGATATACAGTACTCAAGAATGTTCCTTACTTGTGCTACATGCAGTGTGATCCAAGATTTAGGTTGTCAGAATGATTTGATGTAACGCTTTATACAAGATTGCATTTTGTTAGCTTTATAGCCGATGTAGTCGAAATTTGGTCTAAAGGATAAAAACTCATCAAAAATCACTCCCAGGTTTTTTATAGTATCCACTCTCGCCATAGTAACCTCATTTATATTACAGATTCTTCTCTATGTTTTATATAAATGTGCATGTATAATACTGCCGTGTGTGTCTCTGAAAGGTCTCTGACCACCCCGTTTGGGGACAGTGCGGTGAAGCTGTACCTATATCATAACTCTATTTCAGACACTCCAATCCGCTCAATCATAACTCTATATCCGTCTATGGATGAGCCATCGTTACTACACAATATAGTTCGAGTTCTGATCGAGGTCCATTGGTACTACGCGTGCTTAGTAATGAACATAATCGATTGCATCAGCTTGTGTGCTCTGGTGTTTTTAAGCTACAAGTTTAAATATCTCCAATTATACTTTGAAAGTCTTCGAGAAAAATACTTAAAATTAGCTGATGAGAAAAGCAGGGATGTTCTGGAAGAAGAGTATGAAAAGGATTTCATCACTGGAATGAAGCTGCATCAAGACGCTTTGTGGTTCGTATATTTTAATTTTATACTGATGTAAATATGTTTCGTTCCCAGTACCAATTATCGATACATTTAATACTACAATATCTTTAATGCCAAGGCCAGCAGAAACGTCTTGTCGGAGTTTGAAACTCTTTTACCACGGATTCGAGGTATATTTAGAGGTATGATAATAATATTTATGTCGGTGTTTGGCCCCCAAGTACACCTGCTTATCCGAAGAGGTGTGTGACACTGTGAGGTGTGATTTCTTCTCCTTCATTGTGTGGCTGGCCGTAGCTAAAGCCTCCATGCAACAGACCAAACTATTCGTTATTTTAGCTCATATGGCCTTTTTAATGGACAAATCAAGGCAATGGAAAAATGAATGATAGAGCATCTAGTTCCAAATTGTTTGCATTTTATCTGTCGGATTAGGTATTACAAAACTTAGTTGTTCGAACGAACATGTATCTTGTTCGAACGATGGGAACTACCTCTAGATATTTTCTTTATCTTTCCCATAAATACAGCTGGATCGTTCCATAGACCAAACTGTATTACATTGGTCTATGATCGTTCTCAAAAAACAGTCAGCGCGGAATTAATTTTGAAAATTTTAAAAAAGTTAGCGATTTTTATTTATTTTTGCATGGAAATCGCTAGAACTGTGATCTAGTAATCGATATCACGGGGAAGGAGGTAAGTAATTTTTTATAAATTGTAGGAATTTTGACATTTGGCATTTAATTAGAGAGTCGCTCTTCTGTAATTAACTGATCTGCCAAATCCTGGATCCTGAGTCAAGGTGGACCCCTTGCCCTTGCGCGAGAGCCCAACCAGGTCATTGACGCCAAGACGATTATTATTATTATCTTTAAGTCAACAATCAAGTAGAAGAGAGGTAGGGCACAGCGGGGTATCTCGTTCGAATTGGAGCCGCCCGACTGGGGAAGTACCTCCACCTTACAGAATATCGCAGTTTAATAATACTCTTTTAAATAGTATTGTGTTTCTGCCGGTGAGTAAGGTTTCCAGTGCTCCATGGGGTGGGGATTTGGGGAATCGTGGCTTTGGCAGTGGAGTGGCATTTGCCTTTTGCTGCCAGAGCAACGTGTTATAGATGTAGGCAACGCATTAGCGATACTCTTGGTGTTGCTAATGTCTATAGGCAGTGGTGACCACTTTCTATCAGGTGGCCCGCTTGCCTGTTTGCGTACCGTAAGACATAAAAAAAAAGTAGGTTAATTATAACTAAAATATCTAAAATAAATTTTTCCAAGGTGTGCGCGCAACGTACAAGATACATTGGGGCCCCTGTACAGCATCCAGACTGTGGAGGGCATTGCCCTTATCGGCATTTCCCTGATCAAAATGGCGGTAAGTAATTATCTGCAGGATAATTCAGGGATTTATACATACATAATTTAAGAGAGGTAGGGCATAGCGGGGTATCCCGTTCGATTGGAGCAGGCCGACTGGGGAAGTACCTCCACCTTACAGAAGATCGCAGCTAAACAATACTCTTTTAAATAGTATTGTGTTTCTGCCGGTGAGTAAGGTTTCCAGAGCTCCATGGGGTGAGGCCCAGGCTCCAATTTGGGGAACCGTGGCTTTGGCAGTGGAGGGATATTTGCCTTTTTGCGCCAGAGTAACGTGTTATAGAGGTGGGCAACGCATTGGCGATAGTCTCGGTGTTGCTAATGTCTATAGGCAGTGGTGACCACTTTCCATCAGGTGGCCCGCTTGCCTGTTTTCCTATCGTATGACATACAAAAAAATACCTTCAGTAAGAAGGCAATTTAAAAGTGTATAACCACTATTATTTGTGTCTGAAATGAAGAAACGGCTAACACTACGCAAAAATGTTTTAATTCTAATTTTCAATCTTATCCTTCATTGTATTAAATCAATTTATACAAAGATGTGCCAGATACTTGTTACCTTATTTACTTTGCGTATATTAATACATTTATATGGAACAAACATAAGGCTACACGTTGCTACTGTCCCTAGTAATTTAGCCAACCACTGCATGTATATGTCGCAGCCATCTGGTTAAATTAGCCATTTAATTAGAAGGCTAGTCCGTTAATTAAATGCCGGTATTCAATTGAATGGCTAGAGGACAAGTAGCCAAGTAGTTGAATGTAATGTGCAGCTACTTGGCTGAACGTTATTTAGCCATTTTGTTAATATAATATATATGTTTGGTTTGAGTGACCATTCGTAAATTTATATGATTACTTTACTTAAGATAAAAAATACGAATTAATAAATATAATTTTTATTTAGCAACGAAAATATTAGTGGCAACAAATTCAATTAGTAATTGCATTGCGAGTACCTATAACATTTATACACCGGTAAAGGTGAGCAATGCAAGGATGTACAATTGCTCGGACAGAGATACGACACAAATTTTAATTCTTTTAAAGTTGTTGTGGATAAAAGTAGACTGGATACGTTTCTGAGTAGTGACTTCTGGCCTGAAGGTATCAGATTTCGGCGTTTTCGAGAGGGCCAGCCAAAGCTGCACAAACCAGTCGAAAATGAAAATCTAAATATGTATTATGGATGACACACCAAAAGACATTATTACTTCTATGATATCTTACAATTGCAAATCAATCAAAAGATCTGTGTCGTTTGTACGAGACCTATGTAAGGATGCTGATTTAATTGCGCTGCAAGAGACGTGGTTGCTACCGCATGATCTAGATTTTATACACACCGTTCACCCCGACTTCGCGTGTACAGCTACGTCATCCGTTGATACGTCGAAGGGAGTACTGAGAGGTCGACCTTACGGCGGACTGGCCCTGCTTTGGCGAAAGACGTCCTTTCCGGAAGTGACAGTGATCAAGTGCCCTAGTGATCGTCTTAGTGCCATACGCGTGGTGGTAGACTCAAATGCGGTGCTCATTGTCAATGTGTACATGCCGACGGATGAACCTGATAACCTGACGGAATTCACCAGCTGTCTAGCCATGGTGAGCGCCCTGATAGACGATTGTGATGTCCAAGTCGCATTCATCCTTGGCGATTTTAATGCGCACCCGACAGCTCGTTTTGGTCAGGAACTTTTCAGCTTCTGTAGCGATCAGGAATGGAAGTGTGCAGATGTGGAAAGGCTGGGATTGCACTCAGATTGCTTCACATTCATCAGCGACTCCAACGGTGCAAAAAGATGGCTGGATCACTGTGTTGCAACGGATGCGGCTATGGCAACTATAGAATCGGTGAATGTTATGTGTGATGCAGCATGGTCAGATCATTATCCATTGAGGTTGCTATGTCGGTTGGGTCAAGTGGGGAAATGCATTGACAGCCATGTCAGTAACTCAAGTCGTGGTGGCATTCGATGGGGTATAAGAGACTCAGTACAGTGTGAAAACTACTATAATTTCTGTAATACGGCCTTATTGAACCTTGATGACTACTTAGTGTGTAGATATTGTAATAATAGCTGTGATAATGTAAATGTGATGGATTGTGAGCTACTTGACAATCATTATAAGTTTATTGACAGTTTGTATGGTGCTATAACCTCAACTTTAATTGATAGTGCAAGATACTCCTCTGGCTTTCGTTCTGCGAAGGAGAATAAAAGTAAAAGTAAACATATCACGGGCTGGAACGTGCACGTAAAGGAGAGTCATAATTTTTATAGAAATTGTTTTAAATGCTGGGTTGTTGCGGGTAAGCCGTGCACGGGCCCAATATATGAACGCTTATCATCTAGTCGTAGGATGTTTAAAAGTAAACTTGCATGGTGCCAGAAAAATGAAACAAAAATAAAAGTTGATATCCTAGCATCTGCATGTAAAAGTAAAAATTTTGTTAAGTTTTGGGATCAAACTAAAAAATTCACTTACAAGCAGACCCTGCCACTGATTGTAGATGGAGAACAAAACCCAGCGCGGATAGCCAATATTTTTAGAAATAGGTTTAAGCTGGACCCTCTGCCAGTGCAAGACAAGGACCTGCCGAGCGTTGGTTGTACCATGGCTAATCATGGGACTATTCGCTTCGCTCCTGATGACGTCGCTAGGACTGTGAGGAGAATGACGCGTGGTAAGTCCCCTGGACATGACGACCTCAGTCTTGAGCACATTTTGGGCGCTGGGACAGAAATTTTTAGCAAGTTATGCAGCGTTTTTAATTTATGTTTGCAATATTCATATCTTCCGCCAGATATGATGCGTACTATGTGAGTCGCGACACCTCTGTGTACGCATGTTTCCTCGACCTGAGCCGGGCATTTGATCTAGTGAATTATGAAATTCTCTGGAGAAAACTGCGCGGCTCAGGTGCTCCAGAGGAACTTGTGAGAATTTTCCAGTACTGGTACGGAAACCAAACCAATTGTGTTAGATGGGGCGACACGACTTCTAACGACTACAAGTTAGAATGCGGTGTACGCCAAGGAGGGCTCACGTCTCCCGACCTTTTCAACCTTTATGTCAACGAGTTGATGGTGAGGCTGAGAAGCACCGGGGTTGGTTGTCACCTAGGGAAGGTCTGTGTAAACAGTCTCAGCTATGCTGATGACATGGTGCTTCTCAGTCCCTCCATCAAGGGGCTCAGAAAGTTAGTGTCAGTCTGTGAGGATTATATAAATTCACACGGGCTGAAATATAACGCAGCTAAGACTGAGCTTTTAGCGTTCAAGGCTGGAAGAGGTCCGGAGAATGTGCCTGAAGTCAAATTGAATGGGTTGGTAGTGCGGGCCGTGCAGCAGTTCAAATATCTGGGCCACATACTTACTGATGACATGAAGGACGATAAAGATATGGAACGGGAGAGAAGATCCCTCGCGATACGAGGGAACATGATCGCTCGTAGGTTCGCGGCGTGCAGTAGAGAGGTGAAGTTGACATTATTTAATGCCTACTGCCTCTGCTTCTACACATGCCAGCTTTGGGTGAGGCACTCTAGAAGGTCGTACAGCGCCATCAGAGTCCAATATAATGATATATTTAGAATTCTGATGAGGCTGCCGAGGTTCTGCAGTGCCTCAGCCATGTTTGTGGAGGCAAGGGTGCCGGACTTTTATGCGGTTGTGAGGGGACGCATTGCTTCCTTTTGGGAGAGATTGCGGCAATCTCGCAATGGCATACTGAGGGCGGTTTACGACGACGCCTATAGTTACATCCAGAAGTATTGGCTATCTGCGCACCAGAACGAGAACCAGAGGTGACATTAAGATAATGACGTTATACGAGTACCTACTTGTAATATTAACTTTATTTTTTCTAATTTTTGAAATTTATTTTTACAATTTTAATTTTTACAATTTTAATTTTTACATTTTAATTTTATTTTATTTTTATATTGTATATTTCGAATTTAATGTATGGATCTGTGTCATCCGTAATAAAGACTTTTATTATTATTATTATTATTTATTATTATTATAGTATTTACCACAATAATAACTTTAAACTTATAACCTATTAACTATTTGCAACAATGTAGTATAGGAAGAATGCACTTTCTTATTTTATAATATTAAATATAAAATGCACGAAACTTTCTTAGACATTTGTTTCTAATTATAAGTATGAAAAGAAAATGAACAAATTAGGTTATCCTTATTCTTACTTAAAAACATCTAGGTACCACACTTTAAGTTTAGTTAAAACGATAAAAATACAAAAACATTGCTTGCTGTGCGAGCTGTCTGACGCCATATTTGTTTTAATGACTACCAGTGCTGCAGTGGATAAAATTTGAACTAAATTTAAATCACCTGCCTGATTTTACGTCAGCCGTCTTCAAAGGGCTGGCTTACAATAAGCCAACTAGTTAAACGTTAAGCGTTGATTGTTCCATCAAATATCAGCCTAGGCATTCAATTGAATGCCGGCGTTTAATTAACAGGCTAGCCTACTCATTAAATGGCTGATTTAACCAGATGGCTGCGACATATAGACTAGCTGGCCCGTAGCAACTGCGTTGGCGTGGTGTATCCCTGCGCTACCCAACTCTACCCTACCCCACCCCTATTCTACGTCTACCCTATCCTACCCCATAATTTTGCGCGAACATTTTTCGGATCGTCTGGATCTCTGTATGAGTACAACTATGTCGCGGGATCCTACTATTTTCCGGGGATCCTTTGAAAGCCTTTGTTTCACACAGATAACCAAGTTTCATTACTAGAAACTAGGGGGAACAAAACATCTTCCGCGATTAAAACTTGTTATGAGAGTGGAAATTGTGTGACAGTCGGAAGTCAATTTGTGAAAGAATTTTGAATATTGGTTCAGTAGTTTCGGAGTTTATTCTCAACATACAAACACTTTTACTTACAAACTTATTCTCTTTATAATATAATTCCACCACCGCAAATCGTGTTTTGATATTATGTTTTTTCCATAGTAAGTGATATTTATAGGCATTCCAAATTCAGAAGTCTAAAGCCGGAGTAAAGTCTTGTAATATTTCCTTCCCTTCCAGAATGCTGGTGGAAACATTTCGTATTTCTGGGCGAACTTTACTTACGTGGTTGCTATCACAATGCTCACTGCCGCCTACATGATACCTGGTGGTGACGTCACCTATGCGGTAAGTCCTTATATTACTCATAGCCTTAGTAAAAAAGCAGATGTTTAAAAAAAGTTCCGAGTGAAGCAAGTCACTTGATTTGGGCGCTGTCATAATTAGCAGCGGTCGTGCCACCATGGTCGTACGACGGACGTCACCCGATAAATAGGAGACCTCAAAACAAAAAAAATAATAATAATAAAGTAGTATAAAGAATTGGCGATGGCTTCCATACATCATCACAGCCCATAACAGTCCACTGCAGGACTTTGGGCATCTCCCACAAGAGGGGAGGTTATTGACATAATCTCCACGCTTGGCAGGCGGGTTGGAGATCGCAGTGTTGCAAACATAACAATGGAAAATGCTGCTGCCCATTTTACAGTTTACAGAGACTAGATTTTTTGTCTCTAAACATTAGTCGCCTTGTACGACACCCACGAGTGTAAGGGGTTGGTGATATTCTACTCTGCCGGACACCACACGGCTTCCATACGAAAGAGGAAAATAGAGATAATGTAACGAAAGAGACGCGCCTATACGAAATATTACCATGGAACGAAAGATCATGATAAAAAGCCCATTTTATTATCATGATCTTTTCTGATGATGTATTCGTGGGACTACTGGTAAACATAGAATCATAGGAAAAGCGTTCCAAGATCAATACTTTCCAAGTGATTAAATTTTTTAATTTTGACATCTGTCATCCTAAATATAGATCTCGATGAGTACTATCATTTCTATTTAGAGACTAGTGCTCTAGGACCAATAGTTTCAGAGTTATTACAGATTTGAGTTTGACAGCTGATATAAAAATGAGAATCTCGTACTATCATTTCTCTTTCATAAGGCGCTAGTATCTTTTAAAATGGATGTTTCCGATAAGAGGAATCTATATATTGCATTGAAAGATTAGAAAACTTTCCCACCAAGCAGTAGATATAAAATACTTTTCATTAGATTCAGGCCGTGGATTCAGCCACTTCATACTGGAATTTAGGACTGAAACAAATACGTTGGAATTTGCCACATATATTTCATTAAAAGATCAGAAAACTTCCCGTAGATATATTTTACTTTTCATTAGATTCATTCCGTGGATTCAGCCAATATATACCATTTCTTTGGATTCAGCCATATAATCAGTATTTATTTCAGTATTTCTACCTGGCAATACTGATTATAGAGCACGCGTGTCGAATGTGTCATAAAGAACAAAGCAAAAAAGAACGACGCACCCACGTGCGTGGGTGCAGATTCGCACGAACGCGCGTGAATGCGCGTGTTTTCAGTCCAACACTATGCATGATCTCAATAGAAACAGATAACGTGACGTGCTGCGTTGCAGTGTGCGAATCACCTGAATGTTAAGCCTATTGCTGCGAGTTTTCAGGCAGCAAACACACAAAAAGTCAATTATTCGCGATCGCTAAATGTTTCTGCTCCATTCGTTCATTCAATTTTATTTCTTTGTATGAAATTATAGCGCTCCATTTTTGGAATTTTCCACTGAACGTACAGGTTTCATCACGATGTTTTTTCCCTCACAGTAAGAGCATCGGTTAGCATTCAATTAATATAAATGTCAAAAAGAGTCATTTTTACATGGCCGCAGCAGGATTCAATCCCGGTACCTCTCGCTTACGAGTTGGATTGGATACCTTAACCACTCGGCCACCGACGCTATCTATGTATCTCAGAATTTAGCATTAAAACTGTTTCTGAACACAGGCAAATCTGTGAAGCCGATATTTAGTTAAAACACAGGTGTTTATATTAGGGAGTTAAATTATTTGATGATTAAATTTGCGTTAACACTGTACCGGTAGAATTTCTTAAATTACTTTTATTTAAATATGTAAATATATTATAGGCGGCCAGACTGCCTCTCTCCATATTCTACGGGGGCTGGGACGCGGTGCGCGCGCGCCGGCGCCTCCGCACCATCATCGTGGTCACCATCATCAACAGCCAGGTGCCAGTCATCATGACCGCCTTCGGAATCTTTGAGCTTTCCTACTCTAACTTAATCATGGTGAGTGTAGATGACATGCTTGATAAATGATTTCGTGTTTGTGTCGTCGAAAAAATGCAACAGGAATGAAATTTCAAAAATACCTACACAAATAGGAAAGCGGAAATTTCTTTCACATTTTTAGCAAATACCGTAAAAATATCAAATTTTCTCATGTTGTAGCCGGGTGGGATGGGACAGATGGGAAAATTTGCTCATACTTTTTTTTTATGCTACGTCCAACGAGCGGACAGTCCATCTAATAGTAAGCGGTAGATGTTGCCCATAACATCTACGTTGCAGGCTGTTTTTACCACACTTGCAAAATTAATAAAACGTAAGTTAAACCTACTAAAAAATAAATAAAAAACTCAAAATATTAAATATTAGCTTTTCTGCAGTCATTTTTGGTTAGTTAACCAACTAATTAAACTTTGAACTGATAAAATGGCCAAAAAGAAACGTTATAATCAGATGGCTAATTTTAAGAATTTTCCAGCTCACCGTCTTTGAAGGCCGATTTTAGCCAAAGTAGCTAATTAAGTACTACTTTTTTATAATATTTATGAAAGCCGAGTGTCTGGCGCATTTTTGAGGCCTAATAAGGAAGCATGAAGTCATCTGTATAGATTTTTTATTAATAATTGAAGTCATAGAAAGCGAAGGTAAATTCGAAGCTGATTATTTTATGTATAAAAGTACAGCTCTTAAGATTAATTTGGTTAAGAAAATTGGGTAAGAAATTTAAGTTGGTTAGGTTGGAATTTTCAAAAATTCAGAAAACTTAACTCGAAAACTATGAAAAGTCTCGGAACATACATGGGTGATTCGAATACCCCATGACGACTTAATTTTTTTGACGTCAATGTACCGGCCACCCTGTCTATAGAAAGGGGGTACTAAAACCTGAGTAGCCTTGTGTGATAATAGTTTGATACGAGTGTTTTATATGCAGTTGCATTATAATTATATTGAGAGCTTCGGTAACCGGGCGGTTGAGTAGCCAACTCGTAAGCGAGAGGTACCGGGTTCGGATCCCGCTGCGGCCATGTACCAATGACTATTTTCTGAGTAATGTACATTATAATAATAATAATAATAATAAATCTTTATTCACTTATCAGGATACAACCAACAACAGATTGATAACACGTAATACACATGATTATCGAAACATTACATTATTTTTATATACAATACAATACTGGTTATAATTAGTTATAGTGGAGTCCCTGCTTCCCAAACTAGGAATATCCTGTGCTATGGGAAACAGTTATTCCTATAAAACTAGGCTATATTACAAATAGTATTTTGATAGGCCGTGAACAGACAGTTGAATTTCAGTATCCAAATTGGATTATGATTTTGTTATTTTAGATAACCTACGTGTGTTTGTGTGTGTCTGTATGTGTGTGTGTGTGTGTGTGTGTGTGTGTTTTTTATACCACTTATGAAGTTTTAGGTCATTTTAGAAGAGATTCCGTATTTGCATAATCTAAGCAAAGTAGCCACACTGTGATCTTGTCTTTCACCTGGAACAATGGTAAGCTATAGAGATTTAGTTCTTTATTCAGCCTATTGTACAGTATCGGGCTTAGAACCTGATACTGTCTCCGCGCAAAAGCGGTCCGGTGTGTGGCGGAGGCGCAGACCGGCAGACCCTTACGTTTTTGGAGGATTTTATTGTCTACTGGTAGGGAGGAGTGTTTACGTAAAGTTGTGCGTAAGATAAACAGTTGTCTAACCGTAAGAACTTTGCTTTCAGTATAGAGAGTATTCGTAGAGTAGAGACGAGATTTGGAAAGCATCACTTTCAGTACAGCTCTCTGGGCTCTTTCCAGGTGTAGGAGACGAGTCTTTGCAGAACCACCCCAAGCAGGGATGCAATATGTAAGGACAGATTTGCATAGGGCTGTGTACACCATAAAAAGAGTCTCTCTGTCCGCCGAATCACGAAGTTTTTTGAATATATGTATTAGCCTTCTAATACGGGTTGTGACGTTTTCTATTTGGTAACCCCAGTTCAAATTTTCATCAACGTAAACGCCTAAGTATTTTATATGGGTCACTATTTGGAGATGTTTGCAGTTGCAGACGATCGGAGACCTCGCACAGTTATGAGCGACAATGTTCGACGAAATGTGAGACAGCTGAGACTGCTTATTAATTGAGAACCGTATGGCTTTAGTTTTCTCGAGGTTAAGAGTTAGTAAATTAGACGAGAGCCAGCTCATAACGGTGCGAAGAGCAGATTCAGCTGCATTTCTTGCTGTATTCCAGTCAGTACCATGCGCGAGTAGTACTGTATCATCAGCGTAAGCGGTGATTTCGCAGTTGTTGAGGGGGAGTTCACACATTGCATTTACGTATATTAGGAACAGTGTAGGTCCAACGATACTTCCCTGGGGTACACCAAAAGTGATGCTTTCCTCATCGCTCACATAATTCGGTCCAATCTTTGTGCGCTGAGTGCGACCCTGAAGGTAGTCTTTAAATATATCGAGTGCAATCCCACGCACACCGATATTTTCCAACTTGGATATAAGGATGGGGATAGAGACCGTGTCAAATGCTTTAGAAAGATCTAAAAAGATCCCGTAACACTTATATTTACTATCAAGTTTACTGGTAATTGAATTGGTAAGTTTGAGTACTGCATCTTCTGTCGAGATTCCTTGCCGGAACCCATACTGGTTTTTCGACAGAAGCGAGTTTTTATTGAGAAATCCCATTAAAGCCTTATTTATAATACGCTCAAGGATCTTAGAGAGTGATGACAGTACGGAAATGGGTCTATAGTTCGAAATCTGGTCTCTATCTCCACTCTTATATATTGGATGTACAATAGCTCGTTTGAAGTATTCGGGAAAAATTCCTGTGGAAATAGCTGTGTTACAGATATGAGTGATGGGGGGGACTAGTACGTGTCGCGACATCTGCAGTACCTTAACCGGGACACCGTCCCAACCCGTAGCACAGTCGCACCTCATGTTCATAATCAGTCTTTCCACCTCTCCAGTGTCGGTTGGGAGTATAACTAAAGAATCCATGGTCATATTTATGTTAGCAGGGTTGGTAATACTTTGAGGACTTTGTATTTTGTTTGCTAGGTCACGCCCTACTCTTGCAAAATAGGTATTTACTTTGGAAACCGCTACGTTTTTGTCATGGTCTGTGTTTAAAAGTTCGTCCGGGGGCTTAGTTGGGTGGTATCCGCTGATTGTGTTTTTGATAACCTTCCAGGTTGCCCCTGGGTTATTTTTGGCCTTCTGGAACTCACTCTTTTCATATGCAGTTTTAAGTTTTTTAAGTAGAGCGTTACAGAAGTTACGGTATCTCTTATATGTATATAGAAGAATCGCGCTGGCGGAAGGAGATTTTGCTTTTATGTGCATCTTATCACGGTTTTGAATGCAGCGTAATAGTCCCGGCGTAATCCAAGGTTTATGGATGGTGTTTTTTCGGGGAATACGTGTAATTTGAGAATTTTTATTAATAATACTTTGCAGTGAGGAGACTAGGAGCTGCGTGGCGACATTCGAATCTGAGGATTCCATGACATTTTCAAAGTTAGTTTGCTCTAGTTCCTCCTGTATTTTTTTATAGTCTAGCTTATTTTTATAGATATTACTAGTATGTGGATATTTATTAATAGTTTCTGCCAATAGGACGACTGGGAAGTGGTCAGTAATGGATGAGTCGAGAACAATAACTGTGGTGACCAGTTTTTTATTTATGAGGACGTGGTCCAGGCAATTATCCAGGCGGGTCGGCAGGAGATGTGCAGGTAGCAGTCCAAGAGAAGCGGTCGCGGTAAGGTATTCACTCGAATGGATGTCATGATTATTATATTGTTTTATGTCAACGTTGAGATCTCCGAGTAGTATTATGTTTTTAAAATGTTTTAATTCAGACATTAAGTTTTCTAGGCTTGACAGAAAATTGGTCAGGTTAGCATAAGATGGAGATCTGTATACACACACTATCACAGTATCCCCAATTTTGCATACCAGACAGTTAGAATCCATCATAGTTGGTTCCATGACAGTGTACCTGAGACTATCACGGACAAACAGCACTACACCATCATTTTGTATAGGGTTATTAGAGGTAGAGAAAGCAGTATAACCATCAAGGCAGGGGAGCGGTCCCGACCCGCGAAGCCAACATTCAGTCAAGATAATTAAGTCATAGGGAATTTTTGTTCTATACAGGAGAGTACAGAATTGATCGAAGTTTTTATTTATACTCCTTATGTTCATGTGAATTGCTTTTAGCGAGTCTTTACTGCTAGCAGCGTGCGCTGAGCACTCCTCAGGAGAGCAGGCCATCGATTTGGAGAGTTCATAATTATCAATATCCGAGATTACTTGCAAAGTACTAGTCATTATCGTATTTAAAAATTTTCCGAAGTAAGCATACCAATGGTGGGCACACGTTGGTAGAGATCTGTAGTTTAATAATGGAAACAAGAGTCAGTTGATTAGGCGTACGGAGACTGTATGAATGTATTCGTGGTAGAGCGTATTTTGGAGGATTATATTTTTCATTAGTTAATTGGATTATAGTGTGTATATGTATGTCGTTTGGGGCATTTTGTGAGTTGTAAGGTAGGTTTTGTGAGTATATTTGTAGGTTACTATGTACGTAATTACATGTCTGTAAGAAACTAAAATTTGTAAATTTTATAAAAGTTAATGGCAAACAATAGGCAGTATTAAAGATATTAATTTCCAAGTTGAACAAGACAAAATATACTCTATTTAACCAGATTGAGCAGACATTGCTCGGTTCTAATAAGGATATGTTTTGCATCAGAGTCCTTACGTAGAAAAATTTTCCCATTTGAGATCCAGCAGTATTCGTAGTTATTTTCAGTCGCAAATGCCCTGGCACGAAATAAAAGTTTTTTGGCAGTAATCGGCAGGTGTTCCTCGATGTAAATGCGCTGGCGTTGATCCGATAGGCCTATGTGTTCGGTGTTCAATTTATTTAGCTTGTGAGACCTGTTAAACTCTCTGACCGCATTTAAAAAAGTATTTTTCATTGATACACTGGTAAATTCCGTCACTATGACTTTATTAGATCCAGACTTACCAGGAATCCTATATATGTCCCGAATTTCTTTCGGATTTATGTCGGTTTGCAAAGCCTTCCCAATACTAGTGACGATACAGGTGAGGTCATTTACTTTTTCATCCTTTTGAGCAGGGACGTTCCTTATTTCTATTCTAGATGGACGTGTTTGATTTTGTAGATCCTGTACTTGATTTTCCAGGGACCGAATAGTTTCAAGGTAGGTACCGCGTTCCTTTTCCATGTTTATGACTTTGTTCCGCATTTCATCGAAACCATTGCTCATAAAATTAATAGATTTTTCAAATTCTTGCAGTTTCTGCTGCGTAAGAACGTGTTGTGTTTTTAAATCTGATATTTCCGTTACCAATTTAGATAAAGTAGTGTTTTGTTCTGCTCGCCAAGTAGTTAAAACTCCCAAAAGTTCAGCTTTCATAGACGTAAAGTCTTCACGTAGTAGAGGTGTACGCGTTCCTGTTGGTGAATTCTCTAGTCGTTGCCTTTTATTGCGTCCCTTCGGAGAGGATGACTCACTTAATTCCATAAGCGCATTAATATCAGGCTCCGATTGCGTAGTGCCAAGCGTCGCGCTAGTCGATGGTGGAGGTGAGCGTGCAATTTGAGGCATTATATCTATTAAACACACGGCTTGGAGTCAGGTGCAAGTCGAGCGTTGCAGCGCCAAACGTAAACAAACGGGTAGGCAGTTAAGGCTGACGTCACTCTGGTCGCGGCGCGTACGCAGTGTACTGTGTGATAGTGGTTTTCGCTCGGGCGGTGCAATGGCTTGGTAGCCGCGCGGTACACGCTCCGTCTGCGACGCTGGAGGTCGGTGGTTCGAGCCTTACCGGTGAGAGTGCAGTCGATCAATCACGATGGATTATTTAGTTTAGAAGTTGGAAAGTATATCTATTTCACTTGCGACACACCCACTGGGAGGAGTTTCACCGTTAAAACACTACAAGAGTAACAAGGATTTGGTTTTTAACTTAATAGCCAATCACATTAAAGTTAGCGAATTATTTAAGCGCGGAATATACTACACGTCTGCTCACAGCCGCTGCGCAGCAGGAAATTCGTGAAATGAAACATTCAGTGAAGGAAACATTCGTGATGAAACCTGCAAATTCAGGCAACTGAATTTGTAACCATGATCCAATCTGGTCAGGTTTATACAGGTACAGGTTTCGAGACTGTATATATAAGTGTATATAAAGTTGCGTAATTCATTATTTTATTTTACTTTTTTCCAGGTCTTGCGGACCGCGTATTCTTTTGGTGCTGTAATGTATTAAAACACACAATAATTAAATTCTGTTATAATAATAAATGCGATGGATGATACAGAAGTAGGATTCAATAAAAGAAATAGTTATCGATAATACATAAATCGACTTTTAATAATGTAACACTTTAGAGTAATGGTTTAGGGTTTAAAGATAATCTATACATGTAGGATGTAGATAAATTATGTGTAATTGGCTGTCATCTGTCAACTTTTTTGCCGATTGTAAACATTGGTATATTCTGATACGGTCTTTCTTCTCCTCTTTCTACATAAGTCACAGCAATCTTAATTTGTAGCGGCTTTCACAAACTTGTTACTAGGGCCGCACATCATCATCAAGACCCGTTGTCTGAGTATAATATGGAGTCTCCAATCTGAAATTGGCAAGGTTTCATAGCATTGGCTCAACCCACGACCCAAACCGTGGATCTGTAGCGCTGCGCCACCAATAGCCACGGACTTGAAGGACGACATTGACATCGACAGGGTATGGAGAGCGCTGAACTTGAAAGACGACACTCTTACAAATTCGGTCTTATTAAGCGGCATAGGGGGGGGGGGCAGGTGACATAGGGCAGGTGAGTCTTGGTTTAGAAAACCATTAATTCGCTTTTCCTAACATTATGCACGCCTCCTTAGTGCCATAACGGATTTACTCAACAAGACTATATCGGTGACCACCAATTAAGCATCCGACTTGAGCGTCTCCAAGCTAAATTATCAGCTGATTGACATACAAGCTGAAAAGTGGGGGGGAGGTAAGACCACCCTGTAATCTCTTCATTGTACAGTAGAATTGACTGAAAATTGGGTTTGAGGTGGAACTAATTGCAACAGAAATTATTATTGCGTTTAATATTATTATATTCTTTTTTTTTTTATGTTCTATTATGTTGTTTTTTTTTTTTTCATTTTATTGTAATTGATTACATTTATTTCATAATTCTTTTAATATTTTTAAGTTGACTTTATTATCTATACATATATTATTTTGACATTGATATTATAATTACTTGAATGTTTTAATTTGACATGCTAATGATTGTTATTCGTCATCTAATCTAATTATTTCAATTGTATTTTGATTGCTGAAATTAACTGTTGATAATTTTATATCACGTATTGTTATGACGATGTATGTATAATACTATAAATAAATAAATATAATATAAATAAATATATAACATGATTCTTTATAATATGATTATTGCGTATAATATTATGTAAATGGCAAGTAATAATCAGGCAGGCGCTTCAAATCAACATGCTAAAAATATACACCTGTACCTTTAGTGCTATTGGTGTGGGTAGGCCCGAAACGTCGTCGTTTTTCGTAAATATCTCAAAACAGTGCATCCTACAGGAATATGATCCATGACAAAATTAAAGGCCTATAACATTTTTAAAATTCCCATCCACTTACGAGCAACACATTCTTGGTTAGATTGTTTATATCGCATCCTATTTATGGATAAGCCTAGACATTTCTGCACACTTGTTTCATTATGTTACTGTATTGTTATATTTTGGTGTAAAATTCGTTTTATTTAGATTTACAAGTTCTACATTATTGCTTTGCAGCCAGTCGATACAGTTTGAGAAGCTATCAACAATGTTGGTTTAATTGTGGCATAGTACGTTTGCAAATAATTATGAATACGTTTGGGAATGTCATTAATGTAAACTAAAAATAACAGGGGTCCTAGCATGCTCCCTTGAGGAACCCCGATTTTATGTGACCAGGCTTAACAGTTTCAGTTTTGGTTATTGACTTGCATAACTATTTTTGTTATGCAAGTCATTTGAGTACTCAAGTAAGATTCTATTAACTTATAAATATTACCCCTATAGAAGTACAACTTTCTCATTAGAATTGGATGATCTAAATTATCAAAAGCTTTGGTTGTGTTCATAAACAAAGCGTAAACGGGCATCTTTTGTCCATCCGCAAGTAAATATCGTAAAGGAGGTGATAAATTAGCATATTTATATTCGTATTGGCCTTGAACCCTTTTTGTTTATAAGTCAGTACCTCATTATTTTCTAGGTAGGTATGCATACAAAACTATAAATATTAGGTAAAAAATTTCAGCATCCTTAGTGAAGAGTCCGTTGGCACGCATTTCAGTCTTAACGATGTGCAGCCATCGCCGTATAAATTTACATTAATATTTGATTTTTTATTACATATTATATGTTTATAACACAAGAGCTAGCGGCTTACGACGTGAGGATGCCGAAGATCGCGCAAAGTGGAGGAAACAGAGCAGGAAAGCTGACCCTGGCAGGAGCCGCTATTGACCGCTCGGATGATGATGATGTAGATAACACGACATGTCTTCCTATTGTCTTTTTTAAAAGGGGTTTTATTATACTTAAAGAGTCTGGAAAAATACCCATCTTCCAGTATGCACAAGTTAACAATTGATAACATTTTGGCGTTAATGGTCAGGTTGTGCTCTCGCGCACGAGAGGTTCGCCTAGACCAATCCAAGATTTGACAGATCAGGTAATTACAGTGGTGCAACTGCCATCTGACCTCTGTGACCCTGTTGACAGGGGAACCCGCAAGGGGCTATTATACAAGAACAGAGTTAGACCTGTGATACTTTATGGCTGCGAAAAATGGTCACCGTTGACTTAGTACGCCCGCGAAAACCACTTTAACGAAATGAAAATGCTGCGGTGGATGTATGGCGACTTGATCGAGAGCGTAACAAGTATATCCGTGGCAGGTTGCGCGTGAGAGATATCGTGGATAAGATCAAAGAGGCCTACGCTGGTTGGGTCACTTTAGGTACAATTAAGTCATTCAGATCTATTTTAAAATACTTTTTAAAAAGTCACTAACGGTTCGGTACTAACGAAAGTAGTGGCAAAAAATCATTAACTTCTGTTTTTGGCGTTTTAGAAAGCTTTCGCTTGATTACATCTTAATAAAGACGTTCTATACTTTACATGGATTTTTATTCATGCATGCATTACTGTGCGAGGATGTCAAAGATAGGGCAAAGTGGAGAAACAGCGGTAATTGGACCCTGGCCGACCCTGGCGGATGATGAAAATGCTTGACTGAATTAAAAGTTTATTATAGTAAATGTATGTTCAAATAAGAACCGTATGCATTTCTAACAAAGAACTAACCAAACATAGTCAGTCAAATAAAGTATCAATTTCTGACATCTGTCGTAATTTCTTGCTAACTACCCTATCTTCGCATTGTAGCGCATAGCGCAGTTAGTAAGAACTTTTTTCATAAAATTATTGCAGATATGACAGGTCTAAACATGTACATCTCCCAAATGTTTAACGATATAGAAACGACTAACAGGGTAAATTATACTAATTTTTTTTTAATTATTAAGTACTGCGATAACTTTCTCCATTCTAATTGGTTACAAGCCGGCGTTCACATTATCCACCCACTTCCCGGGAATAAATTGAATTGAACTATTGTATATACTTGTAAGATAGATAAAAATATCACATTAGGGTATCAGTAAGCTGGTCTGATGATGGACAGTCTCGGGGTTCCCAGTAAAAGACATTGATTAACCTTGGTCGTTACTTCAGATTTTATTAAAAAAAAATAGCATTTTTAACATCATAGATACCTGCGATTTTCTTTTATAGTAACACAAAAGGAAGGCGGAGCTATCTTTATACACGCCCTTAAAGCCACCTTAGCGTACCTAATTTGAATGAACCAATGAGCATGTCCTATTCAGCTTCAGTACTTTATAGTTACAAAAATAGAGTACCGTAGAGAAAAATTCGACGAATATGATAGATATGACAGTTAGCAAAGAAGGCAATGATATTACGTCTAATACTGTGTCTTATAGGAGATGGCTTTGTTTGTAGAAGCATTTTCGCTATTCCAATCCTTTTGTATTATTCATTTATTAATAAGTAACATGACCCATTTTAGTTAGTGAAGATATTAAAACCTTCAACGTGGCATCCAACATGTGTGCTGCTAAAAGCGGTGAACGCGTCATGTATAAGTTAAATAGTGTGGGTGAAGTTAATCCCCCTGTCTCACACCATACTCCATTCCATACGACGTAGACAACTCTTCGCCCATTACATATTATTTACCTGATTTCTGTACCAGTATTTGATCATGTCGACTATGTCAGAAGGTATTCTTATAATATAGGTAAAATACTGATGAAGCCAGAGATGCCGCGAAGCAAAATCAATATAAGTATGTTTGTATTCAACATGGAACAGTCCCTGTCCGTGCAACTCATACGTACCCGATATTTACGACCATTTTAAATGACCTCCCTAATGGCCAAGATTTTAAGTTAAATTCCAAAATATTAAACTGTAAAAACCCCATAAAATCCATTCGGCACCATTTACATATAATATTTCTTATAGTTTAGCTGGTCTATTATGGGTCTACATCAGGCATTCCAGTTTCAAAATCAACTACCCTATGTGTTGCTCAGGGTTAAACGCTACACAACAAAACAGTTTAATTCAAATCCATCCAGTAGTTCCGGAGATAAGCGTGTATAAACAGACATACAGACTTATTCAAGGTGAAGTCTGATGTATGCACGTTTTCCCCACGTTTTCCCGATAATCTCGTGACTCTCCCTCACTCAACTACATGTTTCGCGAGAAATAGCCACAACATGTACAACATGTCCATAGAAATCTACAATATGCTGCCAGATGTAGTTAAAACTATGCCTGTTCAAAAATTTAAAGCTGTGCTGAATAATTTTTTATGTAATCATGTATTTTACAATATCGATGAATTTAAAATGTATTTAAAAATAACCGTCGAAACTTGAATGTTAATTTCAAATAAGTGACATAAGTAGTTTATTTCATTTAAATTATGTACTAATTTCAATGAATTTTGACATTTGTGAAATATTTGACTTAATTTAATATATTCTATAATTTTGACTTATGTATTCAATTGATTTTCTTTGACATATAATTGTATTTGAATAATTTATTTTTGTTATTGTTTGTGACGTTCCTTTTCATTTTGCATGCCAATTGACTTGGCTTTATGTGTTATACTAAATATTCTGTAATATCATGTACAACAGTACAATCATACTTATCACATTTACGCAATAACTAATTGAAATTGAAATTGACAGACAAAACTTTAAAAAATATTACAAATTTATTACGAAGGTGGCAAACAAGTTTACTTACTATGGACGTTTGCAATACCCCTGGTACCCCTGGCCACGCGTTGCCGACTCCGTAAAAACGTTTCTTGAAGAACTCTCCAGGGTAGACCTCTTCAGGATCGTGATCAATTTGGCTCCAAGGTGTGAGGATGACCTCCCTGTCGATGGCGAGCGGTGCGACGATAGAATGTTGTTGTAGGCATAATGTCAAACAGTTCTTGAGAACAAAACCGTTGTACAAGTCACAAAGTCCAAGCCATAGATAAGAGCAATACTTCAAATGGGGTCTGACGTATAAGAGGAGTCGTTACCCCGGAATCGTTTCGATCTGTTAAGCACACCCAGTTTTTAGATGCCAGCTTGACTATTTTTTTCCAAATGACTGCGAAACTGGATGTCACTGGTTGTGTCAACACCTAAGATATGTATGCTCTTAGAGATGGTAAGCGGTATATTCTGGAACTGAGGAGCTACAACGAATGGAGCTTTCTTTGCCGTGAACGCGCATACTTGTGGGGTCTAGTGGTCTTAGTGGGGTTAAATTGGACTAGATTCAGTCGTCCTCAATCGGAGATTCTGGATAGAGTACTCTCAATTTTAGAAACAAGTACTTTATTTTATTATAGTTAGGCTTGCATTTGACTTCAACTCACCTGATGGAAAGCGACGATGAGGTCGAAAATATAGCATGTGTGCCTAGAAAATACCTATTCACTCTTGATTTGAAGACCCTAAGGTTATATTTATCGGGGAACATTGACTCAGGCAGAGAGCGACTTAACGACTTTCCTCAACTATAACACGAGGGATATTGTCATGATCCGTATAAAGCCCAACGGTGTTTTAGATACACTAGAAGATCACCCGTTGAGCGACAATGTCGGAAACCATATTGACGGTCGCTTAAGAGATCGTGTTCTTATACGTAACTAAAGAGCTGTGCTTATTACTCGTTCCATCACCTAAGAGAGAAGGGAGGTAATAGCGATAGGCCTGTAATTCGATGGGTCTGATCTGTCGCCTTTTTAGGCATAGGGTGCATGTGGGCAGTCTTCCATGAAGACGGGACTATCCCAGTGGAGTATAAGACCGCATAGAGGCGCGTTAGTACATGACACAATTCGGAAGCACACACTTTAAGCACCACCGCCGGAATACGGAGACGGTACTTCACTTCAAAGCAGTTGCTTCAGCTATATCAAGCACAAGTCGGATCCTGCATGAAGTACTACTGCTATCTCTGAGATAGATCAGCGAAATACCAACTTGTCGCTTTGGATACGATGGAAAAAAATGCAAAGGAAATATTTTTTGACCCGCAATTGATTGAAGCTAAGCTGCAGAGCCTCGAGCATCGGCGAGCAGGGTTGCACGTCTGTCGGTCTTATACAGGTTGCATTTCAGAGGGCGTGCAAAACAGTTGTACGACATAGATATAGGGCAGGGGAGTAGATAGAGGAAGGGGGGTATGTAGAGTACATAGTATAAAACAAAGTCATTTCTCGCTGTCTGTCCCTGTATATGCACATGTATATATGAACCTAAGCTTAAATCTTTAAAACTACGCAAAGGATATTACGTTTTTCAACAATAGATAAACTGATTCAAGAGGAATTTTTATAGGGTAGGACAACACGCGGACGAAGTCGCGGAGGGCCAGCTAGTTACATACCTATATTTACACCAAATAATCAATTATTAAAAGAATCTTATTTTATTCCAAAGAGGTAAAATTTTTCCAAAGTATTCAAAACAAAGAAACGTACTCAGAATTTTAGTGGAAAAGTACCCAGAGGGCTAAACTATGTCAATAATAATTAGATATTAATGATATTATTATTAAACGGACCGTTTCTTTTGCGCCATATGGAGCGACGATTTTTTGGTTTGAGAAATTTATAAACAAGTGTTTAAGGTGTCATGTAAAGGGTGTCTTTTTAGAGGCAGAGAACTAAGAACAGATAAAAAAGTATGTAGTATCAATGAATATAATATTATAATATAGCATTTATGTTTAAATATAATTTCCGCCATGTGGCTGCCGGGTCTGGCGCTTAGATGGCCCAAATCTGGATACCTTATTTTTATACACTTTTCGCAACAATTGCCCGAATGTTGTATTCGATCGTCGCTGGTTTATCAGTGTAGAAATGTGACTTGACATATCTCCAAAGAAAATAAAGTAATGTCTTTGAGTTAGACCGCACAATCTCGGTAGCCAACGAGAAATAATTTGTTTATGTTCATTTCTTTCCCCATACAAAATTTGGCTCGGCCATAAAGCTCACTTTTGGTCGAATGATTAACTTAATAAACACACGACGGCCACATGACCGAAATCATATTATTGCTTAATTATTGCACTTTAACTTTTTTAAAAGCTTTAAATTTACCAGAAATTGACGTTCAATAAACATACAATGTAACGGTTGATTGTTACAAAAGATTAGGTTTCATTCTCCGAAACGCAATGGACTTTCATAGTATTAGTGAAATTACAATAATTTACAATTATATAAATGTACACTGCGCTAGTTCGTACAAAATTGGAGACAGGGGCGGTCGTGTTCACCACACGAATGTTTATAAAGACTTTTGTTAGAAAAAGTGCAAAAAGCAATTTTACGTTCTATGTTTAAAAAACGATATGGGTATTACCCATTTTTGTATCCCACTAAATATCTTCTGGAGGCATTGGGCTTTAATTCCTTGGAGGTACGCCGAAATTTAAATTTAATGCTGATCTTTTGTAAATTGGACGTTTTCTCGCGAAAGCAACCAATTGGCTCAAAAAAAAGAACGGCCCATATCTTTTAGAAAAGCAGCTGCAGTACTTCCCTGAACTTATCTCATTAAATAACCATGCTATTTATGATAAGTATGTCCCAAACTTAAATCATTACTATAAAGGCAAAACGGAATTTTAACCAGTCAATTTCATACAATCTATAAGAGTGCTGTGATCCTGCAACGATGAACCGCAAGGAAAAAAAGAAAATCGAACACCCAGAGAAAAAGTATATGAAATTTCACTGTGATTTCCTATACTATTTGGGTTCAGGAGAGTTTTGGTATGAAGAACGTCCCCCGAAATCTCCTACTTCAGATTTATTATACAAGACGTGGTGTTTTGTATCGTACGCTTATGTTATTGTGGGATATGTGAACGAGTACATAACGTTCTTCTTTGATCTAACTGACCAGGAGTTTGAAGCTCTGCTTCAATACAGCGCCGGCCACGCTTCTATGATTTTGAAGTTCGTAGTTCTATTCGTACAGAGACAAAAGATCAAGGTATTTTGCAAACGATTTTTTGAAACCAACAGAGAATTGTCTTTTGATGAAATGAACCAGCAATCAGCGAGAAAAGCAAGGAACTTATGCTATATTTTGTATTTTACTGTTTACTGCTGTCTTGCCTCGGGACTTCTTGTTGTCATTATTGGCAATATTAAAGATGGTAAGCATGTACCTATTTTATTTTATGGTGCAACTATTTTTTAGATTTTACATAGCTTGTACTATTCTGAATAGCTTGCTGTTCAAGTTTAAAGGTTTTTATTAAGTAAGACATACTACTATTTGCGTCCGCAGAAATGTAAACTGGGCTAAAGTTAATATTACATATATTGTTTTCAAGTTTATTTTCATTTAACTTGGCGAATGTTTTTCTTCGACATACTTTAGGTGTCTTAAGATTTAGGGTTAGTAGTACAGCATTATGATCGGTTATTGTGGAGTTAGTCACTAGTACAATTGATTGAAGATTCGGGTTAAGCATGATATGGTCCAAACAAGAGCCGCTCTGATGGGTAGTGTAGTGTGCACTGAATGTAAGCCATGAAAATAACACAGATTAAGATATTCCTGACCAGCTGCATCTGAACACTCTGGACGTATATTCAAGTTTATGTCTCCCACTAGAACTATACTTTTGAAAGATGATAAGCTTTGTAGTGTCTCGTTTAATGACTCTATAAATATATGTGTTAGCCCAAAAGAAGGTGGCCTGTATAAGGCCAGTATAACAACATCTGTGCCAATTTTGATAAGAATTCGATTACAATCTCTAATATTGGGTTCTTCAACAGTCACACCCAAAGTATCTTTAATGTTAACCACTACCCCGTCATTCTGATTGTAGTTTATTTTACTATTGTACTGTTTGTAGCCTTCCATTATGGGCACATTGTATTGGTTATTTAGCCAGCATTCGGTTAAAACAATGATGTCACAGGCAATGTCCCGTCCAGGAGAAATAAAACACTAATTATTTTCTCGTCTGTTTCTTATGGTTGTGGGAGTGCTTGACGAAGGGGTCGTGACCAACTTTATAAGCGCCTACGCTCCACAGGTCGGTTGCAGCGATGCGGATAAGGCGATGTTCTGGGAGCAATTTTGGGAAGTACTGTGAAACATTCCGTTGTCACAGGGTATTGTTGTGAGTGGCGATCTGAATGGTCATGTGAGTGAGAAGTGTGAGGAGTTTGGCAGTGTTCATGGCAGTTTTGGTTTTGGGAGCCGTAACGGTGAAGGGGAAGAAATTCTTCGGACGTGTGCGGCTGCCGATCTGGCCATCGTGAACACCTTTTTCTAAAATAAATCCGAGCATCTGATCACCTACAGTAGTGGAAGGAGTGCCACCCAGATCGATTACTTTCTCACTCGGAGGAATATTGTCTAATATTGGCAAAGTAGCCACCTGTAAGGTCATACCCGAAGAGAGTCTTACTGCCCAACACCGGGTCCTTGTGATAGACCTGCGCGTTAAGCGCCGAGGCAAATATAGAAAGCAGTGCCGACGCCAAACTCGGTGGTGGCTGCTTGAAGGAATCAAGTCCCACGAGTTTGCCGCTGCTGTCAGCGATCTTAGTATTGTGATAGACGGTGTACCCGTTCAACAACTCTGGGACAGAACTCAGGCAGCTATCGCACGGGCAGCGCGGATGGTGATGGGGGTGTCTAGAGGTGGTCGCAGGCTTGACAAGGAGACCTGATGGTGGAACGACACAGTTCAGGCTGAGGAAAGCCCTCTTTAAAAAGTGGCAAGCGTCCAGATCTCCTGAAGACCACGCTGCATACAGGGATGCCAAACGTGCAAACGAGCGGTAGCCAGAGCCAGACGAGACCACTTACGTCCTTTGTACGATAAGTTGAAATCGTCTGAGGGGCAGAAACTCATTTACAAGTTGGCACGATCGAGGGTTAAAGCGGCACAAAACATTTCCACGTGCCGCTGTGTAAATGACTCAAGCGGTAACCTGTTATGCGATGACCGCGCGGTAAAGGAGAGTACCATAATCGTGGACAAATTCACACATCGCCATCTAGCCCCAAAGTAAGCAAAGCTTGTGTTATGGGTGCTAGCATAGCCTCCTTCATGAGGCTATGGTGCTAGATAACTGATAAACTACTTATATACTTTTAAATACATACTTATTATACATAGAACACCCAGACCCGTAACAGAAATTAAAATTCATCATTTCAATTTCTGCCCGGCCGGGAATAGAACCCGGGACCTCTTGTGTGTCATACGTTGACCATTTGTTGACCACTGAACCACTCAGGTCGTCACAAAGAAATGTGGCCGACGGGATTGTTTCTTAAATTTTGGGGACAGCCTGTAACAAAGGAGCCACCTAGGCAATAAACGATTACAGGCTTTTCCTACAATTAAAGGAACATTTTCTGGTAAAAGTTTTTCGGCCATGGCCTTAAGATAATGATAAGTCCCTAAGCTGAGCTATACGCCTATACTTTAAGACGCCGCAAAATCGGAACATAAAAATTTGCCTTTACAATTAATCCAATCACGTCGGGCACTTTGTTAAAATTTGATTACAAAAGCTTTTTGTAAGTATATTCTTGCCGTAAACATATCTCATCATCAGGGAGCATCATCAAATCATGGAGCAATTTACCCAGCTCCACTGAATAAATTCAAGGAAGCTCGTACTTCCACGAGCTGCTTAACAAGCAGCACAAAGAGGTGCAGCCCCCGGACCTCCCCCGGAACCAAGGACTTGTGCTCTTCGAGCAAAGTCAAGACAGCTCTTCGCCGCATGAAGAATCGGAAAGCTGTCGGGCCCGATGAAGTCCCTATCGAGGCATGGAAATCGATAGGCTCTCGTGGTGTGAGCATCCTTACCGACCTTTATAACCACATTCTCCTCACCGGGAAGATACCCGACCAATGGAGGCTGAGTATTATTACGCCAGTCTATAAAGGCAAGGGCTCGGTGTGGGAGTGCACCAACTACCGCGGCATAAAGGGGAGGTCTCACACCATGAAGCTCTTCGAACGCATTGTGGGCTCTCGGATCCGACGGGAGTGTGCAATCTCGGAGTGTCAATATGGGTTTCGGTCGTGTTGTGGGACCATGGACCCCGTATTTGCCCTGAGAACTCTCATGGAGGGATACAGATCAAAGAACATGCCCCTGCATTTCCTGTTTCTGGACATGCAGAAGGCCTTTGACTGTGTCCCTCGGGAGATGATCTGGTGGGCACTGCGGTCCAAGTCGGTGCCCGAGACCTATATTGACATTATCCGAAACATGTACCGCGATTCCGATTCAATAGTGAGGATTGCTGTTGGTGACACCTACCCGTTCCCTATTACCGTTGAGGTACATCAGGGCTCTGTGCTTCTATTCAGCGTGATATTAGACGTACTGCCAGACAGCATCCGAGACTACCACGAGGTGCCTCAGTGGCTTCTCATGTATGCTGACGATATCGCGTTGATAGACTCGGACAAGGGGCGACTAGTCCAACGTGTAAAAAAGTGGAAGGAGTCACTTGAGAACGGTGGTCTGAAGATTAATGTGGCGAAGACAGAGTACATGGCATGCAACAGTGCAGATCTCCTACCCGTGCGCATAGGCGAAGATGAAGTCAAGCGCACGGATCAGGCCAGACACCTGGGATCTGTACTAAGCGCAACCGGGGACATCGACAGCGACGTCAAAGCCCGAATATCCGCAGCTTAGGTCAAATAGCGAGAGGTGACAGGTGTCATTTGTGACCCTAAAATGCCGATAAAGCTGAAGGGACAGGTACCATATAAGACCATCATTAGACCTGCTCTCCTATACGGCAGCGAGACTTGGCCCCTACTAGAGCGACACAAGCAGGAGCTGCGCGTCGCGGAAATGAAGATGCTGCGGTGGATGTGTGGAGTTTCACGAAAGGATCGCGTTCGAAATTCTCACATTCGGGGTAGCCTTGGCCTTAGCCGTCCGTGACATCGCAGAAAAGCCGCAAACCGGCAAGCTATGTGGGGAACAAGTGTCTGGCCTTGCCGCCCCCGCCGGGCACGGAGAGGAGAGGCCGGCCCAAAAAGCGATGGCTTGACGTAGTCAGAACGGATATGCGTGCCAATAAGCTCACCACGAAGGATGCCGTAGACCGAGCGAAGTGGGCCAAGAGAGCAGAAAGGCGGACTCTAGGCCCTTGCGTGCCGCGCGGGGGCGCAACCGGGACATAACGTCAAGATGATGATGATGATGATTTTCTGGTCTGCCTCAACTTTGTTGGTTTGCTGTCACCTTCGAACACCCGTACAGAAGACTGTTTCTTTCCGGCATGTTACAACATATCCATTTTTCATCTCCTGTCACAATGATCGTCCGTGTTCGTATTTTACCAAAATTTTTTAAACCAATCAACTCGAGTTTGTTTTTGTTCTGGGGTGAGTTCATGAGGAATCCAGCGGCAATAAAGTTTTCTAACTTTTAAATGTTGATTTAAGATTTTTTTATTTTGGCTCATACCAAGCCCCAAATGTCCTCGAATCGATTAAATTCTGCATCCCAACGCCTTAGGCACTCCCGCACATGACGCAATACGGACACGACAACACGCGACGAAGACGCGACACTGTCAGCTGACGGTTTACAAAGATAATTTTGCACGTGGCCGAAATCAGAATTAACACTGCCATCTTGTAAAGCGTCACTTTTGACAGATAGTTGGAGTTGATGTTTGATGACGCCCGTCTATGACGTAGTGTAGAATTACCTAATGTCAAATTCAGTTTGCAACTGAGTTAGACAATAGTCCCCCCGTCATGCTACTATATGAACTAGTGTTGGGACGAACTTTCAGTTTTGACTCTAAATTGGAGTTTATATAGAAAATGTATGCATTATTGAAGGAATATTTTTTGTAATAATAATAAAGTGTCTCAGTACCCTGTCACGACAATTTTTGACATGGTATCTATTAGTATGTAAAAATCTAATGTACCTACTTTCGGCGTACCATTATCTCACGAACCGCTCAAGCCCAGTAAACCAGGGGTCAGGTAATGGAGTCACTCGGCGCCCTTCCAACAACAGTAGGTACTAATAATTTTGATACCTAACTTACGTCAGTCGCCTCTATTCTTTCTCTGCATGGATGTGAATTTGGGCCAAAAATACTAATTTTCCTGTTATTATACTGTCCGCCATTTTGATTGCAAAATTTCACAAGTCCCGGGTTGAAACTTAAAACAGTTATAACTCGGAAACGATTGGTCTTAGAATACTAGTTTTTAAAGAGAAATGATAGTACTCGTCGAGATCTACATTTCGGACGACAGCTGTCAAATGTGATAACTTGGATACTATTGATCTCAGAACTGTTGTTCCTGAAGAGTAATGATCTGTGTCATTCTGCAATGATTCCATGTCAAAGGAATGCAATAAAAAATAACAATATATTTAATGTCGCGGCCGCGCTGGCAGGGCTCGCACGCGCCCACTGTCGCCTCCACGTCGCGGGACAGCCCTGGCCAAAACAGAACATCATGCGCAATCCTCTTGCATTTCTCGATACCCAGGTGGCCTTCGTGTATCTTTTTCAGCATGTCCTTCCTCAAAGATAATGGAATTACTACTGTATATTTCTGAATAACACCCCTTTAATCACATTTAACTCGTCCTTAATAGACCAATAAGGTTTCACTTCACTCTCTAGTAAGTTTTTCGTATGTGGTTATTCTTTTCACAATAGTCTATTATTGTTTTTAATGTGTTGTCTTTCTCGTTTCTATTCAAATTTTATCAAATTTTGCCACAGATATATTACTGCTTTCGAACACGGTGTTAACGTGAATCTCTGTTTTACTGCACATATCCGATTTTTCCTCAATGTTCGCTGCACGTGACAGTGTATCAGCAATAAACATAAATTTACCCGATACTGATGGTACTTGACATAAATAGTGTATTTTGGAGTCGTAAGAGCATCCTTTGGAGGCTAGCTGGAGTTTCATTTAAACTTTTTAAAATATTGTTTTCAGCGGTTTATGATCACTCTCTACTGTACGTTATCATGGCCATATATATATTGATGGAATTTTGTACAAGCATAAACTATCGCCAAGAGTTCCTTTTCTATTGGGCCCAGCGTGTCTCGGCTGGCGCGAGCGTGCGCGCGGCGCGGCGTAGGCGACGGGCCGCCCGCCCAGCGCCCCTGTACTGCAATGCTCGTTGAATGACGGAAATTTATTTTTCACTCATCTTCGGTTCGGGAAGCGATGAGGAGATCGTTGACGAATGGAAAGACGTACTCCAGCCCTCGCAGTACTTCGTTGACGAACCGCTGAAATGTTTGCCCGGCGTTGTAGTCCCTTCCCTTAAGGTACTTCCGGAAACCAGCACCATCTTTTGGTATGTTGTTAAGTATGTTATTCTGAATAAAAAACAGCCTGGAGACAATCTCTAAATTGCTTGGTTCTCCAGTTGTGACGTCATCAACGTGGCCGACGCCGCATTTTGAAATTTGCATTTAAAATCGAGTGTTTAGCACTTGAAATTATGTGTGGGGTATCAAAATACGCAGAATAAAGAGTACTACAATATTATAGCACACAACCATGTAAATATGATGGCTTCAGAGATATTCAAGATTATATTAAAATTTTACAAAACAACAACAAACAACTTTTTCTAACAACTCAACCGATAACTTTAGAGCAAAATAACTTACTAAGAGAATAAGGGAACATTATAAAGCTATACAAAACTATTTTCATCCATTGTGTCACTTGAGAACCACAAATTCTTTGATTGACGGTGATCGTGACTAATTTAACATGGTCTCATCCCACAAGAGTACCTATGCTTGGACACATACAAGCAAACTGCAAGATGACGATTGGTACAGGAGCCTCTAGGTCAGGAAAACAGTCAAGCGGGACTTGATGAACGCTGTAAAAGGCCAAATCAGGAACATTGCCTGCCAGGTTCTTTCTGCCTCCGGCCAGCCATACCCGTCATAGAGGAAATGTCAGTCACGAATCACAATGTATGTAGTTGTGTTAGCGTACATTCAAAAGGTCATTGTGGCTGAAATTATGGTCCACTGAATCTTGGGCCTAGACTTCAAGAAGAAACATAACTGCAAAATCAATGTCACTGATGGAATTTTTAAGTGTGGTAATGAGGAGATACTTGACACTTCACACTTGGAGGAACCACTGGGAAAGTAACGTAACTTGCTTGAATACAATTATAGCACCTACACGAGCTCAGGCTCAAAAGTAAAGGTAAAGTTGCAATCGGCTAGTAAGAAAGAGCGCCCACAAAATAATGGCTCGAAAACTACTAACAGCAAGAACCCTTGTCAGTGGAAGCAAAACTGCAGTGGTGAGGGTTGTAAATTTGCACGACCACGACGTTTGCTTGGATGAAGACGATGATGTTGGGAAATGCGAGGAAGTTGTCTGGATGAAAAGTGCCAATCAACACCTACCTTAGATGGGATGAACACTTATTAGTTCTGCTATTACCAAACCTCTTGTTGGATGAAAAAAAAAACATAAATTATTCGCAGAGCATGATCGCCAAGAGATCTGCTACGCTTCGTGGATATCTTCTCTTCCCAAGATGGAAGTCTTGGACAGACTTCGTTAGTTCAATACAGGATCGACACTAAAAGCGAAATACCTATCAGTCAGCGAGCCATGCAAGTCCATGATGTTCACCAGTCGTCTTAGTCAAAAAGAACGATGGCAGCACACGTTTTAGCCGGGACTACAGATAATTAAATGAAATTACAAAAAAGGACAGCTATCCATTGCCACGTATCGACGACACATTGGATACCGTGAGTGGCATGCACTGGTTCTCAACCTTGGATCTTAAGTCTGGGTATTGGCATTCTGGCAGGAAAAGGACTATGACAGTTCAATGTTATGCCTTTCGGACTGTGCAACGCACCTACCACTTTCGAAAGACTCATAGAATATGTACGGACAGGCTTAATGTAAAATGCCTGCCTGGTCTATTTGGATGATGTCTTTATCATGGGTCGCGATTTTGAAATTTTTTATAACAACTGTTTTGTATAGCTTAATAATGTGTCTTTATTATCTTAGTACATTATTTTGTTCTAAAAGTACCCGTAAAGTTGTTAAAAATTACAAACGGATTTAATTTTTGCAAAATTTTTATATTTACTAGAATATATCTCATACTATAATTTTCACATAATTGAATGTATGGACAATATTGTGGAAAATTTTATTCTGCTTCATTTCATGTCCCACACATACTTCTAAATGCAATACAGCCTGTTTTAAGGCAAATTTCCAAAACGCGGCGGCGGCCATCTTGATGATGTCACAGCTGGAGCACCAAGCACTTAAGAGATTGTCGTCTCCCGGCTTACGTTTATTTTATGCACATTGCCTATACTCATAGTTTTTTTATTTAAAGTCATTACGCATACGCAATTTAAAACAATCGTAATTGCGGTTCAAATGTTGCCCGTTGCTAGGGAGTAAATTACAATATCTCGCTTCTTTATTAACTAATTAGAATTTGAAAAATAGTTTTGTATAGCTTAATAATGTGCCTTTATTTTCTTACTTAATTTTTTTGCTCTTAAGTTGTATAAAATTTTAATATATTCTTGAATATCTCTTAAACCATCATCTTTACACGGTTGTATGTAGAGATAATATTGTAGTACTCTTTATTCTACGTATTTTGATACTCCACACATAATTCCAAGTGCAATACACTCGGTTTTAAATTCAAATTTCAAAACGCTGCGGTGACCACGTTGATGACGTTCCTACTGGAGAACCAAGCATTTTAGAGATTGTCTCCCGGCTGTTTTTTATTCAGAATAACATACTGAACAACATACTAAAAGATGGTGCTGGTTTCGGGAATTCGAAAAATCCGAACGGTGTTATTATTGCTGTTTCTTCGATGTCTTCTTCCTTGATTGGTAATTGTTGATAAGCTCGGTTCAAATCGAGTGTAGAGAAGACTTGACAACCGGCGAAATGGTAGGTAAAATCTTTGATGCGTGGTATCGGGTTGGGGTCGGGCTTCGCAAACTCGCAGTTCACCGTTTTTCCTCGGTACGATGTGTAAAGGTGATGCCCACGGGCACTTGCTCAGCCGGCCCAATCCTTGATCGATAATGTTTTGGAATTAGTTCTTGACTCGATCGTAACGATTGTGAGGTATGGGGCGGGCTCTGCAGTACAACGGTGGTCCGGAGGTTGTGTTTGAGGTTGAGTTTCATCGAAGTGATGTGTGTGATTCCAGGGAAATCTGCTAGAATGCTATAGTAGGACTGTTGCAGGTCGATGCTCCGAACTGTAGGTATTTTCGTGTGGTGGTGCGTTGACTGCTAGGTTTGTGACGTCATCGATTAGTCGGCGGTTCTTTAGGTCTACAATCAGTAGGTGATGTTGAAGAAAATCGGTTCCAATTATTGGTCTGCTGACGTCGTCGATGATAAATTTCCAGCGGTAAGGTAGGCGTAAATCTAGATCCAACGTCGTTTCGCCGTAGGTAGGTATCGCGGAGTTGTTGGCTGCGTAGAATGTGAATGGCAGCGGTTGCAGTCGAGTTCCTTTTCTCTTCGAGTTTCAACTCGTCGCTCTCTTCGGAGACGCTGATGAGACTTGGACGTGGACTTTTCAGCGCGTCGTACAATTCGACGTCGGCTTTCGGTGGGTCGTAAATAATGTCGCATACTTGTTCCAGCTCTGGTTTGCCAAGTTGCGCGATGATCATGTCCACTAGCTGCCGTTTTTCTTTTTTCTGATCCGCTGTGACCGACTCGAATCTGTAGAACCACAGTCGTGGGGTGTCGCACCAAAACTGTGGGATGCGCAGCGAGAGAGCCATGCCTGCAACTTCTTGCTGATCCCGTTGAGAGTCTTGAGACGCCTTGGTTCCCGGTGCTAAGCTGTGTTCTTGCTTCTTGGACGGCGGTGGTCACCACTTTGGAGATCTCGAGTATGAGATGAGTTAAACTTAGTAGACAAGTGTAGAATGAATATATTTACAGAAAATGTGCCTAACTATATTTACAAATACGTACTACCTAAACTTGTGTGATTAATCTAGTGAATTGATATTTACATTGACCAATTATAACTTCCGACTTATAACACCACACCACTAAACCAAGCACGTACGACGGTTTCCGAACGCGCCGTGGTGCCGCTATAAATAAGAGGTGACAGCACATCAGAGGAAGCTCGGCGCGTACTGTGGCGACAACAGCGGCGGCAAACTCCGGTGGTCTTGTGGCGTGAAGAACGATGCAAGACAAGTCGTTCTTCTCAGAACGCAATCCTGAGTTTTATGACCCAATACGCGCTCTGTGGCTAAATACGCATTCGATCTATTTATTGTAGAACATGAGTTTCATTGACTTTTATACGAATACTTTAGGTAGCTACAGATTCTTTGGCCCTTAGTCGTGATATGATGCATTTTGCAGAAGTACAGCCAATTGAGAAAGACTTTATTTCAGGCACTCCAGTCCGCGTAATCATAACTGCCTATCCATCTTCGGATGTGCCATCGTTTCTATACAATATACTTCGAACTCTGGTCGAGTTCCATTGGTTCTACTGTTGCGCAGTAATGTGCTCGATTGATTGTATCACCTTGTGTGCTCTGGTGTTTTTAAGCTACAAGTTTAAATATCTCCAATTTTACTATGAAAGTCTTCGAGATAAATACTCCAAACTGACTGATAAGAAAAGCAGGGAGGCTCTGGAAGAAGAGTATGAAAAGGATTTCATCACAGGAATTAAGCTGCATCAAGATGCTTTGTGGTTCGTATATTTTAATTTTGTATTTATGTAAGTCTGTTCCGTCCGCAATACCAATTTTGCTTCAATTATACTTTGAAACCCAATACCTTTACATACATCTTTGCTCTCACAGTCCTCCAGGTGTCCCATTGCAGTAGGAATCAACCGTTGCATTACGCATTTCTCGACCTGCAGAGGGCTTTCGACAGTGTCCCTCGGGAGATAATCTGGTGGGCTCTGAGAGCAAAGTCTGTGACCGAAGCGTACATTAGTATTATACAGGATATGTATGCCAATACTGGAGCCGTTGTCAAAACCATCGTAGGCCATACTAATCCCTTCTCGATTATTGTAGGAGTTCTCCAGGGTTCAGTGCTGAGCTCTTACTTGTTTTGCATTGTGCTTGATGCCCTTTCAGCGGAAAGTCAGGACATACCTCCCTGGCTTATGAAGTACGCTGACGACATTGTACTGGTAAGCAAGCTAAGGCAGGATCTTGAGACCAGAGTCAACACGTGGAAGGATGTGCTAGAAAACGGTGGTTTGAAGTTAAATGTGGCTAAAACGGAGTATATGGCCAGCTGCAGCGCAGATCCCGAAACCATCCTTGTAGGTAACGAAGCTGTCAATAGGACAAACTCACCACCAACCCATGCTCCTGCCCACCGCTCGGTATACGAAGCGAATCACGGGAGTTGCACGCCCTACTTGCCGGAGGCTCTTTTCAAGACGCGCACTTTCTTCACTCCCTACAAATTATCTTTATCCTTGTCCCTTCGATGTCACTTCTCCCCTAATGGAGTTTACGGACCACTTCGGTTTCCTACCAACTCGTCGCATCCGGTCTAGCAGCCTATTGATCTTCCAGTTCTAGTTGACGCCTTCTCTTATGCCACTCGTGTGCGAACATACTTAACCACGAAAAGTTTTCCTTACTCGCTACCAAGTCTTGATGTCCAATCGGGCCGACTCTCGATAACGTGAGTTTCTTGAACATGGATTTTCTCATGTCTTCGTACAGGCCGCAATCTCAAAGGATGTGATCTCTGGTTTCGTCTGAATCTCCGCAGTAGCATCTAGACGTATCGCTGAGTGCGAGCTTGTGCAGACGACTCCTAAAACAGCCGTGACCGGTCAGCATATGAGACACCTGGTGATCCGGCTCGATCCACCCGCTAGTGAGTCGCTCTGCGACTGACGGGAAGAAACTAATAAACTCCCACCCATCCGCCGCAGTCGCCACTGGGAGACGACCTCCCCACTCACCCGCTCCTTCAGTTGCGTGCGCTCCCTACCAGCTCCTTCTTCCCCGACGCGTCTCGCTCGAAGGACTTCTAGGTCAGCTGGCAACACTCTCGCTAGCACCGGCAGCGCTGCCGAGCTCGTAGACCTGTAAGCCTTCGTCAATAATATTAGTGCCTGCCTCTATGAGCACGCTACGCACTACATAATAAGACGAGCGACGATACCAGACTGCCGCAGCGTAAGTCAACGTGCTGACATATAGAGGCCCCCACGTAGAGGACACGGAGCGCGCGAAATTGAACTCTCCAGGAAGACGCCGAGATCCTCGACATCTTGCCGAAGCAGTTTGCCGCTCGTTCCCCAGTCGATAAAGCATGTGGCGAGAAAGATCGCGCCTCGTCGATCACGACACCCAGTACTTTCGCCTGCTGGACAGCTGGAATGGTGACACCGTTCATCCTGATGATGGGAGCGCGCTTGAAATTGCCTTTTACGGTCATAGTTTGTGACTTGGCCGTAGAGAAAGAAAGCCGATTTCGAACGCCCCAATCCGAGGCCGCATCCAATAGAGTGTTGAACATATGTTAGAGCACGGCTCGTGACGATGCCACCACTACCGCCGTCACGTCATCCGCATATACTCCTTGGGGCGCCGGGAGTCTTAGGACGTCGTTGAATAGTATGTTCCATAACGTAGGCCTGAGTACTGATCCCTGGGGGCATCCCATAGTGGATGCTTGCTACCTATGAAGAGACCTACGCGTCTGTTACTAAAATAACTGACTAATATCCGGTAAATCACGGCAGTCACCTACGACCCTTAAATCCCTGTAAAGCTCAAAGGGCTTATATACAAGAGTATAATTAGACCAGTAATGCTCTATGGCTGCGAGACATGACCAGCGCTGACGAAACACGTTCGCGAACTCCACGCCAAGGAGTTGATAATGCTGCGGTGAATATGCGGAGTTACGCGACTCGATCGAATATGTAACGAGTAGGTACATTCGTGGCAGCCTTAGCGTAAGGGATATCGCAGATGAGATCGAGTAGGCTCGTCTGGTTTGGTGACATGTTGCGTAAGCCTCAGGGATACGTGGGAAATAGGTGCCTGAACCTGCCGGTATCAGGAAAGGGCGACCCAAGAAGCGATGGATTGACATCGTTAAGTCGAATGCGAGAGCCAACGATTTACGATGAGAGGATACCGAAGTCCGGGCGAAGTGGTAAAGAATGAGTAGGAAAGCGGACCCTGGCAGAGGCCGGGATAAGCGCTAAGACGATGATGACCCAATATCTTTACACTACAATGTCTCCAGTGCAAACGTCAGCAGAGACGTAGTACGTCTTATCGCAATATAAAAAAAGTGAAAAAATATTAAATAAGAGGCACTCTCAACTGTTCAATCACTCTCTGGGTCCTCAGCGGAAGACCTTGGTTAATCGATTAGCTCGTTACGGTGCTGAAGTTCGACTAGCCTCAAAGTACAAAACGGTCACCCATCCAGTTCCGGACATTGCGAATATTGCTTAACCTTGGTTATCGGTTTCGCAAGCACGCTGTCATACCAGCTGATAAAGAGTTAGGTACTTACATTTTTTTGTGTGAATGTATGCTCTATTCCTTATGCGAATGTACTCTGTTACCTTCAGCTTCAAACCGTTTTCTATTACTACTTTCTTCCACGTGTTTACCCTGGTCTCAACATCCTGTTTAATTAAACCTGCTGGCCTGTGCGATGTCATCAGTGTATTAAAAGTTTTAGCTCGGACATCGAGCACAACGCAGAAGAAATAAAGCTAAGCGCGTACTACGAATTGCAATCGTTGCTATCTATGCTCTGTCTAATATAGGTGATAATTTTGACGGCTCACTAATTTTAGTCCTTGGCGCACGCCTATGAAGTGACGTGTTTATTTTTTCGGTATAATGTATTACGGATAATGTACTTCATAGACAGGTAACCGCCAATTTAGTGAGGTGCGATGAATAACAAATAAAACAGACTATCGAGAATAAGGTTTCAAATAAAATAATAAAACATTTAAAATTAATACTTGGGTATTTATAATTTTTATTACTACTTATTACTTGTTTGGATTTCATCCTAAGAGACCTTTCGCAACAACGATTTCAACTCGCGCGTATTCTACGGAATAGGCTGACTGACCGAATAAAAATACGCACTTGTCGAAATCGTCCGCTGTATTAATAAATGGAATCCTTTATTATTATTATTATACCTATACAAACTTAAAACTACCATTTAGAAAACCAAATAAAAACTTTACACAAAAAATAAATTACATATAAACAACTTCAAAAAATTCAAAGAATACTGGCGGCGTTACCACGTTGAATGGCCAAACTAATACGTGGTCCGAGGTACGCGCCCGGACGAGGATCTCCGGTTGCCTCTATTAACCGGGTAGATAGATACCTCTTGGAACATCTTTTTAGCACTAGGGCCCCAAGGTCCTAGTTTCAACCCCAAATGGCGCAAATAATTACCCCTGACTTACGGAACCATATTTGCGCCGCTTAAGGTCTTGATACAGCTGCGCCAGCGTTAGCCAAGGTAGCCCTTACGTGGGATGGGGCCAAGGTAGCATCCCACACCAGGGGCCGCGCTTGTGACCAAGCAACGAGCGTCTTGCCGTCGTAGAAGGAGGCGGAATATTGGTTACATGCCATTCCTTCACCCAATACAGGTACTCTTCTTTCCGGAGCTACACTTTCTCTTTCAGTGTACCTGCGCCTTGATATGATAATTGAATAACTACATCGCTGATATTGCGGAAGCATTGTAGATACCCTTGAGCACCATGGCCTGTCGTGCCTCGGGCCTCATATTAATAAATTATAAATTCAAAACCTTGCAACGATCGATTTCAAGTTCTACGAGAATAATAATCGGCAATCGAATAGATTCATTAACAATTTGATAATACCCAACCCTTACTGTAAGCTGTCAAAATTATCATCCTAAATTTGACAAAGTATATTATCAACGCAATAGTTATCTGGGGACGATGAAGTAGTACTCGGCTCGCTTTCGGAAACAGAAAACATTGTTGTAAACTGCATTTATGATAACTAAAATACATTCAATTTATTTCAAAATGTTTGGCCTCCATTTTGAAAATGTCTTGAGTGCAGTGACCTTGTATTGAAATTGTGCATCATATTAAAAAGTTTTTACATAAAGCTAGTGACAAGTTGCAGTGCCACTTCTTTAAGAATTAGCCAGCTGCAAAAAGCTTTTGTTTTTGTTTTTGTGTTATACGGTAGACTAACAGGCAAGCGTCATCAGGTGGCCACCTGATGAAAAGTGGTCACCGCCGCTTATGAACATTAGCAACACCAAGAGTTACCAATGCGTTGCCCGCGTGTGTAGCGACCTTTAAAAAGGAAACACTGTGGCTGGGAGCTCATTCTACATCCGAGCGTACGAGCAAGAAACGTTCTTTTAAATCTTCGCGTGGTGACCAACCTAGATCTACAAGTGTGGTCGAAGATGCGAGGCAAGAAGCTACCATACCAAATATTTTTTTTAAATCATACGGTGTTTCACGCTTTTTTCTTCTGTATTTAGATGACTGAATTTAGGCATATATAATAAGCGAATAAGCGTCGATGGCCGAGCGGTTAAGCTATCCGACTCGTAAGCGAGAGTTACCGGGTTCGAATCTCTTTGACAATGACTCTTTTCTAAGTTATGTACATTATAATATATTTATTTATTTAATATACCAACAGAGTACACATGTAAAAGTTCCAATTTAATTTAGACAAGGTACAAGACTTATATGTACCCCAATTACAAGTATATACAACATTCACTTCTAGCCGATGTAAGAGCATCGGCTAGAAGTGAATGTTGTATATGGTGAGGGAAAACATCGTGATGAAACCTGCACATTTAGGCGACTGAATGTATAACCATGATCCAATCTGGTCAGGTTCCCCTGGTAACAGGGTCACGGAGGTCTGATGGTAGTTACTCCACTGTATTACCTGATCTGTCAAATCCTGGATCATGGTCAAGGCGGACCCCGGGCCCTCGTGCGCAGGATCACCACCGGGATTAACGAAAATAAAATTATTTTATTTGTTTAATAGCGAATAAGATATATATAATGTGGGTGAATTATAAGTAACATCTCTTAATTAAATTTTTCCAAGGTGTGCGCGCAACGTGCAAGCAACATTGGGCCCCCTATATAGCATCCAGATTGTGGAAGGCATCGCCCTCATCTGCCTTTCTCTGATGAAAATAGTGGTAAGTAATTACAGGATAATTCAGGAATTTATGTATCCAGTAAGAAGGCAATTTTGAAGTTTTTAACCATTATTGTTTGAAAGCAATGAACAGATGGACATTACTCAAATTCGGTCTAATATTGTTAGTTTAATTATTGTCCTTTTCAATGTATTAAAGAAACGTATATAAGTCGCGCCAGAGACTTGTTACACTATTAACTTATATATGTACTTACTTACTGTGCAATTATTTATTTCAACATAATACAATATTACAATTATTAACATTTAAGAAAAGGCTTACTCTAACACCAAACCCTTAATTCTAACTAAACTGAAGATAAAAAACTTGATCCAGGTCCCCCGAATTTGGAAAGGTCCCCAGAAGGCTGGCCGCGTTGCCCCGCTGAATAGCGAGGCTTAAACGCTGACCCAAGAAGAGGACAGCCTTCTGGTGATTTCTAATTTGGTCCAGGCGCTTAAATAACTCCCGGAATAAGGAATGTACGCCTGGTCCCCACGGCTCAAGAGTTTCAACGCCTAGGTACCCAGCCCCTCTGGGGAAGAGCTTGGTTATGTGGGATTTCTACCCACTAAAAACTCCACGGTGGTCCACGTCGGTGCAGCCCGAAGACCCAGTGCGAGGCAGGTTGTGTACTCTCTAAACCTGCCCTACACTGTACCGGTGTGTATCGGTATCTTGATGACCACCCCAAGCCGTCCCCGAAGTCGTTTGGTTGGATGAACTCCAACCAAACCAAACTCCGAACCAGACTCCTTTAGTCGCATCTTACGACAGGCGGGAAATACCGTAGCTCTATTCTTAGCCAGAGCTACATGGCTCGGGCACACTGGAGCTTACACTTCAGTGAGCCTGATCAGTCCTCGGCACCTGATCAGTGTGCCGTCAACAGAGGTTGCAAGCAATCCTGTCGTGTACTGACGCACATCAGACTCCGCTACTAGTCGGAGCTCTTCGTCGTCATCGTCCCCGCGTTCCCGCTCCGCTGACTCCATCTGGACCATGACGGTCTCACAGAAGGTGCTAACGGCCTCCCAGGCTACATCACTTCCCAGCATTGTAGCGACCACTGCAGACAGGGAGAGGTTTGGGCCGAATTTTTGAAACAGGTCACTTCGTTCACAGAGCCAAGTAGGGCACTCCTCTAGCGAACCGCAATGGTGACACTGCGGTGTCTGTTCCCTCCCTATTCGGTTGAGACATTGACCGAAACAGCCATGTCCGGTAAGTATCTGGGTCATATAGAAAGTCACTCGGCCTTTCCTATCCAGCCATGCTTGAAAACATAGCAAGACGGCTCCAATGAACCGCTGCCGAACATTACGCGGCTCATGGAGACGCTGGCGCCAGCGGTTTAATGCGCGCCTGTGGGCCCTCACCCTTATTTCTTCGCTAGTAGCGGTTCTAGCTCTTTGGCGAAAGATACGATAGACTCTCGCATCCATATCTGCCAGGATATCGAGAGGTGCAAACCACGCCAGCACAGTTGCCGCCTCGTACGAAATCGTCCGGTATCCTCGTGCGACCTTGATGGCAATGCGTCGCTGCTTAGCGTTGAATTTCTTGACGCGGCGCCGAGCGCCTGCCAGTCTATCTGACCAGAGGTCCTGATGCCGAGCACCCGCTACTTTTTTAATCCGGGGAACCAGGCGGTCAAAATGATTTGCGAAAGCTCATCTAATACTAGGCCCAGATATTTCATAGTTTGCCCTATTTGGACCTCTGCTTCTCCCACCCGCACCACAGAGGCAGGAAGGCTCTCTCGCCGAGGGAGTCCGTGGAACCATAGCGCCTCGGTTTTGTAAGGCGCAATCGCCAGGCCTAAAGCACAGATTCTCCTCACGACCACAAAATAAAGAACGGCCCGCGCCAAGCAGAAGGTCCGCTGGAAACAATGCGCCATATCTGTCACGTTACGTTTACAGGCATTCTCACGCAGTTTCAAGCAGTGCTCGGTCGAGATTGTTAACGCGAGAATTCGTTGTAGTGTCGACTTAAATTGAATATTATTTTATTAAACAATATTTTTATTGGTAAAATAAAAGTACTTGTACGTAACTAAGATTCCATAATAACATACAAGCAACGCTTGCAGAGTCCAAAAACTTATGGGTGACCATTTTAGACTTTGAGGCTAGTCGAACTTCAGCACCGCCACGAGTTCTAATGCCGATGGTGAAGCGAGTTTGACCAAGGTCTTCCACTAGAGACCTTAGAAATAGTTGAACAGTTTCTGGCACCACGTCACAGTTTTTAACATTATAAGAAACCGTAATAGCCACCTTAATGGTTTCTAGTTGGAAATGCCTGTCTAGTCTAATATAAAAAAAAGTCGCTGATCACCTTCCTTTTCCATCATCAGATCAACTGACTAATAACAAAATATTGCATTGTCATTAATTTACTTGTGTATAAATTATCTGGAAGTGGGTCAGATCCCAGGTCATAGAAAGGTTATTCTCAGGGCCTGATGATATTATCAGGTATTGACGGTCACTGATAAGCTGGTGATCCTCAGGGTATCCAAGGAGCTGGATATTGATGACCAGCTCAAGAGAGGTAGGGCATAGCGGAGTATCTCGTTCGAATTGGAGCCTCCCGACTGGGGAAGTACCTCCACCTTACAGAATATCGCAGCTAAATAATACTCTTTTAAATAGTATTGTGTTTCTGCCGGTGAGTAAGGTTTCCAGTGCTCCATGGGGTGGGGATTTGGGAAATCGTGGCTTTGGCAGTGGAGTGGCATTTGCCTTTTGCTGCCAGAGCAACGTGTTATAGAGGTGGGCAACGCATTAGCGATACTCTTGGTGTTGTTAATGTCTATAGGCAGTGGTGACCACTTTCCATCAGGTGGTCCGCTTGCCTGTTTGCCTACCGTAGGACATAAAAAAAAAAAAGCTCCATCACTTTAGAGAGCGATTAGGTTACCTCCTCTATAGGCCTGTAATTTGATGGGTCTGAATTGTCACCTTTCTTGGGTATCGGATGCTACATGGGCTAGCTTCCATTAAGACGGCACCGTTCCAGAAGTGTAAGAAAGCTTAAATAGGCGCACTAACACGGAAGACAACTCGGGAGCACACTTTTTAAGAACGATAGCCGGAATGCCATCAGGTCCACTGGATTTCCGGATGTCTAGGAAGAGAAGCACACGTCTTATGATTTTTTGGGTGAAACGAACGTCGGGTATGATGCCCTTACACCGTGAGATGGTAGGCGGTGCAGCTCTCCCATCATCCAGAGTTGAGTTATGAGCAAAGAGAGTACCCAAAAGATCGGCTTTCTCCTTTGCTGTGTGGGCCAATTGGTCATCCGGCTTGCGCAAAGGTGGAAAGGTGGTCCGACAAAAGTTCCCCTCGACAGCTTTGGAGAGAGACCAAAAAGCACGGCTCCCAGAGGGGTAGCTGATTAGTTTCTCTCTAATTCCGCCGATGAATTTAAATTTTGTTCTGGCCATTATCCTCTTAGTAGACCTCGATACAGCATTGTAATTTTTCCTCAAAGTGTGGGTGTTAGCGTTCTTTTGGGCCCAAGCCACTGTCCAGGCACGGAAAGCATCCTGCTTGAGGCGACTTGCCTCAGCACTAGGCCTGTCGTACCAGAGCCGACTCTTGCCGCCGAGACGGACTACGGAGGACGGAATAAAAAACTCCATTCCCTGCAGTATGACATCAGCTACAGCGGCAGCACAGATGTTGGTGTCATTTGAGGAAAAGAAAAGCTGTATCCACGGGTACGATGCGAAGAATTCTCGCAATCCATCCCAGTCTGCTGAACCATAAAGCCATACCTTGCATGACCCACTGGGGCGAGCCCGTCCGGGTATAGCAAGAGGCGCCTCAGAACGGACCAGGCAGTGGTCTGATGACCCAAGAGGGGCATCGACGGACACCTGATAACCGTCTGGGTGGGTGGTGAGCAGAAGGTCTAATAAATAGGGATTACGGCCCACAACATCCGGTAAGTAGGTGAGTTCTGACACCAGTTGCGTCAGACCATGGGCCAGAGAAAATTCATGGGCGGACCTCCCGGCTGGGTTAGTAGGTCGGCTTGACCCTAACCACTCAGTGTGGTGACCGTTAAAGTCTCCTAGGACTATCAACTCAGCGTAGGGATACCGCTCAGTGACTTTGTCGGTAGCGCATTGCATGTGCTCGAAAAACTGATTTGTCTCACCTACGCCGTGATGGTTGTTGTATAGGCATGCGTAGACACGGGATAGACCCCCCTATTCTACGCACACCCATACCACAGATTCGTCACTTAGTTCTATGGCATTAAGACGTCGACAGCAGATATCATCTCTGACGAATAGGCACACACCAGCGCGAGGTAAATACCTGTGTTCCAACTTGTATCCAAGATAGTGGAGATACGAAGTGTCAGCCGGAGGTGACATCTGTGTTTCCGTCAGGAAAACTAAGGCGGGCTTCGCTGTCTCTAGGTGGTGATGTACGGCGTTCAGATTGGAGTGTAGACCCCTGATGTTACAAAAGTCTACTCGAAGTGTGGAAAGGGGTGCCGCTGAGAGAACCTTACTTTTATTTTTCCTTGCAATTTGTGGTAATATTAAATGTGGGGATGAAAAGGAGTGCTAAAACATCGGTATCCAGTAGGGCAAGGACGTTTTGCTACTGAACGCTGCAGAGGGATGGGTTATGTGAAAAGCTGGCACGGGGGATGGAAGCGCCCCCGATCCCCCCTGAATATACCTGCCGGGTCCACTCCGGTCTCCTACCCCGGCACGACAGACATATTCAGGATTTTTCACACAGTAAGTGGGACAGCCTCCCGAGCCGGAGGTTAAAAGTGATGCCCGGGTTCGGGTCCCCTACTAACTGGCGGGTGGCCAGCGACGAGCCGTTTCATCGGGTCTCCCTGGCCCCCGTGCCACTCTGTCACGCCCAACCCTCTAACATGTCCAAAACAAAACTGGGACCTACAAGATACCAATATTTTAGCACTCGGACAAGGGGGAATGGCTCACGGAGTACTCTGACGGAACACAGCACAGAGGCTGCTTAGCACCATGCAGACTCAGGGGTGGTCGCTAGCCATGCGGGCCGAGGCCGCGTCAAAAGGTTTTGGCTTAAGCTTTTTGCGGAACGTTCGGTACTCTATAAACATTCGAGTATACCGCGAGATCCTATCACTTTCCCAAGATCAAAAGTACCCTTTGGCACTCGAGAATAATAGAGCTTCCTATTCGTGAAAAAATTTTAAAAATCAGTTTAGTGGTTTTGGAATTTATTACATACAACCTCACAAACTAACAAATGAAACTTTCCCAACATATATATTAGTACAGATTCCACCAACGCAAATCCTGGTTTCAAAGGTTCTACCGTAGCTATTAGCTCCTGCCCACGATCTTTGAGTTTCCATTATAATCCCATAACTCTAATAATTAATGTAAATAGCAATTGTTTCCCCAATAAATTATCATTTAAACGTATTAATCTAACGGTGAAGTCGGTACACTTACAATGGCATAATGTACACAAGTGAGGAACATGATAACAGACTGTACCATTTCCGTTACTTCCAGACAGCCGGTCGGAACCTTGCAAATTTCTGGATGAACTTCACTTACATGTTCGCTGTTATAACGCTCACTGCCGCCTACATGATACCTGGTGGTGACGTCACTCATGAAGTAAGTCCTTATATGATTACTCATAGCCTTGGTAATAAATAGATGTTTAAACGAACACCCGAGTGATGTTCAATTACAATTATATGAGTAGGCGAATTATATAATAGTGACCGAAATTATCCGAAAATTTATTGTCGAAGCTCTATTAGGTCGTGTGATGTTTTTGTACCATAAGAACAGACCGCCATCTTAGCTGGTGGCAAGTGACGATGCACGTGAAGATGGAGCATGCCTGTTTAGGAACAGCCTATTCACTTTAGCCTTGAAGGCGTCTGACGAAGTAGAATTTGGTATAAACTCTTGAAAAGTTAGAGTATCGGATAAGACGACTAATATCTTGGGACAGACCTTTTAAGGCATTTGTGAACAAGAAACTGGATGACAGAGTTTTATGTTGTCAACATAAACAGTCTATGTATGCAGGCAGCTTGGCGATTAACTACCCTATAAACGGCCTCTAAAAGATGGCAGGTTAGGAAAGGGATTCTTTATATATTGAGTTTCACCTTTCTTTACCATAAAGTGAACGCATTCATTTTATGTATTGGAGTGTCTGTTAGGCGATGACTAAAATTGCCTTTTAATTTTATTACAAGCTTTTCCGCTTTAAGTCCACTAGTGTAAACGTGAATTAGTAGTGTTAATGAAATTAAATGAGTTCAGGAAGAATGGGACCAAGAAGACTACTTGTGACAAATCAAAATGACTTTGGAACTTTTATGTGTCACCGTGTGCTTCCTTCCTACTTTCCTACCCCCCTCCTTTTTGACGATTGAAAGAGATATTTAATGTCCTAATCAATAAATAAATTTTGTATTTGAATTTGAATTTATGAATGACTTGCGATCGCAGAATGTTTCTGCTCTATTAGTTCTTTCGACTTCATTTGTCTGTTTCAATTCAATGCATTCCATTTTATCTTTGTATCGCAGAATTTGAGTATGAAAACGGTGTCTGAAATAATAGGCAAATCTCTAAAGCCATTTTGTATAAGTATATTCCGGAGTATAAATATATAGTAGGATTTCATAAAGTACTTAAATTTAATTTTTTTTTCTTATATTATAGGCGGCCAAACTGCCTCTATCGATAGTCTACGGGGGCTGGGACGCGGTGCTCGCGCGCCAGCGCCTTCGCACCCTCGTCGTGGTCACCATCATCAACAGCCAGGTGCCAGTCATCATGACCGCTTTCGGAATCATTGAGCTTTCCTACTCTAACTTAATCATGGTGAGTGTAGATGACATGCTTGATAAATTATTTCGTGTATGTATTCATAGAATTGTTAATCAAAAGATGCAAAAGGAATTAAATGTTGAAAATAAATATTTGGGGAAAGGGAACTTTCGTTCAAAATTTCGTTACTATGACACAAAAGCATTAAAAAATATTACATTTTCCCATTTGGTAGCCGGCTATAGAAGGGAAAATCTACTCATATTTTTCATTTTCTACGAATTTTAACTACAAAATGGGAGGAAAGTACCTTTTCTGTAGCCAAAGCCAGGGCCAAGATAATAACGGCGAATGTTTTGATAAGCGTTCGACCGCCATTGTATCTTATGGTAAGCGAAGATGCGGCCGAGGTTGGAACATGCTTGTCTAGAAACTGCCTTTTCACTCTGGCCTTGAAGTTGTCCAGATCGTACTGTTCGGGAAACACATTGGCAGGGTAAGGGTTCCGTTCTTTCGACGTATTAGCAGCTTTAATGTCCCTCCTCCTCCTAATATGAATCTATTATTTTGCCCTGTGTGCGCCCGGGCTGCGCTGTCGCCACCAATCCGCTTCCACACTATTTCAGATTCAACAAATTTCTATTGTAGCTATACCTACCTTAATTCTACTAATTTACTGTAAGTTCCATCTGATGGAAAACGGCCGTCGTCGTCCAGAACATCTGTGACATACCTAAGGCAAACTAATGCAGTGCCGGCCTTTGAGGTATCAGTAGACAAGAAAGACTTCATATCTTGCACATTCCACGTCTTGCGTTAGATTGTTTCATTAAAAAAATCACAGTACGTTACACCAGTCTCTAAACCAAAGCGGTTTGCGCGTATAGCTGGTATATCTACGACATAAGGGTGGAACGTTTGCCTGATTCTTGTGCCCGAAGGCAGAAAGTGGCAGACGGAATAAAATCGTACAGTTCTTTCGCACTTCGTATTCCTCGTTTCTCCTATATTCGGATAACATTACTATTCACATTACCTACACCTAAGTTGATTTTCGACAATAGACTCAGTCGTCTATTGTCGAAAATTAACTTAGGTGACGCTTTAATACAGATTTGTGGCTAGATAATAATGTTTCGAATTTGAGATGTTACACAGCGAGAATCGCCCCCAGTAGGGTTACGAATGTGTTATCGAGAAAAGACGCAGACACGTCGCGGACGGGGCACAGACGGGACGCGGACGCGACTTAAAACATACAGAAAAGACAGGGCACGGACGCGGCGCCGTCGCGGATCAGTCAAGAGCGTAGGCAAGACAAGGACAGCAAGCGCTGCGGGCGAGGCCCGGCTCCCCGCGCCCTGCCCGCGCCCGCGGCGCGCCCGTGCCTCGTCTTTTCTGTATGTTTTAAGACGTGTCTCTGAAGCGTACGCGCCCTGTAGCTGTCCGAGCCCTGTCTTTCCTGTATGTTTTGCGTCGCGACGTTTCTATACATTTAGTATGAAAGTAAATTGAAACGGCGCCGCGTCCGCGACGTGTCTGCGTCTTAAGGTGTGTCCAAACATAGAGCGGCAAGTGCGCGGCAGCAACACGCGGCATGTCCAGGAAACAATTCTGCCGCGCTCTAGTTAGGACTATTGACGAATGTTTGCGCGGCAATATTGCGCGGCACTTGCGAGACACGCCGCGCATTTGAATTCAGTCTGAACCAAAACTACAATTAAGAGTGTCCTTCGAAGAGTTTGAACAGTTACATAGCCCACAACTATGAGCCATATATTTCAATTAATCTAATTGATTTTTCATTGTCCATTTTTGAAAAGCGCAAACACATCCAGACAGGATTACGGATGAACGATAACTGCCTGTGCAAACACAGCGCGGCACGCCGCGCGCGGCAGCCGCGCACACTTGCCGCTCAACGCAACGTTCGCGCGCGGCTGTTGTCCGAACAAAGCGCGGCACGCCGCGCGCGACTGCCGCGCACACTTGCCGCTCTATGTTTGGACACACCTTTACGTCTTTTCTGTGTGGCCGCTCGCTTCGAGATCAGTGTAGGCTCGTTTAATTATTTATGACTAATATAAGTTTTAGTGAAGTACGTTTAGAGTATTTGAATGTTATTAGGCAAAATAGAAACGATGAAGTATTAGATAGTGTAACGTAAAATTGCTTCCATATTACTTATTCAGATGACTTGATCGGCCTAAGTGACGAAGCCATTATGTGGCTCAAGTCTTGTAAAATGGATCTGTAGATTTAATTGTACCTAATATAGTCTTTATTTTTATATTAATATGCCATACGGATAAATAAAAGTAATGATACTGGAATTGACGATGATATTATTGTACCTACTTTATTCCAGGTCTTGCGGAACGCGTATTCTTTCGGTGCTGTAATGTATTAACAAAAATATTTGCTAATTAATGCCAACTCATACAAATTATGTTCAACTCAAATCAATTCAAACATATTTTTTCAACATATTAGATATTATATTAGACGGGACTTGGACGCGACGTACCTTTATGATTTGTTTTCCCGACGTTTCGGTGTTTGTTTGAAACAAATATTTTTTCAATTTTTGACATGTGATCTTTGATTAGCGACATTTAAAATATTGTATATTATTATTATTTAATTATTTATTGCACACAATAAAGAAATATTGTACGAGTTATAGAATTGTTCTCATCGTTTCAATGATGAATTCGGTACTCATATTTTCCCAGACCAAAACCGAGCAACAAATGGTCTGCGGCTCCACACTCAGGTGCAGGTGTTGATGTACCCCCATCTGCACAAATTTTCTTTAGATCTACCGACCTGGGCACGCAACATTTATTTATTTAACAATTTATTGCACACAATATAAAGTATACAGAAATTACAAAATTAAAGACGACACAACAGGCACTACTTATTTCTAACATGTTCAGCGACTTCCAAATCGGCCAGGGCAATTCATACCCAGGTGGCAGGTTATGTAGTTATTGTGGTGATGTCTCATATATATCTAGTAATGCACACAGTAAATTGTAAATTAGAATAAATTAGTAAATAATGTTGTGTATAAAAGCTTTTTACACGAACTGCCTAAAAGTAAATTAAGTACCTATACAAAATCAATCATAATAATTATAATCATAATCATAATCATTTATTCAGTCATCACAGGTACATAAAGGTGGTAAATAATAATAGTAGCGGCTCCATGATGCGCCTTAAAGCATACTAAATATTACAAGTTTCACATGAACTTGATCGTTTATAATACAATTAAAAAGTAAATTAAATAAATGTCAAATCACTAAACATTATTATGTCAAATAATTAAAATTGAATGTCTTAAGTTAAAATAATTAAGTTATAATGACAAATAATAATAATTCAAATGTACTAATTATTCCATAAAATGTCAATAAAATATAAAATGTCAAGTAATAATAATTCAAATTTAATAGTTATTCCATAAAGTGTCACTAAAAAAATGACAATCTGAATAATTAAAATAATGTCATCGCCCTTAAAAAAATAAAAATAAAATGTATTCCTACCAAATAGAATCCTAAAATATCCAAATGTCAAAGTTTTCTTAAATTGATGTCACTAAGGTAATCATTAATATTATAATAGCATTTATCAATTAGCAAATTAGTTAAAAATACTTTGAAATTTTTAACATCTAGAGATTTTGCAAATTCTGGTAGTTTGTTATATAGTTTGGGACCCATTTCAGTAATATTTTTACTCATCATTGCTGTTTTGCAGCAAAGTGTCTCTATTGTAACGTTTCTGGGTCTAAGCTTAATGGAGTCAACTACAGGCTTCTTTTTAAATATGTTTGGGTTGCAATGCACGAATACGCAACACTCCAAAATGTACAGTACTGTTAATAGTTTCATTGATTTAAAATGGGGCTGGCAGGAGTCCACAGGTTTGATGCCACACATTGCCCCAATACACCTTTTTTGAGCCCTAAACACAGTTTCCCTCTCTGAAGAGTTGCCCCAAAAAATTATGCCATATCGCAAAGTTGCAATCACAAATCCATGATATGACGTTAGGACTGTTTGCCGGTCTGCTACTTTGGATAATTTATATAAGGCAAATGAGAACTTAAATAATTTTTTACAAACGTCCTGTGAATGTGTTACCTATGTCATATTGTTGTCTACATAGAGCCCTAGAAATTTAACTGTTTGTGTTTCGGCTATTGTTTGATTTTTATGTATAATTTTTAGCGTGTCGGTCTTTTTTCGTTGTGTAAATTGCATTATATTAGTTTTTCAATATTAATTTTTAGATTGTTCATGTCAAGCCAGTTTTTTACATTATTTAAAGTATTATTTATTTCTAATTGATAATCAATGTCATTATTGTGGTCAAAAAATATTGTATTGTCATCGGCAAAAAGTGTAATTTGATATTTACTTGATTTTACAATGTCATTAATAAATATTAAAAATAATAAAGGTCCAAGAACACTACCTTGAGGAACTCCATATTTAGTGGTCTGGCTGTCAGAAATATAATAGAGCAAGAGCCCATGAGGGCCAGACCTTCCTATTGTCCGTAAGCATGAAAATTTTTCCATGTGTGTCCCCAACACAGGTAAGAATGATCCCCACCCATGAAACCTGGATCGTGGTTCCTTTGGCAGGTAACAGGTAACAAAGGTGTATAAAATCTTATCTCCAATTTCTTAAGTTAGCAAGCTCAATTTTTTTGTATTTTATTCGTAACAGCATTAATACTCACGATGCTCATTGCCAGACACATAGTATGGTTACAACCCTCCGCCGGACACCCCTAAACTATAATTCTCTGTAATTATACTTACCTTATATTAGGAAAGCTGAATTTTATAAATGTTATTCAGAGAATTATTAAACTGAGTTTTCTCAGTAGCCAGACAGTTTTTTGGGTTCTATAATCCTGCCAGACGCATTAAAAGTGTAATAGTTGCGAGAGTGGGGCTCATATACAACAACTGGTGCGAGTGAGACAGAGCGCTCGGTTCGGTGCGATCTTTTACTGCGCATCAGCTGTCGTCTATACTAATATTATAAAAAGGAAATGTTTGATTTTTTGTTTGTTTGTTTGTTTGTTTGTTTTTATTGAATAGGCTTCGAAACTACTGGTCCTATTTCAAAAATTCTTTCACCGTTGGGAAGCTACACTATCCCCGGGTGACCATCTTGGCGTTAATGTCCCGGTTGTGCTCTCGCGCACGAGGGCCCGGGGTGCGCCTTGACCATGATCCAGGATTTGGTAGGTCAGGTAATTACAGTGGAGCGACTGCCGTCTGACCTCCATGACCCTGCTAACAAGGGAAACTGACCAGATTGGATCATGGTTACACATCCAGTCGCCTGAATGTGCAGGTTTCATCACGATGTTTTCCCTCACCGTAAGAGCATCGGTTAGTATTCAACTAATGTACATAACTCAAAAAACAGTCATTGGTACATGGCCGGAGCGGGAGCGTAATTTTCTAAAAAATTACGGTTCATTAATAAAACTCCAATAATGTAACCCAAGGTGTAAAAAAATACCCAAAAAATTCCTTACATCGCGTGTGCTACGAAAACTATTGATGATAGAACAAAATAATGTACTACGACTTTGCAGAACACATCATTATCTATAAAAAGTGTCACGACAGTATATGTCTAACTATTATAGTTATGTCACATGTATGCATGTGTTCTTTTATTTTCAAAATTTAATTGAAATGCCGCCGCTAAAAAACGCTATTTATTGGTACTTTGCTATTAATCCTTATCAAAATCAATTACTTCATATTCACGACTGCTTCAATACCTTTATATAACTATTTGAATTATGCAATTCAGACATTCCATTCGAGAGATATCACGAGTTTAAAAATGTGAATATTAGAAAAAATATACTGATTAAATGTGAATATTAGAAAATTTTTACTGATTATAGATTAAAAAATTTATTATTCTGATTGTAATAATTTTATTTTATTAAATTTCTTGATGAATTATAAAAAAAAATCACTAAACAATTTGGAATAAACGATAGTATATGTTTAGCATAACATTGCAATGAACTGAGCGCTCTGTCTCACTCGCACCAGTTGTTGCATATGAGACACTTTTTTGCGTCTGGCAGGATTATAGAACCCAAAAAACTGTCTGGCTACTAAGATAACTCAGTTTAATAATTCTCTGAATAACATTTATAAAATTCAGCTTTCCTAATATAAGGTAAGTATAATTACAGAGAATTATAGTTTAGGGGTGTCCGGCGGAGGGTTGTAACCATACTATGTGTCTGGCAATGAGCATCGTGAGTATTAATGCTGTTACGAATAAAATACAAAAAAATTGAGCTTGCTAACTTAAGAAATTGGAGATAAGATTTTATACACCTTTGTTACCTGTTACCTGCCAAAGGAACCACGATCCAGGTTTCATGGGTGGGGATCATTCTTACCTGTGTTGGGGACACACATGGAAAAACTTTCATGCTTACGGACAATAGGAAGGTCTGGCCCTCATGGGCTCTTAGACTATAAGTTTCTTCCTCTTTGGAATCTATTGATATTTGTGTCAGTTTAGTATACTGTTTTCGACCTTCTAGATAGGATGCTATTAAATTTAAAGAGTTGCCACGGAATCCATAACGCTCCAATTTCCATAGCAGCAGCTTGTGATCAACGCGATCAAATGCCTTTGACATGTCCATGAATATGGCACATGATGGAGACCTCTTAACCATGTGTGTAACAGCACGTTTCACTAAATCATAAATTGCCATACTTGTCGTTTTATCTTTCCTAAAGCCGTTTTGCTCCGTAATTAATAAATTGTGTTTCTCTAAGAAATTATAAAAAATTTCGTGAATATTCTTTTCAAAATTTTTTGATATAACTGGTAAAAGAGCTACTGGACGATAATTTGACATGTCACTTTCGTCACCTTTTTTGAAAAGCGGCACAACAATAGCCGTTTTTAGTTTATTCGGAAAGGTACCTGTAGATAAACATAGGTTTACTAAGTGATTTAAGGGATTGGCAATTAGATCTGCAACATATTTAACTGCCTTTGTGCTAATATCATCACAACCTATACTATTCGTATTCTTTAACGCCATGATGGTTTTGTATACGGCCGTAACTGTAGTTGGAGCCATAAATATTGAATATAAATTGTTTTGTATATTAATGTCATAGTTTTTATTGTCATTGTGTATTACATCATTATTTTGGTTTATAAAAAAATCATTGAATGAGTTAACAATTTGTGATGGCGACGTAATATGTTTGTCATTTACAACGACGCCGGTAATTGGCTCTTTTGGATAGCTGCTCTTTGTACTATTAATAATTTTCCACGTAGCTTTAGATTTATTTTTGGAAGTATTTATATAATAAGCATTTTGTGATCTTTGTGTTAATTTTATTATTTTTCTTAGTCTGCGTGAATACGATTTTAAAGCCACTTTAGTTTTGTCATCTTTATTTCGCCGATAGTGCCATAAAGTTTCCCTTTTTTTTCTACAACATGATTTTATTCCTTTTGTAAGCCACTTTGGTTTTGTCATTATTGTTTTTTTTATTGTTTTATAGGGAAAACATAAATCATGGAGACATTTAAATATATCAATGAAATTATCGTATCCTTCATTAACGTCTGTACTATTAAACACGTCGGCAAAAGTTAAACTTTCAACATATTTTCTGAAAATTTGAAAATTATTCGTACTGTAATCACGACGTTTAATAAACCATGATTTTACAGCACACGTTTTTTTCGTAGGACATATTAAGATTTGTGCAGCGTGATCTGATAAACACTGCGATCTCCAACCAAACACTGCGATCTCCAACCCGCCTGCTAAGCGTGGAGATTATGGCAATAACCTCCCCTTTCGTGGGAGAGGCCCTAAGTCCTGCAGTGGACTGTTGCGGGCTGTGATGATGATGATGATGATCTGATAAAGCCATATCTATTACTTGTGCTTTTGATCCCTTTACATTATGAGCAAAGTTATCGATGCAAGTTCCGCTATTGATTCTTGTTGCTTGTTTATTTTCAAGATTTAGGGTATGGCACAGCAAATGATTAATAAATTCCCGACTTTTTGGAGTGTCTTTTAGCGTGTCTATATTGAAATCTCCACAGAGTACAATTTTTTTGTTTGTTTTGCAGTTGACTCTATTTAAACTTTGTTCTAAAATATCGTGAAAAATATTAAAACTAGTGTTAGGAACTCTATACACACACAAAATTATTAAACTATGATCACACAGCTCAATTGCGCAGACTTCAGTGATACATTGCACGGACAACTTCCCTATGTCTTCTAATACCTTGTACCTAAGTCCATTTTTCATAATAATACATGATCCCCCTCTTTTTTTATCTCTTGAGTAGCTAGCTGCTAATGTGAAGTTCGGTATAGTTAAGAGTGCTTCATTGTCTAGAATCATGTTGTGCTCAGTTATACATAAAACGTCTATACCCATGCTGTGATCTGCTATGACACTTAGATTGACTATAAGGTCATCAGTTTTAGTTAATAGTCCTGAGATATTTTGATGGAGTATTCGAATGTTATTGTAATAGGAAAAATGTATTATTTTTAATTAAATTTTGCTGTTTGCTGTCGTGAATGTCATCGTCTTCCTCACCTTTTTTGTTGTCAATTTTTAGTAAGCTGATATATTCCGCTATGTTCTGGATTATGTTTTGCACTACTGTATTTTTTATTTTCCCAGTAACCGCAGAGAACATGTTCAGCTGTAGATTTTTATTTGCATCAAGAAACATGGCGTATGCATATTTTGATGTACTTTGTATAAGTATATTATTAAACATTTCTACTCGCCAATTGAATAGATATGTGCCACATATATAATTAGGAGAGACTATTATTACATTTGTTTCATTAGCTATAATTTGAAGGTTGTTTTTAATTGAGTCCACTAATGCTTTGTAGTTTCGCGATCTTTTGAAATCCTCTTCACCGATCATGACAACAAAGTAATCCCGCTTAGTTAGACCTGTAGCCTTTTGTTTCATATTACTGGTGGAAATATCTACTCCCACATTTGGCGTTATGTAGTGAAGCGTTTCATAGTCATCGTAGAAAATGTTTTGTTTTAGATTTCGCAATATATTATATCGTTTGCTATTTGAAATTATGTATATCTTTGGTTTATCAACTTCGTATTTCTGTTTTATTGTTTGTTCGCTCTGTTTTTTCACCTCTTTCGTAGTTGTCATATTTGTGTCAGTCATTTGTTTATTACTTTTTATGTCATTTGTTTTTAATTGAGTCTGTTTAATATTTAGTTCATATTCTTCTGCATTTGTCTCTATTCCATTATAACGTTCTATTACTTTGTAAACTATCAAAGAATTTCTTCTTTTATTATTTGTTTTCTTTTTAATTGTTGGGGTGCGATTGATAGCATCGGCCGATACTGGAGACATACAGATGGCCTTTAAAGACTTAATCTGTGTATCAAGATTTGTTATTTGTTTTGTCAAATCCATGTTCTGTAAAATTTGATTCTCGAGCTCGTTTTTGGTACTATTTAGTTGTTCTTTAAGCTTTGTGATTTCCTCTCTTAACTCATCTTCCGTGCTATTCAAACTGTTGTATGTTGATAGGTCAAAACTTCGAGAAGTGATATCTTCATCGACAGTATTGACAGATACGCTATTTATATTATCTTCTTTATCATTTTGTGATTGTGAGCGTACGAAATTAACTCTAGTGGGTGTTTTAGTTTTGTCCAATACTTCCTGTTCATTAGCTATTGGTTGTGTATTTTCTTTTATTGTTGTACAAACCTGACATTCCCATTTCGACTTTTGTGTACGTGACATTATATAAAGTTTCTTTAATGTCAAATTTGCACATTCTGTGTCATAAATTAAATTACAATGAGGAGTTTTCCAGTAGGTATAGATAGTTGGTTTCAAAAAGCATCAATAGATGGCGCTCCTACAATTTTGGTAATCTTTTTATAATCTGTATGATGGTGGCAGTGATTTCATGCAGCCAACTAATACTAAACTTAAAAATAAAATGTTTATTAACATAAATATAACTGTTAAAGGTTGAACGAAGTGTAAAAAGAAATATTTATAGAAGTTAGCACTATTTTCCATTATTATTACAACCTCTAAAATGGTTTAAAACTATTGACAAATACAATATTATCCAATACAACGTACCCAGTGTTTATATCCTGTTTGCTAAGAACCTATTTCAAGCGATTATCAATTACCAAAATTGTCGGGGCGCCATCTAGTGAGTGGTTAGGAATGCTTTAGATACCTATTGGAAAACTCCTCATTAATACATGTCAAAAATTCTTGTCTTGTTTTAAACATTTGGAGCATTTTTTTATTTTTGGTGTCATTTTTATGTTCTGATCTTCAAGTCTTTGTTTTAAAATGAATAAATAAGTGTCATGCGTGAAATGAAACAGATACTGTGGTCAGCGAGAACAAAACGCAATTTTAATTGTGAACGCTTCCGTAACTCGGCTGTTTGTTGTGGATCGCTGTACTAAGGTCCAGTTCCTTATAGACACAGGATCGGATCTATGTGTTTATCCACGCACTGCTTTAAAGGAAGCCCGTAAGAAGACGGATTACCAATTGTTCGCAGCAAATGGAACGGTGATACATACATATGGCACGGTGCAATTAAATTTAGATTTTGGCCTACGACGTGCTTACGTATGGAGATTTTTAGTGGCCGACGTATCCAAACCCATAATCGGCGTTGACTTTCTATCGTTCTACAATCTACTTGTTGACTGCCGGAAACACAAGCTCGTCGATGCCTTAACTACGCTGAGCGTTAGCGTACCTCCTAAGAAGCCTTCAGAAGCTATATCATCCATCAAAGCCGTCTCGGGTGATACAGAATTTCACTCCATTCTACGAGAATATCCAGATATTACGCGTCCAGCTGGAACACCTCGTGAAGCGAAACACAAAACCGTGCATCATATTCGCACCACTGCCGGCCAACCGGTTGCAAGTCGTCCACGCCGTTTACCACCAGATCGTTTGAAGATAGCTCAGAAAGAGTTCCATGATATGCTAGCAAGCGGTACAGCACGTCGTTCAGATAGCCCATGGTCTTCTCCGCTTCATCTTGTACCCAAAAAAGACGACGGTTGGAGACCATGCGGAGACTACAGAGCACTGAATGCCCGAACGGTACCGGATAAGTACCCTGTTAAACATATACAAGATTTTTCTTACCAAATGTCTGGCTGCAAGGTGTTTTCCGTCATTGACTTAGTCAAAGCATATAATCAGATACCTGTTTTTCATGAAGACATCCCGAAAACCGCCATCACGACACCCTTTGGAATGTTTGAGTTTCCCTACATGACGTTCGGCCTTCGTAACGCGGCTCAATCATTCCAGCGGTTCGCCGACGAAGTTCTACGTGGATTTGAAAACTTCTGCTATGGATACATCGATGACATCATCGTTTACTCACCATCAGCTGACCAGCACAAATAAGACCTAAGACAGCTGTTTAAACGGTTGGAAGAGTATGGTGTCTTAATTAATACAGGAAAATGCACCCTGGGGAAGGAAGAAGTAACTTTCCTCGGCTTTCGTGTATCTGAAAAAGGCATAAAACCACTAGACACGAAGGTACAGACAATTCAAGACTTTCCAGTACCCAAGACAGTCAAAGAACTGCGTCGTTTCTTGGGAATGGTAAATTTCTATCGGCGATTCGTTCCCAATGCCGCTGCAATTCAGGTACCATTGAATGAAGCACTGAAAGGTCCTGCAATGAAGGGCTCGAAACCTGTTCAAATGACAGATGATATGTTAAAGGCATTTGAGTCATGCAAGAATAGTCTTTTGCAAGCAGCACTATTAGCTCATCCAGACCCAAGCGCTGAACTAGCCATATTTAGCGACGCATCTGATGTCGGCGTTGGAGCTGTCCTACAACAGCACAAAAATAATCACTGGGAACCGCTGGCTTTTCATTCGCGGAAACTGAAACCCTCACAGAAGAAATATAGCCCTTACGACAGGGAGCTACTAGCCATCTACGATGCAATAAAACATTTTAGACATATGGTTGAAGCGAGAACATTTGTAATATACACAGATCACAAGCCACTTACCTATGCTTTTGCAAGTCGTCGTGACAAATGCTCACCCAGGCAGTTCCGCTATCTTGACCTATTATCTCAATTCACAACTGACATAAGATATTTACCTGGTAAAGAGAACGTCGTAGCCGATACGCTGTCCAGGATCGAGGAAGTCGCCACTGCAATAGACTACGAAGCTCTCGCAAGAGATCAGCTTACAAACCTGGAGCTGCAAGAGTTGCTGAAACAAAGTTCATCTCTAAGACTACAGAAAGTCACAATGCACGATGGAACAAGCCTCCACTGTGACGTCTCTACGGGATCACCACGACCTTTCATAACGCCAGATTTTAGAAGAGCAGCGTTTGAATCACTACATAGCTTGAGTCACCCAGGATGTACAGCTACAGTGCGACTGGTGACACAAAGATTCGTTTGGCCAGGGATACGCAAAAACTGTAGAGAATGGTCGAGACAGTGCCTGCGTTGTCAGCGCAGTGAAGTAACCCGTCATACCTCTGCTCCTCTTTTCCCAATCCTCACTCCATCGTCGAGATTCTCACACCTCCATCTCGACATCATAGGACCTTTACCACCCTCTTGTGATTTCAGGTACTGCCTCACGGTAATTGACAGATTCAGTCGATGGCCTGAGGCGTACCCACTCAAAAACATCACCGCTGAAGACTGCGCATCTGCATTGGTATCTGGCTGGATAGCTAGATTTGGCTGCCCGGAGAAGATGACGACGGACCGTGGTCGCCAGTTCGAGTCTAGCCTTTTCAAGTCCATTGCAACGCTGATTGGAGCTCAACATTACCGCACCACCGCGTATCACCCCGCAGCAAATGGTCTCATCGAGCGTCTTCACCGGCAACTCAAAGCCGCCATTATGTGCCACGCATCAACACAATGGACAGAGGTACTTCCGTTGGTTCTGCTTGGCATCCGCAGCGCGTGGAAAGAAGATGTAAAGGCATCAGCAGCGGAGTTAGTATATGGAGAACCCCTGCGCCTTCCAGGTGAATTTTTCGCGCCATCTGATTGCTCGCTCACTGACGTCACAGACTTCGCAGCGAGGCTACGGCACAACATTTCAAAATTGGCCCCAGTACCTACAAGTTGGCACACGAAGAAGTCTTTCTACGTTCCAAAAGATCTCACGTCGGCAGAGTACATTTTTCTACGCACAGATGCACTCAGAAAATCTTTGCAACCTCCATATACAGGACCCTACAGAGTATTGGAAAAAGGACCAAAAACATACAAAATTGACTTACGCGGGAAGCCTACAACAGTGACAATTGACAGACTGAAGCCAGCATACATGGCGCGAGAAGAATCGGAAAACGATGCAAGTGTCACTAGCCAGAATTGTCACCAGCCGGTTCCAGTGAAGACGACGCGATTCGGCCGAGTAGTTCGCTTCCCAAATTACTATCGACCGTAGCAAGCAACGGTCTCAGCGGGGGAGTGATTTGGATGTACAAAATGCATATATCAATAAATGCGCAAGCAAACCCGCGCGCGCCGACTAAAGCGATCCCGTGCATGGTAGTAATCGGCCGTATCCATAGTACGGACGAAATGAATGCGCGCCTGAGTCGCCAGTGGTAAACAGATTCCCACGGCGAATGCACGCTCGGTTTGCGCTAGCCCGGTGCTCCGTATTCATTACGTGTGTCATTTATCTTAAGTTCTGAAATACCTACCTGGTGTTAACATTAGCTTCAATAAAATTGTAATTAATCTCGTGAATAATTGAGCAGTTAATTGAGGCTAAGCTGCAGAGCCTCGAGCATCGGCGTAGGGTTGCGCGTTTGTCGGTTTTCTACAGGTTGCACTTCGGAGAGTGTGCGAAGCAGTTGCACGACCTCATTCCGCCGGCCCCTTTCCGCTATCGGGAGACGCGATCCGGGCGAGCGCTTCATCCTTATGTCGTGGATCTTCCAACTATCCGCACGAGCCGCTTTGGCTCGACTTTTATAATGCGTACGGCTAAGGAGTGGAATGCGTTGCCTGCGAGTGTGTTCCCTGATCAATATAATCTGGATGCCTTCAAGGCTAGAGTGAATAGGCTGTTCCTAGACAGGCATGCTCCATCATAGACCGCATCGTCACTTACCACCAGGTGAGGTGGCGGTCAAATGCCTGGCTAGTAGAGCCACAAAAAAAAAAAACAGTTTAATAATCATTTGTGTGGAAACGGTTATTTCATCCGAACTTCCCCACAAAATTAATGTCTTCTGTCAAAGCGCAAGTCAAAAGCGTTTTTCTAACCTCCAATCAGTTGTTTTTATTTTAAGTATAAGTATAAGTATTTATTTCACCAAAATTGTACAATAAACTGGATAGGCATAAAAACCGGGGAAGTTGGAGCCTGCTCCTATTTTGAAGATGTGTTGTGATGTGTTGTGACAATAAAAGCTATACGTATAGTTAATTTATAAATTATAAAATAGTATCCTTTATTAGTAGCAATGAAATGTCGGTTTAGTATCCCATTTACATGTTACCTACAGCATTAATAACTAAGATCAACGACACGGGGGAGACGCGCGGGTGAAACCTGAATTTTCGCTAGCTTTGTAGCTCTTAAATACAACCCTGACAAGCCCCTTTCGATATTAAGGAATTTATCAAATTCCATTGTTAAAACTATTCTCAACTCCCGAGATTTACCTTCATAACTAGAACTTTCAACGATCATCAATTATAAGACCCCTAACCACCATGACCATTGACGATTTAACAATTAAAACAAATCAAATTGATCAATTAAAACAAACTTGACTCTAAAATTGCCTATCAGTAATAAACTTTAGCGTAGTTCCCTGAGCTTACCTAATAAAATAACCATGGTAATTAAAAAATGATCCAAATCCAATCGTCCATAAAAAGGCAAAATTTCGAAAACGTGTAATAATTCTATGCAAACCGTATAGGAAAGCGGACCCTGGTAGAAGCCAGGAGAGACGCTAGAAGATGGTGATGATATCTACACAACTGGAGAAACACATGAAGAAAACTAATCCTGATAAGTTGAAACGCTTAAAGGAAAACAAAGATCTAGAGAAGAAGTATGTCAAACTTTATTTTAATCTCCTGTATTACTATGGCACGGGGGAGTGTTGGTATGAAAAACGCCCACCGAGATCGACTACTTTTGATATATTATACAAGATGTGGAGTTTTGCGTCATTCGCTTATATTTATGGGGGATTTTTCAACGAATACGCGGCGTACTTCACTAAGTTGAATGAAGAGGAGTGGTATGCGCTAATCCATCACAGCCTCGGCCACTCTGTCATATTCAGCAAATCCATAGTTCTCTTCATACAGAGGAACAGTAGCAAGGCATTCTTCAAACGATATTTTGAAACCAACAGGGAGTTCTTCGATGAGAAACTGGCTCAGGAATCAGTGAGGAACGCAAGAATTTCATGTTTTGTTTTGAATTTTTCCGTTTACCTCTGCCTTTCCATGAGTTTTGTTTCTGCTCTTGTTGACTATATTCGAAATGGTAAGTATGTACTATTTTACAAGTTTTTATTTAGTTTATGTCCCCAACATAAAGTTAAATTTGACCTGGTTTCCGATTGAGTTGAAATTTTGCATACTTAATGTTAGTTCGGTGACAATGCAATGTGACCATCGACCTGATCTGATGATGGAGACGGAAGGTAGCCATAGTAACTCTTAAACTACGCATGGTAAACCAATCGAGTTTAGTCTCGTTTAATTAGTCTTGACAAATACTCTTACTGATCATACAGAACCAGAATTTCTGGACCTGTTACTGGCTTTTCCCCTTCATTGTTAGATAGTACCTTTCAAAGTTCCAACCAGACACCAAACAGAGATAATAGATATATGGTTTGGATCTTAAAAGTGGCAGTAGGTATTCTTTGCTAGTTGTAATATATTGGGCAAAGTTGACATTGGCCGGTAGTTCAAAACAGTGTGCTAGAGGCGGCCTGATTTAATACTTTATCAATATAACTTTTTTCAGGCAAACTAATCCGTACAATAATAACTGTGTATCCGTATAAGGATTCACCATCTTTACCATATAATATATTTCGAATTCTGATCGAGATCCATTGGTACTACTCTTGCACAGTTATGAACATAATAGATTGTATCAGCTTGTGTGCTCTGGTATATTTGAGCTACAAGTTTAAATATCTGCAATTGTACTTTGAAAGTCTTCGAGAGAAATACTCCCAACTGGTCGATAAGAAAAACAGAGATGACCTGGAATTAGAATATGAAAAGGATTTTATCGTTGGTATCAGGCTACATCAAGATGCCTTATGGTTTGTAATTTATAATATATAATGTGTCGCATTTTTACTCTGTACCTACAACTTAGTAAAATAGCGGTAGTTTTCTTATGTATAATAATAATAATAATAATAAAAAGTTTATTAAATCTTGTGGAATACATTTCAATTTTAGAGTTAAAAAACACGTAAAAGGTAAAAATAAAAATATATATATATATTTTTTTGTATAATATAATTTCGCGCGTGGTCCAGCATTATCGGGTGCTGCCCGGCTCTGTCTGCTATTGTTGGACAAGGTCCCGCCGTTGTCGGCGTAGGGTGGGTGTGTTACGGATGTGGGGCGGGTGTGTTACGGCTGTGGGACAGCCGGAATGTCACTGTGTTTTTCCTTTCGACTATCTTACCCCCTACTTCATGACGTTTGAAAGTTTGAAAGAGATATTAATTGGTAGTGGCAGATTAGTGGTACGAAAATATTGATCTACTTGCTACACGCATGACAATAATTTACCAACTTTGATTTCCTCGATTTCCATCTACATTTTACTGTCTCAAGGTGTGCGCGCAACGTTCAGAGTGCACTCGGGCCCTTATACAGCATCCAGATTGTGGAGGGCATCGTTCTCATCTGCGTTTGTCTGCTCGAAATTGTGGTAAGTAATTATAGGATTTGAGATTCCCGCATACGCAATACGCACGCAACGAGACTCAATACATCGTTATTTTTTAAACTTTTGATCTCATCATAGTATTTGTAAGCTACATAGTAACTAAGGTACTTAATAAGCAAAGCGTAAACCTAAAAACATTATCTAAGATTCATGCACTTCGTTTTCAAGTACCGAACCTAATAAATGCGTCTTGTAAGCAATTACTTTATTGCAACACCTGTTGCCAGTTTATCCTTTTCGGATATACAATTGTAAGATGTCTCAGCACGTCTCGTCAAGGCAATTTGTGACCAAAATGCTGGCCTTTATTTAGCACAGCGTTTGAGCATTGCCATTCAACGTGGCAATGCCGCCAGCATTTTGGGCACCTTGCGGCGGGGGTCAGCGGTTTATTAGATTAGTTCCCTAATTTATTTTAGTTTTAGATAAAGGAGGGCCGGCAGAAATATATGGACCTCAGCCTATATGACTAATAACGTTGAGCGATATGTCTTTCAATATTTTTTATATTTTTTACAACTTTTACTAGGGCGACAGCTTTCGAATCGCTGTTAAAAAAAGGTAAGGCCAGTTGAAATGAAATCTTTCCAAAATCCTTTCCAATGACATATCGCTCAACGTTATTATTTAAGTTATGTTATCTTCCACTAATATTGTACCACGTTTATTGCAAATAAAGCATTGTAGTTAGGTAATGGTATGTTTATACCACAGCTGGCTCTGGTGGCTGGCTACCGTATCCTTCAAACTGAAACACAAAATCCAATCAAATCGCTCTATTGCAGAACGCTGGAGGAGACCTGGCAAGTGTCTGGGCTTCATTTACATACATTCTCTGCATCATTACACTCACTGCGTCCTATTTAATACCTGGCGGCAATGTCACCAATGAAGTAAGTCATTTTGTGATTATTACTATGTATTTAACACTTTGTGTTGTCACTTCATGATGGAACTCCATTATTATGAATTAAATCACTTTTTGTACACTTGTTCCACTTTATTATACAATTTTATTAAATTGCAACCGGTTTCGAATTACTCATCTTCAGGCATTACTATGTGATCAAAATCCAATAATTATTATATCTGCTTAATACATTAATTATATTATGATTATTTTTAAATACCTATATCGTGAGGTCAACGAAAAAGAATATGATGCTTGGAAGTGTTAGTTAATCATCAAATTAATACTCAATACCAAAGTTATTAGTATCTATTGAAAAAAAGGGGTTAGTCTCGTTTTTCGGTAGAGGCACAAAAGTACATGGCGTATGAGAGTCTTACATTTTCTTAATGCTACTATATTTCATTATTTCTTATGAAGATAATGACGATTTTTTGCACCCCGATTGATAAATAAATAAAAATAATAATATAAATGAATAGGACCAAGAAGACTACCCTACGGCATAACAAAATAACGTTTAAGTTATTGTGAAATGCATGACCTCTGACCATATTTTTCATTCCATTGAATTCCAGTGTGTCAATATTGTTTATAATTGTTAGTAGTGTTCTTCTTGTATCTTTATTTTTGCCTAATTTTATTTTAAATAAAGTTGTCAGAAGCTTAAGCTAAATCTATGAAAGTTATTTATATTTCTTTAGAATTCCTTCTTCGGGTATGCTGTTATTCGATTTTAATTTCACAGTAGCCCTTTAAACAGCATTTTCTTTAATCTTATTCTAGGCTGCAAGACTGCCTCTCTCGATATTATACGGTGGCTGGGATATTCTGCGTCCGCGCAGACGCCTTCGCACCATAATCGTGACCACCATCATCAACTGCCAGGTGCCAGTCATTATGACCGCCTTCGGAATCGTCCAGCTTTCTTACTCCAACTTAATCATGGTGAGTCGAAATGAAGGGGACAAAACTTCGCCATGAGCATAAACTTATTGAAAATTTGCACAAATAATAAAATTATGTTCTAAGCTCTACAGTAAAAACTTCGTTTTAACACTAAGGACCGTTACTTCAACCGTGGTAGAGATTTATGTCTATAGATGTGTGAAGCGATAGTGGTCAGTCTAACGCAGGAGATTCCTGAGTCTAAGTCTTTTTAAGTCGATATAGCAAAAACGCGAGCTGCATGTAATTCATGCATCGCGTTTTTGACGCCATCTGTCCACACCAGAGCTATTACCAACGTAGTATCAATATTTTTTGTGCCAGAGTTGAAAATATGCTCACGCTCATGAGTCTCTTTTTGACAGGCAGGCAGTACAAGGCAGTAGCGTCTTTTACGATACGTATTCATAAGATTGTAATATAATTACTATTTGCGGTTTTAATGTAGCTCGCGCTGATCAATTTAATTAAATTTCTCAATTATCAATTTACCGCGTTGCAGTATATACGCAGCGTTAACTGTCACCTATTTTGAGCGACGGTTTGGTTAGTCCTTAAAGTGACAAAGAAGTACATGATGATAATTTATTGTTTTCCTTTTTTGCAGGTCTTTCGACACTCTTACTCTTTCTATGCTGTAATGCGTTAATTGAAACGGATATGTTAGTGAAATTTTAAAGTATATATTAAATTAGTATTAGGTTAATTAATCTTAATGTCAAAAAGCTAATGGGAAGCAAAGGGAAAGTTAAGCGAGCTCATCCAGGTTTGGGGCGAGCGTGCAGACCGACCACCGCGTACGATGTTTACACCGGTGGGACACCGGACACCGAGGCTTCAAACAAACATCCTATGCAATTTACCTTGTCAATACTTAGTATTTCTTCACTGTTTTACTTTATAACAGTTAACGAGACAAGTGCATACGTAGATATCTTCTTATTAAAAGATTTTATTTTACATAAGTTTCAAAAGTAGAATTATATCTAAATCTAAGTCAAACCTAGCTTGTAGACGTGCAGACCGACCACCGCGTAAGATGTTTACAAAGGTGGGACACCGGACACCGAGGCTTTAAACAAACATCCTATGCAATTTACCTTGTCAATACTTAGTATTTCTTCACTGTTTTACTTTATAACAGATAACGAGACAAGTGCATACGTAGATATCTTATTATTAAAAGATTTTATTTTACATAAGTTTCAAAAGTAGAATTATATCTAAATCTAAGTCAAACCTAGAATGTAGACGTGTTAAATTTCTAAATAAATATTTGAATTCACATACCTATACTTGTTATTTTTTTCATACTAAGTTTCTTGCCATACAGAAAACCACACGTGGCGAAAGACTGACAAACAGGCAAGCTGGCCACCTGATGGAAAGTGGTCATCGCTGCCTATGGACATTGGATACACCAGGGGTGTCACCAATGCAATGAACAGTTGCTCTGACAGCAAATACGTAAAGGCTAAGACAATAAAAAATAAATATGAAAAAGTATTTATTGAATTTGGATTACGTCAATTAATCTCTTTTCAAACGTCAAAAATCTAACGGAACGCAAAGGGAAAGTTAACCGAGCTCATTCAGATAGGGGGCGACGCATACCGACCGATCAGTGCGCTCGAGTGCTTACACCGGTGAGACACCGGGCACCGACACACGACACGCACATAACCGCCTAGGCGAATCATGAGCATAGCGTCCCCGGCCCCAGCCAGCAGGCACTCACCGGCATGCACCAGCCTGCCTACCCGCGTCGCCCCCTGAGCTCGGAACAAATAAGTGAAAACGAATGTCGTCTGTCTGTCAGTACGTCGCTTCAGTTAGGAAAACGACTATCTGTGGGAGAATGAAACGGCAAGAAACCCACAGGTACATTTATTTATATTGCATTGCATTTATACATTTGTCAATTTAATTTAAGTGAGCCTGTCTTGATTGGAATATGAGGTGGACCTCTACAAATCGGTCAAGATAACTAATTATAAGAATAAAGGCCTTGCCACACACAAAGCTCGGCGCGTTAGCGCGGCTCGGGCGCGGCGCGATGCTGGCGCGTTGCCTAGGCAACTATCGCGCCGCGCTATGGTTGCCTAGCAACTATCGCACCGCGCTCGCACCGCGCTCGTGCCGAGCTCACGCCACGCCAGCATCGTGCCGCCAGGGGTGGACTAACGAACAAAGCGGGAAAGGCGGCCCGCCCCGGGCCTCTGGTCCAGGGGGGCCTCCAAACGTCTCCAAGTTGCCTTGATCAAATCCTATACAAAGCTTTAAAATATGCTTAGAACATATCGAAGAGGTGGTTTGGAGTTGTGACAGGGGCGTAGCTATCGCCGTATCACTATTCAAACAGAATTAAGATCAGGGTCGAGGACCCCCTCCGCCAAAGAAGTAATTTTAACTAAATAAATAAAAACACTTAAACATACAAATGTGAACTGAATAAAAAGCTTGTAAAATTACATAAAACTTCTTAAACTGGGGGCCTTATAAAGGTTGTCCGCCGTGGGCCTCTGATCGACTTAGTCCGGTACTGCCGGCGTCGCGCCAACAAAGTGTTGCCAATGTAGGCTACTTATCGCCATTTGGGGTATTCGAGATTAAAATTGGCGACGAAAAAATTTTAATGGCAAATTGTTTAGGCTATCTCAGGCTTTGGGCCAAGGTACATAAATAAACATAAACTTAAGAGAGAACACCCGACGGTTTCGCGAATGACTGTGAGTTCCAAGTACATTTACCTACTACTGCTCTTGCTGACACTAGCACCCATAGAGATATACATCTTGATGCGGTTGAACGAACAAATAACTCTGACGGTTACCGTAGTTAATAAAACAGCGCCGTCTACAGTGCCACAAAAATATCTGACCGGGTGACAGCATCGCTGTTGTTGGCATTGACATTACATTTCAAACGGCAACACTTAGTTCCGGTTTTGGCCACCGGATCCAATAGGTTTCGAATTTGTATGGACAGTGGTAACCATTCCAATAGCTATGTGTAATACGTCGTTGGATAGCTATTTTCAAGCTGAACAAAAGTAACTATGGCGCTTGTTCCAAATATTAGTCCGTTCCGGTTTATGCTGTACTAAACATATTACAGTAATAAGTATTTTTTTCTGTTCTACCCACATTTAATGGTCAGAACTAAATTCACGGTGTTATACCGCCAGTGCCAAGTCACATCGTGCGCATGCATGTAAGACGGCCAAATAAAAAACAATCAGATGGAGTGCATTGAATTTGATTGAAGATACCAACGAGGATCGAAAAAACTAAAATTATTTTAACAATCCCATCAATTATGATAAAAGCAGCATCAGCATTTTATTTGTGCGGCGCATTTGTAGCTCGCCGCGAGCACGTTGCCTCAACGAACAAACAAATGCGCAGCTGAGCAGCCTCACCGCGCGCGGTGAGCATCTCGCCGCGCACGGCGAGCATGCCTCGGGCTGAGCCGCTCTAATTCGTAATACCTTTACATTGTAAAGTAACAACCATTCGTAGACATGTCCGGGACGTCACTGAGACGACATTGGAGCTCTATTGCAGTTTTAGCTCCAATGAAGTGGTCTCATTGCCTTTGTACAATGAACCGGTCCATATATAGAAGTCTTTGCTGGCAGCATTACATTACTTTAAAACTCAAATATAATATTCCTATCTGTAAACAAACTGATACTTCAGCTGTCACATCGACCAGACATTGTTTTTTTTTATGTTTAAGTTTTCATGTGATATCACAGTGATATTTCCAGCATTTTACTGTGTGGGACGTTTATTTTCGAAATAAGTACAAAAACATAAAAGCGGCACGAAAACAGTAATATTTTGAGGTTCTCAAGCATGTATGGCCGAGTTTAGAGCAGATAAGTTGCTGTTTGATTTGGAAGATGTACAGCAAAGATTTAAACGGTACGTAACATGTATTCAGATAGATTTTGAAAATATTGAAATAAATGTGATCTTTTGGAAATCATTTGAATTTAAGTGGAATTAATGTATTTTGTAGTACTTATTGTTTACATTTATTTGAGGTTACAAAATTAACCGAAAAATATTATGGTAGCTTTGTTCGTTTTGTATTTTTGATATTTGTTGTTTGACAGTATCTAGATCTATATCCAGGCATAGTGCAATGTACCTAAGGCTATTCGGTGCTGGTGAAATGAAACCCTGCTGACCCTCGGTCAGAGAAACTTGAGAAATCTATTTTTAATTTCGGAAATCGTAGTAAATCATTATCACTGGCTGGTCAAACAGTGACACAGAGAGACAGAACATTTCTAAGAGATTGACATTACAACGTTGTCAGTGTTGCGGCTAATAAATTAATAAGGATATATACAAGAATATTATTTCTATATCCAACACTTCCCTTAAACTTATTATTTCAGCAATTTATCTATATTGTGACAGTTGAAGTAGGTACTCAGTTTGACATTAGGATTGTTTAGACATTGATTAAAACAGTCATGTATCTAATAAACCTCCCATTTGTTCCATTTGCTTCGAGTAGACATTATGACAATTTTGCTTTCCCTACATGTTACCTATCTATGGTCAATTATTATTTTCTATTACGTAGTGGGTTTATTGAAAAAATAAAAGAATTATGTTATTATTTTATACTTTTCGATTACAATATTTAAATTTCTAAAATTTTCATTTAGATGTGCACTAAATTACACCGTCTTTTAGGTGCTTTGATTTAAATTATATTAGGAAATTATAAAATTAGACACCGATGTTTCAAAAGAAACGTCAGGTCTTCAGGAGCTCCAGCAACATGTGGAGCGTTCAAAACATTGCGCGCGTTATTTTCTGACAGCTTATTTCAATAGACGAAAAAACGGGATAGCGAGGTTCATAATAATTGTAGAGTGAGCGAACAGGGAATATTTTTGATTTGTGTCTAGTCTGTTATGTGTCTTTGCCAGTGTCTACTGGTATAGTAGGACCACGCTAAGTCCGAATCGATTTAAAAAAAAAAAAAACTCTGTATGGCAACTAATGCCATGTCTTTTATCCGTCATAGAACGTCATTTATAAAAGTCATAACAAAGAATTTGACTGATTTGAAAAATATTGTTGAGGCGATTGGCACATTGGAGCGCAGCATTCATTCTGGCGAAATTTAGAAATATGTGTAATTTTTTATATTGTTTTATACAATACAATAAAAAATTTAGGAATTCTCCAAATTGTTATAATCTTTTCATAAAATTATATTATTTAGGCAAAAAATAATTAGAGAACTGAGTAACGGAATACCTATTTGACAATCCTGGAGACCTCACTTCACAGCAGCGGCCTATTTGACGCCTTTTTATGTAGAAAGTACAGCGCCAAAAACTTATATGACCCGCAGCCCGTGTCAAATGTTGCAAAGAAAAAAAACGACGGATCCGCACGAACGCGCGTGGATGCGTTGTCAGTGTGTTCGACTATGAGTAATTTCCATAGAAACCGATGACAGCTCAAATTACTTTATGTCACGCACTAACGCACGTCACGCACAAAAGTACGGTGCTGCGTTCCAGTGTGCGGATCGCCTAAATAATAATGGACAATGACTGACAAGGACAGATTATCCAATAGATATTGCCATATCCACATTTTATAATTTCTACCACTGTCAGTTGATTCGGACTAAGCGTGGTCCTATTATAGCCAGATTATATAAATTACTAAAAAAATTCTACCATAAATATTTAAAAAACTACAAAAAAATTCTACCATAAATATTTAATAATTTCACCTGGCAAGTGCGTTTTGACAACTGTCAAAGACACAAATACGTAAGAGTGGGTTACTTAAGCCCGCGGGGACTATTCTAGCGACAAATCCCGGTTCAGCCGCTAGAGATAAATCTGTTAGAAAAAAGTCGAATTTGATTCTGTATGGCGGTAAGTCAATTGTACACGAACAAGAAGAACTACGATCCATGGCCATGAAGTAAGCTTTGGGCAATTGTTCGTCTATTTTATACTGAACTGAAAATTGTGGTGGATAAGATTGAGCGCAATTTTCTGTGCACTGTAGCGGGTAATTAAACAAAACATCTATATCAGCGTTAGACTCTAGCCACCGAATTTTTGCACTGTAGAATTTGTGCTCTATGTTACGGTATCATTAAAAGTTTGTCTAACTCGACAAGTAAGTCGTACTGAAATGTTTTGATTCTGATGTAGGAGAGCTGTGCCCCCTCATCCTACCTACCTTAGGGGGCCTACCTAGGGAGCAAAATTTGCAGTGTGGTGTCCAACAGAGTAAAATAGCATCGCTGTCCACACTAAGAGGTGTCGTAAAAGGCGACTTATTTCAGAGGTAGGGCGTTACTTTTCCAAGCTTCAGGTTTTTACCTACCTTATATATACTCTTGCAAGCTAGCGAGTGGAGGGGAATAAAAAGTAAGCCTATATTCTTCCTCAGGTTTAAAATTATCTGCGTCCACCAGTCAAATTAGGAGGAAAGATTCGGACTGTTGGTAAAAAGAAACGAGTAATTAACCCGCTATTACGACATGCGGGAGTATTACCATCCTAAAAATTCATTTCCCCGAATAATGGAGCAGCCACTCTATGTGTGCCGATTTGCATAGAAACGCGGTGGCCAAAACTGGAACTGCGGAAAAATAACGACACTTACTTTTGAAATGTATTTGAACTGACATGTCAATCCCAAAAACAGCGCCGCCGGTACCAGGTCTGATAAGTTTGTGGCACTGCACAGCGCAGGCGCGGCGCCGCGCTCACGCCGGCCTGAGCGCGGCCTGAGCGCGGCGTGAGCGCGGCCTGAGCGCGGCGCGAGCGCGGCGCGATGCTGGCGCGTTGCCTAGGCAACTATCGCGCCGCGCGATGGTTGCCTAGCAAATATCGCACCGCGCTCGCGCCGCGCTCGCGCCGAGCTTTGTGTGTGGCAAGGCCTTAAGTATTAGTACAGCAAAGCAGGCCAGTCCACCAAGGCAGCACCCGTTCACGAGCATGACGCAGGGCCCAGCCATCGTCCAATTCAACCATATTTAAGGGACGAGAACGATCCGACCCCCACGTCACCACCAGGCAGATTTTAAAATGAGCATGCACTGCCAATGCCGTACATATTTAAAAAATATTTGTTATCACATCAAATCATCCTCACCCAATTTACAAAATTGTAAATTTATAGGCCACTCTACTGCCAAAGCCACGGTTTCTCATGGAGCACTGGAAACCTTAACGACAGGAAAACAATACTAAGTACCTTGAATAGTCGTCTTTACAACAACCGCCGAAGCGATTGTAGTATTGTTCGGCTTCGTTGCACCACATGTGTCTGGAGTATATCACATTTTAAAACTTTAATATTGAATTTTTATTGGCTAGTGCAAAAATAATAAGTTCTTTTCTCTATTCGATGGTCTTGCCAGGGTGGTGATTTGGTCTGTGTCGTATCGTAAATTCGTAAGTATATGAACGGTGCAGTTTGTATTGCGCACACGAAACCACTAATATACCCGGGCTGATGTGAATTTCAACCACAATATTACAGGTTTTACTGTCATCGGAATTTTCATAAATGCTTTTATCTATTCGTTTCAATCAATACTGGTCTAGCAATAGTTGTTATTTACTATTGAATTGCTTCCAAACTTACAGTTTACACCAAAACGTCCAACCAAAACTTGGAGAGCCACTACAACAAAATCTAAATCCAAATCTTCGTATTCCTGTTTATCGCCTTGGACATTGGCACATTATGGAGCACCGCATAACATCTGAGAATATTTTGGATTGGGAGATAAATATATGTATAATCTGACCTCGTCTTAAATCGCTTTACGCGTATTACTCGATAAAATCGTTTGAATGTAATGTACGAGTAGGAAGGGACTATAGAAGCAGCTGTGAACAATGAAATCACTGTAATCATTTGAAAACCTCTTTCGAGTTCATTCCTTATGTAATCAAATCTTCTTGGCGTAAATGTCCAGGTTGTGTTCTCGCGCACGAGAGCCTGGAGTCGTAATAGTAGTTCCACCACCAAACATGTTTTTTTTATACTACTAAGGTGGCAAACAAGCTTACGGCCTGCCTGATGGTAAGCAGTCACGTTACCTATGGACGTTTGCAATACCAGGGGCATCACCCACGCGTTGCCGGAAACGTAATTCCCTTTCTCGTATAAGAACTCAGTCCGCGGAGCGATACCCAGGCAGTTAAGTTTACCAAACCCCAACTGAATCAGAAGAGCCCCATGATGTGGATATATTGGCTCAAGAATTACTGTGCTACAGGCACAGTAATTCTGATCGCGCCGCCACACAACATAACGACTATCGAATAGTTCTGTGTCAAGTATATTGTCCAACAGCCAAGATTCGGTGATAATGATAATGTCGTAGTTACTAGTAACAAGGACGTCTTGGTTCGTAATCCACGAGCGTTCAAATAATAAATTCATAGGTTATTTATACATATTATCAGTTGCACTAGTCATTTGCACTATTAAACCTACATAATAAAATAATCACTAAATTAATGAAATCTACAAATATTAATAGAATATAATAACTGCGCGTACCCGCTAGAGGGCAATAGAAAATACTTACGCACAATTGCAGGACAAAAGATAAGTAGCAGTCGTGGTGTCACATGTAAGTACTATATAATATTGTGAAATATTTTGAAAACTGTGATACGCAATAAATAAATGAAATATATGAAATGACGCGTCCGTGGGGACGGTCACGCGGAGACGTAAACAATAGCAAGCGGTCAAGCCGACGGTGAAAGCAGGTGTTAGCAACATTTTATGAAAATCATAAAAATAATAAGCGTGCATGCTTGGAAGCGAAATAAAGGTACATTTAAAAAGATAATTATATATGAAGCTAATTAAACTATTTTGTTTAAATGGTTTTTGGGAGACGGAGAATTCTTGTTCTTTCTTACATGGATTTTAGACAACTTTACCCAGACAAAGCTATAGTCTTTTTCTTTAGCTTGGACTTTGTTAAGCAGCAATTTGTAATTCGGCGTAAAATGGCCATTAACGTAAAGTTTGTCAATGTTTCCTGTGAACCCAATGGAATTGGCTGGGATAGTTTTTATTTTCCGTGCTGCAGCAATCAAATCTTCTTTAATATACCGGTTAAGAAAGCTCACAACAATAGATTTACTCTTTGGGTCATGGGTCGGAACACGTGCGATGAAGTTGATCTGTGTTTTTGGGAAGATATATTCGACATGTCTACTCAGGCTCTCCACTATATTGAACAAGTTTTCGTCTGATTTTAACGGGACTCCTTTCACCTCCACATTGTTCAAGCGCGACTATTGTTCCCGTGTCAGCAAATCATCCTTCAACGCAGTTACTTCGCTTGTGGTGCAGCAAGCGCAGGTAGCCTGTCTTCCACATCGGAAAGCCTTCCACTAAATTCATCCAGCCTTGCAGAATAGACCTCACAGTTAGCTTTAAGTGTAGAAAGGTCGTTATTTATGGTTTTAACATCCTCCATCAACGCCGGTAAACCACTAAGTTGCAGGCGCATCTCTTCGATTTCCAGCATTATTGTATCCAAGGATACAGGAGTTAATGACACAGAAGGAGACTGTATACGGCATTGTGCCCACTTCCAAGACGCCCGACGATCTTGTCTCAAGTTGCGGTATCCTCTCTCTGATATTCCACCACATCCGAAATCGTAGTTGTTTTTACAGGAACTGCACTGCACACCCTCGTTAAACGCAACACCACATGATGTACATTTCATCATATTAATAGAAAAAAACATTGGACTACTGTAAAAATACGAATACAAATGTTAGATGAAAAAGGTTGACTATATCTGAATGATTTATTAGACTATCATTCCAATTTTGCTGATAAATTCGTAAAGCCGAGATAGCACTGCTCCCCCTGGAGTGTCATCGATCACTTTATTGTCAAAATAATAATAAATAATTTACTTGGTGGAAAAACCAGCTGCAGTTTGTCATTGACAATTTAACATAGTAATAATGGAGAAATCAAATTGAGCAATAAAAATAAAAATGAATCAGACAAAAAGGATTGCCTAGCATAAAGATTATCGTAGTTACCTAATAAAGCGTCGACAATTAAAACGATAGGCATCCATTCTTTTGAATACGTAAAGCTCAGTTCTATTCAAAGGATCCCGAGAAGATGAACCTCTCAAAGAAGAAAAAAGACGAGCATCCAGAGAAAATATATTTAAAATTTTACTTTGATCTCCTGCACTATTTAGGCACAGGCGAGTGCTGGTATAATGAACGTCCACCAAAATCGCCTACTTTAGACGTTTTATACAAGATGTGGTGTTTTGTATCGTACGCTTACATTATTGGGGGATTTTTCAACGAGTACATAGCGTTCTTTACTGATCTAACTGATGAGGAGTTTTACGCTCTACTCCACCACTGCCTCGGCCACAGTTGCATATTCAGCAAGATCATAGTTCTGTTTTTCCAGAAGCAAAAGATCAAGGCACTTTTCAAACGTTTTTTCGAATTCAACAGAGAGTTTACTTCCTTAAAATTGGACCAAGAATCAGTGAAGAGGGCAAGGGTTTTCTGCTATATTTTGATTTTTACGGTTTATCTCTGTGTTGCTATGGGTTTAGTTTCTGCTGTTGCTGCCTATTTCCAAAATGGTAAGCATGTTTTATTAATTGCTACATCTTCAATTTTTTTCAAGATATCATGGTAAGTGACGGTGAGGCCGAAGAAAGAAAATGTCTAGAAACAGCCAGTTCACTTTGGCATTAAAAGTGTCCACTATCTACGATATCGAGTATAAGAAAAATCTACTTTGTAGCGATTGTAGACGTTTAGGAGGCCCACAAAACGTCGGTCTGCCCATGCACAACCTGGCACAAAACATTTTTTGTGCCAGTTGCTCTAATATCGTTACTTAGTGGAATTTTTCTGTTACTATGTGATGTATGAAAAACTACGTGACCCTCACAGTTTATAATGTATAACATTATTTCAGGCACTCCAATTCGTACAATAATAACACTATATCCGTTTAAAGATACACCGCCGTTACAGTACAATACATTTCGAATTCTGATCGAGATTCATTGGTACTACGTTTGCACAGTTATGAACATAATTGATTGTATCAGCGTATGTGCTTTGGTGTTTTTGAGCTACAAGTATAAATATCTCCAGTTTTACTATGAAAGTCTTCGAGGTAAATACTTACAACTGGTCAGTGAGAATAGCAGGGATGTTCTGGAGAAAGAATATGAAAAAGAATTCGTCATTGGTATCAAGCTGCATCGGGATGCCATATGGTTTGTATTTTATGTTCATAATATTGTAGTTCTATTAACTAGACTAGGATTGCAACTGTGTGGTATCTGTGAGAGTCAGAAAATTACTTTTTAACTCTTTGTGATCAGAAATTGGCAGTGATTTCCTAACGGAGAACCTTTCCGCCTATTGGCCATCGGTTCTGTAAGCTAGGTGGCCCACTCACTGTCCGTTCAGTTTTGGACTCTAAAACCTATGTCGGTAAGCTTATTTCTGCTACCGATTTGTTTATTTCCTACCAATTTTGTAAAGAACCTCTGAGCATAGCTCCTTTATCGGATGCTTTGTAAATTAGCAGTTCCTTATTGGAAGAATTTCGGATACTTTGATGATATTTCTAGTATACTTTTCGAAGGTGCGCGCGCAACGTGCAGTGCACGTTGGGCCCTCTATACAGCATCCAGATTGTGGAGGGCCTCGTCCTTGTCTGCGCTTGTCTGCTCAAAATGGTGGTAAGTGTTTACAGAATTTACGGCAGAGTAGAATATAGTACCAATTAGCCCTTAGAACCCATACGATTTGTCCCAAATTTTGCTTATTTATTTGTAAATAAACGAATAAATAATCGTGTCGCACAGTCGTCGTGCCGCACTCGCTTAGCCACCGCGTCGTATACGCGCCAATAGAGAGACTGCACTTTTTTGTCCGGTTGCTACAAGGTGACTATGTGGGCACGACGCCTCCGCGTTTACTGTTCGCTTTCTAAGCGGCGACTTTTAACAGGCCCTTATACAAGGTGATGATGTGGTGTGATACCTTTAGAAGAAGCGTATTATGGTTCCATATTTCTCTGTTCCAGCATGCTGGTGGAGACTTGGCTTATTTCTGGGCGAACTGTAGTTATATGATCGCTATCATTACACTCACTGCCGCCTACATGATACCGGGTGGCGACGTCACCAATGAAGTGAGTTCTTATATGATGATAACTCATGGCTTTTGATATTCAGATATCTGCGCAGTGCAACGCACAGGTAAGGGTATAAAGTATTACGGTTATGGTGCCCGCAAAGTTGTCGTGTGTCCGACAGTAAAAAACAGCTCCAACTCCGTCCTGTGAGCGTGTAGAAAAGGCGACTAATGTCATAGAGCCAGGCTATTACCAGGGTGTTCGCGTCACTAAGTCCAGTAGCGCTTTGGTCTGTTGAAAATAAAAGTTTTTTTAGTTAAGGAAATATTAGAAAAAAGATAAATAGTTGTTGGAGGACTGGCTTCATTTATCGTGGGTTTTAATACAACTTTCCTATTATGCAGTCGGTACAACACACAAAGAATAGTCAAAGGATCACTGTATAGTGTGAGACTGCAATAATTATTATTTTATTTCTTTATCTTATTCATTGTAAGTACATTTTATTTCTTAACACTAATTGACACAAAACCCGAGTGGGTTTCCCCCCGTACAATATTCTTATGGTGTTACCGATAGCATGGGTTTGCTAGTATACTCGTATATATGCTGTTATAGGCTGCCAGACTGCCTCTCTCGATATTCTACGGGGGCTGGGACGCTGTGCTCGCGCGCCAGCGTCTCCGCACTCTCGTCGTGGTCACCATCCTCAACAGCCAGGTGCCAGTCATCATGACCGCCTTCGGAATCATCGAGCTGTCCTACACTAACTTAATCATGGTGAGTTGGAATATAATGGTTTAGATTCTAAGCAAGCCGTTGATAATAACTACAAATGTAATTTGGTACAATACCAACAACATTTTGAGATGTACTTTGGATGTACTATTTTCTAAGGTAATAGTGAATTTTGCACGCTGTAACAATTGCTTATTATGTGGTACATTTATTTATTTATTAGTTTATTTCACAGTTTAACAGCAATTAAATACATATAAAATATTGGTACATTATGGTTGAAATGCCAATGACAAAACTGCATTTTAAAATTTTGTTATGTAGCCACTAAGCAGCTTAGCAGATAGATACCCAAATTGACAAACAAAAAGAAAAAAAAAAAAAAAAAGAATAAAACAAGGTATATACATGTACACTGGCGTGTGTGCGTTTGTGTGTTTGTGTGTGTGTGTGTGTGTGTGTGTGTGTTTTCCTAAATAAAATAAAAATAAAACCCCATTTATTTATTTACTAAATCTTTGTGCACAACATAGCACAATGGCGGACTTAACCTGTCATGTCCCAGGTGACTCGATGTCGGGTCACAAGTGGGTTGCAAACAATCATGTTTAGATAACGTAGTGTAGTATGTGTATTGCCACTTTATGGCGCTGTTCCTCTTTTGTGTAATTTCTACATCGTGGCATTAAAACAATGGACACGTTCGAAAAAAACTATTGTATTGATTTGAATTAGGATTTTGCATTGAAATGATAAATAAAATTTTGTTTTGATAATAAATCGTCCATATATATCCTAATTTATCCTCAGAAAAAGTAATTCATAATAAAAATTTTTTTTTAACATAAATAAAAATTGCATATCTAAATTGTTATTTTTTTCTGTTTTTTATATTTGACTTTTGTGTGTGCAATAAAGAGTTTTTTACTTACTTTCTTTTTCAGGTCTTACGGCATTCGTATTCATTCTTTGCTGTAATGTACAAGCATTAAATCAGACTATTGTTATTGATATTTTAGTTTTCTCTTAGCAGAACGTTTAAAAATGAACAACAATTTTACCTATGTAATAAGAAATAAAATAATGATTGATCTATTTATTGATCTTTGTTTTTAACCTAAGACAGCTAATCCTCATCGATTTTAACAAAACCACGTGGTACTATAATTTCGAGCTATTCTACCTACTTTCTAAAAAGTTGTTAAATAATTAAGATATCATAAATAACAAAGAAAATAATTATAAAACAATAATAAATTTAATTTAAGATTAAGTATAAGTAAATTGCTTATTTTAAAAGCTAAGCTATCACATGATTTGTTATGGCATGGTTTCCTGAGATAGCGGTGCCGTCATTAGCGTTAATCGGTGATCGACGTCACTATGACCATGGCAAAGATAATCTAATATTATTAACAGGTAAGAATTAAATATTATTAAAGGTATCAAGCTAGTAAACGACAGGTATTGGGTTTGAATCCTATTGCGGCCAGGTACCAATGACTCTTTTCTGAGTTATGTACCGATGCTCTTCCGGTGAGGCGATTGAATGTGTAACCATTGTCCAATCTGCTCAGATTCCCTGGTAGCAGGGTCACGAAGGTCAGGTGGCAGTCGCTCTACTTTAATTCTCACGCGCGAGGTCACAACCGTATTATTGCCAATAATATCACAAATGCTATTTAAAGGTACAACTATACCTACTAGAATACCGTGCCGTTATAGCAATTCCGTTGGTTCAGTATCGAAATGCTCAGGGATTGCCAAACGCAAACGTCATTCAATTTGCCTTGCTATAAGCTTTAGCGAGCGGAATAGAATTTTCTTGGACATTTGGCCGATGTAACATTTGGCGAAATGTAACTTGGAAGGAATCCAGGGGAAGACGGCTGCTCACACATGTATCTGGAACATCTTTATGTCCACTTTTTGGCGCAGTATGCATATTCTATTTGATAAGATCCACTTGAGTGCTGTGCACTCAACTCCATGGATTGAATCATTGCTACAATCAAAATGTTAAGAGTTTCGGCCTTGATGGTCGAGCAATAGCTAACTAGATCAATATATAATATTCAACATAGTAGTTAATAAATTTAAAATAAAACTTATCATAGCCTCTTAACTTATCAACTTAAACTCTTCAAGTTAACGAGTAAAAGTCGACCAAAATAAGATATGGACCAAAAAAATTACGTTTTATACGAATTATATAGAAAAAAAGTTGAGCTTGCTGTATTTGTAACTTTGTAATGTATTTAGGAGGTATTAGAAAACTCTCTTTTCCACGCATACACGCAATTACAAAACCCTACGGTATGTCGGTTTTTGAAAAATAGATACCGCTGCAAGAAGATCATTAAGTAAAACGTTTGGTAATCCGCGGCAGTAGATATGTCAATTAATGTTTTTAAGTCTTCGTGATATGACACTCTTGCGAAAAGTCTCTTCGACCCGTCAATCTGCTACGAGTTAAAGTTAGACAAATCAACAAGTAGACATAGACATATACAGTATTTTATTCGGGTGTTCATTACATCCTTAACCTAAGGTAAGTACAGTAAATTATGATTATTGAAAATTACATAAGACCAGCCAGTGATGTAATGGAAACCGAAATGGACCAGTCTCAGCATAATTCTGTGACGGCTAATGCCTGTCACAGCGCTGTCAACCCTGTTTCAGAAAAGCCCATCTACACTCACCTAGAAGTCTAGAAGTACACCTTCACATTGTATACGTACCTTACTAATAGTTAGACCGACGCTTTGTCCCCAGTTTTTCTGATAGACAGTAAAAACATGTACGATCCGTGCGCAACAAAACTACAATGAACCCATAAATTTCGTCCACTTTTTGTGAGGCTGTCGCGCGATCCAACTAATGGAAAGTGTAAAACGTGAACAGCTGCGGGTTGAAAACGAATGAAAATAACCTCTGACTAACCACGCGTGCCAAACGCCCCATATTCTGATATGTGGCCTCTGACTGTACGTTCAAATAAAATGCGATTGTTATTTTATAAGTCCAGCCGATTGGTGGTACACTCGGTGACATACTTAATGGGCACAGATGGAAATTTCGTAAAATATTTAAAGTCTATTTTTAATTCTATGCAGTGACAAACGAGCAGACAGACCGCGGTAACTGTCGCCCATAACATCTACGATTAGGTTGCAGGCAACAAAAATGAAGAACAGCAGGTGCGTTGTCACTGCGTAGACTAAGATGAAATGCCTCATGCCTGTAATTGCGCCGGCTACCTTAACCCTCAAACCGAAACACAACAATGCATGCATTGTTGCATGGCGGCAGAAATAGATAAGACGATGGCACTAACCCAGGCGTGCTCCTCAGGCTTGACAGACTATACACTCGACGCTTGACTAGAAACTTGACGGACTATAGAAAAGTCGGGCAGAGTTCACATGTCTGGTGCGTAACCTGTCATAGAAATAGCACTGTGGCTACCGACCTCGGACAGACTCTTTTGCAATAGATTAATAAAAATAGCACTTTAGAATAACCCTCAGCAAATACAACAAGGGGAGGTTTCATTAAGCCAATTAATTAATCAGCTTGGTTGGGTGATTCTCCGTAATCAGAGCCGCTGGGCGATTCAGCAATTAAGACCACTCCGCATTATTTATAAAGCGATTTAAGGTTGTTAGTCATTGAAGTCAAACTTTTAATGACCGTTCGGGCTAAAATCAGAATCACGCAAGGCATATTATCGTTTTTTCCCATTATGTGAAAGTCAGTGGCAGTTATTATGTGTTAGTACAGTATACAAAAGTTCGGTTAAATGTCTAGGTATGTCATCTTATGTAAAACAATAGGAATAAAATGGTTGTTATAAAATTATTAGCCCCATGTGCTTTGAGCCATACATTTATTTTGATACGTGAGTTAGATTTCGTACACTTTTTAACACAACAACAACAATAACAATCTGACCTTTGACACAATATTTTGACCGTTTATTCAGTAGAATTCATATAACTTCAAATTGGAACATGGACGGGCTTAAAATGTAGCCTAATTGCAACATTTAAAATATTTTCGAAATCGAAATCCAAAGCCAAGCACGATTTTGTAAATTAGGGACTCAAATAACCTAGGGCTCAAGAACAATTTTGTAAATTATTAAAAATTTGGGTTTTAATTGAATTTTTATACAATAAAATATATAGGGACTAAACGTGTTTTGAACCCCAACGAAATAAAAACAGAGGTAGTATAAGTTTGACATGTGTATATAATATAATTCTGTGGCTCTTTGTATGTGTAGGTATGTATCTAGTTGTGGCATCGTAGGTCCGTAATGTATGGACTGATTTCGATGCGGTTTTCTTTATTTGATAGTCAGTGTAATCGAGATGATTCTAAGCATTATTATGATCTGACCTGCCCTTTTCGGAGCAGATCATTTATCTGATGATATTACGACGCTCCCAACACATTCGCACGATAGATACCTTTCAAATTGTTTTTATTACTGATTCTACAAATATACAAAAAAAACTTCATTATCAATAGATGGCAAAAAGTACATGATCCCTAGACGCTTTTGATGATAATAATATGTTAGCTGGATGTTTAGGTGAACCCAGGACAACATTCTAATATACGTTATATTATATTGTAATATACGCATTGGAGCTCATCAAAGAGATTGGAAAGTTAGCGACCTTCATGGTTATAGTGGCAAGAAGGTCGCTAACATTCCAATCTCTTTGGAGCTCATAGCTAGCCATCGTCGTGCTTCTATTAACTTTGAAAGTATAGTTTGGGATAGGTAGCTCTTTAAGTCATTGTATAATAAAGTAATAATAATAATACCTACTAGGTAAACGAGTAAGCACTATGTTTGAAGCTTTCCTGCTTGATAATGTCGTATAATTAAAAATGCCCTTTTTCAAATTTTTTATTAGGAGGTATAAGATTGCTTGATGTACTTAATAGCTGTTAAGTTTGCAATTAATCATGATCACTACATATTATAAAACAAAGTCCTAAGTCGCGTCTGTCTGTCTGCCTGTTCGCAAAAAACTAAAATACTACTGTGCGGAATTTCAAGCGTTTTTCAGCAATAGACAGAGTCATTCATGAAGTGCGAAGCCTGGTAAAGATGTAAATAAATTAAAGAAAAATATGACCTTTGTGATTATTGAAATTGCGTAATATTTTTATTTTATGACCATTCCATTGAATTGCCATGAGTATTTATTTAATGAAAAATACAGTTTTTATTTGAGTTACCGTGTCCATTATATTTTTGTCCAGCAGTGTAGGTAGCGACAGCACACATGTTTTTAGATTTATTATAGTAGTCAGTTTGCATATTTTAAATCACACGTAGTGTGTCATACGTGCGCATGTAACTTCATTGATGAATTTACGCGAAACTCGTTGCTCTTTTACAGTTAGTAAATGTATACCTAACACTAAATAAAATAAAAATTTGGAATAAGCGGTGAAATAGTTTTTATTGGGGCGGCAGCGCGTAGCGTTCTCCAGGTATTGCAAACGTCCATAGGCTGCTGTGACAGCTTACCATCAGGCAGACCGTAAGCTTTTTGCCACTTTAGTGGTATAAAAAAGTACTACAAGATAAATGAAAATATTATTAAAAAGCTTTTTAAGTATTTAGGTAAACCTTTATATTTTAAATTGTTTTATATTTTGGCCCTATAATTTGGTACGTCTTTAATAAACCTCTAACATATTATGTAGAACCTTTACAAACAAATAGGCTATTCTTGCTTGTAACGACAGTTTCGAAGGACACAGACTTTGTGAAGAAGCGAAATATCCATCTACAGACTTAAGTAAAATCCCAAATCCTCCTCATTACATTGTAAGTGTAGAGTGGAGTAAGATTAATGAACGGGGTCGTAATTAATCGAGCCTCTGGGCCGGGGTGCCGCAGGGCAGCACCCTTGGCCCCTTCCAATGAAGCTATGGAATAGTTAGAAAGCCCGATTGGAATTGGGATTCGCGAAATGGAGCGGAAACTTGAGGTCAAGGTGCGCTTTCGAGTGTTTGCTAGGGACTTGAGTCGTTAATTATGCTTACTCAGGTGACAGAACGGTGTACTTCCTTGCGTAGCTATAATAGAAAACCACCAATGAATAACTAAGGAAGAACATGACGTGGAGGTCCGGATGAACATTTAAGCATGGACCTGGGGGTTTAAAAGGGCACACTAGCGTTTCATAATATGATTCATATTAACTTGTCACAACCTTATCTGCAGCGTCGCTTTTGTTGACATTGACATGTCGATTCAAAATGGCGTCATTTAGTTCCAGTATTGGTCACTGGACCAGATAAGTTTGTGGCACTTTACGAGTACGAGTTACTGAGTATTAATAAATAAATAAAGTTAGTCAAAGCACAATAAAGCCATAGAATCGATTATTTTTATCTTAAAATGCAGTTTAGTATTTAGTGTAGTAGTATAGAATTAGCATTACAAAATCATCAATTTCCTGGTCACATAAAGGGAACAAATTGTACCAAACAAGAGGACGAGGGACCATTGTAGCCGCTACGGCTCATCACAACGGGAAAATATATTGTTTACTGCCGATATTAAATATTTCTCGCTGAGTGTGCGACGCTGTTTTAACGATTTCCAGGTGTATTGGCTGTAAAAAGGTTGGGATTATTTTACGATGCACGGCGGTCCGTCGAGACATAACCAATAAAGGCAACAACAGTATTGTGGCTGTGTGGTGTCCGGCAGAGCAGGATTGCACCAATCCCCTCGACTATGCTAAAGTCTCAAAGACTAACCAGCTATGGCGGCCGTAGAATGGAAAATGGACAGCAAGCAGTGTTTTCCATTGTGTGTTTTAAACACTGCGATCTCCGAATCAGACAGCATTTCCAAGGGGGGTTGTTGCGGATGCAACAAGAATAACACTTGACTTCTTGAAATAGACGATTTATTATACTTTCGCTTGAATTTTATTACATTATGTGGATCTGCGTAATAAGTTGGTGGCCGTTGCGATAGAAGACTTGGCAATTAAACGGCTGTTAGCGTTTGGTATGGATGTATGCTGGTGTGCGTGACGGGGTACATAGATACGTTTGCAGTTGTGTGATTGAGTGTGGCTTGTGCACTATTGTTGAATCCATACAATTAAAAGAGGTGGCTGCGGCGCAGACAGGGGTTGACGTCATTGCTATTTTCGCTCCTGAATATTTTCTTGTCCCAGAAATATACAGAGTTCCAATTTATATACATACAGGAGAATTAGAATGTTGTGTACTAAAGAAATCGTGGCATTGAAGTGTATTTCAGAAAAGCACTTCGCAATCTATTTTGAGTCTAACATTTTTCAGAGAGTAAGAAGTATCAACCTGACCATAGATTTCTTTAACTATGTTAGTTTAAGGAATCACGCTATTCAAGGAGACTTAACGTTAATGTCCCGATGGCAATGGCGTTAACGTGCTCTCGTGCGCGTGGGTCCGGGGTCCGCCTTGACCATGATCCAGGATTTGGCAGATCAGATAAATACAGTGGAGCGACTGCCATCTGACGTCCGTGACCCTGTTAACAGGGGAACTGGTCCAGATTGGACCATGGTTACATGTACAGTCGCCTGAATGTGCAGGTTTCATCATGATGTTTCCCTCACGGTAAGAACATCGGTTGGTGTTCAGCTAATGTATATAACTCAGAGAGTCATTGGTACATAGCGGCACTGAGTATCGAATCCGGTACCACGGGGCATGAGTGGGATCCCTTAACCATTAGGGCGCCGACGTACATTAGACAACCGACGTAACTAATATACTGTAAGGGCACCGTATGTTATATTACGTGATCGAGTACAAGAAAAATTCTACTTTGTAAGTTTAATGTGTCTGAAAAGCTAAAATTATCTGCTTTTAACCCTAGATTACGAACGTTCGTCGATTCGACGATGCAGACTTTTAAATATCGCGTAAATTCCTGCGCACGCGATAACACTTCTTCCATACTTTGTCTAATCTCAGTCGGTCGGTTGTCTTCGCGCCTCATGAGAGTGTTTTAAGTGTAGGGCCCGTGTGCGCTTTTCCAGCAACCATGGCTCGTCGCATCGACGAAGGTTAGTAATTACGTAATTTTTTACTATTTCAATTTTGAGTTTTTGAGTTCTTATTTACGTTGAAGACGTGTATTATTTATTTTCAATGCTATTTATTAGTCAATGTTTTACCAGTACGAAAATGGTCACCACTGCCTATAGACATTGGCAACACCGAGAGTATCGCCAATGCCTTGCCCACCTCTATAACACGGTTACTCTGGCCGTAAAAAGTCAAATGGCCCTCCACTGCCAAAGCCACGGTTCCCCAAATTCCCACCCCATGGAGAACTGGAAACCATACTCATGGGCAGAAACACAATACTATTTAAAATTAATTTTAAATTGTAATTGTCTCTTTCTATGCTAAATAAAACAGGAAATTGAGCTTCAAATAATAGCGCTACGGCACAATTATATTACACCTTATTTGTTTATTAGTAAGTAACCTACTAAATAAAAAAACAATTTACAGACCAAGAAAGATACAATTGAGAACCGTAAAATTTGTTTTCTGTTTGTTTTCAGTTCAAGTTGCTCTTGAGGTTTATCTTCGTTTCCAAAAAATAATTTCAAGATGTTTTAGTATCTATCTACTCGAGAAAATTAAAATAAGTGCTCTAAACATTAATTACGACCGTATCATAATAAATGGTGCTTGATTTAAATATGAAACGTGAACGTGTTTATTATGCTAATTAGGTATCTAATTACAGCGTTTCATTTAAAATTGTAAAATAAAATATAATGTGTGGCTAAATATATGCTAGTATACTGTTTATGATAACAAACTTATTTGCTATTGCAACGTGAAGTGAAGATGCGTATTTATGTTCCGAGCTGCAGTTAGAACATCATATGTGGCCACATATAAATGTACAATACTAAACATACGTAGGTAGAGCTCGTCTAATCTAAAATGACGCGCCCCACTATCGCATTAACGCACACAAGCAAGTTTAAAATATGGACGCAACAAATGCCGTTGTAATTGGTCATTCAGTTGCCGGTGAAATTCAAACGCCTCGTTCATTGGCTCCCACACAGATGAAGTGTCGTTATCAATATTTGCACTCACACATCGAAATCAACTAACTAAGTAGTGGGACGCGTCATTTTAAACTAGACGAGCTCTACTCTACAACCAAATAATTTTGCTTCTAGAATTTATATTACCTACTTATTATCATACTTATTACTCACATTGGTATGTTACCTTTACAATTTGCGTATTCCTGCATAATTATTTGTCATTTAACAATTACTCTATTTACCAAAATTGTAACTAAGTAAGGACATAAATCGTCATCATCGTCATAGAGCGTCGCATCATTGATCCTCGGTGGACTAGTAGGTAAGTCCGACTCGTAAACGAGAGCTACCGGGTTCGAACCCCAGTGCGGCCATGTATCAATAACTCTTTTCTGAGTTATGTACGTTAGTAGTAACACTAACCGATGCTCTTACAGTGAGGGAAAACTGATGGTAACTTATCTACCTGATGGTAAGCAGTAACTGTCGCTAATAAGCCCTTAATGCTAATTAAATACTTATGACATTTTATGATCGCGCACGCGCACGCACACGCACACATACACATATTTTCACACTTTTATTAACAAATTTATATTAATTTTTAAGTTACGTATTTTATCTTTAAATAATTAAACTGATTATAATTAGAATAATGGAATGGAATAATTAATTCCATAGATAGAAGTAGATAAGGTGCCAGGCTAAGCTTAAAAGGAGTCTCCAGCAACCATAGATTTAAGGTACTTTTTGTTAATGAAATATAGAATGTATTTATTTATGAATATTTAATTTCAATATTGTATAAACGTTCCTATCTCGAATTGCAATCGAAATGCAATTATGCGAATTAGGCACACGCTTAGATTTATGACGCAGATCTCTCAATTAAATGATACTTAGTCATTATGAATGAAAAAAATTATTGCTGGACATAATCAAATTGGTTAAAGTTGGGCAAAATGGAATCGATTGACAAAAACTTATGTAAAAAAACAAAGAATACGTTAATCAATTTCAGTTTCGACAATGTTTATTTCAACTGTTGGGTTTCGCAGTTACCGTTTGTTTTGAAACAGTCGCTGGTTTTGTTCGTCTAGTTTTACAGGCGGCCGGGTCTTTTGTGCACGGATTTTTTTTTACCTCTGTTACATCAAAAGAGCTTTGATATATTTTTTTAGAATATTAATAATACAACACCCAGACACACAGAGTCGGATTGGAATTGATCATAGTATATTGATCACTGAATTCGGGTCTTCAATTAATAAGGTTACAAAGTCATAAACGTACTGTTTTTATAAGCTTTTATTTACTTGCACTGTTCGTATGTATCATCGAGGTATCATGTATAATGTATCATGTTCATTTTCATGCATTAATATGGTACTATGGAGCTGGCTGATGATGGAGTCGGAAGGTGGCCATAGGAATTAATGAACGCAATAAGATAACCCAATCGAATTTGGGCGTAATGGGCTTGATGAGTAGGTACTATAACGCGCAATAAAAGCTTGTTATGAAATTTGTTTTCGATTGTCAACTTATTAGATATGACATCTGCTAGAGCTAGTCCAACAGTAACCGTGGTTTGAACGTATGTTGCGACATTTGCGGCGATGTATACACAGAGAATATTATTAAAGTAGCGACGGTAGGTATATAGCGTTACAAGGATCATTTCGCACTTGACGAGAGCGTGGGTGTGAAACATCAACTCCAGCTGTCTATCAAAAGTGACGCTTTACAAGATGGCGGCATTAGTTCTGATTTCGGCCACGTGCCGAATGATCTTTGTAGCATTGTGTTCTTTGATCTTTGTGTAATTTTGTATGTTTTCGGCGTTTCGGCGTCCCACGAAACTTAATACCAAAAATAAAGTCACGGGGTGCCGAGGTGCCAATAAGTCTCAAGGAGGAGAAGCACTGATCGTTCACAACACGATGTCCCTTGCCTTGCTTGCTTGTCCTTGGACCAATAAGTAAGTACCAATAATCCCTTGCAAATCCTTTGGCAGGGTCTGTAATGTACTCTTGGCAGGGGACACCGTGTTGTAAAGATAAATATATACAAAGAAATTATTACGCAAGTTACGACGGGTTATCCATTGAAGATTTATTTGTGAGATCTGAATTAGTAATAAACACTTGGACAAAATACATTAATCTGTGTAACTAACCTTACGACATTTAAATTATAATTAATTTTTCTATGGTAACATTATTTAAAGAATAATGCCTACTCAAGAATTGTAATAGGTACTTTTACATAAACATTTGACGTTTTAATTTATGTTTACCAAAATAATAAATTGAATTGTTTAGGTACCCTTGTCATTATAGTTATGCGTTATTTTTGTAAATTTTTCTTTTTCTATTATCCGCCATTACTAAGAATCATGGATTACGTTTTATCACATCTACAGATTACCAATCGATACAGTCCGTGTTTGAGGCATTGAGGTTTTAATTTGGTAATTGACTATTAAACTATATGGAGAATTTGTATATGATTGGTAGAAATAAGTCTTTATTTCTACCAATCACTCCCATGACAGAGATTCTTCCAGTCAGGTGCATAGCGGTGCGTCTCTTTCGCTTCGTTTTTACCTTTCCTCTGTCGTATTTTTATTTTAATGGCAAAAAGAAAAGTTAAATAGAAAGCCAAAAATCATACGAAGAGGGAACGTCTGGAAAACATAATATCACCACAAATTTGTCGTGCCCGGAGTGCTCGCTTAGGTTACGAGGCAAAACCAACTTTGAATTGTATATCACTTGCTCGCACGAGGGCAGAAAATGCAGGAAAAGTTAGTGTGGTTTTATTTTTGTGAAACATGACGTCGCCTTTTTTACTCCTAACTTTAACTCTTAGAAGGGCAACTCTCTAAGACAGAGATTATAATGCGTACGGCTAAGGAATGGAACACGTTGCCTGCGAGTGTATTCCCTGATAATTATAATTTAGACGCCTTCAAGGCTAGAGTGAATAGGTTGTACCTAGACAGGCATGCTCCATCTTCGGCCCGCATCGTGACTTACCACCAGGTGAGATGGAGGTTAAATGCTTGGCTAGTCTAATATAAAAAATATTCATTTTACAGAGCTCTCAATTTAAGCCCAGAATACTATGTTATTTAAGCTCATTTCTCGATATCGACCTACGAGCTAGCTGGAGATCGCAGTGTTGAAAACAGACGAGTTAGAAAAGTGGACAACGTAGGAAGCGGACGAGTTAAAAACGTGGACAACGTAGGAAGTGGACGAGTTAGGAAAGTGGACAAAATAGGAAGTGGACTAGTTAGAAAAGTGGACAACGTAGGAAGTGGACGAGTTAAAAAAGCGGACGAGTTAGAAAAGTGGACAACGTAGGAAGTGGACGAGTTAGAAACGAGGCCAACGTAGGAAGTGGACGAGTTAGAAAAGTGGGCAACGTAGGAAGTGGACGAGTTAGAAAAGTTGACAACGTAGGAAGTGGACGAGTTAGAAAAGTGGACAACATAGGAAGTGGACGAGTTAGAAAAGTGGACAACGTAGGAAGTGGACGAGTAAGGAAAGTGGACAAAATAGGAAGGGGACGAGTTAGAAAAGTGGACAACGTTGGAAGTGGACGAGTTAAGAAACTTGACAAAATAGTCCTGAACAGTCTCAGAGCCATTATTGTTTAGAATATGTGTTATCTACTGTGCCCACGAATATCTAATAACTTTGACTCTCCCAGACACCACAAGGGTCGACAACGTCAACAATGATCCAAATTGAAGTAGGTATTATCAGGAGTCCACCTGGGTGAGCTTTATCTATTTCTGCCGCCAAGCAACAATGCTTGCATTGTTGTGTTCCGGTTTGAAGGATAACGTAGCCAGCGACATTATAGGCATGAGGCATTTCATCAGTTTTGCATTTTTGGTTACCTGCAACTAAAATTTAAGATTTGTAGATATTATGGGCGACAGTTACCACTTACCATCAGGTGGGCTATTTGTTCGCTTGTCCACTAAGTACCATAAAAAAGGTAGGTATTTTGGTCTTGAAATAGGTATTCTTAGAAAATGCTGCCGTAAAACGAGACACTTTAAAAGCGATTTCACTACGTCCTCGCCGTTGTAACTCTTAATTCCGGTGGCAGTATAGAGATAGATGCCGTGAACGAGCGACGTAGCGAGAGCAAATGCATTTGCATTTTTACAGCAGTTTTGGTAATCCGTGGGAATGCGGCTCAAAGATATGTAGGTATTTTTTTCTTACATCTCGAGTGATAATCGATCAGACAACCCATCTGATGGAAAGCGGTAACTGGCATGGCAGTTACAATGCATAAAGCTTTATTAAAAAAAATTGAAAGCTGTTTTTGTTTTGTTTACACCTATCCCAAAGGACGACAACGCATTCGCAATTCTTCGGGTGTTGCAGGTGTCTATGGGCGGCGGTAATCACTTCCCGTCAGGTCCTTTCACCCATGACGTAACATGACACCACACGCACACGCACACGCACACGCACATGCACACGCAACAACAAAAAAATTAACAAAATGATAATTTTTAAGTTACGTATTTTATCTTTAATTAAATAAACTGATTGTAACTAGAATAATCGTTATATACGTCCCTATTCCATAGATAGAAGTAGATAAGGTGCCAGGCTAAGCTTAGGAGTCTCCAGCAACCATAGATTTAAGGTACTTTTGTTAATGAAATATAGAATGTATTTATTTATGAATATTTAATTTCAATAATGTATAAACGTTCCAATCTCGAATTTTTGCAATTATGCGAGTTAGGCACACGCTTAGATTTATGACGCAGATCTCTCAATTAAATGATACTTAGTCATTATGAATGAAAAAAATTATTGCTGGACATAATCAAATTGGTTAAAGTTGGGCAAAATGGAATCGATTGACAAAAACTTATGTAAAAAAACAAAGAATACGTTAATCAATTTCAGTTTCGACAATGTTTATTTCAACTGTTGGGTTTCGCAGTTACCGTTTGTTTTGAAACAGTCGCTGGTTTTGTTCGTCTAGTTTTACAGGCGGCCGGGTCTTTTGTGCACGGATTTTTTTTTACCTCTGTTACATCAAAAGAGCTTTGTTATATTTTTTTAGAATATTAATAATACAACACCCAGACACACAGAGTCGGATTGGAATTTATCATAGTATATTGATCACTGAATTCGGGTCATCGATTAATAAGGTTACAAAGTCATAAACGTACTGTTTACGCTTTGTACGTATAAGCTTTTATTTACTTGCTCTGTTCGTATGTATCATGTATAATGTATCATGTTCATTTTCAAACATTTGTTGGTATCCGATTGAGCCGAAATTTCGTATACGTATGTAACTTGGATGACAATGCATTAATATGGTACTATGGAGTTGGCTGATGATGGAGTCGGAAGGTGGCCATAGGAATTAATGAACGAAATAAGATAACCCAATCGTATTTGGGCGTAATGGGCTTGATGAGTAGGTACTATAACGCGCAATAAAAGCTTGTTATGAAATTTTCTTTCGATTGTCAACTTATTAGATATATTAGACATCTGCTAGAGCTGGTCCAACAATAACCTTGATTTGAACCTATGTTGCGGCATTTGCGGCCATGTGTGCACTGAGAATATTATTAAAGTTGCGATGGTATATAGTGTTACAAGGATCATTTGGCACTTGGATGAGGGCGTGGGTGTGAAACATCAACTCCAGCTGTCTATCAAAAGTGACGCTTTACAAGATAGCGGCATTAGTTCTGATTTCGGCCACGTGCCAAATGATCTTTGTAGCATTGTGTTCTTTGATCTTTGTGTAATTTTGTATGTTTTCGGCGTTTCGGCGTCCCACGAAACTTAAAACCAAAAATAAAGTCACGGGGTGCCGAGGTGCCAATAAGTCTCAAGGAGGAGAAGCACTGATCGTTCACAACACGATGTCCCTTGCCTTGCTTGCTTGTCCTTGGACCAATAAGTAAGTACCAATAATCCCTTGCAAATCCTTTGGCAGGGTCTGTAATGTACTCTTGGCAGGGGACACCGTGTTGTAAAGATAAATATATACAAATAAATTATTACGCAAGTTACGACGGGTTATCCATTGAAGATTTCTTTGTGACATCTGAATTAGTAATAAACACTTGGACAAAATACATTAATCTGTGTAAGTAACCTTACGACATTTAAATTATAATTAATTTTTCTATGGTAACATTATTTAAGGAATAATGCCTACTCAAGAGTTGTAATAGGTACTTTTACATAAACATTTGACGTTTCAATTTATGTTTAACAAAATAATAAATTGAATTGTTTAGGTACCATTTAGGTAACGCATAGTAATGCGTTATTTTTGTAAATTTTGATATTTCTATTATCCGCCAATACTAAGAATCATGGATCACGTTTTATCACATCTACAGATTACCAATCGATACAGTCCGTGTTTGAGGCATTGAGGTTTAAATTTGGCAACAGACTATTAAACTATATGGAGAATTTGTATATGATTGGTAGAAATAAGTCCCATGACAGAGATTCTTCCAGTCAGGTGGATAGCGGAGCGTCTCTTTCACTTCGTTTTCACCGTTCCCCTGTCGTATTTTTATTTTAATGGCAAAAATAAAAGTTAAACAGAAAGCCAAAAATCATACGAAGAGGGAACGTCTGGAAAACATAATATCACCACAAATTTGCCGTGCCCGGAGTGCTCGCTCAGGTTACGAGGCAAAACCAACTCTGAATTGTATATCACTTGCTGGCACGAGGGCAGAAAATGCAGGAAAAGTTAGTGTGGTATTATTTTTGTGTGAAATGACGTCGCCCTTTTTACTCCTAACTTTAACTCTTAGAAGGGCAACTCTCTAAGACAAAGATTATAATGCGTACGGCTAAGGAATGGAACACGTTGCCTGCGAGTGTATTCCCTGATAATTATAATTTGGACTCCTTCAAGGCTAGAGTGACTGGGTTGTACCTAGACAGGCATGCTTCATCTTCGGCCCGCATCGTGACTTACCACCAGGTAAGATGGAGATTAAATGCTTGGCTAGTCTAATATAAAAAAAAACCATTTTACGGAGCTCTCACTTTAAGCACAGAATACTATGTTATTTAAGCTTATTTCTCGATATCGACCTACGAGCTAGCTGGAGATCGCAGTGTTGAAAACAAAAGAGACAACACGCTTCTCCCCATTTTATGGTCCATAGAGGTTTCAGCTAGTCAAGACAGTCCCAATGAAAGTAGATAACTTAGGAAATGGGCGAATAAGGAAATTAGTGGACAACATAGGAAGTGGACGAGTTAGAAAAGTGGTCACCTTAGGAAGTGGACGAGTTAGAAATGTGGACAACGTAGGAAGTGGACGAGTTAGAAATGTGGACAACGTAGGAAGTGGACGAATTAGGAAACTTGACATCATCGTCCCAAACAGTCTCAAAGTCATTATTGTATAGAATATGTGTTATCTACTGTGCCCACGAATATCTAATAACTTTGACTCTCCCAGACACCACAAGGGTTGACAACGTCAACAATGATCCAAATTGAAGTAGGTATTATCAGGAGTCCACCTGGGTGAGTACCACGGCCTTATCTATTTCTGCCGCCAAGCAACAATGCTTGCATTGTTGTGTTCCGGTTTGAAGGATAACGTAGCCAGCGAAATTATAGGCATGAGGCATTTCATCAGTTTTGCTTTTTTGGTTACCTGCAACTAAAATGTAAGACTCGTAGATATTATGGGCGACAGTTACCACTTACCATCAGGTGGGCTATTTGCTCGCTTGTCCACTAAGTCCCATAAAAAAGGTAGGTATTTTGGTCTTGAAATAGGTATTCTTAGAAAATGCTTCCCTAAAACTAGACACTTTAAAAGCGATTTCACTACGTCCTCGCCGTTGTAACTCTTAATTCCGGTGGCAGTATAGAGATAGATGCCGTGAACGAGCAACGTAGCGAGAGCAAATGCATTTGCATTTTTACAGCAGTTTTGGTAATCCGTGGGAATGCGGCTCAAAGATATGTTGGAATTTTTTTGGTACATCTCGAGTGATAATCGATCAGACAACCCATCTGATGGAAAGCGGTAACTGGCATGGCAGTTACAATGCATAAAGCTTTATTAAAAAAAATGGAAACCTGTAATGGTTTTGTTTACACCTATCCCAAAGGACGGCAACGCATTCGCAATTCTTCGGGTGTTGCAGGTGTCTATGGGCGGCGGTAATCACTTCCCGTCAGGTCCTTTCACCCATTACGTAAGGACTTCATTAATTTTTTCGTAACTGGTTATCAAACAAGAATATTAAATCCCCGTTCGTCACAGTTTTTCGTAACCTTGACGCGGTTACTTTTTTGCTTTCCTTTATTATAAATAAAGAAGGCTACAGTTATACTATAAGCCGTAACGAACGTCGCAGCGGTCATTCTCTTATATATTATATATCGACTCACTCCGCTTTCCCAAAGGCGTGATACAAAAATGGACCTTATTCCATGAGGCATTGTGAGCGATTCCACTTTGATCTTGCTCTCTAAATGAGTTAGGGTCCTACTTAATCGACGCTTAAAATATTAGTCGCCATAAACGACACCCTTGGGTTGAAAGGGTTTGTGCTATGTTCTAAATAAAAAAATAAAAAAATCTTGGCGTTGATGTCCCGATTGTGGCTCTCGCGCACGAGGGCCCGGGGTCGCCTAGACTATGATCCAGGATTTGGCAGATCAGGTAATTACAGTGAAGCGACTGCCATCTAACCTCCGTGACTCTGCTACTAGAGGAGTCTGACCAGATTGGATCATGGTTACACATTCAATACAATGTGCAGATTTCATCACGATGTTTTCCCTCACCGTAAAACATCTGTTAGTGTTCAACTAATGTACCTACCAGAAAAGAGTCATTGGTACATGGCCGCAGCGGGACTCGAACCTGATACCTCTCGCTTACAAGTCGGATACTGTAACGGCTCGGCCACCGCAGCTCTTATTGAGTCCTATATCCTGCACCGCAAAAAAAAAATGGTGGTTATAAAACGTCGTACAATAAATACATTCAACGGAACCCCAAATAGTTAGCGCCGATTCTCGGTTGCGGTCGCACCACCGGTGTGTAGTAATAACGTCTCTATGACCGGCATTGCGACCCGGTTCCCTTTCCGGATACCTGTACATCTAAGCGGCGGTGGAATGGAAACAATGGGCGATATTCTGAAAGGTAGTTTAGAAACTAAATTTAGAAGACCAAGGACATGCAATGGGTTACTGAAAAGTGACGCATGGAATACCCGGATTCTATGCATCGTGATTAAGTTGTCGGTTATGGCAGAGCCCCGGCTGCTATAGCGGACCGCTTTGATTCCCGTTATGTACAGCAGTGGGTGAACACTCATATAAAAATGGGTGGTTGGAGTTAAAACTAGAATAATGTTTATTGTGATTATGACTTTAGTTACTTCTTTACATTATAATCAATAAGCAAATAAATATAAGTTGTACCTATTTTATATCTTGGATTATGTATGGATGGTCTGAAATAAAGATTGTTTTGCGTTGGATGACTATGAGAGTCTACAAAACCTAGGCAATATGGCGTGCAACCACGGTTATCCTCTTAACATCATTTCCTTTATTGAAGAATATTTTCTTGTTTTTGTGTAATATTTTCTGTACTTTTCTGAGTCCGAATTATTCCATAAGCGATTTTTAGTTCTTAATTTTTCTTTTAGTAGAGTCCCAATGTAATCTCGGAAGTTAGTTACAGTCTTACAGGTGATTCCTAAGTGCGTACTCGCAAATGCCTCTCTTCTGCCATTTTGTTTGCGATAACAAATTCATCATTCGAATAATTGGGTTCAAAAGCGAAACAATTAGATTTAAACGCAATATTTGGGTGTTATTCGCCGGAATATTTGCCGGGGGAATGTAATTAGCCGGGGACGGCTCCGTGCCTCTCTTGGAATAATTCAATTATTACGATTCCAGGGACGCACTCGGGTGGGGGCTGACCCCAAGCTGCATGCTATACAACATGCGGTAGCTGATAAATAAATAGGCTTCGACAATTCACACAGCGCCATCTAGGCCCAAAGTAAGCAAAGCTTGTGTTATGGGTACCGGAGAACGGATAAACTACTTATAAAAATTATACATATTATACATATTACACCCAGTCCCGTAACAGAAATGAAAACTCATCCTTTCAATTTCTGCCCGGCCTAGAATCGAATCCGAGACCTCTGTGTAGCAGACCGGTATGTTAACCAACTTAACCACTCAGGTGATCACGTCGTTATCTGGGTATAGGATTGGTGACATAATTTAATCAAATTAGCAGTCGGAATACTTGACATTGATATTATGATCGTTTAAGTCGCCCCTGTACGAAGGAAATGCCCATCAGTAGACAAGGACCAGTCCATTGCTGGACATGAGACTCAACTGTGGCGTAGGCACAAGTCCATCTGTTGTGTAATCTTCTTCTCGAGTCTTCTTCGCGCACTTTATTTGCCCAACATTCGGTAAAGCATAGGTAAAGCGTTTGGACTGGCTTCGAAGAAGTCCTCCATTGTGCAAGTTTTAGAAAAGCCCAACGTAAAACGATGTGTAATAATTCTCCACGAAAAGGTAACCGATCTTCACGATTTGAGCTTTGATTTTTTGTTTAATGTGCTTTTGTATTTTTAGATGAGTGATCTTTGTGGTTGTATTCCACATTAGGTATTAGATCTATATACATACACACTCACGTCCGTATCCAATAGGGGTAGACAGGAACTATCGATTGCCACAATCAAGAAGCTGACTCACCTCTAGACAAACCCTCCTACTACATACTAAAACAATTTGTTGCTTAGTTTTTAGTAGTGTCACATGTCGTACTTAACACTGGTGGTCCCAATTTTTTGCTGTTACGGATTCTTGAGTCCGTCTCTGCCCACTGCCCAGATTGGGAACACAAATATTTGACCGATTTCATACTTCCCTCCAATATAAATGTCAGTCCGCCATTAATTGAAAAATACACAATACGAAGTGGAAAAATAAATAAATACCAACAATGTAGAATGACTGGCACGATTTTATTAGTCAAATGAAAAGCGAAAGAATACCTATTGGTTGGGCGTTTATTTTGTGAAAATATTGTTACTGGCTGGAATAATTTTGTTTTAAGGCCAGTATCCCAGAATTTGGGTTTATGAAAACAAACATAGAACATAGCGTTTTAAATTCTAAAATCTAGTTTAGTCAATATTGCTAAACGTTACAAGGTTTAATTTATTTCACACGAATAAAGAAATACCAAAGGTTCCCCTTTTTATAATGTTTTTTCAGCATGATGACTGCCATTTTATATTTAATTTTTATACCCAACCAAAGACAATAAAATTTACAGACAAATTAGCTGAGTTTTGAGTTTTATTTGGGGATAGTTTTTTTATAATAAGCAAAATAATTATCAAAACTAGCACATTTTCGCACTTACGCATCCGTCTACTTACGACAATGATCCTGATTCCAAGAGCAACGCGTTCCTATATAGAAGTCAATGTTAAGGTGTACGCCTACGATTGTATCGTCCAAGGACAATTCTGACGTGCACACGTATACAGTTCGTTTTATTGATCTATTGATTTATTTTTGCATATGAATTATGTATAAATAAATGGTTTTACATAAAAAAACAAGTGTAATATATTATAAAAGAATCACAAAAAACCAGCACTGGTCTAGTAGCTGTGTTCTTTCTTGCGAGACTTATAAACAAGGCAAAGCGCACACAGGGTTAACGCACGCAGAGTCCGGGAACTGGATGGGCGACCATTTCGTATTTTGATGATAGTTGAATTTCAGCGCCGCACCGAGCTTCCCACTCGTTAGGTGCCTCGACAGAGCAGAAAAATATTTTTAAAAAAAATAGCTAACTTTCCAATATTTTTGTGTGCCATACAGATAGGCAAAGGTGGCCTTACCGCTACAATCGATCTCTTCCAGGCAACCTATACAAAACGTTATACACACAATTGCACAGAAATTGCACTGCAGGACAGGCAGTCAAATGTGGTTAATAAGAACAAATTAGGCTAACCCCATTTTGGGTTACTCATTACTGACCCATTCAGATTTTTAGATTAAAACCAACCACCCTGTATTAATAGTGGCAGACCTTTACTCTAGGCTTGGCTTTGGGATAGGCAGGCCTTTAGAATGGGTTCTTGTTCCGACAGGGTGGCGGGGGCTCTATCAGGGTAATGTAACGTTGTCACGTTACGTATTACTGCACAGTCAGGCGACTGAATTATCCAATCTGGTCAGGTTCCCCGTGATCTACTAAATTGTGGATCGTAGTCAAGCTGAACCCTGGGTGTTCGAAGGCGAGGGCATAGTCGGGATTATTGGCTCCAAGATGATTATATTGCGTTTTATTTAATTTATTTTATTGTAAAAACGTAGCTGGCGTACGCCTCGTCGTCCGCGTGGTGCCCTTCTCTACTCTAGCCCTACCCTACCCCTACTCTACTGCACTAACCTACTTTACCTTACTTAAATCTATTCTAAATGTAAAAGCCAATATTCTATCTATGACGAAGATCAAAATATATATTTTACCTATGACGAAAGAATTGCGTGTTGTATTTGCGTAAGTATTGTCGTTTAATTTCAGTGTCCATTGTCCTATTTCCTGATACTCCTGAAACGGGTCATTTCAGCGCTCACAATATCGTTTCCCCATTTCTTTGACCCTTTGTTACGAGAATCTGAGACGACTTTATTATGCTTAATAATATTTTGCTGTCGCCGAATTGTTTTCAGAAAATTTACGTTGTAGGCATCCATTTTGAATTCATGCCACGGCTTACGGCGGTGACTGACTTGTGTAAATTCAATTAGTACAAACAATGAATAGACTTAAACCTTACCTCAGTTTCTTTTGTAGGTACCTATGGCGCTTGTGTCTGAAAATAAAACTTCATTTATTTATTTAAATCTCTCATTTGTCAATAACGTTACGATAGAAATAGATATACTAATTTGACTTTCATCAAATATCTACACTGACTGTACGGAAATTGCCCGTTACACAGGAATCAGCACAATTACGTGTGTACTAAGATTAATAATATCACCGTAACGACAACAAAAGCTGTAACAGTACCTGAGTTACCATTTACCGTCGCCATTGTCGCGTAATCGAGTAAACAGTTCGATGGTGTGTTGCAATTAGTTTGCATCCAGATGAGATCGCGGGATCCGCGAGCGCATCAGATCGCGTCGCGTTCAGAGTCTACGCTCCGAGATGGTTTTATTGACTTTTATAAAATTAAATGAATCCTTTTTAAAAATTAACAATTAGTCATTTTTTGTTATGATTTTTAAAATTCAAAATTCATTGTTTAATAATTGTTTGACATATTGAATTATGATTTTTATACTCTCTTGCTACAAAAGTATAGGACAACTCAATACCTATATAAACTTATGTATTACATACTTTTACAAATACAATACATTGAATTGAATTGAGAGCAAGTTCGACTAGTCTCAAAAACTGAAACGGTCACCCATTCAGTTCCCGGACACTGCGACCGTTGCTCAACGCTGCCACTAAACCAATGCCGCTTTTATTTTTCTGATAGAATAAGCAGAAGGTTATGAAGTATAGAAAATCACGGACTACCTGGTAATTGAGTTGAGTTGTTCAATGTTGTTCATTCGAATCATAGCAGGGAGGCTATATGATCACCCTGCTCAGGTCTTATTCCGCGAACTAAAGATTTTAACCATGCCCGGTGTATATATACTTGAGATATGCAAACAAGTCAAGCAAAACTTGGGTGCATTCCCAACGCTGGGCGACAGTCACAATGTAAACACCCGCAACCGGCACCTGCTGGCCGTGCCGCCACGGCGCCGCGCCAAGGCGCGCAAGATGCTGGATGTCGTAGGCCCTAAGCTATATAATGCATTACCGTCGGATGTAAGGGATGCATCAAATGTCGACACATTCACTAATAAATTAAAAAATGTTTTGGTTGGCATAGCTTGCTACAACATAGATGATTTCTACAAAGGAATAAAACAATGTCATTGACCCAAACATGCTCACACAATTAACATTATAATTACAAGTGTCAATATTTAATACCTATACTGTGTTTGATATCTATACTATACAATTTGTAGTATAGGTATTAAATACTGTGTATTTAATACCTGTGTAGTGTATATAATTTAAGTTATATGTTAAAATAACACATAAAAACTTGAATTTAACAAAGTGGACATGTAAATTTTTAATTTATGCAATAAATGAACAATGAACAATGATGGAAAAAATTAAGAGTTTGCGTTGTGTGGACGTGTGGGAAGGTGATGAATATGAATGTAGATGGATGCCCCAGAGGCCGACCAAAACATATAATGAAAGGAGTAAAGTCAAGATGACGAGTGACAGAGAGCCATGTTGCGCCGCCCCAGTCCCCGCCTAGTGAGATAAGAGAGAGCGCCACCTAGTTGATGATAAAGTTGTTTGTCAATTTTTTTTAAGTTTGATAGTTAAAGTTTAAAAGTTAGATTTTAATTGCCACCCATCCCGATCTTTGTGAATACACCAATTACTTATAATACCAGAAAAGTTATTGGAACGTCAATGTCTAAAAATGTGAAAATATTGAAGTTAAAAATGACCGTCCTGTATAGTGCGATCCACTATGAAATGTCAAAATTAGGAACTATAGCCGCCAGGTTGAGATATCATTCGATAATCAGTGGCCAAATATATTAGACATATAGCACAGATGGAGCCTCGACGTATAGAGCATGTACAGTGTCACTATGTCAAAACTCTATACAAATAACTCAATGTCATATAAAAAGCTAGAATATTAAGATGACCACGGCCACCAAATTGGACAATAGCAATGTTATGGAGGGGTATTTGACAACTTATAGCCGTCCATTTTGGACACGTTATTAAAATGAAACAAAATATATAGATGATCAGATAGACAAATATATAGATCAGTGGCTATGGTACGTTAATGCTACAGTGGCGACATATGTCAGTTCACAGAAAAACTGTACCTTGGATCGGTCGGCAAGGTGTTGAACGCACCCCCGTACCTGTGAATTACCTGTTGATTGCAATGCGAATGTAATTGTTACGGTGCTCGCCCCGAACGAGCTCGATATTTGCTTTTAATCGGCATTCCGATTATTCGTCCCGAATGAGTGCCGTGCGGACGAATATGGACAACAGCTAGGCGTGGCGGTGTGTTTTTAACTCAGTTAAAAAAAGAGGGTTACCAATTGGACTGAATGTTTTTTTGTTTGTAATTTCAACCTCGATTGTTTCGTCAGTTATGGACGGAGTTTGAAATTTCGTTTTTGTTTCAGTGTCATATAAATTAGAAGAAAATGCAACGAAAGAGTCAATCACCTAACCGACAGAAAAAGTATAAGATATAGGTTATAAGACCAAGTATACTTAAACTCAAATATTTTACAAACTAAAAAACCCATTTTAATAAAACAAAGCTAAGAACCACCTCAATAAAACTGGCTTTTACACAGAGAAAACCGCAACCAAATCGGTTTAACCCTTCGGTAGCTACGATGCCACAGACAGACACACAAAGCTACAGAGACACAGTTGTCTTTCTTATAACACACCTCTTTTTTATCGGGGCTTAAAATATGCGGATGACATTGCAATTTACTACCTAATTAAATAAACTTTGATTACAGTTACAGATATCTTATTTGATAGAAATCTATGATACTGTCTCGCTCTTGTTTGTAGAAAATGAATGATACGGCAACACTGATATCTGTCAGATAAGGTATCGGGAACTTATCAGTAGATGGATTGGGATTAGGTGACTAGTAAAATATAATCTGTATTTGAGATGCTTAGATTTACGTTGAAAGATATTTTCTGCTATCTTTGCTTTGCACCATATTTAACTAATATTCCAATTTTTAAAGATATATTTTTAATCAAAATTGCGGCTTTCAAGATAGTACAGCCTTTGTGATGTCATAATCATAACAGTGTATAACAGTTTACTACAGGACTCAGTCATGCCTGAACACTCTGCACTGAATCCCCACTTAAATATAATACAAATGCATTTATGTGGTACTCCATGCACACACATACACTTAAACCTAATCAAGAGATAAATAAATACAGCTTTCTTTTTCCAAAATTGCAACTTATGACACATAAAAATATGATGACCCATCTAGAAGATCAACATACTGATTTTCAGCCAAAACCCAGGTAGTACACGGTACTCAATTAAGGACTTTTCAAATCAGAGTATCTGGTGTGTAAAGTGTAAGTGTGTAATAACATGTTCCATATATTTGGTTACCTACTTATGTGTACGCATACTTAATACAAATTAATATTACAAATGCAAAAGTAACGCCGTCTGTCTATCCAACTGCACTTTTACACGCCAAAAAAATAAATAAATCAAAACTCACAATAATTAAAAATCTCTTTCAATCGTCAAAAAACATACAATAACATATTGGCCGATCGGCTTTCGAAAGCCGGAACACACGTACCCCAGAGACAGCGGGCACAAACGGACCGTGCCAGACCATGTCAATGCATGGTTTTTCCGGAAAAAGAGAAAGACCCAGCTCCCGATTGCTAAAGCTCTTAGACACGTACCCCATTGTTTGAGCAGGTGCGCCTGTCCGGTCGTAATTGCATAGGTAGCGGTGGTGTGTACCTTGCAGGAGCATTGTGGACTTTACACTTTAGCCACTAATTGATGAGGGAGGCAACACCTTTAAGCCTTCAGCTAATTGCTTTAGGGCTTTACGGTTAGGGTAGCTAGTAGGTGAGCATCAATATTATTTCAGCTTTGCTTTTTTAAAGTCAGCAAAAGGGGTGTTATGAGGTTGATTTGTGTCTGTGTAACTGTGTTTGTAGCATCGTAGCTTCCGGACGGATGGACCGTTTTTTATGAGTAGGTAAGCATGAATGTTATGCAGCTCTGCTTTTTTAAAGCCAGCAAAAGGGGTGTTGTAAGGTTGATCAGTGTCTGTGTTACTGTGTCCGTCTGTAGCTTCGTAGTTCCCGGACGGATGGACCGTTTTTTATGCGTAGGTGAGCATCAATATTATTTCAGCTATGCTTTTTTAAAGTCAGCAAAAGGGGTGTTGTAAGGTTGATAAATATTATGCAGCTCTGCTTTTTTAAACTCAGCAAAAGGGGTGTTGTAAGGTTGAATAATATTATGCAGCTCTGCTTTTTCAACTCAGCAAAAGGGGTGTTGTAAGGTTGATCAATATTATGCAGCTCTGCCTTTTTAAACTCAGCAAAAGGGGTGTTGTAAGGTTGATCAATATTATGCAGCTCTGCCTTTTTAAACTCAGCAAAAGGGGTGTTGTAAGGTTGATCAATATTATGCAGCTATGCCTTTTTAAACTCAGCAAAAGGCGTGTTGTAAGGTTGATCAATATTATGCAGCTCTGCCTTTTTAAACTCAGCAAAAGGGGTGTTGTAAGGTTGATCAATATTATGCAGCTCTGCCTTTTTAAACTCAGCAAAAGGGGTGTTGTAAGGTTGATCAATATTATGCAGCTCTGCCTTTTTAAACTCAGCAAAAGGGGTGTTGTAAGGTTGATCTGTGTCTGTGTTACTGTGTATGTCTGTAGCATCGTAGCTCCCGCACGGATGGACCGGTTTCAAATGAGTTTTCATTTTATGAAAGCCAGTTTAATCGAGGTAGTTATTAAGGATTTATCAATGTTCAACACAATTGATTTTTTACCTATTCACGATTCTACACAAAATGGATTCCGCACAACTAATATTCAACACATTACTGATTCCACACAGAGTTACCATTATTTATTTTGTTTATAAACCATCCTCTCGAGTGACACATTGTTCCATTTTACACAATTGCGTTTTCTCCTAATCGCGATTTTACACAATATTAATTGCACAAAGCTGCAGCCATTCAACACATTCGCTATTCCACATATTCATATGGATTCCACATAACTTATATTCAACACATTATTTATCTCACAAAGTCTTTTTTTCTACGTCATTCCCAATGTTTCTGTTAACATACCTGTAGGAACCATATAATTTATATTTCTACTATCTTCTAATGTTACTTTTGGCTCTATAACTGTAGATGTACTTAATATATTATTCATGGGTGTTTGAAAATGCCTAGTTGGTATTAATTGATAAATATCGGTAAAACCTGTTACACACACACTAGAGCATCCTCCACACTAGTGGCCCACACTACCACAATCCAACCTATACGAAAAGGAATCCAACCCTACTTCGCAAATTCAGTCTATCATAGCAAGTTAATTATGCGCCAATTATGTCGTTGCTGGAGATGAGACCTGTTTCCGCTCACAGATCGATGCCAATTACGTTGTTGTCTTAATTGAAAATTTCAGCCGGATTAACAGAGGATCCTCAACCTCAAGGAGTCGGTAAATTAGTCCCATAATCTTGGGATTTTAAGGCCGATTGTTCACTTGAGATTCTGGCATCCTTATAACTAATCTTGACAAGACGGTCTAAGCTGAATGTTCTTCTTCTTAAGTGATATTATAGTCATGTTGGGTCTGGATTTTCTTCTATGTTATAAGTCGGTTTCCTCACCATAAATATATAATAATCTAGGCGTAAATGTCACGGCTGTGCCCACGCACGAGGGCCCAGGTTCCGCCCGGATAGACCATGATCCAGGGTTTGGAAGATTAGGAAATTACCGTTGAGCGACTGCCATCTAACCTCTGTGACCCTGTTAACATAGGAATATGACCGGTTTGGATCATGGTTACACATTTCATTCAATGTTTTCCCTCATCGTAAGAGCTTTGGTTAGTGTTCAACTAATGTAAGTTAGTCAGAAAAGAGTCATTGGGGGTTCGAACCCAGTATCTCTCGCTATCGAGTCGGACCCCTTAACCATTAGGCCACCAACGCTTCGGGGCGGGTCGTTGTTATTAGAATATAACTTATCTATACGTATACATAACGTTGGTCCACTGCTGGCCAAGAGCTTCCTCCATATTAGATCAAAAAGAGTTTCAAATTCTTATAAAATTCAAATGACGAGCGGCTGAGAGAATATCCCCTTTAACTAAATGAATCAAAAATTGAATTTCAACAATCCTAAATTGAAAAGGTTTTATTTACTCAGAAAATATGAAACAAATATGTTCAATTCAAACAATATTCTTTGACTCTCAACTCCGAAACAGCATTTTCTTGCAGTAAGAATGAAAAAGTGTAGGTATGAACTACGTAATGAATACTCGAAAAAATAGATTACCTATTCAAACGATAAAACATACAAGGCATATTATTATACTAAACAGGAGTCCCGACCCGCGTAGTACCTTTTCAATTTGATTTCTCGACGTTTCGATCTGGTTGGTGGCCACGAGAAGACTGCAGTTGAGAGGTGACAGCTGCGGTGATATGCGGGTAAACTCCTATCTTCATAAGGATGCGGGTAGGCGTCTCCGTCCCACCCTCACATAGCAGTTTGTTGTTGACATATAAGGCATGCCTCGTATTCAGGACGGAAGACTTTCCTTTACAAGCATATCTGTAGATAAGTCTAAACTAAAATGTGAACATACATGTAGAAAACGTAAAATGCTTTTTATTGGGCAAAGTTCCTGAGTGTAGGTCGTGTAGTATGTCCAAAACGTTAGGCGAGAAATGGGACAAACCGATTTCAATTTTGTTACGCTTTGGTGGGTACGTCGGTACACTCATATATATGTATAGCTGTCGTCATGAACGAATAAATTAGGGGGCACTGGAGTGCTCTGTTCGTATATAAAATATCGTTTATCGAAGTTTCAATATTTCATTACTCACTGAAGACTCATGGATCATCAAAAAGTAAGACCACTTCCAGGTGGCATGTGCACTTCTTTGGCGTGGAGATTGAAGATTTGGGAGTTTATAAAGAGAAAAGTCTTAAAACAGCAAAGATCCACCCCTCAGGGGGTGAATTAGGGGTTGACAGATCCAGTAACAAAACAAAAAAAAAAGCGACTTATCCGCCAAAATATTTATTTCTGGCCATCCCAACCAGGCATACGCGGCTGCATACAAATCGAGTGCGTTTGTCGTTCCTTCCCGTTGCCAATAACCGAAGACCAAGTAAACTTAAACACCGCTTTTAAGTTCTCAAATAATTAATAAATAATAACAAATATACGTGGACAGTTCTCACAGCCCCATCTAGCCCCAAAGTAAGCAAAGCTTGTGTTATGGGTGCCAAAGAACTCATACATTACTTATATATTTTTAAAATGCATACTTATTATACATATACACCCATACCCGTAACAGTAATTAAAATTAATCAATTCAATTTCTGCCCAGCCTGGAATCGAACCTTCTACGTGGTAGACATGTTAACGAACTGAACCACTCACAACCCGTCAAAATACATTTATACTTTTTGAAATTCTTAAACATCGTGGGTTAGTCAATCTTGGTAGTTATAGCGCTAACCTTCCATGGTATTAATTTTATCTTATAACCGATCTTATAAAAATCTCTCAAAATCCTTACAAGTTTGATTATAATAATACCAAAGAAAAATAAATTATTGTCGTCGTCCGAGCGTTCAATACCGGCTTCTGCCAGGGTCCGCTTTCCTGCTCTTTCTTCTCCACTGCGCAGTCTTATACGCTTATTACACCTCGCTAAATTCAGAAGAAAAAAGCGTAAAAGCATATTTAACTGGAATGTATTATAGAGAATATTGTTCATTTTTGTATCACTTATAGGTGTTAGGCTCCGTTTTTCAAAAGTCGTGACTCAAATATGGACTTTATCCTATGAACAATACATTCCAGTTGGATATGGTCACATGCTTTTTGCTTCTGAATTTAGATGACTGAATTTAATAAGCGCATTAGGCTTTCTTCAGTTATTTTAGACAAGGCGCTGCGTGCGGTAGGATCTGGGATTCTTGACAAGCGTTTCCACGTAAGGTCGCGAACCTCTTAGCTCCCCAACAGAACACCCCGTAGTGCCGTAGCTCCAAGGTCCGCATACAATCCAATCAGAACCCCTAGATATTATGTTCTGGTTGGCACTTAGACTAAACGTTGATCATACAATAATACAATATTTAGTCTACTTTCTTTCGTACATGAAGTATGCGTACCTTTGTAATTATTCAATACAAAATAATATTTATAGAGGTCTAGTATATGGCTCAGAAAACCATGTTAAAAAATTGGGGAGTGGTTGTATTCGCAGTTGAATGGTCTGTGACAATAAATAACCCTACTCTATCCACTTGCTCGGGACCACAACTAAGAAATAGTGCTACAATTTGTGACACACAACATGTGTTTTAACCAACCAAAGGCAGTTTTGTCTTGACTGTCTGCGTGTGGGGAAGTTTGTTACAATTTATGCGAAATGTTGCTCTGGGTCTCTGGGGTATCAAAGTAAGGTGCGTTGGGGTAAGTTCGGATAGTTTTTAGCTGCATTCATAAGAAGTTGGCAATTTATTTTTTCCTCAAAATCTATATCAGCTATCGTAATAAAATAAAGTAGAAACTGATAATCAATAAACAACCTATCAGAAAAATATTTTCATGTTTGTATAGATTTAACGACTGCTGTGTTACGGGAGTTTAAAGTATAGACATAGATTTAAAAATTCATGGGAAAGATCGGACGACGTTGGGGAAAGACCGGACTACCCTCTAAAATTACTCGTGTGGCTAAGAACACAAGGTTCATAAAAAGAAAATATCCGATCTTATACTCGCTACAGCATTCTTCTTGTAAAATTTAATTATGTTTAAAAACATAGCAGGAACAGAACATTTTACCTTTTTTTTGTTTTGAGCGTCCGATCTTACCCCGCCCGAGTAAATTTCAAGTCGCTGTAGTTCTCAAACTTTTGTGTCTCAAATGTTTCAATAGGTAGGTAACCTACGTACCTACCAGGGTAAATCTCGCACTTTTTTATAATTTTTGGCCTGATTACTGGTTGATACAAAGCAAAGATTTGACGCGCTCTTCTGGCGTTGTGTTCGTCATACCTAACGAACCTATGCGAGTCTCGATAGCCAAGCCGAAAATCTAAAATAAAAATTTGAGACGACCTTCTCAAATCCGACCCACCTATAAAATTTTCTTTCTATCAAAAACAGACGTTTTTAAGTTTTTATTGGTATGAAGGAGGCTGGATATTATGTAATAGGTAGGTATGTATGTATAATGGTAATTTTATAAGCGGTAAAAAATAAAAGTTTACACAAATTTAAAATCAACATTTATTCCACGAAAGTTAAATAACTTTGCCAATCAGTATTTTTTATTTAAGGTAATACAATAATTTTTATTAGTTAGATAAAACATAAAATCTTAACTTAGCAAAAAAACTATATGAAGAAAAAAACATTATACAATTAGTAAGAAATTCTTATTTGGAATGTAGTTATTGGCACATCGCATGTACCCAGAAAGATCTTCGTGAGCATTATAATTATGAATAATTTTTTTTAAATGACTTTCATAGATATAGAACAAATTTTATCTTGATTAGTCATACTTTAGCCTGTGCTTTAGCATAAAAAGTAAAAAGTAAGAACTTATTAAAATTATACTTTTAATACAAATATACAGCTTTTGTTGGGTTAGTACTCTTTTGGAAATAGTGGCATAATTAAATGCCTTATAAGTTATATATGAAACTAAAAGAACTACCTAATATTTGGATAACGTTTACTATCGACTTATTTGCTTAAACAAGGAAATAGCAACGAGAGATCAAAGTTACTTTTAAAAATAGTACCTAAATATTATATAACTATAATTTTTGCTCAAAATAGACAATTTATCAGTCTCAAATTCTTAATTTTATAACGGCAGGCATTTATTTTGGTCTTTCGCATTTGTCAAATGAAACTAATTATACGCGCTTTTTCGCAATATTTTGTATTTGTAAAATCAAAATATCAGAGCAAAAGCAGGTATAATTTGTTTTAATTTGAACAATAAATCTAGTAGGCGTCTACCTACATGAAAACTAAATTAGTATCAAAATAACAAATGATTAGAAAAAAGGCTTAAAATAATCAATGAGGATTAGATAATTAAAAGTAAACAGCGTCTTCGTCGTTCATAAGAGTATATTCCACCGGATTCTCATTGATCTGAAGTAATTCTATTTGTTTCACGATTGAATCCTCAGGCACACAGTCTTCGTCTTTACGTTTAGGTACTACAAATTTTACAGTATTCTCTTTACCTACAGTTCTGTAATAACACACGAAGTACTTTTTTGTTTCAGCGTTAAAATGTTTAATCTCACCGACGTAATATTTCCAACTCTTGGTGTAGTACCGCGTCAAAACTGTATCCCCAATATAGTATAACTCAGTTTCATGTGTTAACTTGTCCTTATTTACTTTTTGATTATTTTTTTCTGTTCTGATCAATTTCTCTTTATCTTTAATTATATTTTTATTTACTTCGTTATTAGTTTCTCGTTTAGGGTCTTTACTATCATTTATTTGTTTCGATATACAGTCGTTAAATTTTTGTTTCTTGTTTTCCTTATCTGCAGAATCATCTTTTAAGTGACGTTTTTTATGTTTTGATAGGTCTAAGTTTAGGTCAATATTTTTAAGTTGTAGGGAAACACAATTTTTTTTTCCGCAGAAGGCAGTATTTTCAGGCTTAAAACGAACACAAGACAAAACAGTGACTTTTTCTCTTTTATCAAGAAGTATGTTATCTGATGATTGCGGAGGTAAGTCCAGTGCAGGATTATTTTGTTCTTTGGTTTCGTTACTATTAATGTTCACTTCTCCTTTTCTGTAAACTTTTAAGAGCGTTTCTTTTCCCATGGTAACCTTCCTTACGTCAATATCACCCTTATAACTCTGTATCTGCAACTCTTCCATTCTTCCGTTTTTTTGCAACTCTTCAATTCTCTCATCAGTCTGAAACTCATTCACTCTCTGATCTTTCTGCGGCTCTTCCATTCTCTCATTTGTTTGCAACCCTTCCATTCTCTTATCTGTCTCTAGAACTGTTTGTTTAATTTTTGATTTACTGGAGAATTCTTGGACAGGTATTTCCTCCTCATTCTCAATGTCTATTTCTGAAAAATTATCGCTCAACGCATCAAATATATCTGAATCGCTATGAGTGCTTATTTCGCCGCTCTCCGAAGTTGTACTAAAGCTTGTAGATCTTTTTGTCTTTTTCGCGGATTTTGTCAAGCATGGTTTTTTAGATATGGGTTTTTGTTTTTTAGGTACATCTTTTTTGGATTCGGATTTAATACTTATACTTTTGAGATCATTCGTCTTCACGATCAGACTTTCATTTCCAATCCGAGTCTTTTTGCCTATGCCCTTTCCCTTTTTAGTAATACAAATCTTTGTCTCATCACTAGTTTTCTCTATTTTTGATTTCATATTCTTTGGCTTTTTCTTTAATATGTTAGATGGACCAGGTTTCTCTTTATCATTGAGTTGAGATGCCGACGTTTCTTTTGATGAACTTGAATTAGGCTTTTGCATATCTTCTACTTCTCTTTCTTTCTGTATCTTTGTTTCATCACTCTTTTTCTCTATTTTCGATTTCTTATTCTTTGGTTTTTTCTATGATATATTAGATGGACCAGGTTTCTCGTTATCATTAGGTTGAGATGCCGACGTTTCATTTGATGAATTCGAATTAAGCTTTTGCATATCTTCTACTTCTCTTTCTTTCTGTTTCTCTAAATAGCTGCGTGTTATGACTTCGCTTCCCTTTGCAACACGTGTTAGTTTGGTCGAGTTTTTATTACCTGTATTTTGAGGATGTTGGGCAACCTTTTTAAGAAGCAGCTCCTCAAATGAAGTGTTGTACCCTGGCTGAGTCTGTCCGAGATTGTCTGTGAAACTGCCGACACCGTTTTGATTTGTGGAAGCAGATGTATTGGAAAACATGTTTTTATTGATGATTTCTACACAAATGTGTTTGAGCGTTTTCAACTCTGTCAATTTCTTTTCAGACATCTTTATTTTCCATCTCCTCAGTGCCGCTGGATCATATTTTTCTTCCGGTATAACATTCGCATTAAACGGAAGAACCTTTTCCGGAAGTCCTTTTCTAAAACCACTTTGAATCACATTTGGATTTCCGCAAATACTTGTTTGCGTATTTTAACGCCGACGTTCTGCCGTTGCCACTGGACAAGCTTTTTGTCCCAACTTGTCTTAAAGGACTTAAACACCGCTAAATCCAGTGGTTGAAGGAGATGGGAGGTGTGCGCGGGCAGTTTTAGAATCGTTATATGGTTTTTTACAGCTAATTCCACAACTTTCGGGTCTACGTGGGTGTTATGACCATCGTAAATAATTAAAACTGGCCGTTCGTCACCCAAACTTGGAATGATAATTTTATCCACGTAATCAAAAAATAACGCTGTCTCCATCCAACCGCGTTTGCTGACGGCATAAGAAATTTCAAAATCATATTTTTCTTTTTCATTCACGCTCATCCACTCTTCATACATATATTTGCCTTTAAAGACAATCAAAGGCGATAATTTTTTACCAGCGGCACTAACGGTTGTCAATACTGTAATGTTCTCTTTGCCTGTTCCTTTTGTCGTTCTTGTGCATGGGGCACCAATACCACCCACTACCTTAGTTTTTGTGGGGTCTAGACATACCGACGTCTCATCTAGATTCCAAATTCTTTGAGGATCTGTTATGCCCAACTCCAAAAGGGTTTCTTCCAGCATGGTGAAGTATTCGTATATGACAAAGGGATCTGTCATTCGTTTCCTGATATACTCGACGGATTGCGGTTTTTTAATCGAAAGTTGGTGTCGCTTGCGAAATGATATGAACCAATCGGGCCCGGGTCTATCATTTTTAAATGGCGTTTTGATATTGTTGGCCTTTATAAACTTCTCGGTAATATCTAAAACTTCGGTCCTAGATAAGCCCCATCCCCATTTTTCCAATACTCGTAGACAAGATGCCAGCCTATTTTCCATCCCTATGGGAATTGCAGGGGCTCGGCCAAGTGTTTGACTTAATAAGCCTGTTTTACCTTTCACGTGGTCGTTAAGAGTAGATGTAGGGATATCGTACATTTTCGAGGCTGCATAATTAGAAAGCTCTCCACTTTTGACTCGTTCTATGGCTGACTGTAATTCTTCCTGGGTATACGAAGACGCTCGCAATGATTTTCGTTGGTATTGACGAGGCATGGTGAATCTACAAATAAATGTTTTTATGTGATTAAACAGATATTATAGATAGTTATTTTTTTTTAAAAGAGGACTTCATTTTTATTTTAAAAACAAATTCAACTGCATTCAAAGTTTTATAAATAATCGTTTGTCTGAACCGGGAATCGAACCCGTCAAACAAAAAACACCCGTTATACTAAGATACGACCGAAAAGCTTATCTCAAAATGAAGTCTTTTTGTTTTCAATCATATCTTCAATATTTAAGGCATTTTCCCTCTATGTGGCATAGCCGTGGGACGCCCTGTACTTTATGTATAATATATTTTTTAGTATGTATAATATATTTCTCACTGCAACTATATAATTAATATAAAGTTGCAGTGAGAATACATTACATATACAACATTTTTTGCCACAAAAATATCAGTGGTTAAAGTTCGGACTAAGCTAAAGTTTGACAACCACATGCATTTTCAATTAAGGTCAAGATCGGATATTTTTAGTCCGTACTTCACCCTTAGATATTTACATGGGGAAAGTTCGGATCTCGACTTGTAGCCACATTTAGGCTATTTTAAACATACCTATCGAGAAAGAATTGATTTTTTGACAACATAAAGCTAAATAACTTTCAAAAGAGTGCAAATACTCACCAAAAAATCAAAGAGATGTCGTCTGGGATAAGTCCGGATCACAAAAATCTTTCCAAGATGCGTAACATGTGGTGGAACAGCCATAACAGACGACCGACAATACGAAATCACCGATGCGGACTGAAGGTAGTAGCAAAACAAAATAGCGTCTTGCGCTATGTTGCCAGTATTAAAAAATTATCACAGAATCGGTAGATATTTAACATATACGTTCTTACCCCATTCACGGTCTTACCCCAACGCACCTTACTGTTATGTACTTATATATTTTAATTTCACTGATTGGGTATGTTTTAAATTAGGTTTTGCCAGCTGTTTTTCACTGTACAGAGCGATAAATAGAACCCAGTTATAGGTTCCTCCCAAATAATGAGGATGAAAAAAAAATTCAAACTTATCGTGCTTGAGAAGAATAATCACTATGGTGATTTCAATTACAGGAAATCCGAGTTAAGTCTCGCCAAAAAAACAGCTGTTTCATACAAAATATGTGAAACAGTTGATTTTTTTGTGATTTCAGTGTTGGTGTTATAGTAAAAGTTGCGTGATAACACGAGCACATGCATTCGGTAGATACCCCTTGGTATCATCAATTTGAAATGACACTGTATTTATATGTTCTTTAAGTTTATTCTTTGCAGTAAGCTTTATATAGGTCCTAGATACATCGCTTTACATCGTCCTTCTAAATGTTGAGGCTCCACATCAAAAGGATTGGAAAGTTTAGTTATCTACCTTTCCATTGCGCGTCTTTTTTGAGCTGTGCTCCTCATTTTATTTTTCGATGGTCGTCTTTTTTTCGTTTCCACTATCAAGTAGAATAATTATGAGATGCCACTGACGGAGGTAGTCCATTGAAGTAACCTTAAAGAGCACACGTTTTACTCACAACCTCGTAAATGTGGTTTAATGTAATTGAATAATATGATCGACAATCACCTTAACAAAAACTAAGACAAGTGTCTGAAAATGCCTCATCCAAAACTAGGCGAAACACCCAACGAAGGGCAAAAGAAAGTACTTCGGACGAAATAAAAATACAGCTTTCATATTCTTGCAAGTAGGTACGTGTGGAGCACTTTATTCCCAGACCGGGGCTGAGCCCAGCCACCGGTTTATCACGAAAATGGGTCGTCCACATCGGGACTTATCGCGCTGTCCGCCGCGCGTGCATACTGCGGGGTTGGCGCGGGGCCACGAAACTGCAGTGCTAGTATATCTAAGGTGTTAGGCGTACCTATTTTATGCTAAGTATCAATGGGTACCTAACCACTCAGCTCGTGACTCCCGAGCCCCGCGCCTCACGTGGGTAATGCTCTGCAATTTTTATCCGCCCTGGCTCTTGATACAAAAATACATGGAAAAATAAAAATTATTTTTCCATTCTAATATCCATTGTGATTTCTTAAGGCTACACAAAGTTAAACAAATTAATGTTTTAGATAGCTACTTAAAGGGCACAGTCTAGCGGTTCATAGAAAGTGTTCACTAAGATCCAGTCGGTACAAAGTGAATGAAAAACGGAAGAATGTAAAATACGGAACTCGTATCAGTTGAAAAAAGAAATCTAAGTCTAGCCAATTCTTCCCAAATATTTTTTGAAAAATAAATATTTTTAGCAAAACTGCAACACTCATGCGACACTCATGCAATACTGAAACAAGCCTTGGAGTAAATTACGAAAGCACCTTTAAGAATCTTAATCTGACCCGACATTTCAAAATGGTGACACTTAGTTCCAGTTTTGGCCACCGGGCCAGATAAGTTTGTTCATCCCATGGACTAAGTCCATGGTGCATCCATACTTTTTTTCTGGGTGTGTTCATAATTTCATGCCAAGAATGCGTTCGTTTCATAGCGAATTAGTAATATTTTAAACATCAATATATAAAAATTGGCTAGCTAAACAATTTAAATATTTATGCGAGGATATTATGTTTTATAAACTTTATCCATTACAACTCTCATTATGCCGGCTAGTGGTCAGGAACATTTTAGGCTGTCTCCTTTGGCATCCGTTTATAAATTGAAAGTCTGATGTGATCATTTATAAAAAATACCAATCTTCAATAAAAAATAGAATTACAAATTGGTCAGGGCACTTTAGTCTCTAAAATGGAAAGCGTTGAGATGTGTTTTTACCTTTTAATCATATAGTATATTAGGTTACCTTTATAATAATAAAAAAATACTTTGATGTTTCACCTAAATAAAATTCTTAAAAAAGTTCGCGAAGAAGCTTCCGGAAAATGATGTGAAGTGAAAGGTGATGGAATTTTTTTTATTACCTAGGAAGGCACATAGTCAGACGGACCAGTCTGTCTACTCTACAGAATACCAGTCAACCTCCAATTTAATGGCCTCACAACCTAACCCGTAACCTCTAGTATTACAAGACCGTTGACTGTCTGTACCGGATGCCATCAAATGGGTTCCTTCACCGCTAAATATGAAGCCAGCCATACAATTAGGTATTGGCTTTTATTTACGGCTAGGCTAACGGTACAGTTAGGTTAACGGTAGGGAGTAAAATAGCTATATTTATTTTGTTAGTGATAATAAATCCCGTTACAAAAAAAACGGGCTCGTTACCGTTTTTTTTTCTAAAGAATGTATATGTTGCAGGTTTATGATGAAACCGGGTATTTGAGAAAAAACCTAGGCTTTTGATCAAAAACCGAAAGAATATCGAATTATAACTATTTATAATAAACTTAAATTTTTTTTTCCAATAACCAAAATTTGCAAGATTTTTGATATATCGCACGCGATCTCAAAGAAGTCGGTTGATGAGAATTTCTGTCTTGCTTTGCTTCTCAGTTATAGAATGTAACATCAATCATCATCACCTTATGTACGAGTATTACAACCACAGGACCACCCGCACAGATCGGACTAGCGAAATTTATTGAACAAGACTAACTCTTAACTTCGCCTAACTAAGCCTCGTCCAATAAATCTCCCCAGTCCGATCTATTTCCGGTTTTAAAGGTGCCAACGGTTTGTTGCCTGATGATATCAGGTTTCTGTGTTTGCTTGTCGATTGAAACCTGCATGAGAGCGCATCTCTCTGCCAGAGGCCATGGTGGGTCTCTATACTGAATTTGGAAGTCGATTCAAAAAAATTATGGTGACCGTCAGATAGAAGATTTGGTCGATGGTTGACCTGTTTATCTGGAAACCACGTTAATCAAGACAAGGAAGGTTCTACATAGGTTTTTGAGAGGAGAATACTAGCGAAGAACTGGCCAGTAGTTAGTAGAGAGCTGCCTCGATGGTTTTGTGAATCCAATATATTTTAATATGTACCACATTTCTTTTGCTTTCTTTCTTTTCTGTACCCTAAATTCGAAGCATACTATACCAGTATACCTCTCTCCAGAACCGCATACTTTATGAGCAGTATGTAAAATTACTATTAGCAATCGACATTGATTTTACAATAAAACTAAATCAGTCTAGGTTTTTGATAATACTGATGTTTAACATAAAACTAATCAAGTCAAGGTTTTTCATCAAGAGACTAAAGTAAGATCCAAATAGTTCGATTTAAATTGCCTGTCAAGTGTCAAAACAAATCCCGGTTTATAGGTTTTAAAACGGTAATCTTATTAGCCTTACCGTTGAACTTTATACCGATAGATGTTCATGGCGCAAGTATTCTGTCCATGAGCAATATCCAGAGACCTGTGCTCGCATCGCATGGCATTTCTCATAAGCTCTGGCGGCCATTTTTCATGACCCGACCCGACTTGCTCCCTGCAACTAAAGGCTTATGCCCCGTAGTTTAGGGGTCCACGGGCTAAGGCCAAACTCATGACTCACCTCCGTGACTTGAGTTCAACAATGAAAAATGGGAGATATTCGAGTATGGAATCTTGGAGATGTATAAGGAAATACTTATAATTACGTAATAGATAGTTAGGACTTCGTCGTTTTAAGTGATACATTGTCTTTTGCTCATCTCTAAATGCTAGATGAACAAGGAATTTTTTTGTGTATTAGTGTGTATTAGATTACACATTTAATGCAAATAAAAACCTATTCCATTCTATTGATTTAGTTTATTTTTTAACCCAAACGAAAAAGGAGATGTGTTTGTACTTTATAAGTTTGACGTATGTGTCTGTGTATCTGTTGGGATGTGTCTGTCTGAAGTATCGCCACTTCCAAACGAATGGACCGATTTCGATGCGGTTTTCTTTATTTGGAAGCCAGCCATGACTCTTCATTAAAATCGGTTTAATAAGTTTTGAAAATATTTTTTGTATTTCTTAACTTGCCAAATTCACTTACTTACTTTTTCTGTCGGTTTGGATGATTTCTGTGCTTGCTTTTATGAGAGCCGGCACACCCTTGCCGCAATCCTCACCGAGGCAATCCCGCAAACTTTCACGTTGAAAACAAAGGCTTTGCATTATGCTCTTCGCGCTCTTTTTCTGCCGTTCAGAAATGGCGCCAGATTACATAATTGTTTTAAACTTTTGAAAAATGTTACAGTTACACCTTAGAAATGTTGTATGAGAATTGCAATCATTATTTGTAAATTCGTTGATCTACTATAAGCCTATCACGTAGCCTATATTGACATCTTTTGACTTAAATGATGAAATTTTCATTTAGACTAAAATCATGTGTGAGTGCTTGCGTTTATCAACGATTCATCATTGGCCTTAGACATATGTTATAGATGATTTAAACAGCGGCACTGTTAATGGGCCGGCGCTTTCTCTGATGGCTGTAGTGGCCACCACGGGAAAGACAAATTCGGTCGCACAGTGAACAGACAATGATTACACTGAGTCTTATTGTAGATTCTCTGCATTTATTTTCATTTTATTCATAATACATTAATTGTGCTAACCAGCAACAAAAATGTGTTTTTTTTTATCAGCGAACACACTGAAATTAAATTTAAGTATGTTTTTGACTAATCTTCACTTGTTTCTTAAAGCATTTATTTTTTATATTTATACTGACAATGTGTTTGCTCTACCTGACCTTTCCATTCCAATTTAGTGGTGTTTAGATTAAGTAGGAAAGCGGACCCTGGCAAAGGTCGGGATAAGCGCTAGGACGACGATGACTGACAATGTGTTATGGTTGTACCATGACACCATTAAACCAGGACAATCTTTTTTATTATCTTTTTTTAGTTAGACTAGAAAGGCGTGTCAAACCTACTCTATGTATGTGACGATGCGGCCGAAGATTGAGTATGCCTATCTAGAAACAGCCTATTCATTCTCGACTTGAAGGGGTCTAAATTATAATAATCAAGGAATACAATTGGTTTTTTGGCGATTGGTACCCCGTGACAATATTTATTTACGGTTTGCATACTTAGAAGGCTGAAATCCAAACAAGCCGGTACAAAGAAAGGCAGAATATTTGTAAGAACCTTAACGTCCATCTTTGTATCCAGTGATGTGATATTATAAAATTCTTCCCAGCGGGATGTGCCGTTGTCTGTTGACCACTAACAATAGCACGATATTAAAAACGTTGACTTCGTAACGCTTGGTGCTGGATGTGGCTACTTAGTCTTCTGTGTTGGGCTGGCGACCACGGAGTAGAGCTGTTGTATTATAGAGTTTTTACGGGGTCGGTAACGCGCGGGCGATGCCCCTGGTATTGCAAACGTAGATAGGTTGCGGTGACTGCTTACCATCAGGCGAGCCGTAATATTGTTTGCTACCTTAGTGGTATAACAAAAAGTATGGATAGATTTCTATTTCGCCCCAAGGTAGATAGCGTTTCATCTTTAAAGTGCCGTGGTTACCAGGGGAACTACATTATTATTAATATACTCTTTATTGTACAAAAACACACAATGAATGTCACAATACAATGTACAAAGGCGAGCTGATCCCTAAAAGAGATATCTTCCAGCCAATCTTACATTTTGTGAAGCGACTCTTCATAAGTAGGTACTAAATGTTGACACAGATTGTACGGAACTCACGGTTAATCTAAGCTCAAAATTTTGACATGAACAATTATAACATTAAAACATTTATTTTAATAAAATATAGGAAAATTATTACTATTATTCATAGAACTTGGATGGATAACAAATAAAACCTCTAAATACAAAAATGTAACCACTGATTTTCCAATTTTAAAATCTTGTCAAAATCAAGTTTTGATTCTTTATCAAACTTCAAAGCCTTCTTTAACCAAAGTATTCGATGGTTGCAAACCAAAATAATTGTGCGCGTCGTATCTTCATTTCTGAGCTAAACATTTCCTTTCTATAGGCCTGCTGGAAGAAATTTCTTTTAGAAATAAGTAGTGCCTGTTGTGTCAGTTATATCTATGTAATATCTCTGTATTTCTTTATTGTGTGCAATAAATAGTTAAATAAATAAAAATATTGGAGGTAGAGCATAGATAGAACCTCGACTTATAGCGAATATACACAGTCAATCTGTCACAACTACATACAAATTACTCAATGTTATACAAAAGCTGGTACATTTAGATGACCAAGGCCACTAAATTTGACAATAAAATAGCAGTGGAGACGTATTTGACAACTTAAAGCCGTTCTTTTTGGACACGTTATATGCACCATTAAAAAAGAAACAAAATATAGATTGTGACTTCAGAGTAGGCTTCTATGTTTTAATATCCAATTACTTTTGGTTGCAAAGCTGTAACCGTTTATGTAGTTTGGTTGCATTTGACACTGAGGCTCAAAACACCCATAGAGTGAAATTGTATGTATGTATGTAAAGTGTTTATTGCAATTTAAAAATAAATACAGTAATGAGAAAAATGACATTTTACAAATCAAAGGGGGGCTAATCCCACAATGGAATTTCTTCTAGCCAACCTTAGACCCTCTGAAAGGAGATATTAAGAGCGGTAAAGGCAACATTGAGCACTTATAACTAAACTTCTTTTATTTTACAGGTATTATTTAACCTAAACAATAGACAATTGTTCTCGAAGAGTTGCCTCCGGCGTGGTTCGGATTCGTAGAACCAAGTGGGTACATAAAGTTAAATAATGGATGGGTAAGATGATGATCTTTGACCATTATTAACTTTTAGCCTTACTTAACTTTAAATTGGAAAAGTCTGTCTGAATGAGGATAATGCTTGCATTATTCCGTTGTTGGGTGGTTCGGGTCGGTCTTATTTATTTATTTATTTCCATACAGTCTTACAGTCTTACAGTAATGAAATTTAGGTACATATAAGTATATAGACTCATCATCCGAGCGGTCAGTCCCGGCTTCTGCTAGGGTCAGCTTTCCGACTCATTCTCCTCCATTTGAAAATGAAACTAAATCGCAAAAAATTACCTACTGATTATATCTACTTAATCTCAAATTAACTAAAATAATCATCGTCGGCGTTATATCCCGATGCGCCCATGTACACGAGGGCCCGGGGTCCGCTTTTACCATGAATCAGGATTTGGAAGATCGGGTAATTTTATTCATAAATCAAGAAACTATGAATCTGGCACCTCTCGTTCACGAGTCGGATTACACTTAGCAACTCGGCCGCCGACGCTCCTATATCTCAGATTGACTAAATATCATAACATTTCGTGATAACTTGACTTTATAGATGCTGCACAGATAGGAGTTGTAGCGGTGGAAATTATTTGTTAAGTTACCTATCCTTTGCTTACCTACTTCCGGAGTCAGTCAAAAATGATTTTCGATTGATTTTAGTTTAGAAAGTATACTTCGGCCAGAGAATTGTCCAGGCTATCCAGCGGGGTTTTGCGGCCAGCCTTCTGGACACTTATTCGGTTACTGGGGACCTTGGGCAAAATTTAAATAAGTTAAGTTTTGTGTCTTTTTTTATGTAGGTATATTTTTTGTATTATGTAAAAATTGTAAATATCTCTTATAAAGTAATGAAATTATATAATAAAATAAAAAAAATAAAGAAGGTCATCATCATCATCTCGGCGTTGTTTTTTTTTTTTTTTATGTCATACGGTATGCAAACAGGCAAGCGGGCCACCTGATGGAAAGTGATCACCACTGCCTATAGACATTAGCAACACCATGGACATCGCCAATGCGTTGTGTGCCGGTTGCGCTCCCACGCGGCACGTGAGGCCCCGGGGTCCGCCTAAACCAAGAGGGTACTTAGTAAAATTTGTTAAAGTAAACAGTTCAAAATTGTAAGCTCTACCAATATGCTTCCATGAAACATAATATTTCCACTTTTATATCTTCGTCACTCATGTTTGCCATTTTGAAGCTATTTTGTAACAGCTCTTTGTTTTTACACAGTTTAAAGCGGTGCTTTAGATTGCGCGCGTGAGACAGACGACAATGTTTGTTATGAGTTTTCCTTTGAGTGGGAAAGGGACAACGTACACAATGCAGAGGTCAAACTGTATGTGCTCCACATTCTCCTGCTAGCTATAATGTTTTTTCTATCTCGATGTAAAATAAGTGTTCACATTATGAGTTGAGGTTACGATTTAGACAATGTAGGTACTTAGTTATAAAGCTAGTAAAAACAGGTTTAATAAGTATATTTTTTTTTATAATTAATAAAAATGAAAAGGACACAATGCATGCTCCATCTTCGCCGCATCGTCACTTACGACCAGTAGGCCTAGCACAAGTTGCTCTCGCGCGCGATAGGCGAGAAAAAGAGCGACATAGGTATTGCTATCTCTTCCTTAGTACTGAGAGAAAGAGACAAACGCTCTCTCGCGGCGCGAGCTTTGTCGCTGTCACACATGTGCTACGGCCACTGGTGAGTTCAAATGCGGGCTAGTCTTGCTAAAAAAATCTCTAGTATAAATAATATAACTAATATAAGTTATCTCTTTAATATGATAGCTAACATCGACATAACGTCGATCGAAACCTATAGTTGGTAGGTATATAATAATAAATATAAGCTGATGAAGCAATTATAGTCACTACAATGGGAAGCAATAATTGACATCTCATATCGACAAATAAACAGTAAATTGAGTGCTGCACTAATTAACAACCAATATTGCCCGCGGAATAGTGCCAGTGGCTGCCAAACTGGCGTGGTTCCGACTGAAAATTGTTTCTATAAAAAGTTATTACAATTTTGGAGATCATAGGTATTAATACGAATAGCCAGAGAATTGCTTGTAGATCGCGCTGACCTAATACAGTCTTTACAAGTTATTCTTAATATTATAAATGCGTAATTTTTTAAGAAGTTATTCCTTTTCTTTCTTTTTTTGAGCAATTTTTCTTTGATTGTTTGTTATTCCTTCACGCAAAAACTACTGAAATAATGTTGATTAAACTTTAGTGTTGTAGCTGATATCTTTAAATAGCAAATTGACTACAATACTTTTTGAGTTAATTTGTTTGGATTTGTACTTCAAATAAGTCAATGTATTTAGAGTTATGTGTTCCAATCTGGTCAGGTTCCCCTAAGAGCCGGGTTACGGAGGTCAGATGACAGTCACTCCACTGTGTTTACCTGATCTGCCTGCTGGAGATCATGATCAAGGCGGACCCTGGGCCTTCGTGCGTTAGAGTTATGTGGATAATGCAAATCGTTGTCGTACGTGCCGTTGTCTTTGTCTATTAGAACGTACTTTACTGTGCATTCACTCATGGAAAGATGAAATGAGATAATGCCGCCAGTGTTAGCAGAGCCAGTAGTGGCAACAATATAAGTCAGTAAAACATATCAGTGGCATGCTAGGGCAGGTAAATCCTAAGCACAGCATTGATAGTACAAAACAGACAAATTCTGGCCAGACTTACTAATTTGAAATAGTTTGGGAACCGATGTTTTAATATTATACTGATTCCTGATATTGTGATGAAGAGACTGTGCCATTACGTGGCGTTATTAAACAATAACAATAATATAATATGAGCTTGATTACGATATCATGTTTAATCCTACCTACGAAATAATTCTGGATGATTGAAATATACCTACTACAGAGATAGTTTGAAATATTGCCTGTTGATTAAAGGATTACGGGACAGATAAATAACATACAAAGTATGATTAATACTTAGCCTTACAGCTGGTAGGTATTTCATCGAAGGACACGGAAGGAAGTAAGTTCGGATCCTAGACCACAGAATAGAGAGAGAAGTTTTTTTTTTTTTTATTTATAAGGAAAACAAACAGTATTACACAAGTATTACACATAAACAAAACATATCAACAGACTTACAGTTCCATAATTCGGATACAATTCTTTTACTTTTATCGAGCTTACAGCAGTTATACATCATCATCATCATCATCATCAGCCAGAAGACGCCCACTGCTGGGCATAGGCCTCCCCCAGAGATCTCCACAAAGACCGGTCCTGTGCTTTCCGCATCCAGCTGGTACCTGCGATCCTTACTAGGTCGTCGGTCCACCTTGTAGGAGGCCTACCCACGCTGCGTCTATCGGTACGTGGTCGCCACTCGAGAACTTTACTGCCCCATCGGCCATCTGTTCTTCGAGCTATGTGCCCTGCCCACTGCCACTTCAGTCTGGCAATCCTTAGAGCTATGTCGGTGACCTTGGTTCGCTTGCGGATCTCCTCATTTCTGACTCGATCGCGCAAAGAAACTCCGAGCATAGCTCTTTCCATTGCCCTTTGGGTAACAGTGAGCTTTCTTATAAGGCCCATAGTGAGTGGCCACGTTTCAGCTCCGTAAGTCATCACTGGCAACACACATTGGTCAAAGACCTTCGTCTTGAGACACTGCGGTAATTGGGACGAAAATATGTGGCGTAGCTTCCCGAACGCTGCCCAACCGAGTTGGATTCGTCGATTGACCTCTTTCTCGAAATTGGACCTACCTAGCCGGACTATTTGTCCTAGGTATGTATAGTCGTCAACAACTTCAAGTGGAGTGCCTCCAACTGTCACTGGAGTAGGCACAACATGGACATTCGACATAATTTTCGTCTTGTCCATGTTCATTTTAAGACCTACTTGTTGAGAGGCACTACAGAGGTCATCGAGCATTTTGCCCAAGTCTTCCAGGGTTTCAGCCATGACTACGATATCGTCAGCAAATCTGAGGTGCGTGAGGTACTCGCCGTTAATATTGATGCCAAGTCCGTCCCAGTCCAGAAGCCTAAAGATATCCTCCAGTGCAGCGGTAAACAACTTCGGAGATATGACATCACCTTGTCTAACACCTCGCTGCAGCTGAATAGGTTCTGTGGTCTTGTCCTGGAGACGAACTGACATAGTGGCGTTTTTGTACAAACACTTCAATGCTTCGATATATCGATAGTCAATTTGGCACCGCTGTAGAGACTGGAGCACCGCCCAAGTTTCGATCGAATCGAAGGCTTTTTCATAGTCCACAAACGCCAAGCATAATGGCCGGTTATACTCTTCGGTCTTCTGTACAACCTGCCGCAGCGTATGTATGTGGTCTATTATACTAAAACCTTTTCGGAATCCGGCTTGTTCGGGAGGCTGGAAGTCATCAAACCTGCGTGCGAGACGATTCATAATGACTCTCGAAAACAGCTTATAGACATGGGTCAGTAGCGATATTGGTCTGAAGTTCTTCAAGAGAGCCTTATCACCTTTCTTGAAGAACAATATCACTTTGCTTCTGTGCCATGCTTCCGGCGTTTTGCCCTCGAGGATGACGGAATTGAACAGCTTCTGAAGGGTCTTAAGCACAGGTTTGCCACCAGCTTTCAGAAGCTCAGCCGTAATTCCATCATCACCCGGCGCCTTGTTGTTCTTAAGCTGTTTGAGAGCCATACTAATCTCGTACAGGCTGATGTCCGGGATATCTTCGGTGTAGTGTCGGGTCAACTTGGCTCTGGGGTCTTTTGCCATACTGGTAACAGGTGCCCGTGTTGTCGTGTATAACTGTCCATAGAACCTCTCGACTTCCCTCAAAACCTCGGACTTGGTCGAAACAACTCTGCCGTCATCCGTTTTCAGTCTCGTCAACTGACTCTGTCCAATCGACAGATCTCTCGCAAAGACTTTAGAGCCTTTGTTCCGCTCAATCGCCGCCTCAATATTGGTAGTATTGAAGCGGCGTATGTCGCGAGTCAGAGACTTGAAGATCTGTCGATTAAGTCGCCTTAATTGAGAGACATCATCAGGGGACTGCAGAGTCATTTCGCGTCTTTCTTCGATGAGTTTGAGGGTATCGTCAGAGATTTTGTTTGTTCTGTTTGTACGGCAGGCCTTATAAAACTTTGACCCAACCGTATAGACAGTTTCCATGAACCTGTTATTATAGTCGTCCACGTCGACGCACTCTCTTAGGCACTCGAAGCGATTTTGTAATTCGAGTTGAAAGCTCTCGGGGTTTTGGATTTGGATGGGTACAGGCCGGAGCGTGGACCTCATCAATCTCGATCTTTCCAGCTGGGGATTAATATTCAATGTGCCTCTTACCAAGCGGTGATCACTGCCAATTTTATCCCAAGCAATAGTACCCAACATGATCATGTTTAGGCGCCGGTTGCTTATGCTGATTGCTATTCAAGATGTATGCTTATAACAACAATTCGTGTACTCTCTTTCTATAAAGAGATATAATTGCCGCGAAAATGTCGACACTGATTAAACATTTATTATAATAATTACAAGAACGTCTAAAGAAAGTATTTTTTGCATAATTTGTTCGAAAGGGTGGGATATGAAAAGTAGCAATGGTACGTGAGGAAGGTCGAGGTATTCTTAATGTAATTTTATTCAATAGCGATTCGGAATTAACTAATTGTTTACAATTTTATACAGAAATATGGCATCTCAGTAAATACGTCTAGTTTCCAGGGACTTAAATCTTAAGGTTGTGTGAGTTTTGCCATTAGAACATTGGTTTTGAATTTATCTATATTCCTACATTGCCAATGCAGTAGTAGATATCACATTAGCCTAAAAAAATTAAACAATTGATAGTGGTCATTTCAGCCCGCGGGCTAAGTTACATATGGGCTGAGTTGAGCCTTGATAGAATATCACTTGTGAAGTTCTTGCTCGGTCGTCACTGTGGGAAAGCACGCAGATACATCAAAACCTACTCAGTTTCACAACGTGTCACTAGATGACTCTGAGCGATAGATGGAACGACGATGAGGTAAAACTATCTATCTACAATACTGTTATTTATTTATTTAACCATTTATTGTGCACAATGAAGGTTACAATAATATATAAATATAAAGACATGTTAATGTTAATTTGTACATATAACATTATCCATACAATTCCCTATGAAACGGGTGTTTTAATGCCGCCACAATCGACAGTATGAGGCGGACCCCGGGCCCTCGTCCTCGAAAGCACAACCTCCCATTAACGCTAAGATGATTCTTTTCTTTATGAATCGAGAGTATGTTGCCCGTAAACGGTTGGTAATTTGGAATCGTGGTTAAGGTAGAAGTTGTAGATAATTTTTGACGACGAAAAGTTGTAGATATTGTCGAGCCCGCAGCACCACCCTGAGTCGAAAAGTTGTGTAACATAAGTATCCTTTTTAAAATCAATTTATTGGCCTTGTAGTGCATGCAGAAATGCATAGCTTGAAAGATGCGGGCTACCGGCGGTATACGGTCGGTATGCCCATACGAATGAAAAATATGTTTCAATTGACAGCGCAACAATGTCTGTGTCGTAACAATGCTCATATTAGTCTCAGTTGGCGAACTGCGCTGCCTGCCCCTGCCCTTTGAGCCTTAGATAGTGTTCATTTTAGAACAAACTGCAATCTTTCTAGTTTATGAATAAGTTTGGTCCTTCGAGTTACAAGTACCGAAAATCATAACCTGCGCTATTTAAAAAATACAATCTCACCAACCTTTTGACGACCTGAGCGGTTCAGTTGGTTTACCGGTCTGCCACGCAGAGGTCGCTGGTTCGATTCCCGGCCGAGCAGAAATTGAAATTATGTATTTTAATTTCTGTTACGGGTCTGGGTGCAGCATGTATTAAAAAGTATGCAAGTAGTTTATCAGTTATCCAACACATATAACACAAGATTTGCTTACTTATACTAGATGGATACTTATATTTATTCATCACATTTTATTTGGCCACGTCTTTTGAAAACCAGTACGAAGCCAGTGCAACTCGCTGGTCGAGGCACAAAGTTAACAACAACGCAATTAGATTGCCCAAACATCTCGCCGTTAAAGGAAAAAGCGACGCCCATTATTATAAAATACGCCTTAAAGGTCCGGATTTTCGCCGTAACATGAAACCTATCGGGTTCCCCTCCTTTCTAAACATGGGCGAGGAAATACGCTCATTGAGGGAGCGACACAATACAGGTGGGCCTTTTCGGGCTTTAATAACAAGGTAACAGGGAACGGGTCTTGGTTGTGACGCCTTATCTCCAAGGAAGGATCCCGGAAGGGACGTATCTCTATTGACGTATTGGGCGATAATAACACATTGAAAGCCAAGAATGGACGGTGGTAGGTGTGGCATTTTATCCTGTCGCTTTTGGTAGTGTTTATAGACTGAGCGGACGCGACAGTTGGAGGTGTAACATTTATTACAGTATATGCAAAGCGAGAATGTCTTATCTTGAACGCACACTCATGCAGTGCGCTGCGCAGTGCACTGCACGATGTGGCAAAACTTGTTACCCGCCGAGCAATTTGTATGCAAGTACATTGACAGATGGCGGAATGTCCCACTGTGCAGTGCGCCGCGCGGCGCACTGCATGATGGGGCAACACCCGCAATTGAAGCCCGAAATGTCAGTTCTGTATGAATTTTGTATACGTTTTTCAATTTGGCCCCATCGTGCAGCGTGCGGTGCGATGTCAGTAGATGTCAACATGAAACGTCACATCTGACTGTTTCTTTTTACCAACAGTTCGAATCTTTCCTCTTTATGTGACACAGTTCACACACATATATCTGTCTACTTTTTTTAGTACAGATACAACGCGTGTGAATGAAATAGGAAACCGACCTTGTCAAAGAAAGTTTGACCGCTGATGCGTAAGCCCCTCCCCTTTTTCTGATTCTTTAACATGAACGAAGTTGTTTCGCTTTCGTGATCCTGTCGTCATTCTCTTCTCAGTTCATCCCGAATTATAAATAAGGCATGTTTGGTTCTAGAACACTAGTTTCTAAAAAGAAATGCTGGTACTCGTAGAAATCTACATTTCGGATGGCACCTGTCAACCTTAAAACTGTAATAACTCTGAAACGATCGCTTCTAGAACACTAGTAGTAGAAATTATAGTCGAGATCTACATTCCGGATGACAGCTGTCAATCTTAAAACTGTAATAACTTTGAAACTATTTGCCTTAAAACGCTTGTTCCAGAACAGCAAATACTTATAGACATCGACGGGCACTATAATTTCTTTTTAGGATCTAGTTTTCTAAGAGCAATGGTTTCCGAGTAATTTAAGTTATATACACTCTCTTTATATTTACTACTGATGTTATACTTTGTAGTTATAGTTTTGAATGAGCCATCATGGTATACACTCAGTTTAAGTAAACATTCGTAAAGGAAAGAAATATCTACGTTTTAAAACATTTTGTTGTAATATTGTCCCAAAATCATGTCTTCAACCAGTTGAGGACAAATTTAAGCAGTGCGGTTTATCCTACAACAGAATCAATCAATGTCAATAAAAATTCCTAACATGACCGAATCAACCTTCTGAATTTAAAAATTTTGAAGTTTTTATGTTCTTATATCCTCAAGATAATTTAATTGAATGTATTATCATAGAGCCTGTAACCATCGGACAATCAATACGCTTTTAAAATCGGCCAAGTAGTTTTTGAGCTAGAATAAACATCCATACAAACATTCATATCAATATACATACACACAAACCCCTTTCTCCCGCAAGAGTACGACATTGACGACATACGACAGAGACGACATTGTTCCACTTGCTATGGTCCTGACAAATCTCTGTCGATTCTTCCACGTTTATCAACTTTACATACATAGATTGTTAACTTCATTACCCTCCCTTAGCTACATCGTAGTCGGGTAAAAAGTATCAGTTATAGTATAGTATTCGCGGAAGTTGCATGGTTCAATTTCTTTAGATATTACTGATGTTATACTTCTTAGTTAAAATATGGAATGACTTACCACGGTCTACAGATGCTGAATCTATGGACACCTGTCAGAAGTAAACATCCAAAGAAAAAATTCGTTTTCAAAGATTTTAAAGTAAAATTATGTCTTCTTCCGAGGATGAAGACATGTTGGCCGTACTGCAGATGGTTAATATGCAAAAATGTAGACGACCCCGACGTAAATATTGGGTGTACCCTATATGGAATACCGGTGAAAAAAATAGACTTACCAGTTGATGGTAAACCTGGAAATGTATACGGACCGTTTTCAGCAGGTTTTCAGGATGTCACCATTATGTTATAATCAAATATTAACCCGAGCCAGATCAAGGTTACAAAAACGGCACACAAATTGTAATGTCAATGTAGCATTGACAATAATATAAATTAAATAATCATCGTGGCGTCATTATGATGATGTTGACTTCAATATAATGTTTTATGAGCTTGTTGAAAAACATCCTGCACCATACGATTATAATCGATCAGATTACTCTAAACGGAACGTGAGAGACAAGATGCGGATAATGATAGTAAGGAAATTAAACGGCAAATTACGTGGGGACATAAATGTCTGACCATGCCAGCCCGCTAGGCACGGGAAGGAGAGTTCAACCCAGAAGCGATGGCTAGACGTCGATAAGAACGACATGCGTGCCAACAAACTCACCACCAAGGATACCGAAGACCGAGCGAAGTGGACCAAGAGGATTAGGAAGGCGGACTCCTGGCAACCGAAATTTAACACCAAGACGATAATAATGATGATCTTGGCGTCAAATCCTGTTTGTGCTCTCGCACGTGAGGACCCGGGGTCCGCTTTGACTATGATCCAAGATTTAGCACATCAGGCAATTACAGTGGAACGACTGCCAACTGACCTCCATACATAAGGTCGACATAAGGTCAATAATCATGCGAGTCGTTTAAAATAACGCGCGTAAAAGCGCCGAAAAAGCTCTCGTGCAAACGTTGCCTAACTCACAATCATTCGTAAATCTCTCGTGCGAACGTTGCCTTACTTAAAAACCAGAATAACACCACCGTTTTCTTTGTTGTCACCGTGACGTGGCACTGCGTGGTGCGCCGCGCAGTGCACTGCACTGCATGAGTGGAGCTAGTCGCTTAGACAACGAGGTGAGCTATATCAAAATTAGGAATTGCATCCCGGTGCATCAATAATGATGATCCCTGTGCAACGTACTTGAAATTAAAAAATTTGTTAAACATACATACATAAAGCTCACTCTTCTGACCCACAGCTGGGATAGGCAGAGACGATGGCCCGGCACTTAGCTCTGTCCTGACAAAACTCCCTAGCCGCAAAACAGAAAAAAGAGGCAAATTTGTTTCAGTATGCAAATTCCTATATCTATTACGATTCTAGTGTTAGAGATAAATCGCACGCGTACTTACTTTTACGCGAATTTCAAAAGTTCGCAAGTTGACAAACTTTAGAAATTCGCGCATGTTGCACAGGGATAAACTTCTTAATTTTAATAGGTAGGTATACATTACTAATCTCGTCGTCTAAGGCGTTCTTGAAAATTTGCATACTGTTAAAAATGGGACACTTTCAACCGTCGCGTCCGCTCAGTCTATAAGGCTTTCGGTTCTCACAAAGAAAACTCGTTTATTTATAGCATTATTTTGTTGTTAACTGTCAAGGAGATTGACATTTTAGATGTCAGAGTCACTATGTGTGATAATCAGTATCACACGTAGTTACTTTATGTAAAATATTTTCAAAATCTGTAGCACTGTGTGTCTGTGGGATCTGTAGTCTCTTCTAAACTTTATGCTATGCTTAAGTTGGTAAAAATATTGCTAACAATAAAAAGCATTGCACCGACACCAGACGTAAGCACTAGACACCTACCTAATTAGACAAAAAGTTTGAACCATTGTTACAAACCTGTAGGTACCACTTATCTCGACGGTTCGAAAGTTAAATAAAACTACTCAACTCCTTGCACAAAGACCACCAAGAACTTGCATCTAATAATGCGAAAGCAACTCGCATTCAATAGATAGCGTAGGTATCCCGGGAAGTTCCACTCATTCCCGCACTCCGGGATTGCGGGAGCCCGGGAACTGCTCTAGTTGCGAACTTACCCGGTATACAACTTTACAATTCCCACTAATACGGGTAAACTTTCGAAAGTAACTCAAAATTGAGATGAACTAGCGGTCTAGAAAGGCTTTGTTAGTAAAATATTCAAAGGTTTTTGTTGCTACAAAATTTATGACAGACTTATGTCTATACCCTAGTATAGACCATAGTAGTTAATACTAGGACTGATGTTGGATTTACAACTTTTAGGGCATACCGACACACAGGAAAAACTATCTATTGTACAACAGATCTAGTCAATAGGGTAGGAGAACTTGATAATTTCTAGTCTATATATATCTTCATGGTCTTGTATGACTAACAGTTGTTTCTGTTGGTGCATATTTTTCACTCCGCCACAAGGCTGAACTAAAACACTCTACCACAAAATAGTTAATAATATCGTCATAGAAACGGAAAGGCGTTGTATACATTTTCACCTTCACTTGTATGGATGGGTTTCCGTTACATTTGGCATTGTTAACCAAAAAAGGGAGTTGGGAGATACAACTCCCTTTTTTAGTTTTATAAAAGGTTATATCGAAGTCATTCATCAGTCATCATCATATCAGCCAGAAGACGCCCACTGCTGGGCATAGGCCTCCCCTAGAGATCTCCACAAAGACCGGTCCTGTGCTTTCCGCATCCAGCTGGTACCTGCGATCCTTACCAGGTCGTCGGTCCACCTTGTAGGAGGCCTACCCACGCTGCGTCATCAGTCACAATATTGAAAATATAGCTGATAGAGATGCCATACTGTTGGGGGGAGGCGTTCAATGTTACACTGTGCATATAATTGCAAATTTTATTGCTCTCAGGAACTTCACTCAAATGAAGTGCTAGAGATAAGTGATAAATACCGTCTTTACTATCGTGTGTCTTCATGTTATGACGTGTATGAGAGTTCCTTCCTGAAAAGTCACAGTTATAACCGTGACGTTACTTAACACCCACCTCTAGTACTTATTTCTAGTGAAGGCCTATGTATTAGCAAAAAAATCAGATTATACGGATATTTTTACCTATGCCGCAAGTACAAAGTAATTTCAACATCACGATGACTTTCTAAACGACTCTTCTTTATTCCACCCAACTTTGTCTAAGAAATGTATTCGCCACATAAAATTGATTTTAACCCAAAAATTTCTTATCTCAAAAACAGTTTCCTCTGAATTGACGTCGGTGTCACCGCTAACCGGAATTCCTGGGAGCCAGTTGAAAACAACTCTCCCAAATCAGGTTAAGTATCAGAAATTCTGACAACCATTTACAGCAAACAACTTGCAGAACCCGTTTCTAAAATGGGTTATTGTTAACAAAATTATGAAAGAAATCGAAACGTTTCATTAAACTTGAATTGCACGGAGCAACGGTAAAAGGTTGCGTGAAAATCGAATTTAAATTAATGACAATGAATTTGCTTTTTGTCTGGTAAATAAAACAGGACCTTTGTTGAAGCCTCAAATTTCTAAGAATTTAGGTGAATATCGTCTTTCTTAGAAGTTTTGATGTCATTATTTGAAGTTGTCTTTTTGCTAGACAATACTTAATAGTATCTTAACTTAAACTTTTTACGACAAAATTTAAATTTCGAGTGATTTTCTTAATTTGTCATATCTGCATACAAGTATTAACACTCTACTATCTTAGCCCGACATATGGTTCCTTGAAGATCCTATACAAAGACAAGCACAAATGACCCAGATCCCAGAAGCCACATTAAAATTTTCAATTTTTGAGAATCCCTTTAATTTCTGCTCAGCCGGGATTCAAATCTGTGACCCTCTACAAAACTGACCAATAGGTGACTTATTTATTATTTATCTCATATGTGCTGGAAAAAAAAAATTAGAAAGACCCACAAAAAATGTCTGGCCCAAAATTAGTTTAACAAGGAAAACGTCCATCAAGAATCTTTAGTAAAGCCGAAGAACAATAGTTAGAATTAATTAAAGTCGATATTTGAAGGAAAAGATCACTTTATCCACAGAAGATAACATGTACGCCCCGGGGAATACAAGCGAAAGTTTTTCTCGTACTTTACTAAAAGGGTTTACCGAATTAACTTTCGCTTGCGAGATCCGCGAAAAAAAATTTAAGTTTGAGGGTACCTTGAAATTTTTGGCCTAAAATAATACAAAAATACCCTCATGCAGACGACTATTGAATTTGATAGAAGGAAGCCGATTGACTCAAATCACCTAACATCTGGTTTGTTGGAATTTGTTGAGCGGTTCGTAAGTTGGTCGTATGATGACCAACATAGATAGTGCATAGATACATAATACATACGATCGGTTGAGACATTATATGCCCACGGCGTCCATGTCAAAATAATGTTCTAAAACTTTACCCAACTCATTGCAATTTTCCTCCAAATTCCGAGCTAACCATCTTTCGCAGCGCGTTGACAGTGAGGGCGGACTTAAGACCTTTTGCTCCATACAATGCTAGACAAAAGTGGGCCTGAAACCTCCGTGTCAAAGGTCTGACGAAGCTAATTAAAAGCTTTTGTGAATGGACCCCTGTCGGGGAGCTTTTTACGGAAAATAGGGTTGGCGCGCTTAGATACCTAAAGTGAAATTAATAAGAAATTTGTGGTCTCCTTGCAAATATCATGTATCAGTAGTATTTACTTTTTCAAGCAGCCTGGAACATTGTTCGCCGAATGAGATCATCGGCTTATCTCGTTGAGTATTAACGTTCTTATGATGACGACAATGTCGAAAGCGTGAGCCATATAAGTAAGCTTATTTTGACATCACGCGATTCAGGTAGTTTGGTTTGGTAGAGCGTCTTCATCGTTCATACAATAGATATACATTCTATATTTAACCACAAAATTCGGCCATGTACCAATGAATGTTTTCTTTCGACGCTCTTACGGTGAGGGACGAACCATCGTGATGAAACCTGCACATTCAGGCGTCTGAATGAAACCATGATAAAATCTAGTCATGTTCCCCTGTTAACAGGGTCTCGGAGGTCAGATATTATGGCAGTCGTTTCACTGTAACTATCTGATCTGCCAAATCCTGTATCATGGTCAAGACGGACCCCGAGCCCTCGTGCGCGAGACAACCGGGACATTAAGGTGCAGATGATTTTTTTACTGGCTGTAAATAATGCACATCGGCTACTTCGGCTTTGAAGAGCATATCTATCGTTCGTACAATAGGTATACTTATCTTCATGGACATAGGTAAGCGATGATAGTTTCCACAAAACGTATTGCGTGAAGGGAAACAAACATCCGAAAATCCATCTTTAGGGTGCGTCCAAATCTCGCGAAAGCGTTGCGAATGTGCCGGTGCCACTTTCGCCTAATGTATTAATCGAAACAAAATTTTCGATGTGTTATTGTCATTCTCTGTACGGACCCTGGGGATTCAGGCGAGGGGTGTGCCGCGCGGGGGCCTAACCGGGACATATCGGGATAATCATCATCATCACAGCCCGTAACAGTCCACTGCAGGACTTAGGGCCTCTCCCACAAAAGGGGAGGTTATTGCCATAATCTCCACGCTTGGCAGGCGGGTTGGAGATCGCAGTGTTTAAATATAACAATGGAAAATCCTGCTGCCCATTTTTCAGATTACGGAGACTCTTGATCTTTTGCCTCGACAACATTAGTCGCCTTGTACGACACCCATGAGTGTAAGGGGTTGGTGCTATTCTACTCTGCCGGACACCACACGGCCTATGATAATGATGATGACGAATTGTCGTTCGCTGCCAGTGACACATGGCAGTGACAACATAGATATGTTGTCATGGATATGAAGAGACTCGCGAGTAGAAACTGTAGAAACAAATTAGAAATAGTAAGTAAGTAATAAAATCAATTCAGTTTATCTTTCCAGATAACATTGTTAATGAAGAAATCAAGTCAATAATTATCAATTAATGATAATAACACTCAGCTAAAAAGATAAACAGCAACAGTTCAGGAGAATACATTGGAAACAAAGCAATGGCTTTGAGGAAATTATTTTTGTTTTCTTACTTGTTTGTAATCTATTCGTTTGGTGAATGTTCTACGGTTGTGTCTGCTTTTGGGTACCATGAAAGGGTTGGGATACCCTTGGCTGAAGAAGTGTTGAAGACGGAAAGGCTTTCTGCTGTTTCAAGGATCGTGGGTGGCAGCCAGGTCTCCATTGCGTCAGCTATACCACATCAGGTACAGTGCATATTACATGAATAGCTAGAATATTATGACCTGTAGAAATCCTAAATTAAAATACTTAAGAACGCATACACAGTCCGTCCCGTTTATGTTCCTGCCACGTATGACCATTGCATGGAATTAATTTTCCTGAAGCGGTATTCCCATAGAACACATAAAAGTTTTGTGTGTTCTGTGGGTATTCCCGAGGCCTTCTGAAACGAGTCTAGTTGTGAAATATTATTTCACAACTGCCGGCAATGCATACACAACTAATCGTGGTTTTGCTGATAGCCCATTCGGTGATCATTTGTTTGAAATGGAATTCAACAGAAAGTGAACTGAAAAGTTATCTTTGACTAATGTTTGTAGACAAAATTTTAAAATATTTCAAGCTCTTTAAGTTTAACGCTACAGCACCAAGTATAAGTTAAATCATATGAAATTTAAATATTTAACACTTTGTGTTGTAACTTGTTGTAAGTCATTTTGTAAATTTTTGTACACTACTTCCACTTTGTTATAATAAAGTGGAGCTCGGGTGATTTTATTCATATGGATTAATAAAAATATATTTTCTACTTATTGTAATTTGCTTTTGTTGATCAAATGCACCTAATAAAGTACAGCATTATCGTCCAAAACTAGGCAGGTATCCTTGTGACGCTCACAACAGGGTGGACCTCCATCTGCGGAGGCAGTCTGGTCTCCAACACGAGGGTCTTGACAGCAGCCCACTGCTGGAACGACGGCTCGGTCCAGGCCAGGCTCTTCACAATCGTCCTGGGGTCCCTGACCATCTTTACTGGTGGCACCAGACAGGAAACCACGGATGTCACAGTTCACCCCAACTGGAATGCAGCAGCCATCACTCATGATATAGCCATCGTGAGGATCACTAGTGTCGCTTTTACCAGTAAGTCTTGGATGGTAATAGATTTTTTTTTCATATTCGATCTCACAACCCCTTACAACGAGGCGAGTCTGACTAGTCTTCAAAAAATACCCGAGTTTTGCTAACCATCTTCTAATTACATGAGTAACTGTACCTACGGTTATAAGGATTTTGGTTTTAAAACGAGTACCAAACTTTATAGGATCACCTGCTGGCCTAAATTGAGGGTTGCTTGAAAATTTCATAAAAATCGGTCTACCGTTTCGGGGAACATACACACTTTTGAAAATGAAAATGAAAATGAAAAAGTATTTATTGAATTAGGATTACGTTAATTAATCTCTTTTCAAAAGTCAAAAATTTAACGGAAAACAAAGGGAAGTTAAGCGAGCTCATCCAGGTAGGGGGCGACGCATGCAGACCGATCAGCGCGTACGAGGGCTTACTCCGGCGAGACACCGGGCACCGATACGCGCCACGCACATAACCGCCTAGGCGAATCATGTGCAGCGCGCGCCCGGCCCCAGCCAGCCCGCCGGCGCTCACACCCGCACGCACCAGCCGGCCTGCCCGCGTCGCCCCCTGAGCTCGGAACAAATAAGTAAAAAGAATGTAGTCTGTCTGTCAGTATGCCGCTTCAGTTAGGAAAATGACCATCTGTGGGAAAAAGAAACGGCAAGAAACCCACAGGTACATTTAAATATGATTACATTGCATTGATACATTTGTCAATTTAATTTGAGTGAGCCTGTTTTGATTGGAATATGATGTGAACCTCTACAAATCGGTCAAGATAACTAAAAATAAAAATAAATTCAAAAACAAAAAATGGCACAGCAAAAGCAGGCCAGTCCACCAAGGCAGCACCCGTTCACGAGCATGACGCAGGGCCCAGCCATCGTCCAATTCAACCATATTTGAGGGAAGAGAACGACCCGACCCCCACGCCACCACCAGGCAGACTTTTAAGTGAGCATGCGCTGCCAATGCCGTACACATTAAAAAAAGATTTGTTATTCAATGACTATTACACATCAAATCATCCTCACCCAATTAACAAAATTGTAAATTTATAAATAACTTCCTATTTCGAAGAGCTAGTAGTACACCATACATTTTTGTCATTGATATATTCATCAATTTTATAATAGGCTTTTTTCATTAAAGTTGTTTTCACCTTATCTTTAAATTGTAATTCAGGCAAATTAATAATACATTCAGGAATATGATTATAAAATCTTATACAGTTACCCATGAAAGATGAATTTACTTTACTTAGTCTGAACAACGGTGTTACCAGTTTATTTTTGTTTCTTAAATTGACATTATGAATATCAGTATTTTTAGCAAATTGGGTAATATGCTTTCTAACATACATAATATTATCAAATATATATTGACTTGAGAAAGTCAATACATCAATTTCTTTAAACAATTCTTTGAGCGAATCACGTCGACGTAATCCATATATTGCTCTTACAGCTCGCTTTTGTAGTTTGAAAATGATGTCACTATCAGCACACTTGCCCCACAGTATGATGCCGTATGACATAATACTATGAAAATAACTATAATAAACTAATCTAGCTGTATTCACATCCGTTAGCCTCCTTATTCGCCACACGGCAAATGCAGCCGAACTTAACCTACTAGCCAATGATTCAATATGTGGGCCCCATTGAATTTTTGAATCTATATTAACGCCTAAGAAAGTAGTTTTCTCTACCAACTCAAGTTGCGTTTTATCTAATATAACATTACATTGATTACTTTGTACATTAGGGAGGCAAAAATGAACGCATTTAGTTTTTTTAGAGTTTAAGACTAAGTTATTAATCGTAAACCAATGAAGCACATTCTGAAGAACACAGTTTACTTCGTCTATATTATTATCTTTCCTATTAATTTTAAATATCAGTGAAGTGTCGTCAGCAAACAAGACTATACCAGCAATATTCTGCACCATGTATGGAAGGTCATTTATATATACAAGAAAGAGAAACGGCCCCAATATAGATCCTTGTGGCACTCCAATGCTTACTTTCCCACCCGCAGATAACTCGCCATTTACATTTACTTTTTGAACTCTACCTTCTAAGTATGATTTCATCATTTCAAGACTATCATGCGTAAAACCGTAATGTTTTAATTTTAGTAATAGTGTTGAATGATTTACACAATCAAATGCTTTAGACAAATCGCAAAAAACACCTACTGCATTATGATGTTCTTCCCAAGCGCCAAAAATTTGTTGAATGAGGCTAATACCAGCTTCGGTAGTATTGCGGCCTTTTGTGAAGCCATATTGTTGTTGATGAAATAATTTATTACTGTTAAAGTGCACAATCATTTGACTTAACATGATTTTTTCAAAGATTTTACTGAAAACGGGCAGGATGGATACCGGTCTAAAATTATTCAAACTATTTTTACAACCTGATTTGAATAATGGCACCACTTTACTGATTTTCATGAGGTCGGGGAAAACACCTACTTCAACGCAAGCATTAAAAATGTAAGCTAAATATGGTGCTAAAATATCAACAACAGTACTTATAACTCTAACTGACATTCCCCAAATATCTTCCGTATTTTTCAACTTAATGCTTTTAAAAGCTTTAATGATAGTTTTAGCGTCTACTTCGGAATAACAAAAGCCATTTTCACAGGCACCTATATTTTCTTTTAACAAGTTTTCTGCACTAATTGGGCACGAGTTTAGCAGCGAGGTAGTTTTAATCGGTATTTCGGTAAAAAATGTTTGGAACAACTCTGCCACTTCTTTATTTGCGGTACTAGTTCCGGTTTCTGTTTTGATTTCATAATGTGTATCACGAGGCTTTGTTTTCCCTGCCACCTTATTTATTACATTCCACACAGTCTTAGCTTTGTTTGAAGACGAACTTATAATTTTCTTATAATGCTGTGATTTTGCAATTAGACAAACTTTCTTAAACGTTTTTGAATATTTTTTGACATATTCTACAAAATCTTTATCATGGCAATAAGCTCGCTGACCGTATAGTTCAAACATTCTATCTCTGCTTTTGCGGATACCTAAAGTAGCCCAATCACTAAATTTAGATTTACAGTTACTTTTTATTCTTTTTTGCGTAAAAACACTTTGATAAACATTATTGACAGAATTGAACATATCAGAAAATAGAATGTTTGGGTCATGAGAATTAAGAGAAAGGCCGGCAATGGTCTCCGATAAGGCTTGTTTGAAGTGTTCAATTCTCCTTTGAGTAATTGGTCTTGTAATTATTTCATTGATATTACATTGTTCCGTAAAATCAAAAACAACGAATTGTCCACTATGGTCAGATCTTGTAAAATTTATAATAGCCTTTTCGTTGACCTCGCAACAGCAGAATACATTGTCGATGCAAGTCGCTGATGATTCTGTGCATCGTGTCGGCTCTAAAAATACATAATTAAGATTAAAACTACGAAATAAGCTTATTATTCTCTTACTAAACGTTGTTTTTTCTAGTAAATTAACATTAAAGTCTCCACAAACGATTACCTTTTTTTTACACGTACAAAGTCTTTCTAAAACTTGTTCCATAGTTTTTTCAAAAATCTCATAGTTTTCATTGTATGGTGGCCTATACACACAAAGTATGATGCACTTTTCTAGCTCCACGCAGGATAACTCAATCTTATGTTCAACTGAGAGGCCAGAAACATCTTTCCGGTCTTTCGATTTAATATTTTGCCGTACTGCAATTAATGAACCACCACGGGAAATAGATTTTCGATTAAAACAACTAATTATATTATAGTTAAATAAATTAAATGACATGTCAGATTCCCTCAGCCAGTGCTCAGTTAAACATAAAACTTCTAAAGGAGTTTTCTTTAAATATAATTCTATTTCATGTTCTTTGCCAGAAAAGCCTTGTATATTTTGATGAATTAATCGTAAACAATTCTTGGGCTTTTCTTTTGTCTTAAAATCTAGTTTAAAGAGCATCCTTTGTCCTTAGATGATAACATGCAGGAGCCCTGGTCAATCCTACTTACGCTAATATTGTTATAACAATTAATATTATAAGCTAACAATGTAGTAATATACTTTTTGTCCTTTTGCTTGAGATACAATGTATCATTTGTACAAATAATATTGCCAACAAATTTGTTGATGTCAAAAAATGTAAATGCGTTACTATAACGAGTCAAATTATATAAACATGTATTCAGTCTATGAATACGTCTATTTAACTTAGGGTCATTATTTGTGTATGGGAAAGCACACAAAGTAATTTTATTAAAATTATGGGACTGAATTTTTTGAAAACTCTCTACGATATCATTTCTAGTTATTCCCATGCTATTTCCGACCATTACTATAATATTGGTACGGTCTTCATTACATTGTTGACTAGCTACATTTATTATCTCATTAAATGATCGGTTTGGCAAACAATGATTACAAACAGATGTATTGACATCATTACTTATTAATATGCCCATGCCTTTGCCAAGCGAATCGGAATATATTATGGTGCGTATTGAACTCTTTGCTGTGTCCGTAGTGCCCGCCAATCTCGTTGTCGCCACGACGGCCGGGGCGGCTGGGGTCTTGTGGGGCCTGACGACCGCGGGCTGGATGTGGGCCGCGGGGGCCGTAGAGCGCGTCAATCTCCTTGCTATGGTGGCATAGGAGGTGGCCGCAATAGCCGGTGCGTCTGTGGCCTTGAATGGCTCGTCGACCGCGGGCTGGATGTAGGCCGCGTGGGCTGTAGAGCGCGTCGTTCTCCTCGCAGCGGCGGCATAAGAGGTGGCCGCGAAGGCCGGGGCGGCTGAGGCTTTGGGGGGCCCGCCGACAGCAGGTACGATGTGGGCCGCGGTGGCAGAGGTGGTCGCGACAGCCGGGGCGGCCGGGGCGGCCGGGGCGGCCAACACCTTACACCCGGCGCCCGCGGGCTCGACGTTCACTGCAGGAGCCGCGGTGCTCGCAGCGTGCGCCTCGGGGGCGACGACAATGTTTTGCGGCTGGGGCTCGGGGCGCTGAAGCTGCGAAGCGACACACTCACATTCCTCTTCTTTGGCAGTCATTTGATTTTTAACCCCCAAAAGACAAAAGAGGGGTGATATAAGTTCGACGTGTGTTTCTGTGGCTTTGTGTATCTGTCTGTGGCATCGTGGCTCCCGAATGAATGCATCGATTTCGATGAGGTTTCTTTGTATAAAAGCCGGTATAATCGAGATGGTTAAAAACTGCGTTTCATTAAAATCGGTTCAGTAATTTAGGTAATATTTAAGTATAAGTATACTTGAGCGGGGGTCTTCCGACATTTTTCTGTCGGTTAGGTTAATATTGTATGTAGGTAGATTGTTAAATTTCATATAATTCCTGTATATTAACCCCTCGAATCAGCCTACCACGGCCACGTACTAGAGATTGTACGAAGATTGCTTTAACAAATATCAGACCAAAACTGCCCCTAAAACCTTCAAAGGCACTCGGACATTCACGCACGACGCTCCGCACACAACGTGTGTCCATTGTTAGAGCGACCAACGTATCTGTTCATTTCACGGCGTCGCCAGTTACAAAGAAAAGGGCGTTTCAAACTGTCATTTAAATACAATAATGCTCCTATTTTGTCCGCTGAACAAGTAAAGTTGGTGTACAACTGTCCATTGGTCCGCAGATAACATTCAGCCCGTACCGTTGCCGGTGATCTCGGACGCCCACCAAGACTTTTCCGGCCTGTCCGCTGTGGCGTCCGGTTATGGGAAGACGAGCGATGGTATGTTATCACCTATTATGCTGACTACCGTGGTGAGTTTTTGGAACATTTTGATTTTGTAGTCGGGAGAATTCTGTACGAGGAAAGGTGAACATTAACCGTATGTATGGACAAAAAGTACTTATGAAGTGGCCGCCAAAATAATGGTAGCAATTTCGACGGCATGCATTTGTATAAACATTTTTATGCAGACTCTTGTTAAGCTGTTCTTACGATAATCCCTAGAGTTATTTTTAAAAAATGAGATTTTTTTCTAGATTTTCAAGCATTCTAATTAACAATTTTCCTAACGGTCGTATAGCGTAGCTAAGGTCTACCTAAAAATTTCAAAATTAAGCGTTCCAATATAATTATTGTCAGTTATTGACTTTGAAATTTTTTGGTATCCACTTTTCGTTTTGGTATCCACTTTTCGGAAAGACAACTTTACGCATCTCAGTGACAGTCGCCCTTAACACTTATTTTGATTCCCGCTCTGATGTAAAATGCAGGGTCCATTATGGCGAGCCAAACGGAGACTATTGTCATTGAGTAGTAAAAATATAAAGTTTCTAATCACAAACCTAAATCAGTGAGATGAATCAATCTGCTCATCGTCATAATAAAGGGCGCAATCCCCTGTTATTCATATTCATTTATTCGTAGTAATAATCATACATCGTCATTTAAAATAGTTTCATGAATACAATTACCAATAGTTAAAAGCTAAAATACAATTAATTAAAATAATCAAAAATCTAAAATAGTAATCAATTATCATGATACGAAATCGTCAAGAATTAAATTAATATTATAATATCAAATAATAATTATGTCAAATGTTAAATTAAATATATAAAAGAAAATTACAAATGCTTCAAAGATGTCAAATTTAAAATTAAATCAAAATATGTCTGAAATGTCAAAAACTAACGTTCGAAAACTATATATGTTACGACTTGGGCCTCCTCCAAATGTCCACTTGGCCTTATAATTATCATCTGGGCGTGCGTTAATATCCCGGTTGTGCTCTCGCGCGCGAGGTCCCGGGGTCTACCTTGACCATGATCCAGGATTTGGCAGATCCGGTAATTACAGTTGAGCAACTGCAATCTGACCTCTGTAACAGGGGAACCTGACTAGATTGGATCATGATTACACATTCAGTCGCCTAAAAGTACAGGTTTAATCACGACGTTTTACTTCACCGTAATAGCATTGGTTAGTGTTTAACTATTATACGTATACGTACGAGTAACTCAGAAAAGACCGGCGCTGGGGTTCTGACCCGGTACCTCGGGGTACAAGTTGAACCCTTTAACCATTACGCCACCGACGCTCGCGTGAGGGTGTTTCGTGTAAATCCCTATAGTGAAATACGAGGAAAACTTTCGCTTGTATTCCCCGGGGCGTACATGTTTTCTTCATTGGCCCCAGTTTTCCTTTCCTTCAGATATCGACTTCAATTATATCTTTTGCTCCTCGGCTTTGCTAAAGATTCTAGAAACACATTTCCTTGTCAAAATGATTTTAGAGACCGGCAAGGAAATTTTATTACTTTTTCGGTTTTATTCATTTTGTCGTTAATTTATGCCAGTGGAAAATTTAAATAAACTCATTAATTAAATTACTAGTACATAGTCATCGCATTGCACTTGTAACGTATTATGGTACAGACTATTTCTTTAGTATCTGTATAAAACAAAGTCGCTTCCCGACGTCTGTATCTGCGTAGGCTTGTCTTTTTAACTACGCAACGGGTTTAATGCAGGATTACACAATAGATAGAGTAATTCAAGAGTAATGTTTATAAGTAAGAAAAAAATTGTAGATAGGAGTAAAGTAGGTGAACACGAACAAAGTCGCCCCCTGGTCCTTTAGTATATCATAAATCCTACATTTATTTTATTTATTTAAATATTTTACAGTCTTACAGCAATGTACATTTGTTTACAATCAGATACAGATAAAAGTGGTACTGCCAATTACAAAACTGCAATTTACAAATGGGACAAATGTATAGTCTTTCCGCATGTGTTATGACTAACTGTATCGAAACCTTTCAAAGTATATGTTTCACGTCTACGTCCTGATTCTCGTGCTGTGACATCTCAAATTCGACATTTTTGATAATAATGATAATAATAATCGTGGACAAATTCACACAGCGCCATCTACTCAAACTAACTCAACCTCAAACTAAGCAATGCTTGTACTATGGGTGCTAGCTAGCTGATATACTACGTGTATATATATATGACGGATCACGGTCAATAGTATGGACTCATGTGGTCAATAGTACGGACTCATGACGATGAAAACGGAAGTGGGAGTGCGCCCTCTGGTGGGGCGTGCTGACAGAGTCTCGACGGCACGACTCGGGCCGAGTGGCGGCCATTCTTGGCGCGACCGCCGCCGAGGAGTGACGCGTCTTGAAACTGTCTCCACATTTCGTTTGTTTACGTTTGAAGTTCGTTAATAGAAAGTGTTATTTACGTTTAAAAATAAAGTAATTTTAAAATCACCTTTGAAATAAGAAAGTAAATTACCTCAACTGCCTACATTTGTAATACCGCTCTGAATTCTAGTGAAATTATAAGTGATGTGCAAAAATGAAATGGAATAAATACAGTGGAGTAAATGTGAACCTTTTCTTTAATTTATCTGGACGAATACGACCTAATACTGATATCACCACCCTGATGACAATGATCCTGATACACCCCTTTCCTTCACGCGACGACATCAGAAGCGGTGATGACGAACGCAACGCCCAAGAGATGGTATGATGAAAAGCAACAAAGAAAATGCAGATACGCTACGTGAAAGCGTAATAATAAAAGAAAGGTGAGTACTCGATCCAGTTGAGTTGCCTACATTAAAATGTAAAATGATTTAACATGTTCAAAGCGCAGCCAAGAGTCCAAACACCCCGAGATATAAGACAAAGACTTCGTCAGAAAGATTGGGGGATTCATAAAGTAAACAGCAGATCATCTGTACCAAATGGGTCATGGTCAAGGCAGACCCCGGGCCTTCGAGAGCACTACTGGGATATCGACAACATTATTAAAAATCTAGTGAAACTTACTATGGACGGCACTTTGGTATGGCTTCTTTGTTTTTGTTAAATTTAATTTAGATTACTCATGTAAAATATTTTCCTTTTTAAATATAAAATTGAGTTAGTTAAATAATTTGCGTAGTTCTAAATTAGCCAGCTAAAGTTTATTCAATGACTTTAAAGTAAACACTTACATTTAGATTCATTTAGCAGTGTGGTTTGACACCACAAGTAAATTAATTGCTTAGATTTCTGCAGATTAAATAAAATCAAACAATTAAAAACGGTGTATATTAAATTTTTATTTTTGTTTTACTAATACAATTATTTTCTTCTATTGCATAACAATGGTGCACAACGGTTCGCTTCACCTACGAGAACAACATTGGAATGCAACGCTGGACTGGTAGCCTCAACGTGATTGTTTCAACATGGGACGACGATGGTAGACAATCTGCGAGTGTACATGACTGAGAAATGATGTGATATTAACAGTTCCTCTCTATCTGGTGAGTCCTATACATAATTATTATTTAGTAAAAACCTGTGCTGAAGAGGCTCCCTAGCGGATTTTAGGAGTTATTTACTTTGACAATTAAGAAAAGTATTCTGACAGAAACACTATTGATACCCTTAGTAGAGAGAATGGCAGGTTTATTTGTATCTTTAGTGAAACTACAAATAGAAAGAATGTAAACAAAACATAAACAACGTCAGTTACGTCAGTGTTACAATTTGTTGGTAAAAATGTCAAAAACTACTGCTAAGTTTAAAAATGTTAGCTTTTGCGGGTACCTATGTCAATTAATGTAGGCTGTCTGATAGAAAGTTACTAAGAAAAAAAATCACTCCACAAAAATAGTAAGAATTATGTTAAATCCGTCCCAATGTCAAACAGTGTTTATAGTAAAAAAAGTGTTATTTAATCTAAGATTATTTTACCATCTTAAAACATGGTGCGCTATGATTTTACGTATTACCAACATCACGTCAGTTATCAGAAAACAAGAATAAGAAATACTTGGAAAGCATAGTGCTATTATTTTTATAAATTGAGTACGTAAGCATAGTTATGGTGGTGCTGCTGCTGACTGACTTCTTCTTGTTGATCGTTGCCTCACTGCTGAGGATCCTGACATCTTCAGTAAACTGCATGTCTCCATCGGTTTCGATGAATCGTTCGGATATTTGGTCCACCCATCTCTTCGGACTTCGGCCTCTGGGTCTCTTGCCTTCGACTTTTCCCGTCACCATAAACCGTTCCAGATTGCTGATTAAGTAAATATTTGATAAAAACAGTGTGGCAGGGATGCCGTAGCAGTGAGTTTGTGGAACAATTAGCTGGTGTACTTTAGGATGTTGTCTTAGAGATAGGATAGGCTTCACATAGGCTTCGAATGTGCAAATTCAATAACGACCCCGCGATCTCCGCGATTTCTATGCGAGCGGGAGGGTGCAAACATGTATCGAGAGAAAAAAAAGAGAAAAATTATTAGCGTGTTTGTTTACATTTAACAGGAGAAATTCGAACGAAATTTTCCATATTTCAGTATAATGTTTGTTATTGTGGTCGTAGTTTCCCAATGTTGTAGAATAGAGAGATATAGATATCCGCGGTAAAAATGGGATCACCGATATACGTTTCTTTTAATACTACAAAAAAAAAGGTAGTTTGGTTAGTAACGTAATTTTATATTAGTATCAAGTTATTTAACGAAAAAAAAAAAAGTAAACACGAGTAAGTGAACTGATTGACGGTAGATAATTTCGAATTATGTTTTGAGTAACTAAAGATAAACCTGTGACTTAGTTCGACCGAAAACCATGTGTACTAAGTCAATGTGACTTAGTTTGACCTGGATAAAGACTTTGTTAGACGGATCAATCTAAGACGCTAACCCAATACGTGACGACTATCGAGCCGAGGTTTTTATGAGATTTATGTGATCGTTTTGTTTTCTCAAAATTTGTTGCATCATCGGATGAAGGTGATCGTGTTTTATCAGTGATGGTGGGCTAATGGAGCCTATGGGAGAGTTTTATGGTTGCTTACCGGCCTGATGGAGGCTATGGGAGCGTGGCTAATAGCAAGTAGTTGTTTTAAGCTTTGTGAGAAAGTGTTGAACGATAACGATGATGAGAAAGTCCAGATATTTTGGTGATAGTTCAATAGCCGGTTTTATGAATTATTTTTAGCTTCGAGTACTGAAATTTCCTTGATTACTGATATAAAGTAACTATTTTGAGTTCTGTTGTTGTGCCAGTAAGATGAGACAGTGTAAGCAATGGTGAGATTTCATATCCTTCTGCCAGTACAAGTTTTTAAGTACCTGAATTGTTGTTGAGGTCAAACATCCAGATTTATTTGGCTGACTTGGAGTGACCCGGGAGTCATGTGTGTGACTCATTGGGCTAAGAGCCCCGAAAGTCTCGGATGTTGTGGCTGTAGATAGCAAATTTTATTTTGTAATTTTTTTAGAAGGCGGCTTGATATGGGATGCCTTCGTTATTACAAACATTGTTAAATGGTTTCAAAATGGGAGCTTAAACGTAACGTAAAGTCTAGATAGAGTATACTCGTTCGAACAGTTAAAATCGATGACGATGATTATTGCTTGTTTAGTTTTGGTGTGGAAACAAATGGACTATTGTTACCTATAACTGGCGTATCAAATAGACGTGAGAGCTTCTTATTATTAAACTTCTGATTTAGTTTTGATATTGGGCAGTAGAAATAATGTTTATTTTGATTTTATTTTATTTTGTTGTTTTTGTAGAGATGACACCGTAAACAGTTGTTCGGATCTGTGACGATTACTTGTTGTGTAACTCGTAGACCGTTATTGACCGGGTTATGATAGCAGATAGACTGTTACCTATCACTGACTTAGTACAGATTTGGTCGAAGGATTGACCACGAGCTGAGAATCTATAGACAGCTTCTATTTACTTGTCCCGCCTGTGTGGCTCCCGTCTGTGTGGCTCCCGCCTGTGTGGCTCCCGCCTGTGTGGCTCCCGCCTGTGTGGCTCCCGCCTGTGTGGCTCCCGCCTGTGTGGCTCCCGCTTGTGTGGCTCCCGCTTGTGTGGCTCCCGCTTGTGTGGCTCCCGCCTGTGTGGCTCCCGCCTGTGTGGCATCCCGCCTGTTTGGCATTTCGCCTGTGTGGCATAGTCTGTGTGACATTAAGTCTGTGTGGTATTTAGCCTGTGAGGCATTCTACCTGTATGGCATTTCGCTGGTGTGGCATTTTGCCTCTGTGAAATTTACCCGTGTGTGACATCTTACCTGTATCGTGCTTTGGTAGACGTGACACAGGATATATGATGAATAAACTCATAGTTTGACGATTAGAGTGGCACTGACGAGAGTGACACCCAACCTGTGTGGCACCTAGTCTGTGTGGTATTTCGCTTGTGTGCAGGTCCAGTTGCGTGGCGGCCTGGTTGCGTGGCGGCCTGATGGCGTGGCGGCCCGACTGATGGCGTGGCGGCCCGACTGATGGCGTCCATCGTGTGGTGGTTCGTCGCCTGTGTGTCATTTCTCCTGTATGGTAACATTACTTATTCTTTTTAAATTAGGATGGCGCTGACGGATGACCAAAAATCATATGGCGTTTAATGAAGGAGTGTTTCAATCCCACTCGAAGTAACATTGGGTCTTTTGCTGAGTACTGAAAATTTGGTTTAGGTATGTCACATATTTGTAGTGAATCTAAGTACCTACAGTAATGGACGTCAGGGACGATACGCGAGCTCTGTGATTGGGGCTTGTTTCCCACTCAACAAGTGCATCAAGGGGAAAACACTGGCGACGATGATTAAACCTTCTTCATTGGTGGTAATTGTGATACGGTTTATGAACCGTCTAGTGTTATACCTTGTCACGCCTCTCTAATGAACTGAAGTCGTAGCTGAATTTATGTCGGCAACTTATAAATAATAATTTATGTACAAGATGATGTTGTTATCTCTCAATCTACAGAAGTTTAGTATGATAAATGATAATGGACGTATGTTTTATGTGAAGAATTGGTGGGTTAATGCAGTCGTGATAGATCCGATCACATGATTCATAAGACTTATTTGGGTGATGTGTTGTGGTCAGAAGTGACCGAGCGAATATAGTACTGTGCTATGGTTTTCATGTTTCAGATTACACACGAGGACGTGTGTACAGCAGGACGGCCGTGACGGATCACGGTCAATAGTATGGACTCATGTGGTCAATAGTACGGACTCATGACGATGAAAACGGAAGTGGGAGTGCGCCCTCTGGTGGGGCGTGCTGACAGAGTCTCGACGGCACGACTCGGGCCGAGTGGCGGCCATTCTTGGCGCGACCGCCGCCGAGGAGTGACGCGTCTTGAAACTGTCTCCACATTTCGTTTGTTTACGTTTGAAGTTCGTTAATAGAAAGTGTTATTTACGTTTAAAAATAAAGTAATTTTAAAATCACCTTTGAAATAAGAAAGTAAATTACCTCAACTGCCTACATTTGTAATACCGCTCTGAATTCTAGTGAAATTATAAGTGATGTGCAAAAATGAAATGGAATAAATACAGTGGAGTAAATGTGAACCTTTTCTTTAATTTATCTGGACGAATACGACCTAATACTGATATCACCACCCTGATGACAATGATCCTGATACACCCCTTTCCTTCACGCGACGACATATATATTTTTTATATACATACTTATTATACATAGAACACTCAGACCCGTAACAGTAATTAAAATTCATCATTTAAATTTCTGCCCACCCGGGAATCGAACCCGGAACCTCTTGCGTGGCTGACTGGCATGTTGACCACTGAACCACTCAGGTCGTCACACCACATATCCACATATCTCCATCAATATTGATGTTCAAATGTCTATTGCACCTAAACAATATTTTTTCAACTATATTCAACAGTCGTATATTGTCCAAGATCAATTTCAGTGACGTTTTAATACAACTTTTTGGCTACAGAAAATGTCGATTTGACATGTTACAGCGCGAAAATTGCTCCCCTGAACTGTAGGCAGGCAAAATTGCAACACAGACAGCACTCCGATAATAAACAGCACTCAAAAGTTGAATCTCGCTGTAAACTGTCCCAGTTAGCAATCGGCGCAGGGGTTTACGTTCACGGGTTTACGGATCAGTTTTATTCGTCGGTTATAAATGTTTTATGAGCAGTCAAGTTAGGTTTACTATCCGATTTGACTGGATCCCAAAACACTAAAAGGCCGGGTCTTATATCTCTATTTCCTATCATTGTGACGGCCCGACCTCCCCGTAAAGGTGGACCCGCAGTGGACCCTACAAATCTATAGCGTTAAATCATTGGAGCTTCGAACGTAAAACTTCAGGGACCAACCTTCACCTGCAACGAAAGGTTAATTTAAGTAGTTTAGAGCAGAGTATTGTATTTGTATTTGAATATGTGATGTCTGTGAATATGGATGGATTGTGTGATGAATGATATCAGTGAGCGAGGGGTGAGCGTGGATATGACAGCGGATAGGGATGATTGGAGAAAGAAAATATACTGTACCGATCCCAAATGAATGGAATAAGGGCAGGCAACTGAGGATGATTTGAATATGTGATATCTGATATTAATGTACCTAATAATGTGTCTGTATTAATGTTTCTGTAACTAATAAACCTATAGGTAATCCTTTCTTTTTTAACTTTTCGGTCGCCTATCTACTCACTAGATTATGGAGCAATCCTCTGTCAAGCTGGTGCGAGTGGAATAAAACGATTATAATAACTTTTACACACAACTGTTTATTTAATGCACTTTAAGTTACATGTTAGACTTAGTGGCCGGCCGGCCGGACCCAAAGAGAAGGCAAACTCGGGTGCCACAGATCACAAACTAAAAACTAGTGATGGGCAAACACACAATTAGTGTTGCCCTTACATCCTCTACTACTGTGAAGGAGGGTCATGTCCAACAGTGGGCTTATGCGTCAATTACTGGTGAAAATAATAATCTTGGCGTCAATATCCTGGTTGTGTTGTTCATGTTTATCATGATCCAGGATTCGCATACAGGATGTTATACCCTCCACAGCCAAAAGCCACGGTTCCCCATGGAGCACTAGAGACTTTACTTTCCGACAGGAAAACATTTCTAAAAGTAAAAGTAATCAATACATAAACAAAGTATTTACATTATTATGATACCACAAAAAGTAAATTAAACTAAAATAACCTAAAAGTAAACTAAGGTGGTAAGAAGCTTTGGCCCCGTGGTTAGGTGCCGATGGCGATGCTTATCCGCTGCCCGAAAAAGCCGCCGGAACGTGGATCACCCGTCGCCTCCCTGAGCCGTTTACTAAGCTCCATGAAGAGCGAGTGTGCACCCGGACCCCACGGACCCAGTGTCTCGACACCAAATACGACGAAGTCATATTGGGCGCTGAGACAACTGTACTTTCCCACCTTGGAGCGCTCACGTATCTCAGCCGCCGCGCCAGCCCGTTTGGTGGTTGCCGGAAGATAGGTCGCAGCTAGTGTGTCGGCGCACGTGGCGTCCACCTTCACGGTATCATAGACTCCAAGTAGAAAGTAAATAAAAAAATATATTATTTTCCTGTTGTATTCTGTAAGGAGGAGGCACTTTCCTAGTCGGGCGACCATAGTTCGAACCAGATATTCCGCATATCCCTTAAAAAAAACTTTTCTTTATTTCAGCCCAGAGCGGTTTCCCAACCACCACATCTCTATACCACACTACGGTGTCAATAATCACGAACGCCGTATGCCAAAGAAGCTTCGACGTGGATATCCACGGCAGCCATCTTTGCACAGCGGGGACCGGGGGGGTAGGCACGTGCGACGGGGACTCTGGGGGACCGCTCACTGTGCTATGGAACAATCGACGGACTTTGGTTAGTTGAGCCACTTGTAGTTTACTCAGGCGTATTTGTTCAAGCAGGGTTAGTATTTAGCTCTGAGGTAAATACTGTCTTGAAGGTAGGCACGTGCGATGGGGACTCTGGGGAACCGCTCACTGTGCTATGGAACAATCGACGTACTCTGGTTAGTTGAGCCACTTGTTTCTTACTTAGTTCTAAGACACTTAGTTCGCCCACTGGTTCTAAGCTGGGTTAGCATTTAACTAGGAGGTAAATACGGTAAAGGTAATATAAAGTTAATTCCGAATTGTGTCTTGCACCAGCCAGATTTAACGGTTAACACTTTAAACCCACCGACGTGCGTGTGTCAGCCAACTCACTCTGGGTTATGCGCCTATTACTTTTGGAAAAATTCCAAAGACAAAAAGTGTGAGAGCATGTTAAAGTTGCATGTATTGCTCATAAAATATGGTCCGATTTTGTATCTCGACTTTCAAAAAGCGCAACGATGTAACATATTAACATATATAGTACAAGTAACATATTATTATAAGTTATACAAAAAGAAACCTAATTTTATGAACAATACATTTTTTGATTATTGATACGTTTTGATTTTCTCTCGAGCTTTTAGATTCTGAATTTAGGATACTGAATTTAGTCAAATATAAATATATAAATTTAATGAAATAAGCGCATTATTAATGTCAATAATGACATGTCATTTCAAATGTGACGTAAAGGGGTTATAGAAATTACTATAAACGGAGATACTTATAGGAACAAGAGAGAACAGCACGCTTAAATCATTCACCATTCGTTCGTAACTTGGGTAAGCGATGTCTGGGTTTATTTTTATTGGGACAATATAAGCAGCGAGTAAAAAAATCAATACTTTAGCCCTGAGTTAGCCGCGAGTTAATGAGTTTACCCAGACATTTGGTACTAGAGCCTCGGTGGCCAAGCGGTTAGGGCATCCGAGGCATAAGCGAAAGGCACCGGATTCGAATCTCGCTGCGGCCATGTACCAATGACTCTTTTCTAATTTATGTACATTAGTTGAAGACTAACCGATGGAAAACATCGTGATGAAACCTGCACATTCAGGCGACTGAATTTGTAACCATGATCCAATCTGGTCAGGCTCCCTTGGAGGAGGCTCATGGAGGTCAGATGTCAGTCGCTCCACTGTAATTACCTGATCTGCCAAATCCTGGATCATGGTCAAGGCGGACCCTGGGCCCTCGTGCGCGAGAGCACAGCCGGGACTTTAACGCCAAGATGATTATTATTTGGCACAAGTGGACCTTACAAGATGTCGGCGGTTAGTTCGGCCTCGAAGAGCGTCGTCTTTAGCTAGTTTCTTTAAAATATTAAAAATCCTTGTATTCTCCAGGTGGGGATCACATCGTTCGGCTTGGGAGAAGGCTGCCAGCGAGGCCTGCCGTCAGTATTCACGAGGGTAACAGCTTTCCTTGGCTGGATAACTCCTAATCTGTAATTGAAACTTAATAAACAATACGTCTGAAACCGACTTCTATTGTGCTACTCAACCTAGCCGTAAATCCAGTTTCAGCCACCAGCGGTAAATCTGCTAGCCAGGACCCGTTCTTCTATTATAAGTATTAATTAAAAATAATCTTTTCCTACTAGAATCCTTAATTCAAAATTAGTAGTGTTTTGGCTTTTTACGTGCAGCGACTGTCGTCTGACCCGCCCAACCTGGGTACGGATTCTGATGTTCAATGCAGTTGTTATTATGTTGCAATGTAACTGTGATGTTACAACTCGTATAACTACGTTGAGGTATCAAGTCAGTCCCAGCATCATCCCAGTTAATTGCAGTTAAATCTATGACACGTTTTCGTTAACAGAATTGAAGGCAGCTTGACAACTAAGACAGATGCAACTTAGTTTTTGTTTATTTATTGGAGTACCAACAGCCATATAAAACCATAATGCAACTAAAGTACCAGAAAACGAATTGTGGAAAAGTTCGAACTCATGATAGTTGTAACTCAACATCTGTCATTTGAATAACAATCACACGTTTGACATGAGATGCAATTGTAATGTTACTGCAACTGAGACGATTTCCGTACCAGAATCGAAGCCCTGTAGGCAAAAGCCGGTTCGTCAGGGCATCGTCCGTCTGTCAGCACCCGTGAGCAGGTGAAGTGGTTTGGACCTTTGAAATGGCGGTGGAGTCCCGTAACACCCCTAGATTCATATTCTATCCTAATCCTATCTGCCATTAATGCGAAATTTTATAAGGGTGCAAACATTCACCCTGGATGGACGTAAATTTTTCTTTCATGCAAACTACTGAAAGGCTTTTGATAACATTTTTGCTTGCTCGTTAGCTTGATTTAAGCATTTTCAGGGAATTCTTAACATTTACACAAAAAGTAAAAATTTGGCCGTGTGGTGTCCGGCAGAGTAGAATAGTACCAACCCCTTATACTCGCGGGTGTCATACAAGGCGATCAATTTTTTAAAGGTAAAATATGTAGTCTTCGTAGACTGGAAAATGGGCCGTAGCGTTTTCCACTGCTATATTTATAACACTGCGATCTCCAACCCACCTGCCAAGCGTGGAGATTATAGCATTAACCTCTCATTATGGTTCCACCTCACAGGACACTAAAATACCACAAACCCCGATAGATACTTATCACTTCTATTTGACTCATCAACATAATGTACTTACTCTGAGTACAAAAGCTTATATAATATTCTCCCTTATCGATTTTAGTCTAGCTTACTTATGTAAAAAACCATGACAAACCCGACAAGACAAATTGGATGATCAATTTATCAACACATTGTGGTCCTTTTATCCTGTGTTTTGGGCTGACGCATTTGATGGATTACACGGCCCCATACAATAACATATTGTTGAGGGTTTAGAGTTATTTAGGCGGCCTAATAAATGGATAAATGTGAGCGGTTCGTTGGTTCAGTTGGATGAATGCTGGAGGAATTTCTGTGAGTTATTTGTTATCAGTCATATTTTAGGAATATTCGCTGAGCTGTAGTGATAGTTTTATTGTTAGGTGCTTCTGAAAGACTGGGTACATATTTGAATAAATAATACATGTGTCATACAACAAAGTCGCTTCTCGCCGTCTGCCCCTATGTATCTATGTATATGACATACTCCTACATATGACATACTTCGTCTGAATCACGGGCCAGAATACGAAATTATAGCAATACACTAAAATCACGAAATATTAATACTAACCTAAAACCGAAATCAATTAGTTTGTTTTTCCCACGCGACAACTTAAACATGGCGGATTATTACACGAATATCAACACGAGAGATTATCTTTACCTCATCTACCAAATCCTGGATTATGGTCAAGGCGGACCCGAGGCTCGTGCGCGAGAGCGCAAAAGGGACATTAACACCACGATGATTATTTTATGTTTTATCATGATGAGAGAAGTTTGCCATTGTCATTTAGATAATTAATTTGAAAATCAAACAAATGATTCAGTGCCCCCAATTTTTTATTTTAATTACTTATTAATTATACATTTTATGGCTGTGGCTATCTATTCTATCTATTTTAAGGATGTGGATATATCAAACCTTAAGTAGCGTCATACGTATACCTAGTATAAAAATGAAATATGGAAAAATAGTAGGCTGGTATAGCAACGCTTCAAATTCAAACCGACAAATTATATATATATTCTTTATTGTAGATTGTATAAAACAATGTTACATCGTTAAGACCTAAACATAGTTTACAAAGGCGAGCTTATCTCTGCAAGAGATCTCTTCCAGCCAACCTGAAAGGTGTGGAAGCGATATCACGGGTACTTGAGCATGTACTTTTAGATAAAGTTAAAAAAAGAGCTATTAACCTAAATTAAATCCTATAATATTAACAGACCTACCCAGACAAAACGTTTGGCGAGCGAAGTACACACGTAGGAGCGGGAAGCGAGTACTCGCACCTGCAGACATCTGTTACGAGTACCTTCGAGAACAACTGAAGGGTGGCTCAGGAATGAATGAACGCTATGTATAGGCATGTATGATTCATAGATAGTAGTATTCAGTAAGTCATATCAGCTGAAAGACGCCCACTGCTGGGCATAGGCCTCCCCCCGAGATCTCCACAAAGGCCGTTCCTGTGCCTTCCGCATCCAGCTCTTATAATTACCTGCAATCTTTACCAGGCCGTCGGTCCACCTTCTGGGTGGTCTACCCGCGCTGCGTCTACCGGTACCGGGTACGTGGTCGCCACTCTAGAACTTTACTGTCTCATTCGCCATCTGTTCTTCGAGCTACGTGCCCTGCCCACTGCCACTTCAGTCTGGCAATCCTTAGAGCTATGTCGCCTCGTTTCAGTTCCGTAAGTCATCACTAGCAACATACACGCAAGAGGTCCTGGGTTCGATTCCCGGCCGGGCAGAAATTGAAATGATGAATTTTAATTTCTGTTACGGGTCTGGGCGTTCTATGTATAATAAGTATGTATTTAAAAGTAATTAAGTAGTATATCAGTTATCTAGCACCCATAGTACAAGCTTTGCTTAGTTTGGGGCTAGATGGCGCTGTGTGAATTTGTCCACGAATATTTATTATTTATTTATTTATACATTGGTCAAAGACCTTCGTCTTGAGACACTGCCACTTTAGCCTGGCAATCCTTAGGGCTTAATATACAGTAGGTAGCATATTATATAGGTACTCTGAGTACATTAGTCGGTGGTGACGTGTGAGTAAATGCGAAGCCGAAAGAGTCGATATACATTTGAAGCTATAACGACGACCTGAGTGGTTCAATGGTCAACAACATGTCTGCCACGCAAGAGGTCCCGGGTTCGATTCCCGGCCGGGCAGAAATTGAAATGATGAATTTTAATTTCTGTTACGGGTCTGGGTGTTCTATGTATAATAAGTATGTATTTAAAAGTATTTAAGTAGTATATCAGTTATCTAGCACCCATAGCACAAGCTTTGCTTAGTTTGGGGCTAGATGGCGAATATTTATTTATTTATTTATTTATAAATAAACAAATATGTTTGGATAAATTCACACAGCGCCACCTAGCCCCAAAGTAAGCAAAGCTTGTGTTATGGGTGTTAGATAACTGATAATTGACTACTTATATAGGTATTTTAAAACAAATACTGATAATACATACTACACCCAGACCCGTAACAGTAATTAAAATTAATCATTTAAATAAATAAATAAATATTCGTGTACAAATTCACACAGCGCCATCTAGCCCCAAACTAAGCAAAGCTTGTGCTATGGGTGCTAAATAACTGATATACTACTTAAATACTTTTAAATATATACTTATTATACATAGAACACCCAGACCCGTAACAGTAATTAAAATTCATCATTTCAATTTCTGCCCGGCCAGGAATCGAACCCGGGACCTCTTGCGTGGCAGACATGTTGACCATTGAACCACTCAGGTCGTCAATTTTTACTCGGTCGGGAATCGAACCCGGGACCTATGCGTGGCGGCCGGCATGTTAACCAACTGAACAACAAGTTCTTGCAAATGAAAACCGACACGCTACCTACCTTTCAAGGTTTGCGTAATCACGTATACCGACAATTTATAGGTGTGAACTATAAATCTACGGCTAGCCTAGTTCCTTAATTCACGGGGACCCTAAGCAACCTTTTAACCTCCATGTTATTATCGCTAACCGGCAAATTGCCCCTAAAGCCTCCAAAGTACAGTCATTAACTGTGGTTTAAGTTGACCCAAACTCGCTAAATGATTTACTGAGCAATTTATTACTTAGCCTAGATTATGATGCATAGCTGTAATTGGTGCTGTTATTAACGACGAACTCCTGGTTAAAGGGGCGATGGACACAAGGCCCTATTGACTAGGCCTTAATGTAGCGGAGAATTAATGTTATTGGACTCATTTCTTCTTGAACTCGGTAATTTGCATATGAGTTACGTGTTAGTCTAATGCGCCTATGTACAAAGTTCATTGGATTATCGATGCTCAGCGCCTCACCACTGCCGCCCTCTACCTGGATATATCTAATTTACTCAGTGATAATTCTTTTCACAGCCTAGTTTAGGCAATTTAGTTTTTATTAATTACTTTTTAAACATATTATTCTAGTCGTTAAATTTAATGTAACTGTGTTCCATTAGATTTAATAAATACAATTTTTATTTTTTATTTGGGAAAGAATTTTTAAAATTGGACCAGTAGTTTTGAGTTAATTCATTTATATTTATAATATTAATATATATTAGTTTGCCGTGTGTTGTCAGCCAGAGTAGACAAGCACCAATCCCTAAGACGCTTTCCTGATTGGCAGCTGTCATGCAACCGTGGTAAGAGTGTAAGGCGCTGTCCTAATTGGCAATGGTCGTACCATTGCCATACAGGACAGCGCCTTACACTCTTGGGTCGCAATTGCGACCCAAGATTTGTCGTATAAGGCGACTAATACTTCGAGATAAAACTTCTAGAGTCTCCGTAGGCTGGAAAATAGGCAGCAGTGTTTTCTATTGTCATATTTAGAACACTGCAATCTATAACTCGCCTGACAAGCGTGGAATATGGCAATAACCTTTCCTTTCGTGGGAGAGCCCCTAAGTCCTACAGTGGCAGCGATTATGATGATGACAGAGTAGTTTAGATGTAGGTAGGTTGTTGTCCAAACCTAAAGTGTTTTATCCAAACCTAAAGTGTTAAATATTCTTCATTCTCATTATTATACATTTGACTTGATTGATTTTGTGGCCACTTCGAGAACAGATATTATTACAAAAAAGGACATGCCATTTAGAGATATTTTAACAAAAAAGAAATAAATGATGTTCTCGAAAGCCGTGTCACAGTAGATACAGATAAAACGGACGAAAATACAGCAGCGCGATATCTTGAAACCATATCCCGGCTGCTCCAAGAATATGGGGATAAAATAACAATATACGAGATAAGGCAGAATCAGACCCTTGTAATTTTTGCTTGTCTGAAGGCCCTCTCCATTTCGGGGTAAAATTCCAGATTCTCCGGAAACCCGGAAATATCGGCCAGATGATTCCGGACCGTATTTCATCCGGTTTTGAGGTCCACCTGGTTATTATGTAAACCGGGAAAAATGCGAGGACAGCAAATATCGTGGGTCATTTGTTAGGAAAGCCAGATGTGAAGCATCGAGAGATAGATAGATAGATAGATACACTCTTTATTACACACAAAATTACAGGAAAGAAAATTTAACAGATCTTTTCAAACATTGTGGTCGAGGCGGCGTTATCCCTAAAAGCGATATCTTTCAGGCAACTCTTGTCTAGAAAAAGAAAATGATAAACATGAGTCAGACAAGCGACAAAAATAGCATTAAATATCTAGCTAATAATTACACATTAATTATATATTGGCCGTGTAGTGTCCGGCAGAGTAGAATAGCACCAACCTTTTACACTCATGGGTGTCGTATAAGGCGACTAATGTTTTCGAGGCAAAAGGTCAAGTAGTCTGCGTAGTCTGGAAAATGGGCAGCAGCATTTTTCAATGTTATATTTAAACACTGCGATCTCCAACCCGCCTGCCAAGCCTGCAGATTATGGCACTAACCTCCCCTTTCGTGGGAGAAGCCCTAAGTCCTGCAGTGGACTGTTGCGGGCTGTTATGATGAATTATATATTAGAGATTCGCTCTTAGTATCTACTGTCACAAGACATTCGTTAAATAACGTGAAATAAACTTTATTGAACTGGCCAGAATCTAGCCAACGATAAAACACTAGAACACTACAATACGCATTTAAACTTTGCAATGTTCTGTAGATAGTTACGGTTTCTTGAAAGCACGTTTAAATAAAAAGTTGCATATTACCATGTAGGCTTCCCATAAACACGCAGGGCCGCAGCCCGTCTGATTTTAAGCAAATTAGTAACCGTCGCTTATTGCAGACCCCGTTAAACCTAATCACACCCTTCGCAAAGCTTTCTATGCTGTGGTGTACAGCTGTTGTACACTACAACATAAAAAAATGCTGTGGCTGTACTCTTTTTAAGTTACGTATTTCATCTTTCATTAAATCATTTGTTTTCATATTCTCTGACTGTAACAACTAGAACAATAATTGTATACGTGCATTTTTCATCGTAAGAAGTAGATAAGGTGCCTCCAGATACAGTGTATGCTTAAAAAGAGACTCCAACAACTTAAAAAAAATTGGATTGGGAAAATGTCTCTAGAGAGCGCTTTCCACACCATAAGTGTACGGACACATATCCAAGATTTCTTGGTTTAGGTGGGAACAATGAACACCTGTTGTCAATGACACAATGAAAGGGTCGTAAAGGAAATAGTTTTAAGAGAGGTAGGGCATAGCGGAATATTTCGTTCAAATTGGAGCCGCCCGACTAGGGAAATACCTCCACCTTACAGAATACCGCAGACAAACAACACCATTACACAAGCTTTTATTTTACTTGAAATGTATGTATGTACTTGTGTACGGGTTGCAACCGTAATTTGCTGTAGCTCAGAGCTGAAATTTTGTATAGGTATCTAAGTAACATAGTTACTTTTACAGTATAAAAGTAAATCAGTTGGATGACAATGCATTAATATGATACCGTGGAGTTGGCCTGATGACGGAGTCGGAAGGTGGTTGTAGTAACTAATAAACACAACAAGATAACACCATCCTGTTTAGGCTTCTTGGAATAGTCATGATGAAGACTATATCCCTAGGTGACTGATATTCAAGTTCTGATAATGATGATTAAATGTGGCCATAAGAACTACTGAACGCAATAAGATAACCCTATCGTATTTGGGCTCTTTAGAAAGGGCTTGATGAGTGCTATCCCATGCGATGTAAGCTTGCTCAAAAATTTCTTTTTCATTTGAGAACTTATTAAATAGGTGATAATGTGTTCCTGCTGGTGAGTTAGGTTTCTAGTGCTCCATGGAGGGGGCATTTGCCTTTTTGATGCTGAATCACTGTGTTATAGAGTCAGAATAGAGTCGAAATCACGAATAAGAAACCCGAGTCGCCCCACGCTACCGGATCTGTAGATTAAACTGAGTTGTATTTGGATATGTGGATTGCAGCAAAACAATCTCGATAGAACCTCATTCATTGTAGCCTCAAGGGCCGTTTTCGTTACGCTACGTCGCTTTCTGTCTCTGTTTGACAAGTATATGTTAGAAAGAAAAGGACAATGCTTACGGGCATCAAACATCTGCCTGGCATCAAACATACTTACGGGCATCGCGAGCCTTTATAGCGCGCATGTGCAAAATATGTAATGAGCTTCCCGAAATCGTTCCTTTGCAATATAACATGGGGTTCTTCAAAAGGACATGCCTTTATACAGCTACTTCAAAGGTCGGCACCGCATCCGCTCCACTTACGTTGCAGATGTCCTGGGCCTCAAGTCCGCTACTTTAATAATGCCTCGATTGCATTATTGTAATTGGATCGTAATAGCAGATCTATAGTAGTATGACACGTTTTTGGTATTCTGCTATTGTTATTATGCCTCGACTGAATTGTATTTGGGTCGCAATATTGGCTCAATGGCAGTTTGACGCATTTTTGGTATTATGCTATAATAATTGTTATTTAATTTATTTCTATCATGTAAAAATTTTATTAATGCCGCCATTGAGCTGCTACTGCGATCAAATTGCAATTCGGTCGAGCCTTAGTAAATTAGAGGACTTAAGCAACGCTGTCCATCAGTGGACCGTGCGTTCGCGTTACTCCCCAGGCAATAACGACCTGAGTGGTTCAATGGTCAACATGCCGGTCTGCCACGCAAGAGGTCCCGGGTTCGATTCCCGGCCGGGCAGAAATTGAAATGATGAATTTTAATTTCTGTTACGGGTCTGGGTGTTCTATGTATAATAAGTATGTATTTAAAAGTAATTAAGTAGTATATCAGTTATCTAGCACCCATAGTACAAGCTTTGCTTAGTTTGGGGCTAGATCGCGCTGTGTGAATTTGTCCACGAATATTTATTATTTTTTATTAATAAAAAAAATTACAATCAGTCGAAGACTTTTGTTTACAATCTTTATCACTTCTCGTTGGCAAATTTTTAGTTGAATAGTCTATCTTTTTCTTTCTAGCAACACACACACTTATCAAAGAGAGATTGCGTAATAAGATTGAGCGTGTGCGTGTAAAATGAGGGTACTTAGGTTGTTAATTACAGCTTTTGATGTTCGCGTTGTGGTCTTGGATTGTTAGGGAGTCACTACTACGCTGATGACATTATAATCATCTAATAACGTACTGCTAATTGGAATAGCTTATATTATAATTATAGACGATTAATCTTGATGAGTGGGTGCGCTAAAATGCTGCTATGGCAAGAAGTGTCTGCCCTTTCTATTTCTGCTGTCAAAACAATGCAAGCATTTTCGTGTTCCGGTTGGAAGGATAAGGTAGGCAGCGCAATTACAGGTATGAGTGTGGGTACTATTTTCTACTTTATCGGAAATCTCACGGTACGGATGAAGAACTTAACTGTTATACTAAACAGAAACATAGAACAGATGTAGATGTAAGATGTATAAGACTATTGGTTTTCGTGTTAAGTTAAAAGTACTTGCAACGCTGAAGAATAACACTATATACTTTAAACAGTATCCGATTTACCAGTGTTTGCAAATCTTTAACAAATAGTGCCATTTTGTCGCCTTTTAAGGCGATCTATATTTTTTTCCTTTAACAACTACTACTTAATAATAAATTTAAAAAGGCTTTGCATGATTTGCTTATGTAGTATGTATTTTACATAATAAATTAGTTTTTAGAATTTAACGTAAAACATACGACGAATCAGTATCTAATTATAAGTTTTTGCATGTATTGTAAAATGACTAAATATGTGAGACTCTAGACTAGAGATTTGGGGATTCTGAACAAAAAACTGCGTCAAGTATCTTTGGCAGTCCCCTCGTGATGTTAACCTGACACTGCCTAAAGAATTCTAAAGAGACCGAAACAGGTGGAAATCTGATGGTACAAAGTCAGGACTATACGGCGGATGCATTAAAACCTCCCAGCCAAACCCTCTTAATTTTTTCTGAGTGGTTAAAGATGTGTGAGGTCCAGCGTTATCATGATGAAAAACCACACCCCTTCTGTTGATTAATTTCGACCGCTTAATCTCAACTTCTTATTTTAATCTTATCAGTTGTTCGCAGTAGAGTTCTGAATCGATGGTCCTGCCTGGTGGTAACAGCTCATAATGAATAATGCGCTTCCAATCCAACCACACACAGCATCACCTTGTTGCGAGTTAACCCGGGTTTCGCCACAGTCTGTGAAGCCTGACCGGCCTTTGACAATGACCTTTTTTGCACGTTCTTATCGTACGTGATCCACTTTTCATCACCAGTAATCAATTTCTTCAAAAATAGTTCGGTTTCATTACGTCGTAATAAAGAATCACAAATGAGTACATGATTCATTAGGTTTCTTACAGAGAGCTCCTTTTTCTTCTTTAAAATTTAAACTTTTAAATGATACCAAAACCTGCCAGGTACAAATAGTATAGCCAAAGAGGTTTTATTACAAGTTCATACATACTATATGCGAAAAGACTTTTTCCCCAACCTAATATGTTGTCATGATACTAAAACTATCACGGTTGATGCGTCATTTTAGCGCTCCGTTGCTCAATAAACAGCTTCTGTTTGACGATTACCCTTAATTAATATATATCTACTTCGCCGGCGCGACGGAAACCTGCATGCTTCTGATTGATCGACCTCTTAATAGAATATAAATATAGATATGCTTGGACAAATTCACACAGCGCCATGTAGCCCTTTAGGGCTAAGCAAAGCTTGTGTTATGGGTGTAAGGTAACTGATAAATTACTTATATACTTTTTTTAATATCGATATTGATATACATACTACAACCAGACCCGTAACAGAAATTAAAATACATAACTTCGATTTCTGCTCGACCAGGAATCGAACCTCCGGGACCTCTGCGTGGCGACTCAGGTCGTCAAACTAGTAGCTAAGATACTTGCATGAGTGTACAGTCGAGTTCATTAATATGTGAGCATTACCAAGGCTTCAAATATAAATGTACATGGAAGGTACTTATATATCTGAGCAGATTCATCAATCAAACATATGTACATCTGCTCAGATATATAAGTACCCTTCCATGTACATTTATATTTGAAGCCTTGGTAATGCTCACATATTAATGAACTCGACTGTACCAGGAAGACAGCAAACCGATCGAGATGGTATGAAATCGTGAGGCGAGTGACAGCTGTCCACACGTAACGACCATGACCGCTCTGTCAAGAGTGTATCGCCCATGAAGAAGAAGATTACAAATGTAGGTTCAGATTAACAGAACACAACAATTGCATAAATGGGTACGATAAGGCCACAAAGACATTCGGACGACTTAGGTTTTGGATACAAACACCCCATAAATAAATGAATGAACTCTTATTTTAATTTCTTATTTTTATTGTAGAATATCAACAATTCATGTCTATCTTATAAAAGCCAATAATACGATATCACAACGAGTTTAAAGAAACGTAAAACAACATTAACAAAGTAGATGTATGCCATCTTAAAGTATTGGTAATTAAAATAGAGTATAAGTATCGTCAGTACTTATCGATAACCACAGAGAGAACAACCGCCTTGAAAACGGATGTCTAAAAAAAGCGATTTTCTTAGACATCCGTTGAGTACCGGAATGCCAAGAAAAATAGAGCATAAAAGTTTTTACCTACGCTACCCACATATTTACAAATTTACGAACCTTACCAAATACCGGCATAAATTTAAGCCATATCTCTTCATTACAGCCGCCGCCAAGAAGTTGTCTCACTTTCCGAAACCGCTCCGTAGTTCTGCAGCATTTTTTCTCTCACCGAAAACAGAAAAGGAGGCCCAGAAGTTCAGGCGCAGCTGCAAAAGTGAGTCCTATTTAGAGCCTTTCAGCTTAAACTTTTGGGGGATCAGTTTGACAGGGATGGACCATGTGGGGTCCCACAGTAAATATGTTATGAGAACTAATGCACATATTCCGCGGGCGCGCGAAACTTTGAGTTCGCCAGCCGGTGCCGCGGGTTTACAAAGAAAATAAAGTTACGACGCGGGCGACGGGCGCCAGGGACGGCTTCAGGTGGGGGCTGGCGTGACAGCGGCTCAAGTTAAAAGGCGCAAATTCATGACATTTGCAGAGTGAGGCCTAGAACTACTGTGATAATTTGGCACGTGGCCGAAATGAGAACAAACGCCGCCATCTAGTAAAGCGTCACTTTTGTTATTGGAGTTGATGTGTGACATCTACATCCTCATCAAGTGCTAAATAACCCTTGTAGTACTAGAAACTCTACTAAGCAAATGACATTATTTCGCTTCTTGGCCTGAACGGCTTGATTTCATTGCCACTGACGATGTGACACTGACGCATCTGGATGAAGCTATAGAGTTGTCTGGAATGGAATTGGGTTTATCTGAAATGTTTACTTCACTTAAACATATAAAACATATAAAACATATAATGTTTATTAATACTGTAATATTATGACTATGAGCCGCTTTATCCGGAAAAAACCATACTATTATTGAATAATAACATTTGCTTACCAGGTTTTCAACTGTTATTTTTTAGCAGGGGCGCCGATGGCCAACCTTTAATATTTGTAAGGCAGAAGACCATATAAATTCAATAGTAGACGTTCTCCATCTTACTATCGAGCTCATCACGAGACCTTCTTGGTCGTTTTCCTGATCTAAACATGTCCAAAACATTATTCTCGTTTATTACTGCTTTTTATACGAACTCTATCACTAAACTGTAACTAACATAAGCACTACATCTACGATGAATATCATCAACAACAACAGTAGCCCCTGGGTAGTCGGTGATTACTAACGACTCGGACTTTAAATTCTTGCATATCTCCAATTCGCCCGTCAAGCGTAGAGATTATGGCTAGCCCCCCCACTATACTAAAATATTTTAAGAGACATACGAGAAAATGTTGTTGAAATGACTATATCAACTCATAAATCTCAGTAATCCCCGACCCAAATCCCTGGACACGTCCCTGTCCACGGACTAAGTTTACGTTACAAAGTGAGAGCAAGCCGCAGGTTTTGATTGCTCGCTCTTTGTATTCCGTGCCAAAGCCTGTGTGACACCGCGGCTCGAAGGTAACTCTACTTTAGCTTCTGCTCTTTGGAGCTTATATGGCGGCACGTTTTGAAGGCTACTCTACTTGATGAGGGCTTATCGTGAGTGAGATAGATGCAGGATACGTTGGGAGGGTAAAAGTTTTAGTTCCGAAGAATGTTATAAGTAGGAAAGTGGGTGTCAACAAATCGGTGACAACTTTAAAACGTAGTTATTATCAGTTAAAATGACTGGACGACATCCTTTTTGCAATGGCCTACCTAAAACGGGTTTAAGAAAAAAGAAACAACTATTATCATAGGATAAATCGATGATATTGAATAAAATACTAACGTAGTTCGCACTAGGATTAATGGAGGTCTGGACAATTCAGCTATATGACCAATCACGTTGAGCGATATGTCGTTAGAAATGTCATATAGGTTGGGATCAATACGGTTTTGGTTTTGTTTTTCTTAAATTTAAGTTCAAATATATTTATTCAATTTGGGTTTAAAAAAACACTTGTGAATATCATGGGACCGTTCAAGAGGTATATCAGAGGTGGGCAACGCATTAGTAGCGTCTGGTGTGTTGCTGATGTTCACAGGCGGCGGTGACCACTTTCCATCTGGTGGCCCGCTTGCCTGTTTGTCAGCCGTATAACATAAAAAAATACAATCTATAATGGTACTGCCGTGGCATCGTCGAGCCTTTAACGGCTAGTCGATTCAGCCAGTCATTTGACTGGAAGGAACATATAAATAAAATAAATAAATAATCGTGGACAATTTCACACAGCGCCATCTAGCCCCAAACTAAGCAAAGCTTGTACTATGGGTGCTAGCTAACTGATATACTACTTACATACTTTTTTAAATACATACTTATTATACATAGAACACCCAGACCCGTAACAGAAATTAAAATTCATCATTTAAATTTCTGCCCGGCCGGGAATCGAACCCGGGACCTCTTGCGTGGTTGACTGGCATGTTGACCACTGAACCACTCAGGTCGTCAAATATATTAAACAGTGAAAACGAACATACTAGAATACTTGTCAGAGTTACTGTCACTCACTTTGACGTGCGATTACCGCCCCCGTACAGACGATGCCGCGTGCGTGAATTAAATATAATATACTGTTAGGGCGCCGTAGCTTATCCTATGTTATCGAGTACAAGAAAATTTCTACTTTGTATTAAAGAGAAAAGTTACTTTAATGTGGCTGAAAAGCAAAACTGCCAAGGGGATGTGAGACACTCCGGTTTATTTTTACTTATAGAGCCCAGACAAGGGGATATATAAGTATTACCGCTACGAAAATTTGAAGTTTGAGTATTAAAAAAAATTGTTTTTCAAGGCTGTGCACGGACAGACCAACGTTTTGTGGGTCTCCTATACGTTTACTATTAGTACAAAGTCGTATTTTTCTCGTACTCGAAAACGAAAGATAACCTACGGCGTCGTCACAATCTATAAATAATTGCTACAAAAAAAAAAGAAGAAAATAGTGGAAAGACAAAACATAATACATGGAATACAGAGAAAATCAGTTCCTGGTAAGTGCATACTCCATACTACCTGTTAAGCAACGAATGCAGCATTTTAAATATTAAGTATAGTACGTAAATAACCTAATGCACAGTGCAACAGTACAACAAAATGATAAAATCAAAACAAAACACTACATCACTCTATCTATGCTCCTGCGCAAGAGGTCCTGGGTTGGATTCCCGGCCGGGCAGAAATTGAAATGATGAATTTTAATTTCTGTTACGGGTCTGGGTGTTCTATGTATAATAAGTATGTATTTAAAAGTATATAAGTAGTTTATCAGTTATCTAGCACCCATAACACAAGCTTTGCTTACTTTGGGGCTAGATGGCGCTGTGTGTGAATTTGTCTACGGCTATTTGTCCACGGCTATGCTGTGGCTCAGTAGTAAGGAATGACATTGCATTGCATTCCCACTTCAGATACTTTCCTAATAAATAAAATAATATCGTAGGTAGTTTTTGTTTATTTTTCCTAAATAAAACATTATGGCTCCATCTGTGCTACAGTTAGCGTTGTCAGACGACCTGATTTTGGCGAGATGTCAAGGTTTTTAGCCCGAAATTCAATGTTCGGACAGGTTCTGTCCTGCTTTTCGGGGAAAAGTTAAGAGCATCCTCGGACGAAGTAGTGAGAAATTGTAAGCCCAGACAGCGGTCTAATACGCCATTTCGAAACACTATTCATAGAAAACGTTACACGGATGACAGTTAAGGGTATAATTAGCCATTTCCTAACATTATTTATAGAAAGACATATCTTGGATGGCAGTTAACCGAGAGATTAAATTAGTCATTACTTGTTTCCCGATTGCAGAAATGACAAGTTATTTAAATAAGCAGTTTTCAAGAACCACCATTATACCTATTTAATTTAGTTTCCTAGTGCTTTCATTAAAGTTCATATTTACTTCAAATTACAGCTTTCCCGGACGGAAAACCTGGCAGCACTGCGCAGTTTCCTATTTATAGACTAATTACTAATTAACGTAAATGTTGGTAATGCACGGCATGGCTGTTCATTTAAAATGATAATGGAGCATTGCATGAGCTATAGTTTCTTTAAATATTCATACTCTATAATGAATGGAACAAATTTCTACTTTAATTTATAATTTGTTCTAGGTAATTGAAAATTTATAATGCCAATAACCTATAATGAGAGTCTCGCTAAATGAAATATATTTTGTTTTACATATAAGTTTTTCGTAAATTTTCGAGTTGTTGGTGAATTGAAACAAGATATTTGTCAGGACCATTTATAAAAGTCTTTGGTCAGGGCCGTAGGAAATCCGAGAATCTGGTCTCTGCCTACTCCTAGGTGTAGGAAAAAGGGGTGATATTATATATAATGTATTGATGTACTTAAGTATACATATCATCTTAGCGTTAATATCCCGGTTATGCTACTGCGCACGAGGGCCCGTGGTCCGTCTTGACCATGATCCAGGATTTGGCGATCAGGTAATTACAGTGGTGCGACTGCCATCTCACCTCCGGGACTCTGCTACCAGGAGAACCTGACCAGATTGGATCATGGTTACACATTCAGTCGCCTTAATGAGTAGGTTTCAGGATGATGTTTTCTCTTGCCGTAAGATCATCCGTTATTATTCAAGTAATGTCAATAACTCAGAAAAAAGTCATTGGTACATGACATCGCAGTGGGATTCGAACCCGGTACATCTCGCTTACGAGTGGGATACCTTAGCCACTCGGTTACCGACGCTCCGTATTGATGTTGTTAAGTATGTAGGTATTTTCCTGTAAACTATATTTTTAATACACTTACTTTTTCGTACTTTCTTTCCAATAAATGTATAAGTATAGATATAGTTTAGATCAAAGGGCTCACAAAATAATAAAAAAAGGTCTAACATGTTCCGTACTTTTATTAAAGACGGGTGTTATAAGTTTGACGTATGTATCTGTGTGTATGTGTATGTGTGGAGGTGTGAGTCTGCTGTGGCATCGCAGCTCTAGAATGGATGGACCAATTTCGATGCGGTTTAATTGAGATGAAATAATACATTCAACGAACTTCCACTTACCTACCTACTTCTACTTATCATCACACTACACTTGCTGTATGTTATGTTATATGTTATGTTTGTTTGTATGTTACGTATACAACGGAGCGAGTAATTTAAGGAAATTTTCGACTGCTATCAGAATGCTAATAAAAGCGGGCATTTGGCAGCCCTCCCCTGTTAGACCAGGGAATTGGCCCAATACAATATATTACGATATTAGGAGTGTGTTCTGACTTCAGTCTCTTTATTAGTTTCATTGTTAAAAACAATTGAGCTGAAGAAGCGTTCGGTAAATTGTAGCAAAACAAAACGTTGATTCGGTCGAACGTTCGAATGTCAGGGGTTCTATTTTTGAACCGCTCGCTACGAGACAAACCGTTTCAAGTCAATTATGATTTTCGCCATGAAAAATTCATTAATTTGAATTGAGTTTTAACGCTGATTTTCCCTATTTTTAAACCGTTTGCTCTCGGTGTTACCGATACAGTTAAATGTATAATGAGTTTTGATGACGAAAATTAAAATTGAAAACCGTTTGACTCGAGTCGAGCGGTTCAAAAATAGAGCCTTAAAAGTTTTTTCGAGAAGATCTAGGAAGTTGAATTGTATTGAAGTGTTGCAGTTATGCGGTATAGAGAGTTTCGAAATCATGTACGGGACTCATCGCCTTGAGAGGCACACGGTCAGACAGAGCATTAGAGTCAAAGTAAAAGATCTATGGCAAATCCTAATATAATCAGTGTACATGTATATACCTTGTTTTATTCTTTTTTTTTTATTGTTCTTTTTGTTTGTCAATTTTGGTATATATCTGCTAAGCTGCTTAATGGCTACATAACAAACTTTAAAATGGAGTTTTGTCATTGGCATTTCAACCATAATGTACCCATATTTTATATGTATTTAATTGCTGTTAAACTGTGAAATGAAATAATGAATAAATAAATAAAATAAAATCAACAATAATGGCAAAACCACATTAACTCTTATCCATTGGGTTGGATTTCGTCTAAGTTCTCTCTCATTCACTTGTAGACAATAATACTCTAAATTCGACGACTACAATTTTCCACATAGCGTCCTGTTAATCTTCTTCTTATCGAGTCGATGGACTAAAACTCTCACTTATACTTTATTCGCCCAGTATTCGGCGACGGATACAGCGTTTGAACTGGCCTTGAACAAGTCCTGTTAATAATACAATAGTGTATAACAGTCACTGCTTTGTAAACCCAAAAACGCCCTATCTCGTCATTTCCGTTCTCCGTCCACTTCCATTTCTGACAATAGATGAAAGATACGAGCATACATAACGACCGCCCGCTACATAGATACACTGTTTTATTTAAATTTTATGACAGTTAACTTACTCGCCTAATATTATTTCGGTGGGTATACATTTTACTTATCAAAACACGATGGTTATAAGTACGTTTTGTTGTATGTTTCGTGAATGTAGGGCCTATTACTGAGCAGGGATTTGTGCTCGGTGTGTAATACCAATAGAGGTTGCAGTTTTATTGTATTACAAGTTGTCCCTAGAGAAAGGCTCAGAAGTGGTTTTATAGATAAACTACGCGGTTACTCGTTAACACATTGATTTATTCTATACATAAACACCTTAAAAGAATAATTACAACTCTAAAATACGGATATAAATCTAGAATAGGGATATTTATACGTGACACGCGCTACGCGCTAGCACTTCACAACAATAATCCCCTTGACAGCTGTCAGCTGTCAAGAATCAATCAAAATGCTTACACTAAGTATTCTAGTTGCGTGGCTAGTGTTGGCAGACATAGTGTTGTGCCTAGAACTCCTTCATTGTCATCATGACGTTAATGTCCCAGTTATGGCATTAATTATCGCATTGACCATGATCCAGGATTTGGTAGATCAGGTACTTACAGTGGAGCGATTGCCATCTGATCTCCGCAGCTTTGCTAACAGGGGAAGCTGACCAAATTGAAAATGGTTAAACATTCAGTCGCCTGAATGTGTAGGTATCATCACGATGTTTTCCCTCACCGCAAGAGCATTAGTGTTCAATTAAACATAACTCAGATAACAGTCATTGGAAATGAACGGGAACCATCATGGCGGCACTGGGATTTGAACCCTGGACCTCTCACTTACGACTCATTAAGCATTAGGCCACTGACGCTCCAACGAAGCAAACCAAGAACTCCTTATTTCCACTAATTTCAATTTATGTAAAACCTTGATATCGATATTAGATAGGGGAGAGAGCGGTAGGTAGCACAAAGCAAATTGTGTTTGTGATGTGGTCAATAAATGGTTGCGTTGTGGTTGCAATGTGGTCGGCAATACGTTGAACTCGACGACGCCAACATGTGATTCTTGTAAATTTACTTTATATGTCAACCTGAGTGGTCTAGTTGGTTAACATCTGTCTGCCACGCAGAGGTTTCCGGGTTCCTTTCCCGGCCGAGCAGAATATGAAATAATGAATTTTTATTTCTGTTATGGATCTAAGTGTTATTATATATAATAAGTATGTTTTTGAAAGTAGTCATTTATCAGTTATCTATAGCATCCATTACACAAACTTTGCTTACTTTGAGGCTAGATGGCGCTGTGTAAATTGTCGAAACATATTTATTTATTTATTTAATTCTATAAATCAGCATCCGCTGATGTTTTTTTGTTGTTCTGGTGTGGTTGTGCTACGTTACACATGCTGAGGCATCCGAGAACGTTTTCCGCATTCGAAATTCCGTGAGCCTAGCGCAGACGATTTTTTGAATTAGGAATACTATCAGTCAGATTCCCCTGTCACAGAGCCATGGAAGTCAGATGGCAGTCGATCCACTGTAATTACATCAACTGCCAAATCCTGGATCATGGTCAAGCCCCTCGCGCGCGAGAGCAAAACCGTGACATTAACGCCAAGATGAGACAGATCAAAATTTTATCTATAGTCACCAAATTAACTAACCAAGTTCTAAATCAACGAAGTTATACAATTAAATAATCTGTTTCCAGAATCTGCAATTAAGAGTTTAAATCCAGTTTCTAGAAATAGATTGTTCTAAAATACTATCAAAAGTCAATGGCAAACGTCCTCAAGTTTAAATTTATTGTAGTAATTCTCTGAAGTCTTGATTTAGTGTTATTTAGCCGTAGATTTGAAATAATTATTATCTCTATTATGTAGTAAGGTACCGATAATGTTTGAGTTTAAACTGATAAATAATAGAGTCTATCGATAAGTACTGCGTGCTCGTGAGAAATGCTCTCCGCTTGTTCAACTATTCAACGGTATTCAGCGTCAACATACAAGAAAGCGAACTAAGAAAAAAGTCATTACAGCCGCGTCGAAAATGCACTTCGTAAAACCCACTTCACGACTTAACCCTCTAAACAGCCAAGCCAAGCCAAGGCCAGAGAAATCCTAATGTTTCTTCCACAAATCTAGAGTGGGTTAAGTAAAATTTAACCTTCATAAAATACCGCTAGAGCCCGCCCGGGGACTGCGAGGTCCTCGATTATGGTTTTTAGGACCCATTACAACGTTTCGATTTGCCACCAGATGGTTTTTACCGACCTACTGCCAGTGATGAGGTTATGGAGTCGGTATTTACGGCGGGCTAGAGGCGTTTATGAATAACAATGAGATGGTGGTAATTTTTTTTTTATTAAGCGGCATATTTCTGTATTGGAGCGTTTGTGGGGGACGTGTAAGAGAGAGGTACCGGGTTCGAACCCCAGTGCCGTCATGAATCATTTTTTTTTTGAGTTATACATTAGTTGAACACTAACCGATGATTTTACGGTAAGGGAAAGACACCGTTCTGTATACATTCAGGCATGTTTAGGCGACTGAATGTGTAACCATGATCTAATCTGGTCAGATCCCCCTAGGCTGTTAACAGGGTCACAGAGGTCGTAATGGCTGTCGCTCCATTGTAATTCCCTGGTCTGCCAAATCCTGGGTCATGGTCAAGGCGGGCCCCGGGCTTTCGAGCGCGAGACCACAACCGGGACATCAACGCCAAGATGATGATGAGTTTTGTAAAACCTTAGAGCAACACGGGCCACCGGCTTATCGGCTGCGTTTTCTCGGCGCTGTCCCAATTGGCAACGTGCGATCATGGTCGGACGACAGACGCCGCCCGACCAATAGGAGACCTCAAAACAATCTGTCGCACGACCATAGTCTTACCACTGTTGCCAACTAGGACAGTGCCTAAGAGTTTACTCTGCCCCCAGGCACGGAGACAATACACCAGCCCATAAAAAGTGAATTAAGAGGAGTAGGAAGGTGGGCTGGGCCCGGGTCTGAACACACGAGAGCACGACTGGGATTGAAGCCAGGATAATGATGATGATCATCATCTTGGCGTAATCCCGGTTGTACTCTCGCGCACGAGGGCTCGAGGTCCGCTTTAACCATGATTCAGGATTTGGCAGATTAGATAGTTACAGTGGAGTGACTGCTATCTGACCTCCGTGACCCTGCTACCAGGGAAACAGGACCAGATTGGATCATGGTTACACATTCATTCGTCTGAATGTGCAGGTTTCATCATGATGTTTTCCCTCACCGTAAGAGCATCCGTAAGCATTCCACTAATGTACATAACTCAGAAAAGAGTCATTGGTACATGGTCGCAGTGAGAATCGAACCCGGAACTGTTGCTTACGAGTCGGATACCTTAAACACTCTTCCACTAACGCTCAATATGTGGGCATTATACTTTGTAACGGATGGGATTCAAGGGCTAAATAAAGAGGACTGTTGATGTTAACTAAATTTATATTTATCTCCACAAAGCAAATGCAACTTCTGCAATACCCCGCTACAAAAAACAACCGTGCCAAACTTATTACCGTACCGAGTTTGAACTTGCCTGTAGGGGAGTATACGACTTGTGCGCCTATGAGAAAAATCTTGAAAGAAATACTTTTTCAAGAAAAGTGTAGTGCGACCACTTTTGAACTTAAGGTACCACTTTCTTGTGCACAAAATCCGTCTTTAGAGATTGAAATTTGCGAAAAAAAATGCGTAGTTCTGAAAGCTTCATTGGAAGAAATTCAGGACAATCCTGATGGGGTTAGTGTAAAACGGATACGTACTCGTCTTGACCATGTCAGTTACCGTGTTGGTTAACCTGCGTGATGCAGAATACTGAGAATTAAACTAAATTTCAAGTGGAATGTAGTAGCTGTGTTACAAAACGGATGCATAAGAATAGCTAGCTGCAATAGGCTGCATTTGAGACCTCCTGCTTGATTCATGGAAAGCTAAGCCGTCCCGACTACGCGTTTAGAAGACCTTAGAAGTTTAGTCAGTGATAATTATCTTAACATTTGTTTATTAGTAGTATGCAAATATTTTAGTATATTATATGCAGTGTTCTATAAGTGTATCACTCGTTTTCTATACTTTATTGCGTTTGTAAACTTGGGCAATTATTAGAGTTAAGTAAGTACAGTCGGTTATAGCAGTTAAGTATTTCACTTGTTAACTTGGTTAACTTAGATCAAAAAGCTGAAAAAGTGTAAATTGCCGGCTGATGTAACAGACTGTACAAGTTAGACTTAGTATTATACTATCGTATACCTAATTAGTGCTTGTATGTAAAGTGCTTAATAGATGCGCTTTAGATTAAGTTATTTATAAGTTTGGCACGGTTGTTTTTTGTAGCGGGGTATTGCAGAAGTTGCATTTGCTTTGTGGAGATAAATATAAATTTAGTTAACAACAGTCCTCTTTATTTAGCCCTTGAATCCCATCCGTTACATTCTGTAATTCATGTAAATCTGTATATTTTTAGCCCGAAATAAACTGATTATTATTAATTATTATAAGGATGATGATGATATTTCCTTTAATTATTTGTTTTGTTCCTGATTAGCAATTAAACAGAGATATACTTGCAATAGAAACCAGTCGTTACAGTTAAGTTCAATTACTATCCCTTTTGAGCAATTTGTGTTCATTCCCCTCCGCGTGAAACTGTACAAAATGGCCGCTTGAATCTCGAAACTTTACCCGCGAAAATGGGGGAGGACGCAATGGAAAGATGAGACGATTTCACACCAATATTAGATTTGCTCTGATTGGGTGGAAAATAAAAGAAGTGTCATCGCGCGCTCATGAATGCTTAACGACGAGATTTTCCTGAGGGGCGGCCTCTTTCTGATTTAGATGGGAACTGTGTGCTTCATTCTAAGGAAAACAAAAAAAAATAAGACGTAATTACCTGTTGTGGTCTGATTTAGTGCCTACAGATTTCTGTTCTGGATCTGCGTGCTATATGTGTGTTTATGAATTCTTGATTTAGAAGACATCTTATCAGACTTATTCAGCGAGAATGAAATTGTATATTTTTTTAATTTACCTGTTTATTTTATTGATAAATTATATCACTTTCATTCATACGGGTAAGAATTGGAACATGTTGCCTGAGAATGTGTTCCATGATCAATAAAATCTGGACGCTTTCAAGGCTGTTCCTATATAGGCATGCTCCATCTTCGCCCGCATTTATTTATAAACTAATTTAAAAAAATCGTTATTGGGGACAGTTTTGAGAAAATAGAAATGAAACACACTTTCCCAGAGCCAAAGCACACCCACCCCAGAAAAAAATATCAATCTTGTGACCTTTGTCGGGCAGGGTCTGAGTCACTGTCGGCATAGGCTGGATGTGCTCCAGCTCTGGGGCGTCTAATATGCCACACAAATGCGCTGCACTGCACTACGCGACGCGACAATTTGTCGTGTTGCTACACCTCTCAAGCGCGTCTAGCCCTATACAATATCTGTACCAACCCTGCCGCGGCTCGCAAAGCTGCGCAAGCGCCGGGTGTGTAGGCCATTAAACTTTTTGTTGACCTGTTCGACGTTTGAAAGTGATTTAGCTATTTTGCTCGATAATTTATTTTTCTTGCGTTAATTTAATGTACCGGTTATGCTCTCGTGCATGTGGGCCTGGGGTCCACCCTGACAATTATCCAGGATTTGGCATACCAGGTAATTACAGCGGAGCGACAGCATCTGTCCTTCGTGACTATGTTGACAGGGAAACTAACCTGATTGGATCATGGTCACACATTAAGTTGTCTGAATGGGCAGGTTTCATCACGATGTTTTCCCTCACCGTAAGAGCATCAGATAGCGTTCAACTAATGTGCATAACACAGAAAAATGTAATTGTTATTTTGCTCATTAAAAAATAACATAATATTTTTATGATTCTGTTCTGCAATGACCAGTGTGAGCAGTATTTATTTATTTATTAGTTCATTACACAGTTTTACAGCAATTAAATACATTTAAAAGATAAGTACATAATGATTGAAATGCCAATGACATTTTAACATTTTAAAATTGTAAAGATTATTAAAATAAAATGTACTGCAATGTGATGTTACAAAACTCGGTCAAGGCGGCCCATTTTCAGGCAGAGCCAATCCTGACTAGGCTTTCAACAATGCCTATTGTGCCTTAGCAAAACTCCAATTGCAGACGTATTTCTTGAAAAACCTAGCTTTCATACCACCAAGATATGGTTTGATTGAAAAATTGCCCTCAGGCTCCTTTTGTACGAATGAGATATCATTTTCAATCTTGGGACAACAAAAGCCAATGAAATGTATAGCAGTTACTGAACAACATGTCAAATGCAGCGAGGGAGAAATTTAGTTTTACTTGAAATAATAACCACTACAAAAACACAGTACTAAAGGTGGAAAGAATCTATGTAACCCAGTCTTTTGAACCTGTTCTGAACTAGGTACATGATTCAGACATATAAAATTTCATGTGTTAAGACGCACGAGTATGGTACTCTGGATACAGAAATAAGCTTAGTGTGGCATTGATCTTGAAATAACCCTTGTCGAAAATAATGAAAAATTATGGTATGTCGATACGGAAATTTTCCCGCCCGAGATCCACATTTTTTATCGGCACAGCAACTTCCAACTGATAATGTTTTTTCGTGATAACAATAAATTTTGTTATTATCAGTATAAATTAATTAAAAAGCGGATTACATTTGCGCCGGTTCGCGTGAAAACCTTAAGATAGGAAAATAGTCAAGCGCCTGGTCGCTGCATCTAAAGACCAGAATGCTATAATAGCCTCTACTTCGGCCTGAAAATTAGCCTCGCTATCCAGCGGGTAATGCTGCCAGCATCTGGGCATTTATCCGATTACTAGGGATCTTGGGCTAATTTTTATCTTTCTATAAGTTTAGTTTTGTGTTTTTTTTTTTTATGTATACCTGTTACAATATTTTTGTATTATGTAAATATCAAACAGAGTTTTTAATATAGGTAACTCAAACGAAAGTACCTACGTGATTCTACGTACTACTCCGAAGAATTTTAATGTAATTCTAAGTTAATTAGGCATTAGCATGGGTTACTAGTGACACCCGTACTCAAAAATGTGACCATGAGGAGACCTCAGTGCGCTTGAACGCACAGGGTTCCAACTGACAATACTTTAGTGGCGATCGGCACCGCTAGGCGTCCTTCAAAATGATCCAAATTGACCAATCATAAAGCCGTATTGTACGCAGTGCGTTCGCTTAGCAGACGAGTACTGTGAGAACGCATAGTAACGCTACAACAAGTTCCTATTGTTTAATAGTTGCTTTAAAACAAAAATGAAAATCTGACGTCTCTCACCCAAATAAAAATATCTACGAGAAAAGCGGCATACTTGAAAGCACTACGTTATCAGCGCCTCAAGTAGGTTCTTCCCTATATTCCCTCTTGAACCCGTGTCACTAACAAAATGACCATATTTATATTTTCTTTACGACCGAATATCTGTGGCCCGAACGTCGCGCCGCTGATATATCGAGTCGATTTCTCATTCTCTGTATCTTTGTAGTGCAATAACTGGGACAGGGATGGACTCAAGTAGCAGCAGGGGTGGGGGGTAAAACCATAGTAACTGTTAGGCGCTGTGCTAATTGGCAACGGTTGTGCGACCATGGTCGTACGACGGACTTCGCCCGACCAATAGACCTCAAAATCGTACGTCGCACGGCCATGGTCGCACGACCGTTGTCAATTAGGACTGCGCCTTAGTCTCTTCATTAATAATGTAGTGCATAACAATCCACTGTTCGTTTTCAGCATTCTTCACATTGCACTTCGCCAGCGCCAGCCACTTTAGAAACTGTTTAAAGAGTTGTTTAAAGAGCACTTACCTACCTACTTCTACTTATCATCACACTACAGCAAGTTTGTTTGTATGTTACGTATACAACGGAGCGAGTAATTTAAGGTAATTTTCGACTGCTATCAGAATGCTAATAAAAGCGGGCATTTGGCAGCCCTCCCCTGTTAGACCAGGGAATGGGCCCAATACAATATATTACGATATTAGGAGTGTGTTCTGATTTCAGTCTCTTTATAAGTTTCATTGTTAAAAACAATAGAGCTGAAGAAGCGTTCGGTAAATTGTAGCAAAACAAAACTTTGATTCGGTTGAACGTACGAAGGTCTATTTTTGAACCGCTCGCTACGAGACCGTTTCAAGTCAATTTTGATTTTCGCCATGAAAAATTCATTAATTTGAACGCTGATTTTCCCTATTTTTAAACCGTTTTCTCTCGGTGTTTCCAATGCAGTTAAATGTATAATGAGTTTTTGATGCCGAAAATTAAAATTGAAAACCGTTTGACTCGAGGCGAGCGGTTCAAAAATAGAGCCTTAGAAGTTTTTTCGAGCAGATCTAGGAAGTTGAATTGTATTGAAGTGTTGCAGTTATGCGGTACAAAGAGTTTCGAAAACATATACGGGACTCATCGCCTTGAGAGGCACACGGTCAGACAGAGCATTAGAGTCAAAGTAAAAGATCTATGGCAAATCCTAATATAATCTACAATATTGGCAAAACCACATTAACTCTTATCCATTGGGTTGGATTACGTCTAAGTTCTCTCTCATTCACTTGTAGACATTAATACTTTTAATTCGAAGGCTACCATTTTCCACATAGCTTCCTGTTAATAATACAATAATGTCTAACAGTCACTGCTTTGTAAACCCAAAAACGCCCTATCTCGTCATTTCCGTTCTCCGTCCACTCCCATTTCTGACAATAGATGAAAGATACGAGCAAACATAACGACCGCCCGCTACATAGATACACTGTTTTATTTAAATTTTATGACAGTTAACTTACTCGTCTAATATTATTTCGGTGGGTATACATTTTACTTATCAAAACACGATGGTTATAGGTACGTTTTGTTGTATGTTTCGTGAATGTAGGGCCTATTACTGAGCATGGATTTGTGCTCGGTGTGTAATACCAATAGGGGTTGCAGTTTTATTGTAGTACGAGTTGTCCCTAGTGAAAGGCTCAGAAGTGGTTTTATAGATAAACTACGCAGTTACTCGTTAACACATTGATTTATTGTATACATAAACACCTTAAACCAATAATTACAACTCTAAAATACGGATATGATATAGAATAAGGATATTTTTTACGTGACACGCGCTACGCGCTAGCACTTCACAACAATAATCCCCTTGACAGCTGTCAGCTGTCAAGAATCAAAATGCTTACACTAAGTATTCTAGTTGCGTAGCTAGTGTTGGCAGACATATCGTTTTGTGCCTAGAACTCCTTCATTGCCATCTTCTCGTTAATGTCCCAGTTATGGCGTTAATGTTCGCCTTGACCATGATCCAGGATTTGGCAGATCAGGTACTTACAGTGGAGCGATTGCCATCTGATCTCAGCAGCCCTGCTAACAGGGGAAGCTGACCAAATTGAAAATGGTTAAACATTCAGTCGCCTGAATGTGTAGGTATCATCACGATGTTTTCCCTCACCGCAATAGATTTAGTGTTCAAATTAACATAACTCAGATAACAGTCATTGGAAATGAACGGGAAACATCATGGCGGCACTGGGATTCGAACCCGGGACCTCTCACTTACTACTCGGACTCTTTAACACTAGCCTCGCTCCAACGAAGCAAACCTAGAACTCCTTATTTCCACAAATTACAATTTATGTAAAAATTTGATATCGATATTAGATAGGGGAGAGAGCGGTAGGTAGCACAAAGCAAATTGTGTTTGTAATGTGGTCAATAAATGGTTGCGTTGTGGCTGCAATGTGGTCGGCAATACGTTGAACTCGACGACACCAACATGTGATTCTTGTAAATTTACTTTATATGACAACCTGAGTGGTCCAGTTGGTTAAAATCTGTCTGCCACGCAAAGGTTTCCGGGTGCCTTTCCCGGCCGGGCAGAATATGAAATAATGATTTTTTATTTCTGTTATGGATCTGGGTGTTATTATGTATAATAAGTATGTTTTTGAAAGTAGTAATTTATCAGTTATCTATAGCATCCATAACACAAACTTTGCTTACTTTGATGGCGCTGTGTAAATTGTCGAAACATATTTATTTATTTATTTAGTTCTATAAATCAGCACCCGCTGATGTTTTTTTGTTGTTCTGGTGTGGTTGTGCTACGTTACAAAAGCTCAGGCATATTCCGAGAACATTTTCCGCATTCGAAATTCTGTGAGCCTAGCGCAGACGATTTTTTGAATTAGGAATATTATCAGTCAGATTCCCCTGTCACAGAGCCATGGAAGTCAGAGGGCAGTTGTTCCACTGTAATTACCTCAACTGCCAAATCCTGGATCATGGTCAAGGCCCTCGCGCGCGAGAGCAAAACCGTGACATTAACGCCAAGATGAGACAGATCTAAATTTTATCTATAGTCACCAAATTAACTAACCAAGTTCTAAATCAACGAAGTTATACAATTTAATAATCTGTTTCCAGAATCTGCAATTAAGAGTTTAAATCCAGTTTCTAGAAATAGATTGTTCTAAAATACTATCAAAAGTCAATGGCAAAACGTCCTCAAGTTTAAATTTATTGTAGTAATTCTCTGAAGTCTTGATTTAGTATTATTTGGCCGTAGATTTTAAATAATTATTATCTCTATTATGTAGTACGGTACCGATAATGTTTGAGTTTAAACTTGTAGGATAATGGATTACGGGGCCGATAAATAACACACACAGTTAAAGTTTTATACTTAGCTTTGCAGCTTGTATTTCAACGAAGGCCACGGAAGGAAGTAAAGTTTGAATCCTAGACCACAGACTAGAGAGAGAGATGTGCGAGTGTTGCCATTAGGAGATTGGTTTTTGTAGAGGAATATGCCTATATTTCAACAAAACTGATAAATAATAGAGTCTATCGATAAGTACTGCGTGCTCGTGAGAAATGCTCTCCGCTTCTTCAACTATTCAACGGTATTCAGCGTCAACATAAAAGAAAGCGAACTAAGAAAAAAGTCATTTCAGCCGCTTCGAAAATGCACTTCGTAAAACCCACTTCACGACTTAACCCTCTAAACAGCCAAGCCAAGCCAAGGCCAGAGAAATCCTAATGTTTCTTCCACAAATCTAGAGTGGGTTAAGTAAAATTTAACCTTCATAAAATACCGCTAGAGCCCGCCCGGGGACTGCGAGGTCCTCGATTATGGTTTTTAGGACCCATTACAACGTTTCGATTTGCCACCAGATGGTTTTTACCGACCCACTGCCAGTGATGAGGTTATGGAGTCGGTATTTACGGCGGGCTGGAGGCGTTCATGAATGACAATGAGATCGTGTTTAAATATTTTTTTATTAAGCGGCATATTTCTGTATTGGAGCGTTTGTGGGGGACGTGTACTCGTAAGCCCCCACGCGTCAAACGGCCACAACATCATGCTGAGGGGGTCCAGTTACACTGGAAGCCACGACACGGAGTTTTAACAATGCCACTGGGAATAATTAACTGTAGGTACATTATTATGTTTATTCTGTTTTTTCTTTATTTTCTAACTTAATTTTTATTTTTTTATGTACTTATATTACCTTGTTTTTTTTGTTGTACCTAATTGTCGTGTCGTGGTGTCTACGTGTAATAAATGTATTCTTTCTTTCTTTGTTTCTGTAAGCGAAAGTGCCGCCATGTAAAAATATTTTTTTTATTGAGGAATTGTTAGTTGAATACTAACCGATGCTTTTACGGTGAGGGAAAAGCACCGTGCTGTATACATTCAGGCATATTTAGGCGACTGAATGTGTAACCATGATCTAATCAGTCCGTCCTTGTTTAAAGAAACTGACCCAGAAACGCATCCAGTGTTTGTTGCTAAAGATCTAAACCGCCTGCCTCCCGTGACTTTTAATCATCTAGACGTCACGCGGTTGTGTTAAAAGACTTGACCTATCTTAAATCCGAGATGCAGGCCATAAGGTTAGACACGGTAACAAAAACAGAAATGTTAAATATCGAGTCGAAACTACACAACGAACTCACGCAATTACGTAATCACCGCGCCGAGCGTTCTAACCTAAGTGATAACACCGTGATGCATCTAAGTAAACAAAAGAAGATGCGACCGATGCGCGAGCCGCGTGCAGTACAATCGTCGCCGTCGCAACCTACCCGGGTAGTAGGACCGGTTTCCGAGTGCAGCGAGCTCCCGCGCACGCCTGCGTACCGAGATATTGTGTTATCGCAACGATCAGCTGTTCGTGCGGACGATACAATAGGCAATGATAGTGAGGATAACGGATAGGAAAGCTCATTTACGCTTGTGAAGAGACGTCAAAATAAGAAAAATAGAAACTGTAGAGGTACACTAGAAAAGGTTTCGAAATTGCAAGTAGTGGAAAACACTTGTTTTATTTATATATCACGCATAAAGAAGGAGATTCAGGAGAATGATATAATGGAACATATAAAGGATATGGGGGAGAACTGTATCAAAGTAGAAGCACTAAAACAGCATTATGAAACCTCCTTTAACTCTTTCAAAATAGAAATTAATTTATGTAAAATTAGTACATATTTGGACAGTAATTTTTGGCCGAAGGGAGTCGTTTATCGAAGATACCATGTACGTGGTTTTCATCCTAAAAAACAGAATAATATGGAATGTAACAGTTCGCAAAACAATATAGTGATGTCATCCTTCAACTGTAAATCCATAAAAAGGTCTCGACATCACCTGGAACAGCTCTGCAAGAAAGCCGATATTATAGCGCTACAGGAAACGTGGCTCATGCCGCACGATCTCAGTTTCGTGAATGAAATTGATGACAACTTCGCAACCCATGCGAAGTCGTCAGTGGATACGTCACTAGGAGTGCTCCGAGGCCGTCCGTATGGTGGGTTGGCGTTGTTGTGGCGGAAATCGTTGTTTACATCTGTTTCGGTCGTGGAATGCGCAAGTGACAGATTGGCGGCCATCAAAGTGGTTTGTGGACACCGTCAAGTAGTTGTTGTGAACGTATACATGCCAGTGGACCACGACGACAACCTCGTAGAATTTACGGACTGTCTCGCTAGTATAAGTGCGATCATCGACGAGAGTGGGGCTGAGGCTGCGTTTGTGCTGAGCGACTTCAACGCCCACCCGGGCACCAGGTTCGGTCGTGAGTTGATGTTATATTGTGCTGAGCACCAGCTGGTATGCGCTGATGTAGACATATTGGGCGTGGACTCTGGGACATTCACCTTCATTAGTGAGTCATGTGGATCGGTCCGTTGGCTGGACCATTGTGTCACGACACAAGCGGCACGTGACACTATAGTTTCCATAAGCGTGGATTCTGATGTAAGCTGGTCGGACCATTTACCTGTTTATGTTAAGTGTAACATAGGAATCCTACCAATAAAGCGGTCTCTTGTATCAAATAATCGTAGGAGCAATGCCAAAGTTCGGTGGGGATCTAGAGATCTAGAGCAGATAAATATATTTGGCAAATATTGTAACGACAGGCTGAAAACTTTGGTTACCACTGACTGTTGCAATTTAAGCTGTGATAGTTCTAGGTATGTGTCCTCTGAATATATTTATTTGATAAATACATTGTACAGTAATATTATTGAGATATTAACGCAAGCCGCAATAAATAACGCTACTTCGGTGTGTTGTGTGCGGAAATCAAGAAAATATGTTACCGGGTGGAATTTGCACGTGCAGGAAAGTCACCAAGTGGCTAGAACATATTTTAATTGGTGGGTTCAAAGCGGGAAGCCTGGGGAGGGCGCTGTCTATGATTGTATGTTGGATAGCCGTAGGGTATTTAAAAGCAGGCTACGGTGGTGTCAGAATAATGAGGACAAGATCAAAATGAATATCTTGGCAAGCAATTGTTCGAATAAAAACTTCGGTAAATTCTGGAACAATGTAAAAAAATTAAATGGTAAGGCAGGTATTCCTAACTGTATAGAAAAGTGTAACGATCCTAGAGATATAGCTGAGTTATTTTCACACCATTTTAAAGCTTCACCACCAGTTTCGAACAGTGGATCAGTAACTGACAAGGCACCACCGTCGCCGCTCGAGTGCAATGACATGCTGACATTTACTTCTCGTGATGTTCGTGAAGTTGTTAGGGCCATGACGCGAGGTAAGTCGCCTGGGCACGATGGCCTCAGTATCGAGCATATCGCTTACGCTGGTGATGAGATATATCGTGTCCTTGCGCAATTATTTAACCTATGCATGCGTTACGGCTGCTTGCCGGACAGCATGATGAGGACTGTGGTGGTTCCTGTGCCTAAGAATAGGACTGGGGATATATCTCGGCTTAGTAATTATAGGCCGATTTCGCTAGGCACCATTGTAGGGAAAATCTTTGAGCGACTCTTACAACCTGCACTGGCGAAAGGATTGCATATTGATGACACGCAGTTTGGTTTTCGTCCCGGTCTCTCAACGGACTCGGCTATATTTAGTTTAAAACACACTGTCAATTATTACATTGAGAGAAATACTTCCGTATATGCCTGCTTCCTAGATTTTAGCCGTGCATTTGACTTAGTCAACTACAGCATACTGCGGAAAAAACTAAAAAGCGCCAACGTCAATAATAACATAGTGAGTCTGTTGAGATACTGGTATGAGAACCAAACGAATTACGTAAGATGGGGCGACACACAGTCTAGCGAATATAGGCTAAACTGTGGTGTACGCCAAGGTGGGTTGACTTCTCCGGATCTCTTCAACCTGTATATCAACGACTTGATCGTGGAGCTGACGAGCACCGGTGTCGGTTGTCACATCGGCGATGTTTGTCTTAATAATATCAGTTATGCCGACGACATGGTGCTTCTCAGCCCCTCGATTAGAGGGTTAAGAAAGCTGATCAGTGTATGCGTAGCATACGCTGATCAACATGGTTTATCATACAATGTTAAAAAATCTGAAATGTTGATATTCAAGTCTGGGGCAGGTCCGGAGAACGTTCCCTCAGTTTATTTAAATGGTTCGTCAGTGCAGGTTGTAAGCAAATTTAGATACCTGGGTCATATGCTGAATGAATATCTTCGGGATGAGTAGGACATGGAACGTGAGCGTAGGGCTCTTGCTACGCGGTGTAACATGCTCGCGCGCAGATTCTCACGCTGCACGGAACAGGTGAAGGTAACTTTGTTTAAAGCTTATTGTCAAAGCTTTTACACAAGTCACTTATGGACTCACTATACCAAGCAACGTTACAACAAACTAAGGGTGCAATATAATAACGCCTTCCGAATTTTATTGAGACATCCGCCCTACTGCAGCGCTTCGAGCATGTTCGCTGAGGCAAGAGTCCCTGACTTCTACGCGATATTGAGGTCCCGTATTATAGCCTTCTGGAACCGACTGCGATCCAGCGGTAACAGTATTTTACAGACGCTGGTAGAAAATGTGAACAGTCCTATTTTTAGGCACTGGATATCTGTGCACAACACACCGAACATTCGTTAAGCATGTCTTTTATGTAAGTATGTAGTTAATTTATTGTACTGTTCCTATTGACGGTCGTACTATTGTACGTAGGTATTAATTATGTTTTTATTGACAGTCGTACTATTGTACCTATATAATTTTGTATTATTATTATTATTGTTTTAATATGGGTGTAAAATACCTGAAATAAATGACTATTATTATTATTATTATTAATCTGGTCAGATCCCCCTAGGTTGTTAACAGGGTCACGGAAGTCGGAATGGCTGTCGCTCCATTGTAATTACCTGATCTGCCAAATCCTGGATCATGGTCAAGGCGAGCCCCGGACTTTCGAGTGCGAGACCACAACCGGGACATCAACGCCAAGATGATGATGAGTTTTGTAAATCCTTAGAGCAACACGGGCCACTGGCTTATCGGCTGCGTTTTCTCGGCGCTATCCCAATGGGCAACGATCGTGCGATCATGGTCGGACGACAGACTCCGCCCGCCCAATAGGAGACCTCAAAACAATCCGTCGCACGACCATGGTCGCACTACCGTTGCCAATTAAGACAGTACCTTAGAGTTTACTCTGCCCCCAGCCACGGAGACAATACATCAGCCCATAAAAAGTGGATTAAGAGGAGTAGGAAGGTGGGCTGGGCCTGGGTCTGAACGCACGAGAGCACGACTGGGATTGAAGCCAGGATAATGATGATGATCATCATCTTGGCGTAATCCCGGTTGTACTCTCGCGCACGAGGGCTCGGGGTCCGCTTTGACCATGATTCAGGATTTGGCAGATTAGATAATTACAGTAGAGTGACTGCAATCTGACCTGCGCGACCCTGTTACCAGGGAAACCTGACCAGATTGGATCATGGTTACACATTCATTCGCCTGAATGTGCAGGTTTCATCATGATGTTTGTAGGTATGGTGGTATGAAATGAATTCCGTACCTGCTGTGTTCTGTGTCGCTCCGTGTGGACGGTTGCGCACGTGTAGGTAATTCCAAGTAAGTATGCCAATAAGTGTTCGTACACAATTTATTCGTTCCACAAACACAGTGCCGAAGCGATACACAGAATGGAAGGAAGGTGAAGAAAGATAAAGAGAGGAATCAACAGAAACAATAATATGGCGAAAGCACCGGTAGGTATGCGGTAGCTTAATCGAGTAGCGTCCTGTCGTCAAGGCGGTGCTCGTTCGACTGACGGGCGGCGGCGCTCGCGCCGGCCGGCCCCTGCACGTGGAGACGCGGCCGCGGCGCAGCGTGACGTCACTTGAAGTGCGTTTCCATAGCACGTCTTGCGTCTTGAGGTGAGTATTTATTTAGTGTTTCTGTATATGTATATGTATGGTACATTGTTGTTTGTGATATTTATTATTGGTATTTGTGTATTAAATGTATATTATATTTATGTGTATTTGTGTTTGTTTGTGTATATTATAGATTGTACTTATATATTAGTATATTATATATTTAAGTATATTATTTTATAGGTATGTACATCAGGTCGTTATTATGTGTTCCCCACATCACTACCCCCCAGAGACCGGGTCACGGGCGATAGTAATCTGGGAATCGGACTGTGCGTCCCGACCGAGTTTTCTTTTCTACAGTTTGATCTTCATTTTGTGCATCAGTTGCCTTCTGTGGGTCGTTTTCGATCAGTGTATAGGCTGGTTTTAGTCTATCGATGGACACTGTAACAATCTTCCCTTTTAGTTTAATCTTGAAAATTTTGTTGTGTCTTTCTATTACGGGGTGTGGTCCTGTGTAAGCTGGTTGCAAGCTTGCACGTAAAGCATCTTCACGAAGAAAGACATGGCTTGTGGTAAGTAGGTCTTTAAAGATGAAAATGGAGTCCTTTCTATGTCTTGAAACGGATGTTGGTTTCAGGGTCTCGGCGAATTTCCGAAGGCGCGTGGTGTACTCCGTTATATCCGAAGAACCAGTGGAAGATGGACAGAAGAATTCTCCTGGTAGCCTTAGCGTCTCGCCATAAACGAGTTCAGCCGAGGATGTTTTTAAATCTTCTTTATAGGCGCAACGAATGCCCAAGAGCACTAATGGTAGGGACTCTGTCCAATTCTCGTGCATGTGGCACATCAAGGCCGCTTTTAATTGTCTGTGGAATCTTTCCACGAGTCCATTACACGAAGGGTGATAGGCGGTTGTTCGTCTGTGTTGAAAACCTGATATTTTGGCGAGGTGTTGAAACAGGTGTGACTCGAACTGTCTCCCACGGTCGGTGACTATAATTTGAGGGCATCCAAACCGGGAAATCCATCCGTTAAGTAGTGAAGTTGCCACGGTTTCAGCGGTGGCATCCATTATTGGTATTACTTCTGGCCAACGGGTAAATCTGTCCACTATGGTGAGGCAGTACTTGTTACCTTTGGAGAGTGGTAATGGGCCAATCAGATCTATATGGATATGCGTAAATCTTACTCGTGGTATCTCATAGTTGCCCGTTGCAGAAGTAACGTGTCTTGTAATCTTTGCTCGTTGACATGGTATGCAAGAGCGAGCCCATTCTCTGGTATCTTTACGCATGCCGGGCCATACAAAACGCTCTCCGATAAACTTAGCTGACGCCTTGGCGCCGGGATGACTTAGTGAGTGCAGGTGGTCAAAAATCTGCTTGCGAAATGTTTTCGGCACATACGGTCTTGGTATTGGTGTGCTGGTATCAACATATAGTTTCGTTGTAGCATCAGGCATTGTTATTTTCGACAATGCAAGTGATGATCCTACTTGAAGAAGGTTTTTCAATTCGTCGTCTGCATTCTGTGCTTTAGCGAGAGCTATAATATCCACCGGTGACATATGTATTTCTTCGACTCTCGACAAGGTATCCGCGACGACGTTATCTCTCCCCGAGATATGTCTGATATCTGTCGAGAACTGTGCGATAAAATCTAAGTGACGGTACTGCCTGGGTGAACATTTATCTTTTCTATTGTGAAAAGAAAAAGTCAACGGCTTGTGGTCTGTGAAGATGGTGAAGTCACGGGCCTCAATCATGTGACGGAAATACTTGATTGCTTCGTAAATCGCCAAAAGCTCCCTGTCGTACGTTGAATACTTTTGCTGAGCGGGACTGAGCTTCTTAGAGAAAAAAGCTAACGGTTGCCAATTATCATTTTGGTATTGCTGTAGAACCGCACCTACGGCCACATCAGAAGCGTCACTCGCAAGGGATAGCTTGCAGTCGCAATTAGGGTAAGCCAGTAATGTGGCTCGGCATAAGCTATCTTTGCATGCTTGAAATGCCTCCAGACATTCATTGGACATCTTCACTGGATGATTACCCTTCACCGATCCGGTTAATAGTGAGTTAAGGGAACTCTGCTGTTGGGCTGCGCTAGGTATAAACCGCCGGTAAAAATTAAGCATGCCCATAAATCTTCTTAACTCCTTCACTGTTCTGGGCGTCGGGAAGTTCTGTATTGCTTGCACCTTGGTATCAAGCGGTTTGATCCCACAGGCATCGATGGTGTATCCAAGAAAGTCGACCTGAGATGCTCCAAAAATACATTTGCCGGTGTTGATAACCATACCGTATTCACTCAATCGGCTGAAGACTTGTCGTAGGTGTTCTTCGTGTTCTTTATGATCTCGAGAGAAAATGAGGAAGTCGTCGAGATAGGCGTAACAAAAATCTAATCCCCTGGTAAGCTCGTCCACAAATCGCTGGAATGTTTGGGCTGCATTTCGCAGACCAAATGTCATATATTCGAACTCATAAAGACCAAATGGTGTAGTGATTGCGGTCTTCGGAATATCTGCTGGATTTACAGGGATCTGATTGTAAGCTTTTACTAAGTCAATCTTCGAAAATACCTTGCAGTTGGAAATGGAGTGAGTGAAGTCGTGGATATGTCGTATAGGGTAGCGGTCCGGGATTGTTCTAGCGTTGAGCATCCTGTAATCCCCACAGGGTCTCCATCCATTTTCTTTTTTAGGTGCAAGGTGCAGAGGAGATGACCAGGCGCTCTCCGATGGTCTTGTTGTACCGCTTTTCAGCATGGCTTCAAATTCCAATTTTGCTATCTTGAGTTTATCTGGTGGGAGGCGTCTGGGAGAGCAGCTGACCGGTGGTCCTGGTGTGGTTCTGATGTGATGCATAGTGTTATGCTTCGGTGTTCCCAGAACTCCTGCTGGACTTGTTATTTCCGGATACTCCTTGAGGATATTGTGATAAGTAGACTCACCCAAGGATATCTTGATTGATGATATGTCATTGGATGTAGCTGCTGATCCTCCTGTCGCGAATGATGTCACACCATCTATCAGCCTGTTGTTGCGGACGTCGACCATGAGGTTGTAATACTTCAAGAAGTCGACCCCAATAATGGGCTTGGTTACGTCAGCGACGATAAAGCGCCAAGAAAAGGCACGACGAAGTCCGAAGTCTAGTTCCAAGTGTGCGTAGCCATACGTATTGATTGTGGTTCCATTTGCTGCGCATAACTGGTAATCTGTTTTAGGTCGGCGCTGTTTGAGTTTCGAACGAGGGTAAACGCAGAGATCGCTTCCTGTATCGATCAGAAATCTCATTTGACTTGCTCTGTCAGTAATGAACAGGCGACCAGAAATATTGGGACAGCCGTTTGTCGCCATGACCGACCGTCCTAGAAGTTTTCCGGCTTGTAGTCGCACGGCTTCGTACAACTCCTCGCGTTCTTGCCAAATTTGTGATGGTACCAGCAAACTGGAAATTTTCGATGTTCGCTGTCTGTACGGGTCTTAGATGAATTGCGAGCACGTTGTCTACCTCTGGATTGTGATCGGTATCTGGGACGTCGGTTGTGAAACTGTTTCGTCAAATCGTGCATCTGCCTGCGTAGTTCCGCGATTTCTCTTGCCATGGTGTCCATTGAAGACCCTGGCACTGGTGTAGACGTGGCTGCGACTTGTGGAGATGTTGGCGCGATGTCTTGCACCCTATCTGCCAAATCCATGAGGACGCTGATGGGGGAGTCGAATTGCGCGGCGATGAAGGATTGGATGTTTCTAGGCAATCTATTCGACCAAATGGATTTTAAAAATTCGTCCGGGACATCCACACCTGCCAAACCTTGAAGATGTCTGTAGAACTGGGAAGGCTTTCGGTCTCCAAGCTCTTCGTGCATCAACAGCTGTTTAACTTTTTTCTCGTTGGAAGATGAGAGACGTTTTATTAACTCAGTCTTCAATTTAGGGAATTTATTTGTTGCTGGCGGAGAAATAATGATGTCTCTTACTTCCTTCGCATACTGCGGATCCAATTGTGCCGTGACGTAGTAAAACTTTGTGGTGTCGCTGGATATTCCCGATAACATAAACTGGTATTCGATTTGCGAAAACCATAACTCAGGATCGTCCGGTGAGAACGGCGGAATCCGTATGCCGACTTTGTTGACTTCCGCGGAAGGGACAGTGGAAACGCGCACTTCGCTGTCCGTTGCTTCGCTGTAAGACGCGGTATTTTTTCCTTTGTCCACCGACATTTTGTAATTTTTCGGTCACGATATTCTCTTTTTATTTTCTTCCAGATGTTCTTACGGGGTCACCAGTGTAGGTATGGTGGTATGAAATGAATTCCGTACCTGCTGTGTTCTGTGTCGCTCCGTGTGGACGGTTGCGCACGAGTAGGTAATTCCAAGTAAGTATGCCAATAAGTGTTCGTACACAATTTATTCGTTCCACAAACACAGTGCCGAAGCGATACACAGAATGGAAGGAAGGTGAAGAAAGATAAAGAGAGGAATCAACAGAAACAATAATATGGCGAAAGCACCGGTAGGTATGCGGTAGCTTAATCGAGTAGCGTCCTGTCGTCAAGGCGGTGCTCGTTCGACTGACGGGCGGCGGCGCTCGCGCCGGCCGGCCCCTGCACGTGGAGACGCGGCCGCGGCGCAGCGTGACGTCACTTGAAGTGCGTTTCCATAGCACGTCTTGCGTCTTGAGGTGAGTATTTATTTAGTGTTTCTGTATATGTATATGTATGGTACATTGTTGTTTGTGATATTTATTATTGGTATTTGTGTATTAAATGTATATTATATTTATGTGTATTTGTGTTTGTTTGTGTATATTATAGATTGTACTTATATATTAGTATATTATATATTTAAGTATATTATTTTATAGGTATGTACATCAGGTCGTTATTATGTGTTCCCCACATGTTTTCCCTCACCGTAAGAGCATCCGTAAGCATTCCACTAATGTACATAACTCAGAAAAGAGTCATTGGTACATGGTCGCAGTGAGATTCGAACCCGGAACTGTCGCTTACGAGTCGGATACCTTAAACACTCTTCCACTAACGCTCAATATGTGGGCATTATACTTATGTAAATCTGTATATTTTTAGCCCGAAATAAACTGATTATTATTAATTATTATAAGGATGATGATGATATTTCCTTTAATTATTTGTTTTGTTCCTGATTAGCAATTAAACAGAGATATACTTGCAATAGAAACCAGTCGTTACAGTTAAGTTCAATTACTATCCCTTTTGAGCAATTTGTGTTCATTCCCCTCCGCGTGAAACTGTACAAAATGGCCGCTTGAATCTCGAAACTTTACCCGCGAAAATGGGGGAGGACGCAATGGAAAGATGAGACGATTTCACACCAATATTAGATTTGCTCTGATTGGGTGGAAAATAAAAGAAGTGTCATCGCGCGCTCATGAATGCTTAACGACGAGATTTTCCTGAGGGGCGGCCTCTTTCTGATTTAGATGGGAAGTGTGTGCTTATTCTAAGGAAAACAAGAAAAAATAAGACCGTAATTACCTGTTGTGGTCTGATTTAGTGCCTACAGATTTCTGTTCTGGATCTGCGTGCTATATGTGAGTTTATGAATTCTTGATTTAGGAGACATCTTTTCAGAGTTATTCAGCGAGAGTGAAATTGTATATTTTTTTTATTTACCTGTTTATTTTATTGATAAATTATATCACTTTCATAAGGTAGGGATTGGAACACGTTGCCTGAGAATGTGTTCCATGATCAATAAAATCTGGACGCTTTCAAGGCTGTTCCTATATAGGCGTGCTCCATCTTCGCCCGCATTTATTTATAAACTAATTTAAAAAAATCGTTATTGGGGACAGTTTTGAGAAAATAGAAAGGAAACACAGTGACTTTCCCAGAGCCAAAGCACACCCACCCCAGAAAAAAATATCAATCTTGTGACCTTTGTCGAGCCGGGTCTGAGTCACTGTCGGCAAAGGCTGGATGTGCTCCAGCTCTGGGGCGACTAATATGCCACACAAATGCGCTGCACTGCACTACGCGACGCGACAATTTGTCGTGTTGCTACTAGAGATGAAACGGATAGTTGTTTGGCCGGATACCGGATACCGGATATCCGGCCAGCCTCCTAGCCGGATATCCGGCGGCCGGATATTCACAGGTCTCTGAACAAGTTTGTACAAGCTGTAATCGCGGCGTGGGACTTTATACGACTTATTTTAAGTTTCCGTTTAATATCAATAATTTGAACGTTGAACTGAACAATTCTTCCGCCCTCATACGGATTGATAGTTTCAAAATACGGGCTTACACATTAGCCCACAGCATCGTAGAGGATAAACGACATCGTATACTACCTATAAATATAAAGAAATTCATATTTTAATCCAGGATAATATTTTTTCATATCTATAATATCAATATATATCTTGATTGACTTTAAATTATTACACTACTTAGTATTACATTAGTACTTACATTATAATACAAAACAGAACTTGTCAAAACTACACACGACAAAAATGCGTATTTATGCTGATCATTGGGTGTCACCCTGTTGGGCAAAGTACGTAATGTCCACAGTCGTGGAGCATGTGCTCCGCCGCCCCAAAGATCACCTTGGTGCAAGTAGCCCTAAATTTGGCGACGACGTCTCGCTGACGCGGAAGTCACACACACGCCACCGGGCTGACGGCGGTCCAACGGGACCTGAAGGACAATATTATTGATGCTGCTACTGCTCAAAATATAAAGAAATGAAGGAAGCAGACAAGGAGAGCTGACTCCAGCTAATGGAAAAGACATAGTGCAAAAAGAAGTGACCAGAAAGCTATTAAAAAATGTTGCTAACCTACCAAATGAACGATACGAGTAGAATAGGTGCCGATGCCGACATAATCAATAGTTCTTTGATTGATATTTATGGTTTTTAAACGTTTTGATACGACTTTTTACTCGACTGCTACAGAAGGGCATATATTTCCGATGAGCAAAATCACTTTTATGGGCTTTTCACACATTTTTTACTATCCGGTATCCGGCCGGATATTAACGCATTATCCGGCATCCGGCCGGATAGTAAAATTATGGCCGGATACCAGATAGTGGCCGGATATCCGTTACATCTCTAGTTGCTACACCTCTCAAGCGTGTCTAGCCCTATACAATATCTGTACCAACCCTGCTGCGGCTCGCAAAGCTGCGCAAGCGCCGGGTGTGTAGGCCATTAAACTTTTTGTTGACCTGTTCGACGTTTGAAAGTGATTTAGCTATTTTGCTCGATAATTTATTTTTCTTGCGTTAATTTAATGTACCGGTTATGCTCTCGTGCATGTGGGCCTGGGGTCCACCTAGACAATGATCCAGGATTCGGCATACCAGGTAATTACAGCGGAGCGACAGCATCTGTCCTTCGTGACTATGTTGACAGGGAAACTAACCTGATTGGATCATGGTCACATATTAAGTTGTCTGAATGGGCAGGTTTCATCACGATGTTTTCCCTCACCGTTAGAGCATCAGTTAACGTTCAACTAATGTGCATAACACAGAAAAAATTAATTGTTATTTTGCTCATTAAATAATAACATAATATTTTTATGAATCTGTTGTGCAATGACCAGTGTGAGCAGTATTTATTCATTTATTAGTTCATTACACAGTTTTTCAGCAGTTAAATACATTTAAAAGATAAGTACATAATGATTGAAATGCCAATGACATTTTAACATTTTAAAATTGTAAAGATTATTAAAATAAAATGTACTGCAATGTGATGTTACAAAACTCGGTCAAGGCGGCCCATTTTCAGATAGAGCCAATCCTGCCTAGGCTTTCAACAATGCCTATTGTGCCCTAGCAAAACTCCAATTGCAGACGTATTTCTTGAAAAACCTAGCTTTCATTCCACCAAGATATGGTTTGATTGAAAAATTGCCCTCAGGCTCCTTTGTACGAATGAGATATCACTTTCAATCTTGAGACAACAAAAGACAATGAAATGTATAGCATAGCAGTTACTGAAGGCAACATGTCAAATGCAGCGAGGGAGAAATTTAGTTTTACTTGAAATAATAACTACTACAAAAACACAGTACTAAAGGTGGAAAGAATCTATGTAACCCACTCTTTTGAACCTATTCTGAACTAGGTACATGATTCAGACATATAAAATTTCATGTGTTAAGACGCACGAGTATGGTACTCTGGATACAGAAATAAGCTTAGTGTGGCATTGATCTTGAAATAACCCTTGTCGAAAATAATGAAAAATGATGGTATGTCGATACGGAAATTTTCCCGCCCGAGATCCACATTTTTTATCGGCACAGCAACTTCCAACTGATAATGTTTTTTCTTGATAACAATAATTTTTGTTATTATCAGTATAAATTAATTAAAAAGCGGGTTACATTTGCGCCGGTTGGCGTGAAAACCTTAAGGCCATAGGAAGATAGTCAAGCGCCTGGTGAGTGCTGCATCTAAAGACCAGAATGCTATAATAGCCCCTACTTCGGCCTGAAAATTAGCCTCGCTATCCAGCGGGTAATGCTGCCAGCCTCTGGGCATTTATCCGATTACTAGGGATCTTGGGCTAATTTTTATCTTTCTATAAGTTTAGTTTTGTGTTTTTTCTTTTTATGTATACTTGTTACTATATTTTTGTATTATGTAAATATCAAACAGAGTTTTTAATATAGGTAACTCAAACGAAAGTACCTACGTGATTCTACGTACTACTCCGAAGAATTTTAATGTAATTCTAAGTTAATTAGGCATTAGCATGGGTTACTAGTGACACCCGTACTCAGAAATGTGACCATGAGGTCTCACAGTGCGCTTGAACGCACAGGGTTCCAACTGACAATACTTTAGTGGCGATCGGCACCGCTAGGCGTCCTTCAAAATGATCCAAATTGACCAATCATAAAGCCGTATTGTACGCAGTGCGTTCGCTTAGCAGACGAGTACTATGAGAACGCATAGTAACGCTACGACAAGTTCCTATTGTTTAATAGTTGCTTTAAAACAAAAATGAAAATGTGACGTCTCTCACCCAAATAAAAATATCTACGAGAAAAGCGGCATACTTGAAAGCACTACGTTATCAGCGCCTCAAGTAGGTTCTTCCCTATATTCCCTCTTGAACCCGTGTCACTAACAAAATGACCATATTTATATTTTCTTTACGACCGAATATCTGTGGCCCGAACGTCGCGCCGCTGATATATCGAGTCGATTTCTCATTCTCTGTATCTTTGTAGTGCAATAACTGGGACAGGGATGGATTCAAGTAGCAGCAGGTGTAAAACCATAACAAGGGTAAAACCATAGTTATTGTTAGGCGCTGTGCTAATTGGCAACGGTTGTGCGACCATGGTCGTACGACGGACTTCGCCCGACCAATAGACCTCAAAATCGTACGTCGCACGGCCATGGTCGCACGACCGTTGTCAATTAGGACTGCGCCTTAGTCTCTTCATTAATAATGTAGTGCATAACAATCCACTGTTCGTTTTCAGCATTCTTCACATTGCACTTCGCCAGCGCCAGCCACTTTAGAAACTGTTTAAAGAGTTGTGTTGAAAAGACCACAATATGCGCTTCTGCTGCTCACTTATTTCATAATTTACTCGCTTCTCAATAGCGTTAAAGTTGAGATCTTGAAATCCCATAAGAATTCCTCTGTCAATGGGTCCCTATAAGAATTTATCTGTGCACACAGCGGTGATAAATGGTGTTTTTGAAATGGTTGTTTGTCGTAGTGTACAAAGGTTTTTAATTTGTTTAAATTGTTATAAAAGCAGCATTGTACGCTTAGAAAATTATTGAATGCTAAACTAAAGTAGTTATTACTACTAATGATTTGTAAAAGTTTCTGTTCAATAAATAAATAAATTTCAAAAACAAAACACTGATACCTCACAGTAACATTTCAGAATATGAGTGGTACTTAGTAGGACCCGAGTACGGACCTGTACGGAGCTCTATTCTGAATACCCGACTAACAAATGCGTCATTTTGTTAAAAAAATATGAAAAGACTGGGAAATGTTCAGAGAAATGTCCACGGATGAAATATACGAATTGGGTACTATTTTCTTTCCTCATACATGTGCGGTGGTGGAAGAAATATAATATTTGCATAGTCGTATTATGCGCGGATATAATAAATATTATGGCAAATATTTTCTCAGAAGGAAAGTAAGAATTTACTGAGTGGGGTTGTTAGAAAAGGAAAGTTACGAACTTGTACGAAGGTGGTAAAAAGGTTGGAAAAACAACAACGGCTCGCTTTTAAGTTTATTGCTTGCTTTAAGTACTTATAGCGTGTGAGTTCACAGAGTTTCAAACCTACATATGAAGCAGTGAATGTTGTTTAGCAACGACGTGTTTCCCGAGACTGATATTCGAACTTAATAGACTGTCAAAGCATCGTAAGTTATGCTCGGCATCAAGTACAAGAAAAGTTCCTTTTTGTAGCGATGGTAGAAGTTTAGGAGACCCATAGTCGCCAAAAAGAAAAATGACTTTAATGTGGTAGATGAGCGAAACAGCCAAGAGGATCAGGCCGACCGATTTTTTTACATATAGAACCCACATAAGATGATATGTAAGTAGTACAAAAATCATTTTGGCCTTAATGTACCGGCTATTCTCTCGCACACGATGGCCTGAAGTCCGCCTTAACCATGATCCAGGATTTGCAAAATCAGGTTATTGCAGTAGAGCAACAGCCATTTGACTTCCGTGATCAGGGGAATCTGACTAGATTGGATCATTATAAACGACAATAGTATCGGACCTGACGCACCCATACATAACATTTGATGACAATCAACACCCAACACACGTGACAAACCGTAGCTCCCCCAATTAAGAACTGCCTTACAGCAACTTCGAGATCCCTTCAAATGGTCCCTTCATAATCAATTAGTGTATGACTTAAGGATATGACGAAGGCGGTATTAACTTGCCCCTGAATATGGTTTCAAGTCACGTATGCACCCACAAGTTTGACCTGCCCCGAGGGTATTAATAACATGAGCTAGTGTTGTACTCTTTAAGGGGTTTGGAGGCCAATGCCGAATATAGAAGCCGAGTGCTCTGAGGAGATGTTTGGGCTACACCAGGCGAAGTACCAATGCATTGCCTGCCTTCGAAGAGACCTGTAATATGCCTGTGGACCGATCCCATGTCTTAGTCCAAAGGACACACTGTGGAGCTCACTACTGTATGCTTTTCAAGAAACTTTCTGTCGCGTACGATAATTCTATGATTTGTTTAAACTGTCTTGTCTTATATGGTAAACAATCAAAGCCCAAAATCACAACTTGCCGTATCAATCACGCTACGTATATTGTGCATAGATGTCGAGAATTATAAAAGAAATATCTAGAATGTGAATTTCAATTAATACTTCTGCACATTATCCATTTACATACATAATTTCCTCAACCAAATAAGACAAGTCAGTTTGGACAGATTATAGGAATGAACTCCGTGCAGGGAATTTTCAGAGCCGGTACGACATTGGAGCCTTCAAGAAACGAGTCTGCCTGCGCCTTATTGATACACTAAAATTCGACATCCTGCGAGGATATGGTCAAGGGATCGAGGTATGGTGAATTGCAATGCAATACAGTTATGTCGCAAGACAGTCGGTGGCCTAGTGGTGAAGGGGTCCGACTCGTCAGCGATAGGTACTGGGTTCGAGCCCCAGTGCCTATGTAACTACCAATAACTTTCTATTGTGTACGTTAGTTGAACACTAACCGATGCTCTTTCGGTGAGGGAAAACATTGTTATGAAACCTACACATTGAGACAACTGAATGTGTGACCATGATCCAATCTGGTCAGGTTCCCCTGATAGCAGGCTCACGGAGGTCAGATCTCATTCGCTCGACTGTAATTATCTGATCTGCCAAATCATGGGTCATGGTCACGGCGGAGCCCGGGCTATCGTGCGCGAGAGCACAACCGGGATGTTAACGCCAAGATGATGATTATTATATTGTAATATGTCAAACGCCATAATCCGTAATAAATCCGTAATAAAATAAATACATAAGTAATCAAAGTTTGAAAGGGTCTAGTAATTATGCTTCCTTTTAGTCATACTGATATAGTCGACTGTATACTTATCTATGGATGACGTCATAAGTACTTTTCATCTCGGGTCACGTCATACAAGCGAAGTCATACGAAATATAGTTTGGGTATTCAACTTTGTAATAGGAGCTGGCTATAAGTAAGCAGAAAGATATGGATACTTTAACTTCAGTTCAACACTGTTAAGTTGAAAGTTTCTCACTAATTAAAATTACCTAACCTCTCAAGTAACCTCCTTCATTGTTAGTTCACGTTTAATTTAGTTGCATTGTAGTAAGGTTTCCAGTGCTCCATGGGGTGGGGATTTGGGGAACCGTGGCTTTGGCAGTGGAGTGGCTTTTGCCTTTTTGCTGCCAGAGCAACGTGTTGTAGAGGTGGGCAACGCATTGGCGATACTCTTGGTGTTGCTAATGTCTATAGGCAGTGGTGACTACTTCCCATCAGGTGGCCCGCTTGCCTGTTTGCCTATCGTATGTCATAAAAAAAAAAAAGTTGCCCTAAGAACACTTTGTAATGTTTTTTTCTATATCTTGTGTACAACAAATACTTAAATAAATAAAAATACATAAAGAAACACTAAATTGAAACTGCATTCGTTAAGGTGCTGTATTTATAACACACTATCATATCAACAGCTAAATCGATCTACCCGTGGACTTGAGCTTCCTCCACTTAACAGTAGAGGAATTTGCCAAATTTTGGCGCTCCACGCTTAACGGGCGAGTCGAGGATCGAAATGATAAAAATACCCAACTGGAAAGGAGGGTACTTTTTGCTTCGCCATAGTCGATCGTGGTTATTAGGTGGCCATAGGTTTTTGCTTTGGTAAACGAAGGGTACGGAAAACTCAATCTCTAAAAGTACGAAGTAAGATAACATTCTTCAATAAAGAATACGCATGTTGAGAGGATAACTGCGGTCGCCTTTGTATGAATTGGAGGGTCCAAACCGAGGGCAAGAAGGCATGCGACCACAGTCTCCTCTAAACATTCAAATCCTTTATTGAAGAATAGTTTCTTGTTTCATACTTTTCAAAGGCCAACTTTTCCGAGGGGGTTTTTCTTATAATCCATTTTTATTTTAACTACTTATAATTAATTTTTCTTGTTTACAAAGCTTTTAGCTGATCTTCCCGTACAGTGACAAAATGTAGAAAAGTAAGGAAACAAAACTCTTAGAACAAAAGACAAATATACATAATTGAAAAAAAAAAAAACAATTTCTATGCTCGCAAAGGCGGCCTTATAGCTTTCAGCGATCTCTTCCAGACTTTTCTTTACTGTTATTGTCTACTGTACCGGAGCCGACACCGAACGCACTGTTGATATTTCAAACCAGAACTAGGTGTTAGTTGCAACCCCATGTCCTTACTTCGACATAGCACATCACCGTGTCGTGACTCTGGCTTCAGCGGGACATTGCCGTCCCCTCCCTACTCGGACATGTCTCAACATATCCCTGCAAAGCCGAGCTCCCGGCGGCTAATAGCGCACGTATGGTTCTAAGCTGTGCGACGAAGCTAACTCGGTACAGGGGTGCAATTATGTACCCCTGTCGTTATTGTAGCCGATGCCATTGTAGGTATAATAGAGGAGAATATAACACCAATTCGTTAACATCCTCTCCGTGATAGTCATATTCAATGTTAGATATTTGATTTTTTTACTGTACCTATTCAACATTTTATTTATTTATTTTTACAATATGTATTGACATACACATTGTATTGTTTAAAACGAATTACTAAAATAAATTAATGTGAATAAGAATATAATAAGACCACTCTAAGTCAGAATCGCTGTTTAAAACAATAAAATAAAAATTTCTGTGTGGCAACTTATGCCATGTTTTTTAAACGTCTTAGAACGTCATTTATAAAAGTCATGACAAACAATTTAATATCTGTAGGATTTTTTATGTTCGTGAGTTATGAAAAATATTATTAAATAATGAGCAAAACAATTCAAAAGGAAGTGCGAGAGATAATTTTCAGCATGATTAATGATTTAGACAAACTAAATGTACAAATTCAAGCCAAGTAACTGTATGTTTACAAGACGAACTGACAAGGACAGATTATCCCCAGATTATTTCCATATCCACATTTTATAATTTTTACTACTGTCAGTCAATACGGAATTATCGTGGTCCTATTATATGGTCCCATAAGGAGACTCTCGCTTTTTTCATCTCACACACATATTTAGTAGGAAACGTCACTATGAGGCCTGACTGACATTCTTAACGTACACGATATTTTAATCCATTGTAAGTAATCCGTTAATATACCACTCGACAGATAGCCTGAAATGCTATAATAGTTGGTGCCAAATAGACTTTCAATAGCGGACATTGATCTCTGTAACGCTTGTAGTGATAATATATAGTGATATACGTCTCAATTGAGAAGCGTCGATGGCCGAGCGGTTACGGTATCCGACTCGTAAGCGAGAGTCCGAATACCGGGCTCGAATATCGTTGCGACAATGTACCTATAACTCTTTTCTGAATTATGTACATTAGTTTAATGTTATTGGTTAGCTCGTACGGTGAGGGAAAACATCGTGATGAAACCTGAACATTCAGGCACTAAATGTGTAACCACGATCCAATCTTGTCAGGTTCCCCTGGTAGAAGGGTCTCGGAGGCCAGCAGATGGCATTCGCTCCATTGTAATTATCTGATCTGCCAAATCCTGGTTTATGGTCAAGGCGGATACCGGGCCCTCGTGCACGAGAGCACAACCGAACTCAATTGAACCGTTCAACCGTTTCAATTGAACGAAATAGGAAACTTTATAACAGTTTTCATGTACATATTTTTCATGCAATAATGTCAAAAGTTGACCGAGAGATCAAGACACGCTGTTGTCAATCCATTTGGCATAAACTATAGCAATATACTAGGAAAGTCAATGTCAAGGCAACCCTGGAACATCAGGTGAAACAGGTTTTTACTCATAGGTTTCAAATACCTATTACCACTTTACCGCCTGGCCCGCTATGCCCTTCTGTACTCGCGTCTACGGTGGTCCGCGCAACTGGCGGCAATAGGTGCCATTGGTGTGCAGCCGGAATTTACGTCTGGCGACAATTGCAGCCATTGGCGTTTTAGTAGAGTGAGAGAGAAAGAGAGGAGGGAGATGGTGAAAGATGTAGGCGCACATCTAATACTCACAGGTCGTCAATTTGCAGACAAGTGACGTTTCGCGGAACAAAATCTTCGCTAACCCTCGCCCTCGTTCATCCCGGAAACATCACCCTTCCACCTACCTCTTGCCCCGCAGGCCATTCAATATTAACATGAACACTTAGCGAAAACGACAGTGACACATAATTTGCACCAGACCTACTTGCATTGTTGCCGCACTCCGAATTTATTGGGCATTGGGCTCCTAATCTTTTGTGTACATAGCTCCTTTGCAAAGTGCTTGCTTATGGGGCTCCCTGTCATCTTTACAACCGTAGCTCAGGTTTAGCAACACGTTGGTGTAACTGGCGGATGACGGACGCACAGCACGCCTACTTGTACGCCTCGGCAAAGTATTTGTACGTTTACAGGAAGAATTTTAAAGTTGAAATTTAGGGACTTTGTTAAATTACACTGAATACTTTTGAAAATTCAATTAATTTTTTTTTTTGTTGTTTCAGAATGGCGCATACTTGGGCAGTTACGCAAAAAACAAAATTTGGATGTGTTGTCACTTAATAAATACTGTATGCAATCGATCCTGTTTTATTTGTTTATTGTTAATTATTTATAATCCCAAAACTTCTTATACTTCCTTTTGTTTAATGTCAAAGCATTTATATAATTTTTAAGTGAATTATGTAATAGAATAAATTGTCATTTAAAGAGCTTTTGAGTGAGAATTTAAAATGCAAAAAGTTTTAGTTCTAGAGCTTTTTTAATAATGAATAAAAATAGCGAACAAAGTCTAGAGAAACTAAAAATGCTTTCAATTTCCTGCAATAGATTTCTTAGAAATTTTTCCACCAGGTTATGGGCTCAGTGGTCACAATTTTCCTGTTTTTTTATGAATAATAAGAGAATAATAAGAGAATGGACTTTATCAAACCTGCCTTATCGACAGTTACCAAGTTGTAAACAACGCTGCTGTACAAGTGACGCCACCTTCGTTATCTCAAACAGCCATTTCCTCGAGAATTTGACCAATCACTAGTCATTTATATGACAGCAAGTTTTTTATAGTTAATTATAGCCTACAGCGAATCTCATATAGTTCACAAAGGCACGTAACGTTTTTTGAAATTTACACTGTGAAATGCTGCAAATATTTTGATGCGCGGGTTTGAATCCCGAGCCAGGTTTTCTTTAAATAATAATAGTTTTGAATACAATTATAGTTCAGACTTATTTAGAGTTAGAACACTCATAAAAATTTTTTGTTGTCGCAACTAATTTTTTGGATAAACAAAACTAGAGATATGTCGTCGAAATGGAAGGACAACGATTCATCTTCAATAATCATTATAATATAAGACACATAGCATTAATATGAAAAATAATTTTACTTTCGATAGTTTTATATGTTAGTACTTAACAGGAGGAGTTTATATTTATATATGTATATAATAAAGAAGTGATACAATTTCGCAAGATAAACAATGACTGAAAATATACTGTGACTCATTTTTTGCGATAGTTTACATGACACTAATTAAAGTAGATGAGCTTTAAAAAATGTTGAAGTCAATCCTCGACGAATCCGCTGCAATAAAACTCACAAATATTTTTATAAATTGTAATGTTTCTACTTGTTGGATTTGAAAACTGCAATTAAAAGTTTGAAGTCGAACAATTATACTATAAAAATAAATTTAAGAGTCTGATTCACTTGACCAGTCCTATACTAATATACGGGATCAGTAGTCAGTGATCCTTTATCGAGAAGAAATGATTATACAGATATGAAAAATGCCTTTGAAAAAAATTCATTACCATTAGCTGTAGAAAAACATGTAGTTCTCGATTAGAAAAATTTTTTTTTTTAAATATTATTATTCATTAGTTAACAAAGGGGGAGTTAATATATATATAATATATAATAATATTCTGATTCTCACAGGAACTATACTGCCATACTGATAAAACTATACAGTTTTATTTTCATTTTCTTCCCATGCGTCATCCACGCATTCGTAGTTAGTGACGCTACTGTCTAGGTGGCGCTTCTCTGGATGCATTTCAAACGAAATGTTGGCAGTAATTTGTACTATTATAATTTATTTAATGCCGTAAGATGGACGGCGGAGAATGAGGTTCATCTAATAAGATTGCAAGTTCAATGATTTTCATGCTTGCAATCTTTGATTACTTGGTTTGGAGCCTAGGCAACTGCGGGAGTAAGCGGGAAGGACTTATTAAGCCTTCTCGGCCTCATGGCTAAGATCAAAGTGTATATAGACTTTGATCTTACAAACTTCAATCAATTAATTAAATTTCGTAAATAATTAAATATCATTTTTTTTGGGCCTAGTTGGGCTAAGAGACAAATTTATTTGTTCAGTTATTAACCATAAATTTCTAAAAACTCTGATAGTATGACCGCGTGTTATGCTTATATGGGGAAAAATATTAATTACCAATAGCTTAGTCATTAGTTTTTCCGTTCGTTTACAGAGTAATTTAAAAACTTCCAGTTGAATAAACTTATTTATTTCAGTGTGTAATTGATCGCTGGTCATTACGGGAGTCTCCTGTGCTGTGAATAATTAATTTTTAAGTGCGAACATAGTTTTTGGACAAGTTGTTTCTTCTCGATATTTAACTGCAAATCGGTGAGGCTTGTTCTAAATTTTCTAAATTTTAGTTTTTCTATACAATAAGTTTTGCTGCAAGTATCTTTTTGGAACTCTTTATTGGTTTTGATTACTCTTCATACCCATTTTGAGTTTCAAGAAGAAATTTGGAAGTTTATCATCAAGCTTATAGATAACAATGTAATTTTCATTTGATAACTTTGTTATTTATCTAAAAACAATATATCTCTAGATTGAAGAAATGGTATTTTGAGGCTCTGATTCTGAAGCACTTGATATGTAATGCGTTTCTGTAAGCATACATAACTTGAGCCTTAGAATGAGATTGACTCAAGCCTTGGAACTAAGCAAGAGTCCTTCAAAATCAAGACAGAAGACAAAAGTCTAATTTACCGCATAGAAGAAATAGAAAATCTCAAGCTGTACTAACTAGCTTATGGTCTTATGGTTTTATATTCATGAGATCATTTGGAAAGTTGGTATAGACTAAGTTTATCAACGACCCTATTGCAAGACTTCTATCATTCATCGCATGGAGGACATCCTCATTTTCATGATCTATTTTAGCTGGCTTCATTAATCAGTGAGTTTCTTTGCTTTACTGGTATTGGAGACTGCTAAGATTGATCGAAATACACACATTTCACTTCATTGAAGAAACTGCAGAAGTATGATAATTACTTCCATTGCATCTGCACAAGATTTACATTGATATTTTGCATGATAATCATTTTTCATGAAAACAGGAAGACTTGTAATTAAAAACACGTTTATGAGCTTAGTCATTGACTATATCATTATTCCACAAAAATATTTTGTTGTGCTTATAGAAAATATGCGATAACGATGTATGAATTTGAACGGATGGACTGTGAACTTTGCTACCAGATGAATAGGTTTGGGTTTGAACATTCTTAATAGCAAGTCCATTTCTATACTGTATTGCAATTTAGAATATTTCATTCTAGCCAATATTCTTCATATCGATGCTTCAAGATAAAGTTTGTAGCATGATCTAGGTCTCAACAAAGCTGGACCAAGTTTGAATTTATGGTACTATTATGACATTTACTATGACAAGTACGTCCTAGTTCCATTCAGTCATGTTATGGGTTAAAATAGTCCAGGATTTACGTCATCTCATACTATATTGTTTTAATTTTGCAGGAAAACCAAAAATAAATTCCGGATTTATAATTATAACTTCATTTTAAATTATTTTTTCCAGCTTGGAAGCTTTTGGACAAAACAAATGGACTTTTCAGGAATAATTTCAACACAAATGATTCAAGATAAGGGAAAAATCATAAGATCTTGTTTAGTCTTCTTGAGGCACCTTCTCCTGTCCATATGTTCCTTATATTATGGACGGAGAACGTACCTGAGAAAGATTAGATGACTTTCATCGTTAGCTTCAAGATTTGCAAGTGATCGAAGACCGTTCATCTTCAAGATTAACTTCGAAAGCAGTCTTGGACCGAAAAATAAATAATCTAGTCTCTGTTAAGTAACTCAGGATGCCTATGTATTTCTTCATTCCATAGCAACTTCAGATACTTAAGAGAGCTTAGACGAATCTCCATTACATTCTTACGAAGATTTATATAATTTTAGGCTGCTCGTGAGTATTTATAGATCAATGAGATCCTTCAACTTTCTAAGTAGATTTGAGCTTTCTGTGACACTAGATTCCAGATTCCGGATCATTCACAACTTCAGCAGTAATTTGTGATCTGTTTGAGCTTATTTTAATCAGCCGTGTATTTATAACCTCATGGCTCGTTAAATTAGCTTTACTAGATCAAAATTATCTTCATCAGCAAAGAAGAAACAACAGTTATGGTCTTTTTCGGTTGGTTCACTTTGCGCATGTGTTGCCTTCATGGCAGTGTGACCCGACTGAATTAGTTTAGAGGCAGACATCTTATTCCAGAAGAAATCTGACCATTAGGGAAATCTTTGATCTTTCGAGGTCATGCAAATTTTATATTTTCTATCATTTATGACTTGCATTACTCAGACAGTTCGATAGAACTTCAAGGAAGAAATGGTTCTTAGTGCTGTCAGCTAACTCTAATAGACTTTTGCGTTTCTTCTAACAAATACTTTCAGAGTCTGTATAGATTGCATTAAGAAACGACTACAGGGTTTGAAGTTTGGTGATCAAGACCCGAAGAAATGTCTTGGGTTCCGTATCTTTGTATCTTTTTAATTAATCATTAATCACAAACACTAGATGCCAAAGTATGGCGAAGACTCATCACAAGAAGAGATTGAATCTTGACTGTTTTAGCTTCTTTTGTAATTGCTTACGTTTTCTATTCGTAATCAATTCAGAAGAAGTTAAAATAGAGCAAGGTATTCTGCCAGCGAACGAGAATGATTCACATAAGGAGCCGATGTCAACGTTCTATGTCTTCATTGTTTGATTGACGTCAAACGAACCCAACCAAATAATAGAACCAGGCAAAATTACAGGAAAACTATAAATATTTATCAGTGTGGTCTTGTTACTTATTAAACGTTTGTTTCTGTTCCAATTATTAAATACAAATAAGGAAAATTATTTGCATATTTTAATCTTTTTGTAGGCTTTTTCGATGTGCGCTAACTGTTACTCTAAAACTTTCTATAAACGACTGCTGGAAAAAATGAGTTTTTATTTGAAAATTAATTTTAAATTTCGACTACGAAATTTTTTCTGTTTATGTTTATATGGGGCAACATATTAATTATCAATAGCTTAGTCATTAGTTGTTCCGTTCGTTTATATAGTAATTTAATATATTCCAGTTGGATGAACTTATTTATTTCAGTGTGTAATTGACCGCTGGTTCTTAGTGCTGTCAGCTAACTCTGATAGACTTTTGCGTTTCTTCTAACAAATACTTTCAGAGTCAGTATAGATTGCATTAAGAAACGACTACAGGGTTTGAAGTTTGGTGATCAAGACCCGAAGAAATGTCTTGGGTTCCGTATCTTCGTATCTTTTTAATTAATCATTAATCACAAACACTAGATACCAAAGTATGGCGAAGACTCATCACAAGAAGAGATTGAATCTTGACTGTTTTAGCTTCTTTTGTAATTGCTTACGTTTTCTATTCGTAATCGATTCAGAAGAAGTTAAAATAGAGCAAGGTATTCTGCCAGCGAACGAGAATGATTCACATAAGGAGCCGATGTCAACGTTCTATGTCTTCATTGTTTGATTGACGTCAAACGAACCCAACCAAATAATAGAACCAGGCAAAATTACAGGAAAACTATAAATATTTATCAGTGTGGTCTTGTTACTTATTAAACGTTTGTTTCTGTTCCAATTATTAAATACAAATAGAAAATTATTTGCATATTTTAATCTTTTTGTAGGCTTTTTCGATGTCCGCTAACTGTTACTCTAAAACTTTTAATAAACGACTGCTGGAAAAAATGAGTTTTTTATTTGAAAATTAATTTTAAATTTCGACTACGAAATTTTTCCTGTTTTGGCAAGGTTCCTCTTGTAACCAACTTCGCTCAATTGCCTTGATTGTACCGCGCTTTGATTGATACGACTTAAGTCCTGTCAATGTAAGTTAGTCCGAGGCATTTTTATCTTTCGTATAGGATCGTCTCTTTCGTTTCACTATCCCTTTCTCTCTCTTACTTATGGGAATCATCGACATAAATTGAAGCCGATGTCCACGCATCCCTTTATAGCTGCAGGTTTGAGACTGTTAACTGTCAGAAATTAAAATTGTGTTGTTGCTTTATGACGTGTAACTCAACTTCAACCTTAGGCTGATAAAGCAATTTCTTGGCCGAGTGTACAGCGTGTGATGTTGAACTATTTGTTCAGAAATTCGGTGAGCCTTTTGTGTTACTTTTATTGAAAGGTAGTTTAGCTAAAAGAGCTTTTTGTGTGTGAGAAAGTATTAATCGGGGTCTATCGATAATTAATTAGTAAATTTTCACCCCTACCCTGATCGACGTAAGGATCACTTGCACAACTTCCGTGAGTACAAGCATGGCCAAGCATTTCGGGTCTTCCCAGTGTTGTAGTTTAATCCAGTTCGCCCAGTCACTGACACTAGATATATTACGAATAGGTTCCGGCTCATGCATACTAAGGATTTGCTTCTCGCTATACCAGGACATCATATCAGAGATAGAGTTAAATTTGCCTTCGACCGTATACACATAGATACAGTGCCACTAGCTTAACTATGTAGAAGATAAAAATGGTATTATAGATACTAAAATGACAGTTTGAAACGCCCTCTTCTACACTACTGGTAGGGATGCCAATTTTTTTTAGACCTAATATAGTATTTTCGGGTTTAGAAGCCATCAAAATATAGTAGGTAGGGAATTAATCAAAAAATATATTGTAGGTTTTTTAAATAAAATGTACGTATCCATATCTATAAACGTATCTTAAATGTATATTTTCTGCTACATTGAGCTTCAAAGCTGTTTTGTTTTATTTGACTTGAGTTTGACGTCACGTCATACAAATGTCAAGACTCAAGATCGTTCTGAAATATTCGATTTGCATCAGGAAAATTTTTCTTTTGTGGATCTTATGGACGCGTTCCGTTTTGCGGTAAGTGGTAATGTTGTGCTAATTAAATATTGTAGTTTCGCCTACTATATTTTAAAATTTATAGTAGGTAGACTTCTAATATAGTTGGATACTATATTATATAGTAGGGTTAGCAACCCTAACTACTGGTAACGCTAACCCAACCATAACCAGCGTTTTGTGGGTCTCCTAAACCTCTACTATCGCTACAAAGTTGGTTTTTTTTGTACTTGATGACGTAGGATAATCTACACCCTCTTGTGGTGTAACTAGAGAGACCATCCATTTGAAATATTGACATTTGCATTTTTCTTCGGGAATATGACATCTCAGCCGTCGCTGACATGTAGATTTAAATAGCGCTGGGCTGACACACGGCAAGAATGTCAGACAACAGATTGAGCACAAGAATCCTGCACTGGTACCCCTATGATGCAAAACGCAAGCGCGGACTGATGACATCAAAGATGTGGCTGGACTCATTCGGACCCGCTATACTAGAGGAAGAGAAGGCTGGAAAAGCTTAGAGGAGGCCTATACCCTAAAATGGGTACCCAATAATAATAAAATAGGTTTAAAGATATTATGCTAAAATTATTTTAAATTACATTTTATTTTATGATTAATTAATTTTTATTTAGATACCTATGTTAATTGTGAGTTGTATTTATGTTAATTAATTAATTGGAAATAAAAAGGCTATAATAATAAATAATAATATGACATTTGTAAATGTATAATGAGGTAATTCATTTATTTGGAATAATAACTTTGATATACTAGCTTCGCCATCCAGCGGGGCAACGCGGCCAGCCTTCTGCACATTTCCATATTCAGAGGACTTGGGGCAGATATTTTACCTATTTATGTAATTTAGAGTAAAGTTTATATTGTTTATGTGTAATTTTATGCTTAAGTTGTAAATATCTCTTTTAATGTAAATAAAGTACTCTTGTGTTTTTTTTTGACAACTTAACCGATAATATGTGATATATTGAAATTATGTAATATAATTTTACATTGTATAATTTTGACTGAAATTTACTAATTTGATATGCGCACTAAGTATTGACATTGGAAATGTTCTTGGCTAATTTGACACTGTTTACTTAAATGAATAATTTATATTGAATAACTTTACCAACTAGGCTATCATCATCACAGCCCGTAACAGTCCACTGCAGGACTCAGGGCCTCTCCCACGAAAGGGGAGGTTATTGCCATAATCTCCACGCTTGGCAGGCGGGTTGGAGATCACAATGTTTAAATATAACAATGGAAAATGCAGCTGCCCATTTTCCAGACTACGGAGACTCTTGATCATTAGTCTCGAAAACATTAGTCGCCTTGTACGACACCCATGAGTGTAAGGGGTTGGTGCTATTCTACTCTGCCGGTCACCACACGGCCACTAGGCTATGTTATTATTGAATTGTATGACATTCATATAGTTTAAGGTACTTGAAAACTTGTAATTTGATGAGGAATGAAAAAAAGAATGTATGAAATAAATAAATCTAAATGTAAATCTAGAGACCTTCAAGGATCTTTTGGCACGTGGAAGAATTCAGAACTAACGCCGCCATTATGGAAAGCGTCACTTTTGACAGATAGCTGGAGTTGATGTGAACCACGGCCTGTAAAAATTAAACTAGTTTGCTGAAGTGTTCGCAATCAATATGTAAAATATATTTTATATAACTCAATAACGCCCTTGTACCTATATTGTTTTAAACTGTATTTTAACGATCTCCTTTAATGTACAATAAAGTGTTATAAATAAATAAATAACGCCAGTTACTTACATTTCTTTTTTGTTACATAGACGTCAACGCACGAGACGTCACAGCCAGACATAGACTCACGACACGACTATACAATACAAGCAGTACATACAAAATATACATTACGTATAAATTCCTATTCCCGTATCCAATTCTGCTCTACAAACAATCCGCACCAAAGACCCGGAAGGTCATTGTTGGGGTGTGTACGAACAAACATACAAGCTGTATTGTGATTGTTGCAGTACTAGCTACCGGGTACAGAGAACAATAGGATACTGTATACGTATGCCTAGCAGGACTTCCCTGTTGTCATTATTGGGTGCTACACTTTCCCATATCGAAACGTTCATTTGAAACCAGCTATTCCTATGCGAAGCGAAATCTGTGGACATTTCCTAGCAGAATATAGACTCGAGTAGCAAAGCTGTTTGCTCATGGTACTTGCTTAAACTAGAATAGTTATGCATTGGAGCTGCGTTATGGATACTACTACTAGGTTTGTTGCCTGACTTTTAAAACATAACTCTTTTCAGTCAAAGTTACGTACTGGAAGGAAGAGACCTAAAGTAGCCTTTCAAATATAATTTTTGTACCTAGATTGAGTTACTTGTCCAAAAGTCGGGCAACGAACAAAGAGTCGATTTTAGTTCTCTTACTTAGTGTATTTACAAGGGCAAGTACCCGAAACCTGCAGCTTTCCGTCACAATATTTTCAATGAAGAGTAGTGAAAATAACAAGGGGTTCTTAAAAAAAAAACATGTAGACGGTTTTTTTTTATGTCATACGGTAGGAAAACAGGCAAGCGGGCCACCTGATGGAAAGTGGTCACCACTGCCTATAGACATTAGCAACACCAAGAGTATCGCTAATGCGTTGCCCACCTCTATATCACGTTGCTCTGGCAGCAAAAAGGCAAATGCCACTCCGCTGCCAAAGCCACGGTTCCCCAAATCCCCACCTCATGGATCACTGGAAACCTTACTCACCGGCAGAAACACAATACTATTTAAAAGAGTATTACGTAGGTACGTCAAAGGCCGTCATCGCACCCGCTCCCCTTAGATTGTAGCTGTCCAGGATGACGGTGGCCACTTTCCATCAGGTGGTCTGTCCGTTCGTGTGTTTCCCTAGGCAATAAATAAAATCTAACTAATAAGTGTCGGAAAACTAACATCCAGGCATACCTAGCCTCCACTACACCAACAACTTGCAAACAAATATCTACTAGAAACAGATTGACGGTCCCACAGAACATATGAAAAAGGTGGGCCTATAGAAACTATAATTCTACTATACTGAGCAAAGGACAATGTAGTCGAACGTGAGGGACCTCGGGACACCGGGGCCTCACCGCCGAGGCCACAATGAGATCCGTCGCGGACCTCATGAATACATCACGCTATACTTGCACACTGTGGAGTGCAAATACTGCTTTGCCAGGGCCTAACTCAGAAATGTGTGGGAGTTAATAGCGTGGCAAAAGTAACCAAATGGCGGTAATTTCGCACTTTGGTAAGTAAACTTACTTACTGCTTACCAGTTCCGTTGTCAAGAATTAAATAGAAACAAATTAATGGTGATATTGTGTTGTGAGATTCTAAGCACATTAATAGGAAGTAATAGGACCTACCTATAATTAGGTAAAATTTAGATTTCTAAGCGGATTTTTGGCCGTGTGGTGTTCGGCAGAGTAGAATAGCACCAACCCCTTACACTCCTGGGTGTCGTACAAGGTGACTAATGTTATCGAGGCGAAAGATCAAGAGTCTCCGTAGTCTGGAAAATGAGCAGCAGCATTTTCCATTGATATAAATAAACACTGCGATCTCCAACCCGCCTGCCAAGCGTGGGGATTATGGCAATAACCTCCCCTTTCGTGGGAGAGGCCTTGAGTCCTGCAGTGGACTGTTACGGGCTGTGATGATGATGAAGCGGAAAATCATGTTACTAGGTTTTTAATGTGTGACATGTGACGGGTTCACAACAATCAAAGTCTTTCAAACCAAGTTACGAGTTCACGCGACGCACCGAATTTGTCAAATTAAGTATTCAATGATAATATTTTGTACATGAACTCTCGCACGTGTTTCGCTGTAATTGTTATCAGTATTGACATTTTTAATTGATTTTACTTCACTATAACACAGTACAGATGACAGCTACAGTACACAGGTCAATCCACTGGTTCCGTTGTCTTTCTGGTTATCTTTTTTGTATTTGTAATTGAAGCAGCTACCTCTTTAATTATTTGATATTTAATACTGTCTGTAATTTGTATGTGTAATCTGGATGCCTTCAAGGCTAGAGTGAATAGGCTGTTCCAAGAGGGGCGGGCATGCTTCATCTCCGACCGCATTTACCAACAGGTGAGATGGCGGTCAAATGCCTGTCTTGCTAAATAAATAAATATTTTTTCATCCACTTAATACGCGTATCAAACTCTGAGTCAGCCTTAAAATCAGTGCTGTTATTGGCTGCTTCTGCTCTTCATGGTAATACGCTGATGCTGGTCAAGTTCGGTCCGACATCGCATCGCCCTACGTTCCTTTTATGCTTAGTGTTAATTTAATTTTTAGGACTTTCGGTGACTTTTTAAGGCACGAGAAGAAGAGGCCGGCCGGCCCAAGAAGCGATGGCTTACGTCATGCGTGCCAAAAACGGACCTCGAAGCCCTCACGTCCTGCAAGAATATGATAATGACTTTAAGATGTGTCTTTGGGCCAAATAATAAAGATTAAATATTATTGTAATCGATTTCACAAATTTTGCCAATGTTGACGTCTTAATCCCACCCTGTCGCACCCAAAGCCGCAAAGATACGGTATTGTGGCCACGTATACAATAACGAAATTAGGTGTGGCGACGAAAGGGGGTCCCACAGGGCCACTGGGGCCCTATTCGGGACACGTCCTCTGGCTATTCACGACGCCAATAAGGGCCACAGCCCGGATCAGCGGTCTATTATACTCCAATTAAGGCGGAGGTGCTGTCTATGGCCTTGGATTGGACCGTTTCGAGGATTACTCGCTCCTTCAAATAAATACAGGGATTAATTTGGATGTCTTCTTTTCGCGAAGAGATAACAGTCTGTAAAAACAAAGTGGAAGGCACCTATATATCGAAGTAGAACGATCATATTATGGCGTGAATTTCCCGCGAGGGCCCGGGGTCCCTTTTAATCATGATCTATGGTTTCAGGATTTCTTTCAGTCTTTCCTAATCTGTCAGTGAATTACAGTGGAACAACTAATCTGACCTCCGTGACCCTGTTACAAGGCGAACGTAATCAGATTGGATCATAGTTACACATTCAGTCGCCTGATTGTGCAGATATCATCACGATGTTTTTCTTCACCTTGAGGTCATTGATACATGGCGTCACGGGGGATCGAACTCTGTACTTCTCGCTTGCCGGTCGGACCCGCTGATCATTAGGTCACCGACGCTAGAACCCAACAAAGTAGAATCTAGCAATGGTCTTACACACGTTCTATTTGATACAATTGTAATGTGTAATGTGGAACCGAATATCAAATTTTTATTCTACGCAGTGACAAACGACATGATGGCAAGCGGTAATACTAAGTAAGTAAGTAAGTAAGTAAATAAGTAAGTAAATAATTTATTATCAACTGGACGCCACAACACAACATATATACTTACAAAGAATTACATACATATTTCGACACACAATCATACAACAAAAAAAAAACAAAAATAAAATCAAAAATAAAATCAAAATAAAATTACATAATTCTTAAAAAAACTAACTTGGCATTGCCGTGCTGTGCCCTCCCGGTCGATAAAAGGACCTCACTCAGCATGAGCCGTGGCCAAAGCCGCGGCGCTGGTCTTCCGCGGGTCCCGCGGAGTGAGGTCCGGACCGCTACCCTTACTACGTGCGTTTATATATACAGTAGAATTTTAAAGATATTATAGTAGTAAATGATAATTTTACAATAATACATAATAATTAATTCTTGAAAATGTGGTGTGTAGTGACCTTATCAAACTATAAAAACATCCGTTCCGTGTTTGCCAGTCACTTGCTCGCTACTCGCCATTCTGTTACGTCCGCCAACATAAAGATGTCGATCCGAGTGTTGTAAAAAAATATAAAATAAAATAATATAATATCACAAATAGTTGTAATGTCCAAGTAAATTATATGTGTATATTAGATAAATATTTTGAAATTAAGCATTAAAATTTACAAATTAATATAATTGTGGGTATGTCAAAAAAAATAAAAAAAAATAAGAAAAGAATAATTAATTAATTCATGTAGTGTCCAGTGAACAGTGAACCAAGCTTCAGGACAAGTGCTTCTCCGCAGCATCCTCCCATGTCACGGTATGTCAATGCTTATTACGAATCTACTTGTGCCCTCAGCACATGTACTTTTAATTTATTCTTGAACCCGTACAATGTTTTTAGGGACCGAATAGGAGGTGGAAGATCATTCCATACCTTGGCTGAAGCATACTTGAAACAACGCTGAAATGCACTTGTACGATGTTTCGGTACGGTCATCAAATAGCTGCTATACTGTCACCAATAACATTTACAATTTATGCATTGAACCGCAGGTGCGTTGTCACTATAACAACCAAAATGGAATGCCTATAATTGCTGTGGCTACCTTATCCTTCAAACAGGAACACAACAACGCAAGCATTGTAGCTTGACGGCAGAAATAGATAAGGCGGTGGTACTCACCCAGGCGGAGTCCTCAGGCTTGACAGAGTCCTACCACATGATAAGAGTGTTGTCTATGTAGCACCTACATAAATTAGATACACTTATTTAAGTAACAAGTACTTTAGCAATATGATACTGTATCACGAGGCGATAAGGCTGTTATTTTACCAACGTACTCCTGGAACATCTATTCAGTACGTTTTCTCAAAAAAAGTATCCGGAACGAGATTTAAAATAAACAGACGTAATCAAAGACACCGCTATCTCTTTTAGTTGCTCTACTAAATCTAACCGGACGGACCGGATGAAATAAAGTTTACACAGCACTCGTAGGACTTCCAACACAGATGCCGTGAAGGAGTTTCAGTGCTTGGCGGTTTACTCAGCCGCTGTTTGAGAGCTGGATTCTGTCTCTCGGTGTGTGTTGTAAGAAATGGGCTTTGGGCGTCTTGTGGTCTAACAAATGTGAACGAATAAAGCATAATGAAAATGAATGGTCTATACTTATGTTTTAGACATATAGATTACTTTTGAAACCTGTCAAAAATGGCGTAAAACAACATACATAAACAATCTTGTATAATTGTATAGACAGGGTGGACTGACTGAGGGTGACATTTTCTGCGTTATGTGCATTAATTGAACACTAACATCGTGACCTGCATATTCAGGCAACAGAAAGTGTAATCGTGATCCAATCTGGTCAGGTTTTCCTATTAACAGGGTATAGGAGGTCAGATGGGTTATAGGGTTGCAATCCAAATGAGCGAGTGAAGAGAAATCGAAACTACATAATAATAATGGAAATGAAATGTGTACGATGGATAAATTATTCGTTTTACACAAATCCATCGAAACAGTTGCTACTGGAATATATCCAGCCTAGGCCATTATTATATCGTCTTTTACCAAAACGAATGTGCGCACACCCACATCCACTATCGCTAAAAGGACGATCCATTTTAGATCATGTAACAAACACCGAGCTGTATTTATGCCTTAGAAAAAACGAACCATTCTTATATTTTATCTGTAACATAATGCTATGGGCAGAAATGTGAAAATGGACAACATAAATCACTTAAGAGGCTATTCCGAGGAATGTTATTTATTTAGTGAGACTTACGTACAGTGGATGATAATAAATTGTGAATGGAGTCACGTTTTGGTTTCCTGTACTCTCATGTATCGACGATCAAATGATCTTGATGATCAGCGGTAATCGACTTTACTAATTTTGACATGCGCTTTCGCGTAAAATTCTCCGCAAAAATCAAGCGGTGGTCTCACGTGAACTAAATTAAATTTGATTTTTTTTTTTGCTTAAAACATGGTTGATAGGTCTTAAGATAATCATCACACAGTGGCTCTCACATGTTCAGCCAGTATTAACAGGCATGCAAACTTGATCAGCGTTAATGAACATGCACCTTAGGCTACCTTAAACTCTAAAAAATCCTTGACAGAATAAAAGGAGTGCTCCAATAGCCATTTATACAAGTCCTTTTTAAATTTGTTTATAGGCTGTTCTTTAATTGCCAGTAGAATTTTATTAAATATTGATATAGCCATCGAATAACATTGCTTCAAATACAAAGTAGAATTTGGTGTAACTTCGTGTACAAGGCGAAATGGGTTAGCTAAATTAAGTTAAATTTAGCGATAAAAGTATCAAATTTAGCTGACAATTTACTAGTGGCATCGCCATCATCATCTTGGCGTTAAATCCCGGTTCCGCTTTGGCGCGGCACGCGAGGGCCCGGGCTCCGCATCCCTACTCCTCTTATAGCTGACCCTAATCTAACAGCATTTTTTGAGTTATAAGCTGAAAAATGTTGTGGTTTTTTGGCCCCCCTCAAGGTAGTTCAGGCTCCTCGAGGTCGAACACTATATTACATACCCTACATTATTCCCGAACAAACTCCCAAAATTTCATTAAATTCGGAATTGTGTCTAGTTCTTTTTTTTTTTTTTATGTTATACGGCAGACAAACAGGCAAGCGGGCCACCTGATGGAAAGTGGTCACCGCCGCCTATGAACATCAGCAACACCAGGGGAGTCACTGATGCGTTGCCCGCCTCTGAAGAGACCTCTAATATACCTCTTGAACGATCCCATGTCATAGTCCAAAGGAAACACTGTGGCTGGGAGCTCATTCCACATCCGAATCGTACGAGCGAGAAACGTTCTTTCGAACCTTCGCGTCGTGACCAACAGAGGGTCCACGTAGTGAGGATGAGTACCAAGCCCACGGCGGGTGGTGCGATGGCGGAATTGTGCTGTGGGCACCAGATCGAAAAGTTCCTCGGAACACTCCCCATTGTACAGCCGATAGAACACACACAGGGAGCCAAAGTCCCTTCGGTTTGCCTTTGGTTCCAACTTGCGAGTTAGTATGGGATCATCGACAATTCGTACAGCGCGTCTCTGTACGGAGTCTAGAGGATTAAGCAGGTCGGCAGTTTCGCCGGCCCGAAGATGGGAACAATACTCCATATGTGGCCGCACTTGTGCCTTGTACAGCAGCAGGCGCTGCCCCGGGGTGAAGTATGGCTTGGACCGGTTAAGCACTCCAAGCTTTTTCGAAGCTAGTTTGGCCTTGCCTTCCAGGTGACTCCGGAATCGCACGCTATCCGATATGTCGACACCGAGGATCCCAATACTTTTTGAGATGGAAAGGGGTGTTCCTTGAAACTGTGGCACTATGTCAAAGGGATCTTCGAAAGGGGAAAGGGAGGGAGGGAGGGGGGGGAAAGGGAGTTCGAAAGTACCTGCCGACCGAGCTATTAGGTTAAGGATGTAATATGGAACCGAGTAAAGTGCTGTTTATATCTAGATCGTACAAGTCCGTCACACATCGGCTTCAGTAATATTTATTTACCCTCCACTTACTAACCTCCACCAACAGAAACATTACCCTAATTCCATAGTAATTACCCCGTTGAATAATTTATAATCTACACTCTTTACATCGTTCCTCTTATGAAAATATAAAACTTATTTTTCGCTTCCTGTATACTCTATTGGAGGCGAAAAAAGTATCCTGTCACCAGATCACGCTGTGCGTAATCACGTCAATTCAACCGGAAATAACTTCGGGCCAAGTCGCAAATTCAATGACCAATAACTTTATTTGGGTTCTTGAGAGGGATGTTTGACGAAATGATTCTTTGTGTCTAATAAAGTGGGGTTGTAAGAGAGTTTTGGACCTTGTTTCTGTTCGTTGTAAAGCCCTGAATAAGCATACAAAAAAGCGAGAAGCGATTAAAAATTTAATGCGTTAAGAAATCCCAAGCTACTACGCAAATATATGAAAAGTGTCAGCACCGTGTTAGGAAATCTAATGCTATTCATCTTATCCGAAAACGAGAATAAATAAAATCTATACAAATATTTTATAGAGAAAAGATTTGTATTTTTGTTTGTAACGAATAAACTCAATAACATCAGGAGCGTTCTTAAAAATTCGTTCACTAATGGAATGCTACATTATCACTGAGTAACATATATCACTTTTTATCTCGGGAAAATAAGAGGTTACCGCGGGAATGTTAGTTATTTACAGAGATGGACACTTACACGGCGCGGGTGAAAGCCGCTGAGAATTGCTAGAAAAAATAAAATAAATACAATATTCTGTGTAAGGTATCTAGAGAAAGTAGTCTACGCACTAGAAATCCGAAGGCAATTTTCCGTACGTCACGCCTTCTTCCCGGGTTGTCCAAAGATGGGGTGGGCCAAAGATCTTGGATCATAATGTAATTTAACGCTGCCTGAAAATAACTTGTGCAACGCATTAACTGTAATGTTGTACAAAGTATAAGAATAGAATAAATAAATAAAAAATCATTACGATTTTTTTATAATCCATTTCATTTATTGAAACTAGCCAGGCATTTGACCGCCATCACACCTTGTGGTGACGATGCGGCTGAAGATGGAACATGCAATAATTTAATTGATAATTGTGAAATAGATAAATGTGTAATGCTAGTTTTAAACATTTACGAAGTCATACGAAAACAGAAAAGGTATTAATTAACATAGAAACACCTACGATATTATTATGAAACAATTAAAAAGCAACTGCAATGATCGTGCAAAAACATCAATCTCAAACTTCCAAATTCGGCGCTCAACCCTTTCGTCACGCAGTACAGTAGCGCGCCAAATTTGTAGGGCACTGGGCTAATTTGTCCCGGAAAGTTGTCCCGTTTGTCCCACTACAGCAGTCCCGGGGGGGCCGCGTTCGATTCTCCTGGAAATTAAAACGTCATGACCATTAACACACTCCGGCACTCGTAAATTGTTTAACTTTTCCCATTAAACGCTGAATTTCGCTGGAAGTTATTATAGCTTATTACTCGACGGGGCTCTTTCGAACTGCTAGTGGAGTGCTGCAGTGTTTTATGAGAGATTTTGAATACGTATGTAGGCTAAACAGTCGATCGTCACAGGCTAATGATTCAAGTTGTTTTTTATTTATCTAGGTCAACGATAAACGAGCGGATGGCATAGCGATCCTCAATGTCGCAACAGTCCAGTGCTGGACTTAGGCTTTACATTGGTGAATAACTTAATAGAAAAGTCTGATAACCCTGACAGAGTCGACATATACTCAAATATTTCCGAAACATCTGAACCGGTTTTAATGAAACAAAGTTTCTTGATCTCGATTAAACTGGCTATTAGATGCAGAAGATCCGCTTCCAAATCGCTTTATTCTTTCGGGAGCTACAGTGCTACAGATAGACACACAGGTACACAAATGTACACACGTCCAAATTACAACAACACTCTTTTTTGTCAGGGCTGAAACACAAAACGCTGCTACCCATTTTACAAGCTTTAATTTGACTTTTAATGTTTTTATTTAAACGAAAGGTCTGAGATAGAGTCGGAGGGTCATATAGGAACTATAAACTCAACCGAGGTTTGCCGACACCATGATTCAGGATTCGGTCTGCTAGGTAATTAGAATAGAGCGACTGACCTCTGACCTGAATCAGAGGTTTCACGGTTGGAATGGATCACGGTTACTTATTCAGTCGCCTGAATGTTAAGATTTGCTCACGATAATTTACCTCATCATCAGAGGCTAGTATAGACATCGGTACATAGCGGTACTAAGGATCGAACTCGGTACCTCTTTTTTACGAAGATGACCAGATTACCATTAAGCCACCAACGCTCTCATTTATTTCCTTCGTAATATAAGTATTAAAATTATTAGTTAACTAGCAGCCGCCCCGGCTTCGCACACGTACCACTACGGGTACACGGGTATATAGCCTATGTCACCCGGGGATAGTGTAGCTTCCCAACGGTGAAAGAATTTTTGAAATCGGTCCAGTAGTTTCTATTCAATGCAAACAAACAAACAAAAAATCAAACCTTTCCTCTTTATAATATTAGTATAGATGTCAATGTACATTTCAACTATAAAATAAATTAATGTCAACAAATATCAATATCATTAAATAATAATACATGCGTCAACACAATGTAATTCACAATAATGCTTCATCCAAAATGCGGGTAGTCAATGGGGGTAGTAAATAATGTAACGCCAAAGAAATGGGAAAAGAAAAACCAGCAACATAAGTATTAAAATAATAGTCCTTCTTATTGAAACAACCTAAATATTCCAGCACATATGAATCGTGGTATTTTTCTGTTCAGCTAACCCGTAAAGCGCTTGGTATTTAAGTTCGGTGCCAACTTTTTACAAAAACGGACGATAACGCCGGCTTTGACAGAGGTTTACTTTTTTAAAATATTTATCGCTTCCTCTATAAATACGGGCGCCATGACAGATCTTTATTCCAGAAGTTTTTCATTTTATACGTTTTCAACGAGTTACGTGGAATACGTTATCGGGAAATTGTAGGTAGTAATGGGTTATGATATTGGTAATCTGAATAAACTCAAAATGTGCTCGTAATTGAGTCTCAATTCAATATCAAAAGCATGTGATTTACATTAATCAAATTTATTAATTTTATTTATATTAATGCAAAAGTCCATAGGCTATGGTAACTAACGCTTTCTTGCAATCTTAGTGGGTAGTCGATCTATATCTTGGCTAAAGTGGTAACTTTATTTAAATTCAACAAAATACTTACAGTTACAGCGGTGACAATGTCCAGTAGGCTAATTACATAACGCTGTTGCCAACAATTCTCTGATTACAATGATTAAAATTGTTACTTTTGCCTTGTTAGCTCCTGAACCCATGATATCGATGATACGCAATCGCAAAAGTAACAATTTCAAACATTGAAATCAGAGAATTGTTGGCAACAGCGTTTCGTAATTAGCCTACAGTTGCCAGCTGGCTTTGCCGGTTATGTTCATGCCAAAAGGTGCTTTGTAACAAGGTCCGCGTAATTTTGCAACAAACAGGGTATTTTCTTTTCCAATTGGCTCCAATGTGTTCGCGGTTACACATTGCAGCCAATTGGCATATGTCAGGCAGGCATTGGTTGGAGTTGGCAAGGTTTCGCTGTGAGAGTCGCAAAAAACTACGCGATGTCTAATGCTGGCAGCAAGCAGCCTATGTGGTTTACGGAACCGGTCCAAATGTCTTGGAAAAAAATTGTCCAAGATATTTGGACCGGTTTCAATGTTTGGGCGCTGGATTTGTAACTTTGTAAAAGTAGGCTTCGAAAAATATTCGCTTTTTTAATCATCTTGGCGTTAATGTCCCGGTTGTGCTCTCGCGCACGAGGGCCCGGGGTCCGCATTGACCGTGATCCAGGATTTGGCAGGTCAGGTAATTACAGTGAAGCGACTGCCGTCTGACCTCCATGACCCTGCTACCAGGGGAACCTGACTTGGCTTTTATAATAAAAATTAAAGATTCGATTTATGTAAAATGTCAAGTTATTTAAAACGGACCTTAGCATATTATCTAACAAAAAAAGAAAAAAAATGATAGGTTAGTTTTAACATTGATTCCTACGTATCAAGTTTACGTCAATATAATTTAATATTTTAAAAATCAACAAAATGTGCAATGAAAGCAATGAATGTGTATAAGTAAAACGGTTATTATTTTAAAATTAGTACTTAACGCGTATCTGTCTTACAGATCGACGCGAAACGCAGATGTAAACGTATAGCTAAAATAAATATCAAGCCATAAACATCATGATATACCTATATCCGCAGAACCTAATACATTCTCGAACCCCGGATCAGGGTAAAAATCAATTCATAATTATCCAGCAAACACAAAACCGAAGAATCAGCTGATAATAATCAGCCACTACCACTGGATAATTATCGTCAATAACTGCTACAAGCTAATAAAGCAAAGGTAACACAATCAAAGGCTAATCAAGCTAACTACGGAGCGAGGGAAGCCGCCGGAAGTTCTCGTATGAATTAAACAAGTTGCCGAAAGCCCAGACGAAAGCTCGCTCGTCAGCATTCGGGAACTTTCGGAATTGATTCGGAAAGTTTTGAATACGCAAAACGTAGGCCAGGTGGCCTGTGACTGATTGTAGGTGTTAAGGGGAGAGTCGTCTAAAGGGTTTATGAATAAATAATGTGCTCGGACAATAATATGTCAGATTTTAAGATTTCGTGGTTATTCACTACACTTTCACTACACATTCACACGCACTTGAGAGTCTAAACCCAGCAACACCTCTTCTCATCACATCTTCGTCGTCTTTTTCTTCTTCGTTACCGTGGTAACAAACCCGATAATATGTGTAGTGAAAGTGTAATAATAATTCACACAGCGCCATCTAACCCCATAGCAAGCAAAGTTTGTTTTATGTTATGGGTAACCAGGGTATCAGTTCGTCTGCGGACACCACACAATAAAGCCGTGCGCTTGCCTTTTTCGTAATTTCCAGTGGTTCTAGAGCTTTTCGTTCCGAAGATGAATACGTGTGCTCAGTGTGATTCACAATTCACCGATGGTGTCGTGTGCAGCTCATGTAATCGGCAGCTGGATTTCCAGTGCTCTGGAATATCCGAAGTCGGATACAGGAAGTTGGGTGAAAGGAAAAACACATGGCGCTGCCCAAAGTGTAAAAACAATCCACCGCTGTCACCTGTTGTAAGTTCGCCTTTGGAATCTCAAGTGCTGAGTATACAGGAAGAACTAAAAAGAATAGTTGAAAAGCTGGCTCCCCTGGCGACATTGGTCGAGGATGTGAAGACTATTAAGGCTGAGATAGGTAATCTCCAAAATTCAATAACTAAGGCTCATGACACCTTGAGCATTCTCTCTAACAAGGTGGTGAGCTTAGAATCAAGAGTTGAAGATGTTGAAAAAATTACCAGTGCAATACCAGATTTACAATCAGAGATAGCCCGTATGAAACAGGAGTTAAATGAACGAGATCAATGGGCTAGATCAAATAATATTGAAATAATGGGAATACCTATGAAAAAGGATGAAAATTTGTATGATATCGTTACAAAAATCGGGGATATGATTGAATATCCAATCAAGAAAAATGATATTAATTACATCGCAAGAATACCTACGCGCCGTCCAGATGCCATCAAGCCAATTGTCATGTCACTCAACAATCGCTATCTGAAGGAGGAGTATATAGCTGCCGCCCGTAAGAAAAAATCGCTGAAACTTCAGTTACTGGGTTTTGCTGAGAGTGATTCGGCTTTTGTAAATGACCACCTTACAGCGTATAATAAAAGCCTACTATCTAAAGCCAAGGTCCTGGCAAAGGAAAACAATTTCCAATTTATCTGGGTTAGGCACAGTAAAGTATGGGCAAGGAAAACTGATAAATCCAAGGTGTTTTTTATAAAGTCGGAAAAAGATCTCGAAAAAATACAATAGGTACTAAAAGTGTCAATACCTACTCAATACATGTTATATCTCTTTCCATATTAATGATTTCAAAATATTGTGTGTTAACTTACATCACTCGACTACTGTTTATTTCATTTGTATCAAAAACTTTGAGAATACCATGCCATGGACGAGTCTTTTGTTCGGTTAACAATCGCGATCGTTCGAAGACTTATTACGACTCGGACGCACTGTTTACGCCTTTCCCTACACGCAACAGATGGCATGATTGCTACTGTCTAAACAGTTCCGCACGGTTCACTTTTGCTTGCAGATTCATACCAATAAGTAAACGAATGCCCGAACCCAAACTCAACAAACTAGTAAGTTATCTTCGCTTACCCTCTCCTACATTTATTTGTACTACACTAACTATATTTTTGTATAACATAATTTTAATATTTAATTGTCATGCACGCGGTTCTATGCTCTCAATTAACGTAGATTGTTATTATAATGGTGTCGCTTAGTGTTTATTACCAAAATACTCGGGGACTACGTACAAAAACGAATACTTTCAAAAGGAATTTGTTGCTTAATACCTACGATGTTGTGTGTTTAACAGAGACGTGGTTGCTTAGCGGTGTAAATGATATGGAACTTTTCGATGATAGGTACCTAGTTTGGCGACGCGACCGTAATTATGCTGTTACGGGTCAGGTACTTGGCGGAGGAGTTTTGATAGCCGTACGGAAAGAGCATGCGGCCGTGCTCCGGCCTGAGTGGTTTTCATCGGCTGAGGATTTGTGGGTTGCCATAACGCTTAAAATACGGGATATAGGTGTCATGAAAATACATTTTTGTACATTATACCTCTGTGGAGAACAAAGAGGTAACTCATTTAATACTCAGTTGGATAACTTTTCGGACAAATTATTCGAAATAATATCGTCATGCCCTAGCCATAAGTTTGTTGTTGTAGGTGATTTTAATTTTACTTACATTAACTGGCATGCTCGAAATAGAATCTTGTCACCCTTGGGTGTCAATGGCACTAGTCAGATAAACTTCTTTGATACCTTAAATCAATGCAACTTGCGTCAATATAATGGCATCTGCAATATAGCAAACAACAGAATCCTCGACTACGTTTTAGCTAATGATGAAGTTTTAGTTGAAAGTTGTTCTGACCCACTGGTACCTGAAGACCCCCACCACAAGTCATTGTTAATTCTATTAAAATTTAGTTTATTAGACTCATTGAAAGAAAAAAATAGAACTAAGTATAGTTATAGATTGGGTGATTATTCAAGTATTAATGCTTCGTTAAAAGACATGCCTTGGGATATCACACTTAGGAAGGGAAATCTTGACGAAGCGGTGACGTATTTCTATGATACTTTGTACGATTTACGTAATAAATTCATCCCTAGTAAAGTTACATCTAATCATAATTTTCCAGTGTGGTATAACGCAGCGTTAAAAAAGGTTCTAAAAGAAAAAATTAAATTTTTTAATAAATTTAAAATCTATGGCAATCAATCTGACTATCAAAGTTTTTCATATTTGCGTGCTAGAGCCAAAAAGCTTGAAAAAGAATGTTACGAGGCGTATATGGCAAAGACAGAAGATGCCTTGATTAAAACACCTAAGACATTCTGGTCTTACGTCAAGACTAATGTTAGGGGTTCATCTTCTTTCCCATCTGTAATGGTTTATGAGGATATGTCAGCTGATACTGGAGAGGGCATATGTAACTTATTTTCTAGATACTTTGCCTCAGTATATCAATCACCTTCAAATGTAACCCGCACTATAAAGTACAGTCAAAATTCAGTTAATACCATAAGTGATATAGTTGTTAGTCCGTCGGAATTGGTTGATATGCTGAAGTCGATTGATGTATCGAAGGGGGCAGGCCCTGATGATATACCCCCCAGGTATATAGTAGAATGTGCAGATTCCCTTGGGCTACCTCTCTCAATTCTGTTCATTCGCTCTCTCTCAGAGGGCTATATGCCTGAGATATGGAAATCTGCTTTTATTTCACCTATTTTTAAAAATGGCAATAAAAATAATATTATGAACTATATCAATGGCCAATCTCTAAACTCTGCATATTTGCAAAAATCTTAGAAAAAGTAGTCCATAAACAAGTTTATGGAGCCATATCTTCCTCTATCATTCCTGAACAACATGGGTTTGTAAAGAGAAGGTCCACCGTTTCCAACTTATTACTATTCAATGATTCAATTACTTCCACTATGGATTCCAGTATGCAGATTGATGCAATCTTCACAGATTTCCGCAAAGCATTCGACCGGATTGACCATCAAATCCTTTTGGAAAAGCTGTATCTAGCTGGTATTCATGGTAATCTCTTCAGATGGTTTACTTCGTACGTAAAAAATAGGTCTCAGGCTATCGTTATCGGCGGCCATTCCTCATCATCATGGATTGATATCCCTTCAGGAGTTCCTCAGGGTTCCTTGATAGGACCCCTGTTATTCATCTTATTCATCAATGATATAAATTCATGTTTTAAACATTCCCAGTTTTTATTGTATGCAGATGATATGAAGATTTTTAAAACCATCCTAACCTTGAATGACTGTGAGCTCTTGCAACGGGATCTTTTTAGACTGGAACAGTATTGTATTTTAAATAAACTTGACTTAAATATATTAAAATGTAGCTCTATAACCTTCACGCGTAAAATTAATAAGATAATATACAATTATACATTACAGAGTCAATGCTTAGAGAACAAAAGCTTAATTAAAGATCTAGGCGTTTATCAAGACTCTAAAATTGTATATGAGGAACATATTAATAGTATAGTTACCAAAGCGAATAATGCTTTAGGCTTTATCATCCGATCAAGTGCTAACTTCAAGAAAGTTAAATCTATAAAAGTGTTATATTGTTCGTTTGTGCGTAGTTCCCTCGAGTACGCATCTCAGGTATGGAGCCCGATGTATGACAAATATATTAATAGACTTGAATCTATACAAAAAAGATTTATGAAATATTTAGATTTTAAGTGTAAGCAATTCAATAGTAATTATGAGAGTAGGTGTAAACGGCATCACATTCTTCCACTCGTGGTTAGACGGAATATTGCAGACATTATTTTCGTAATGAATATTGCACAAAGTAGAATAGACTGCCCTCAACTTTTAAGCCATCTTTATTTTACATTACCGAATAGAGCGATACTACGTCGACAAATAAATGTTTTATCATGTCCATCTTTTTCTACAAACTATCGTAAAAATTCATATTTCTGTCGTGCAATCTCGGAATTCAACCAGTCTGCAAACAAACTGAATATTGACATATTTAATTCAAATCCGAACTGGGTGAAGAGGCATTTAACAAATAATTGGTTTGACTCTGTTGTCTAGTGTATTGGTGTGGTATTCTCTTTATTACTTGTTAGTAGTTAAGTACCTACTGAAATGTTAATTTTCTAAAGTACTATTATGTTAGGTTATAGCCTCGCAAGGCAAGTCGCATCCCATCTTAGTTGTTAAATGTGAAAACATATCATTGGCGTATTAGCTATTGACTTAGTTATTAATTTATTGTCATACATGCTGTTTGTTTTCCAAATAAATATAAAAAAAAAAAAAAAAAAAAAAAATCAGTAAACTGATAAACTACTTGGGTATACCACCCAGATACGTAACAGAAATTAAAATTCATTATTTCGATTTCTGCCTGGCCGGGAATCGGGACATCCGCATGGCAGACCGGCCATGCTGACCAACTGAACCACTCAGATTGATGAATGTTTCGTTACGTTGTTAACATAATTCACAGATTTATTTATTCATTTATTTCACAGTTTTACAGCATATGCATTATTTTTAAAAAGGTTACATTATTATGTTGAAATGTCAATTACAAAACTGCAATTTATAATTTTGGTAATTAATATAGCCACAACGCCATATAAAATACAAAAAGACAAAATTAATAATAATAATAATATAAAACAAACTACTCTTTCCTTAAATAAAAGTATGAGATAAGAGAAAGATTTCTCTGTGTGTAAGTGGGTGTATGTGTGTGTGTGTGTGTGTGTGTGTGTGTGTGTGTGTGTGTGTGTGTGTGTGTGTGTGTGTGTGTGTGTGTTTGTGTTTGTTTATGTATGTATGATAGTGTTATCCTTCACGCGATTGGAGGTTCTGGATAACCTTTTTTATAAATTGTGCTCGGTTGAGGTGGAAAACGTCAGCACTGTCGGTGAGACACTTTTCATACTCGTCTATAGTGTCATCTGTGTCTTATTATGTTTTAAAAATATGTTATACGTAGGACTAATGTTTACGTGAGGGTGGCGCCCTCTGTCAAAAAACGATGGAGTGCCTTTCAAAGGTGTCTAAAGTGAATCAAGTTAGTTATTGGTACATGGTCACTGTAGGATTCGAATCCGGTAACTCTCGCTTACTAGTCGGATTCCTTAGTCATTCGGCCACCTTATATTTAAATATACAGGTATTTGGATGTGTGTCTAGTAATCAATAACCCATCATGCAATCCGATGTACATTTACTGATGCCGTAGACATTTTGACATTGAAAGGCTAAAAAACATGGTAATGAATGTTCCATACTCCCCTTAAAGCCTCTAGAACATGAGAATCGAAAACGAAAGCTTAAGGTGGAGCTTCTAAATTATGACTTGTCAAAACTCGAGCGGGTAATTTTTCAACGGAAACTTCCCAAAACCAATGACCCGAGCTCTCAGCGAAGATAAAGCCCTGTGTTTTAATGCGTTCCATTTTTAAAAGCCTACTTTAAAACTAAGGCTTTCTTGATTAAAGCTCACCTGAGTTTTGCTACTTGTGGCGGTTTCTTGTATTTATTCAAGGGATTTGAAATATTCATTGCCGTTATGAAGGGCGCGCCTTGTCCGACTGGAGTAAACAAAATGTTAAAATTTGACCTACATTTTGGCGCCCAAACAGTAACGTAACAAAACTGGCTAGCAGTGGGTCAGGTTCAGTTGTAGAAAGGAATGCTCAGTTAGAGGTCAGTAACAAGCTTATTTTATGAGAGAAACTAACTGGAGGTCGGTAGCCGACCCTTTGAACAAAGAAATCGAAAGAATCAGGGTAGTGGGTATGATTATTCGGTCCGAAAGCTATCTACAACAATTTAAGTTATCAAAAACACTAATAAAGCACAACAGTTAGAAAAGAGTCATATTCACGTCACCTTGTCCGGGCTTTCACGTATTCACTCACGACCTACATAGAATACATAGAGGCACTATCACTCGGGACATTACGATTCATCATTTGCTTGCCCTAATCCCATTCATTTGGGATCGGCGTAGTATGTTTACTTTCTCCATTCATACTTATCTGCTCTCATGTCCACACCCACCTCTCGCTCACTCATATCCCTCATCACACAATCCATCCATCTTTTCTTTGGTCTTTCTGTTCCTGCCTATCCATATACAATAATATTCAATACCCTTTTGGGGACATGATTTTCTTCTCTCCGCATATGGCTGAACCACGATTAGGATTACTGTAAATATAAGTTCTCAAATGTATTTTTTTTTCATAATAGCTTTTAAGCGTTCCATTTTAACAAATTATCTATAATAATCTACGATCAGTCAAAGTGCTTGTAAAGACAAATACAACGAGCCCAAACCGGCTGTGTTTATATTGCAAAGTTTTGGAGCGCATTTGGCTACCTTACGACATCATCATCAGGCCTTAAATAAATATCTTCTTCTAGTATACCGTTAGGAGATAGTTACTCATCAGGATCATTCCAAGGAGCCCAAATAAGGTCTTATTGGGGGATTATCTCATTGAGTTCCGTAGTTCCTATGGCCACCTTTCGACACGATCATCAGACCAGAACAGTTTGTGAAAGGTAGTGCTGTACTAGCTCGTTATCGCCTATTTATATGGCTACGTTACAAATAGTTTTCTTCCGCAGTCTATAATGAAAACCTTGTCGAATTAAAATATCATATTTTGGGCATTATTGTGTCAAATAAACGAAAAATAACACAATTTCTCAACTCTCAACGAAACAATCCAATTCATTTGATTGTAAGTACTGTACTTCTTAATTAAATTGAGTTTCATTTTGCCGACATACTGCGTCAGCCCGGAAAGGAAGTCGTAGTCTATTATAAATCACCATGGCTGTTTGGAGGTCTTGAGTATGAGATGAGTTAAACTCAGTAGACAAGTGTAGAATGAATATATTTACAGAAAATATGACCTTATTTTTACAAGTAACGAGCATGCACACACATCGCTTCGGATGCGAGAGCCAATAACGGCCCGATAAAACTCCTCGCGGCTAATCAGGTTAGCTGGAAGAAACCCCGTTGTAGAATAAGCTCGCCTTTGACGGCTTACAACTCGGTTATAAACATGGCTAAGAGGAATATCTGCTAGATGCACAAAACTTCCCCATTTCAAATCAAAGTAAGTACCTAGGTACAGGTTGTCCTTACGCTCTGGACAAAGCCGAATACTACTAGTTGAGTAGGGTATTTAAAACAAAACCGCAAAGTATTATAATCAGCCCAGTATTTATCAAAAAATCAACGATTTTAAATTTATCACTAAGGAGCAGCCTGTATGCAGTTGCATGGTCTAGAAGGAACCATAAACCATGCAAGCTCGTTTGAACTGCATTAAAACTCCACACCAGATGACAGCTTAAATAAAATAAAATAAAATCGTATTGTAATTTAACAATAATTTTAAGTGTGACATAACGTCCCTCGCTTCTCATGTGTCATGTCATGAATGTCAATAATTAATTCTAGATCAATTCATACGTGTTGTCGTGATACAGTATGTTGTAATTGTTGCCGATTAAGTAACAGTTTAATTTGTTAAAAATTTTTTTAATGGTTTTTTGTGTAATTAACGAAAACCGTATTTAATGACGCTGCTGAGTAGCAGTCTTAAACAGGGTTTCATTATTTGTCCAGAGTCTAAGGTCACCCTGTATACTTTCAAACACACGATAGCAATGACATAGTTATTTTTATTTTTTCATACTGAATCATGTGTTGTGAAAATATGACTTTGAATTGAAATAGGCAGGCCTTAGGGCAGCTTCGTGCTATTAACGGAAATTTTCTAGTATTGACTAACGACTTTTCTTCCCCCTTAGTCTTAATGCTCTTGTCATTCAGCCGCCATATTACGAAACGATATCAAACGTGCTCGTTTCGGAATTTGGCCGATTCCAAAATTTCCCTGCGACACGTAGGTACCGCCACAAAATTTCGCCCAAGAAAACGGCTCACACCCACAGCCATAAGCAAAACAATGTACAGAATACCGCAACGTAAATACTTCACGGTTCTCGTATTTACAGTGAAAGAACATTTAACAACTCTCTGTTTATTATGAAACTTTGTTTCACCTCCGTACCTTGAATGCGGGTGGAGTTAAGGCGGCAAAGGGCGTTTTTATGTACCTTTTAGAGCTAGGATTACGGCTCAGTGTTCTTAATTATCATTTTAATAGCAAATGAACTTTACTGAACGACCGAGAGAATTATTTGCAAATGCACACGAAGTGTTTTGACGATTTTCTAGCTGAATCAGCTGAAAAGTCTTCTTAATAAGTATGTTTTCCTTTTCTTTGTCATAGATTTTTAGGATTTCGTTTTATTTTGATATCAATACCTGCGAAATTGCTGAATATTTTATTCGCATAAATACCACATAATGTCTATATTAAATTTCGCTCTCCACGCGACAATTCATTCGACTTAGATCATTTGTCCGTCGCTACTCCTAGGAGTGTTATCCTATTGTAACCCATAAAAAATGTGACTATTTATGTTTGCCATCTTTTTATAGGATTAAATTGCCATCTCTTTTTTCTAGATGGCAATACGAATAATCAATACAAAATCTCTGAATCATTACTCACAAGTATAATTAATAGCTGGACCACATGCTTTCATGGATAAATGCGTCCCCCAAAAAGCTTTACATTGATAAAGCTGTTTCCACTCGAACTTCTTAATGCGTACGACTAAGGAATGGAATACTTTACCTACCAATTTTATTTCCGACTAATTCAATGCCAACGCGATTAGGCTGTCTAGACAGATATGCTCCAACTTTGGATGCATCGCGAATTACCAGCAGGTGAGATGGCCGTCAAATGGCTGCCTATAAGTAACAAAAAAAATGCTGTGGTCAAAGGTTTACAACGACCAGGCTGTCGGTCCACCTTACGGGCGACTTCGCTTCGCTGGATTTTCATTGGATCAGATTGGACAGATAGACACGATTGACAAACTGTGATAGACAGAAACATAACTCCTGAAATACCTAGAAATACGCGAGGGCTTATTAGGATATGTCGTTTTCCATATATCCACTTATCCATTTTAAAGCGAGCAGGGGCTTGCTGTTTTGATTTTATTAAGTCAATCAGTTGACAGCAGCCAAGCGGGCCACCTGATGGAAAGTAGTCACCGCTGCTTACGGACATTATTACATGTTACCTTAGCCACGAGTTGCCAAACTCCCGGGACACGATGTTCTTGTAGCAAATGCTAGGCTCATCTACTGCCAAAGCCACGGTTCCCCATGAAATATCTTACTCATCGGCAGGAACACCATGGTTTTTAAAATAGTAGCTTTGTTATTTGGCTGTAGTATTCTGTAAGATGGACGTAGGAAAGCCTAGTCGGGTGGCTCTGATTCGAACAGGATATCCTGCCTGCTTGTACCTTGCCATGCATGCATTGATGATATGAGTCTTTGGCTTGACTTGCTCATTATTTACAGTAGTTTGTTAATACATTTTCCCATTCAGTAGTCACATTAATTTGTGCTTATGACCGTGTGTATCACTTCAACATCAAGATTCAATTTGTACCCACATTTGTCCAACGCGAACTGCCCCCGCCTCGACAGCGGGCGTGGCGCCCTCTCTTGACGGATGGCCGCATTACGATGACAAATAGCGATGAAACGCCCAAAGGTCGTCCTTGGATAAATTAAGCCTTCATTCAGAGATGCGGGGCGTTGTTCGCGGCACGTGTGACGTTTGAGGTTGCTGTAACACAATACTATAATAGTATTAGTGTATTGCGCTGTAGGGTAAATTTACGACACAGAAATCAAAACACACAGAACGCTCTGTGTCGAAGTAAGATTACCTAACCAACAGAAAATGTCGGGTAACCCTCGACCAAGTTTACATAGCGAGCGGCCACAAAGAAGACGTAAGACGCAGACACGTCGCAGACGCGGCGCCTGTTTGTTTTACTTTCATATTAAATGTATAGAAACGTCGCGACGCAAAACATACAGCAAAGACAGGGCGCGGACAGGGCACGGGCGCATTGCAGACACGGCTTAAAACATACAGAAAGGACGGGGCACGGGCGCGCCGCGGGCAAGAGCGGGGGTCCGGACGGGGCGCGGGGAGCCGGGCCTCGCACGCAGCGCTTGCTGTCCTTGTCTTGCCTACGCTCTTGACTGGTTGGCGACGGCGCTGCGTCCGTGCCCTGTCTTTTCTGTATGTTTTAAGTCGCGTCCGCGTCCCGTCTGTACCCCGTCCGCGACGTGCGCGTCTTGTTTGTGTGGCCGCTCGCTTAAACTCAAATATTTTCTAAGCTACTGAACCGATTTTAATGAAACAAAGCTAAGAATCATCTCGATTGAACTGGCTTCTAAATAGAGAACCGCATCCAAATAGGTCCATCCATTCGGGAGCTACGATGCCACAGACGTATCGTACACGTCAAACTTGTAACACCCACCTTTTTCCGTCGAGGGTTAATATGCAGTTGACCCGATAGACATAACATGTCAAGTGTCAGATACAATGGGCGGGCAACTTATTAGTTAATGCAGGGATTCATTTACATTCTATCATCGCACCGATCGCCACCGAAAGGCGAGCGGTGCGTTATAGGTTCATCCACACACCTTGGAGCTAAATTGGTCGCGAACTGTGCGATTCCAAAGGAACTTTTTCCCTCACTAAGGTTGTGGAATGAACTACCTGGAGAGGTTTTCACTGGAGAGTACAACATGGAGTTCTTCAAGAAAGGGGTAAAAACCTACTCGAAGAAAAAGACGGACACCCCCGACCAATTTCACATATACTCAAATATTTTCTAAGCTACTGAACCAATTTTAATCAAACAAAGCTAAGGGCTATTTGAATGAAACTGGCTTTCAAATAAAGAAAACCGCATTAAAATCCGTCCATCCTTTCGGGAGCTACGATGCCCCAGACAGACAGAGACACAGATACGTCTAACTTATAACACCCCTCCTTTTTGTCGGGAGTTAAAAAGTAAGCTTACTTTTTATGTCATACGATAGGCAAACCGGCAAGCGGGCCACCTGATGGAAAGTGGTCACCACTGCCTATAGACATTAGCAACACCGAGAGTATCGCCAATGCTTTGTCCCACCTCTATAACACGTTACTCTGGCAGCAAAAAGGCAAATGTTCCTCCACTGCCAAAGCCACGGTTCCCCAAATTCCCACCCCATGGAGCACTTAACCTTACTCACCGGCAGAAACAAAATACTATTTAAAAGAGTATTGTTTAGCTGCGGTATTCTGGAAGGCGGAGATACTTACCCAGTCGGGCGGCTCCAATTCGAACGGGATACCCCGCTATGCCCTACCTCTCTTATAATACATTACACAATGAGTTGGCTCATCGTGTAATGTGTTATTAAGTTAGCTAGGAGCGTCGGTAGCCGGGCGGTTGAGTATCCAACTCGTAAGCGAGAGGTAAAGGGTTCGAATCCCGCTGCGGCCATGTACCAATGACTCTTGTCTGAGTTATTTACATTAGTTGAGTACTAACCGATGCTCTTACGGTGAGGGAAAAAATCTTGATTATACCTGCAAATTTAGGCAACTGAATTGTATTCATGACCCAATCTGGTCAGGTTTCCCTGGTAGCAGGCTCACGGACGTCAGATGGTAGTTGCTCCACTGTAATAACCTGGTGGCCAAATCCTGGACCAAGGTCAAAGGCGGACCCTGGGCCCTCGTTCTCGAGAGCACAACCGGGACATTAACGCCAAGATGATTATTTTATACGATGAGTTGGCTGAAAAAGTAATGACACAAGAATGACACGGAGGGACTACCTAATATCCGTTCGTCGGGATAGGGTGCTGCTTGAGAATGCCGAAATTATAATACCACCAAAACAACTTATGTCAAATAAGGCAAAGTTATGGTTCAAAAAACTTAGTCTCAAAATTAGACCAAGTTATGGCCAATTTTCTGCCTTTCTTCGGCAATAACTTTAATGTTCCACTCTTTTTTGACTTGGAAAGGGGAGGTTATAGCCATAATCTCCACGCTTGGCAGGCAGGTTGGAGATCGCAGTGTTATAAATATAACAATGGAAAACGCTGCAGCCCATTTTCCAGCTTTGCCTTGAAAACATTAGTCGCCTTGTACGATCCCCATGAGTGTACAATAAGGGGTTGGCTATTCTACTCTGCCGTACAATTACCCAAATAGCACGATATTACGGCCCCTGTTTTAGGCCGTTTTGTGTAAAAATGCACAATTTTCAGAATTTCTCCTTTACTTGTATTCTAAAGCCTGCTTGTAAACAAAATTTCTTATTTCTAATCCCACAGGAAGTGCCTCAGTCAGTCAGCAGTAAAATGAGCGATTTTCAAAATATAATACTTCAGCAACTACTTGATATAACTACCTCAAAATTTGAATACGTAATTAGAATACTTATGTGCAATGATATGCAAAATATCAAATCATGATATGGAACGATTACGAAGATAAGATAGAGGATTAAATACGCTGAACCGTTTTGTGAAAATATACACATTACGAGCAGTCATGACGGAACTTGGCCTGACGCACTGGCGTACGCCTCGATATCACATAAGAAAGAAATAGTTTTGGGAAAACGTAAAAGAAACAGCGGTTGGTTTAAAAAATACACATCAAACAGTGGACAGAAGAAACGGATAGTGCCACCAAATTATATGACCCGGTGGCCAAAACTAGAACTAGTGTCGCCATTTTGAAATGTCATTGGCATTGGCAACAGCAGCGACGCCGGTAAAGGGTCAGAAAGTGGCACAGTAAGATTGTCACTAGCCTATTGAATTGCAAAGTTACTTAACGTAGACGAGAGATGGCGCTGCTAGTATATTAAATCGCGTTATTGACACTCCCCGTCGGAGTATATATAGGCGGTTCAAGTTCAGTTCTTTACAGCTACGGCACCTCCACCAATGTAGTGCTTACTGTGCTTAGTGTATTTTTGAATTCGTATTGCTTTAACGGTTGGTATCTTTGTTGTGGGTACTAACCGGTGATACGATTAAATAATTGAAGTTACAGATGAAGAGTAGGTTATCTTCCAAGCTACCTAAGCTCTGCTCCCGAATTCTATATTTGGAATCCAGGAAAGCTTAATTGAAGATATAGCACGTTAGTATAAGTATTCTGTTTATTCTGATATAGCCGTACTCTTGATGACCATCGCTAGGAAGGCTGATTCAGTATTTCATGTCGAGTCAGGCACTCTGTTTTTGAAAGCACTCGCCGCTAAGTTGCGCCTGGAGTCGTATACGCGTTTCCAGAAGCAGACGAAGTCCCACTTGCATCACCCCTCGGCATGCCCGTGGGTAGGAAGCTTCGATAGAAGCACAGGGTATACAGAGGGGCAACGCCATACAACCGCGATTTCGTAGTGTACCTTCACTACTACAAGCGCGCGCGAGAGTACCTACGGCTGCGAGTTACGTACGAAATCAAAATCTATTTCAATTAGCAGTTTTCCAATAGGTATCTAAAGCATTCCTAACCACTCACTAGATGGCGCCCCGACAATTTTGGTAATTGATAATCGCTTAAAATAGGTTCTTAGCAAACAGGATATAAACACTGGGTACGTTGTATTGGAAAATATTGTATTAGTCAATAGTTTTCAACCATTTTAGAGGTTATAATAATAATGCAACAAAGTGCCTACTTCTATAAATATTTCTTTTTACACTTCGTTCAACCTTTAACAGTTATGTTTATATTAATAAACATTTTATTTTTAAGTTCAGTATTAGTTGGCTGCATGAAATCACTGCCACCATCATACAGATTAAAAAAAGATTACCAAAATTGTAGGAGCACCATCTATTGATGCTTTTTAAAACCATTTACCAATACCTACTGGAAAACTCCACATTAAGTTCTAAAACGAAATTCTGTCGGTTCGACAAAAAGCTGATGAACGTTTTATTTAATTAAACGTGTCCTGAACCAACCCTAACATAATAGGTAAATTTTTCCGGCTCTTCAATCGATGACACTCTTTACGATTTTACAGTGTTCTGTGATAGAAGTGTGTAACGCCTTTGCAATATCTAGAAGCAGCTAACTTTCCAATCTTTTTGAGGGTAACCAGAGGCTAAAACTTCCTTTTTACTATCAACGGCAGTTGCCTATCGGTCATGTATACTAGAAGCTCACTGGCACAGCGACCATTGTGGAAACCGTCTTAGGTCGCTAATCAGCTTGTGTTTCTCTGAACAACTGACAAACTAGGTTTACATATCAGATATAGATTCAGGTGGTTCAGTTCGAAAACCTGAGTGGTTCAGTTGGTTAACGTCTACCACGCAGAGGGGGTTGATTCCCGGCTGAGCAGAAATTGATGTGATGAATTTTAATTTCTGTTACGAGTCTGGGTGTAGTATCTATGTATAATAAGTATGTATTAAGAAAAGTATATATGTAGCAAATCAGTTATCTTACACCTATAACACAAGCTTTGCTTACTTAGGAGCTAGATGGTGCTGTGTAAATTTGCCCAATCATATTTTTAATTTTTTTAAAGGTGGGATGGCAGTCAAATAAATAGATAGTCTAATAAAAAAAAAGCAACTAAGACACCCACTATTAGGTATCTATCAAAGAAATTCACATGAACGCGAATGCCGTTGCAAATTTTGGAAGATTTATCTGGGGTCTAATTTTCCACTCTTTGACTCTCTTCCTAGAGACGAAAATGGAAGGACTGTCTTTTATCACAATACAGCCCATAACAGTCCACTGCAGGACTTATGGCCTCTTGCACGAGAGGGGGTGTTATTATCATAATCTCCACGCTTGGCAGGCGGCTTGGAGATCGCAGTGTTATAAATATAACAATGGAAAACGTGCATCACATTAAACTTACCAGTTCATACAGCCTTGGTGTAGTTGTTTTCTTTTTTTTGGCGTATGATCCAAACAAATCCTTTATTACAGCATAAAGTAAAAAACTTTTTTTTGTGCTTCGATGTTATATCTAATGAAAACCAGATTGCCTTCATAGTAAACTCTATTCGGTAAGAACTTCCAACAACTATTTATAATCATTAACTGTACCAAGTTGATACACGGTTGTGCAAATACTAAACAGATTAAATTTAGTGCACAATCTAGACAAGGTAGTTTGACTAACAAATTAGTTAGGCTTGAGCGGATTAGTTTCAATTAATTCTGTTAATAGTACCTGCTAGTATTGTGATTCGGTTACTCAACAAGTTATCGAAGATTATACAAGACAGTGTAGTTAGTCTTAGGCCGAATTCGCAAATTTGCCCTAATATATTATATATATATATATATAATAATGTACTGTATAATTATGTCATGTTTGTGTACAATAAAGAATAAAGACAGATGATCCAATCGAAAGACAGATATAATATATATTATATATAATATATTATATATATATAGGCCGTGTGGTGTCCGGCAGAGTAAAATAGCACCAACCCCTTACATTTGTGGGTGTCGTACAAGGCAACAAATGTTTTCGAGACAAGAGATCTCTCAAAGAGTCTCCATAGGCTGGAAAATGGACAGCAGCTTTTTTCATGATTATATTTATATTACTGCGATCTCCTACCCGCCTGCCAAGCGTGGAGAGGCACTAAGTCCTGCAGTGGACTGTTATGGGCTGTGATGATGACCATGGGGGTTAAAGTCAAGTCCTTTGGGCATAAAGGACAGCTGATTCTGTCTTCTTTTAGCAAACTGATTTTAGCTAAAGTACCAATTGCCGTGAATGTTGCTATAGTGGCAAAGGAAAGTTTTCTGGAAGTGTGCCCATATGCTCTTGTTCTGTACAGAATTAACTTCGAAGAACGATAGCTTGATGAAAAGGCTGTTCACTTGCCCGGTGTGTAGCGTCTTGCCGCGTCGCTCCCGTCGCGGAAGCGAATTCGCGCCACCTGCGCATTGTGCAGCCTTGTTCCGACGTTCGTGGCAGTCGCCAACAGAATGGACTAACTAATCAAATCAATAAAAGGGTTTATATTATTTGGTGGAAAAAATTAAACAAGAATTTCCTACGAAATATTAATAAATTTAATGCACGAACAATAAAAAACAAAAAAAGAAATAATATACTGTATTTTTTTTAATCCTTATAAGTACCTAAAAACTTCTAACCCAACTGCTACAATTATGTGAAATGACCACATAATAAAAGAGGTCCGGACAACTCAGCCTATATGACTAATAACGTTGAGCGCTAAGTCATTGGAAATAATTTTTCATTTTATACAACTTTTACTGTGCTATAAGTATAGGTGCTACATAGATGAATACTACTAAATTGTTCTATTGTACCCTGTAGCAAAAATAAAATAACTCCTCATTTCTCAACAAAATCGTTGCACAAATATTTTTGTTATTTTGCGCGGTCGGCCTGGGTTAGGAATCAAATATTTTCATAAAATTTGTGATGTTTAAGAAAAAGGTACACTAGGGCACTTTTTGTCGGTATATTTATTTTGTTAGCTTCTTCAAGAATCGAAAGCTAAATTGCTTTAGGTTATTTGTACAGAGTAAGAGCTGCTTTATTACGTCTGTTTCAATGACTTACCTTGATATGTTCAAGTAATTACTTATTTTCCTTACCTCTTCTGACCTCAATTTGTACAGTTAAAAATTATTCTTATTCTATAATTTTAGATTTTTAAGATTTCTGTAAAACCGTGTCAAAAGAAAAACGTGCTCATGGTAAATTTTCATACAATCGAAATAATATGGACACCTTGGATTGTCCCCCTGCGAACTCTCTGAGTGCAATTTGATTATGCATATCTAGAGCATGGATGGAGGAGGTATAGAGTTCCTAAGGTACCCAACCTATTTAAAAATTCACCACAGACACCACAGCAGGAAAGTTTGCGTCAGAATTGCGATTCCATACAACCGGTTAGGTAGCTTAGGTTAGGTTAATGGGCTTCTTTTTGCGCACTTGAACTCAAACTTGGAGAAGTCCCCCAGAAGTCCAGCAGTCTCGTCGGACGGTCGCAGATCTCTCGGAGGGAACCCGTTCCTAATGTGACTTTTACCCTGTGGTCATTTAGTCCCCCACACTCCAGGACCACATGGGCTGCTGTTTCCTCGTCCACTAGGCATCCCCTGCACAAGGGGCTGTCTGTAGCTCCTATCGTGAACAGTAGTTTGTTCAGGGGGAGGTGTCCTGTTATTGTACCAACTACTGTTCTGAGTTCTGTCCGTTTGAGATCTAGCAGTTTATTAGTTGGTCTTGGTGATCGTTCGGTTACCACCAACTTCGGCTGTCTACATCTTATTTTGTTTTGCCAACGCTTATTGTGCTGGTCCGTCGTGTGTTTGCTCACCCATGCTCGCAGTGTGTTAAAAGAGAGGGGTAAGGACGGAGGAGGACCAGCAATTTCCATACCTGATCCCTTTCTTGCTAGCTCATCGGCGGCATCGTTCCCCATCAAATTGCTATGACCCTTGATCTATTGTATCGTAACCCTGTTTGTCAGGGAGATATCCTCCAGTGCCTGGTGGCACTCCAGGATTAGGGCAGAGTTTATGCTGTTCTTTTCCAATGCCTTTAAGGCCGACATGCTGTCCGATAAAATTCGGATGCCTTGGTCGCTTATACCAAGTCTCTTTACTCGCATGGTGGCCTGTGTGATTGCCACACACTCGCATTGGAACTATGTTATATGTATGGTACTATGTTCCCCTAATGGTATGGAACTCCTAATATCAGTCTTGCACTGTGCGTCATACGTGTCAGTCGTGTTTTGTCGATTAAGTAATATTTATTTAATGATTATTTGAAAGAGAAGATGGTGTCTCGTAGACGTGACGGGACACCAAGAAGTTTGCAGGACATCATCACGGTGCTTAAGGAGGCTGACCCACGTTCGTGGCTTGGGATTTAAATAAGGTCCCGCCGGTCACGTTTGATCACGTCGATGTTACCAGGCTGCTGAAAGACATCCTGCTCCTGAAAGCTGGTCTGGCAGAAGTGGAAGCCAAGTTCGCGAAAAGATCACGTACCGCCAGAACTACCCCAGAGATATAGGTCCCTTTTTGTAGAGAGTGTCGGGCCGGAACTGTTCAGGTCAGCACTAACGCGACTACCGCAGTTGATACCGGTGACCTAGCCTAGCGGCCCTCTTACGGGATGCCTCAGCCGATTGATCATAAGGGGCTAGCCTACAACCGCCTGTTTAAGGAAAAATCCAGGCCGAAGAGGATTGTTGCGTTTGGGCGGGCACTAAAACCAACGACCAGCCTACCTAACTCTCAGCCTCTAGGATCCCTTTATCCCTCCATACGGGTCTCCACGCACGGCACAAACACGTGAGTGGCACAAGTTGCCCTACCTGCTGTCTAGTTGGATGACGCGACAGAAGGCCCCCGACTGTTATGCCACATGCCAGTCAGGGTAAAGACGTGTTGGAGGGGGGACCGGTTATGGCGCCGGTTGTTTGCCTTCGCCACATCACATGTCCGCTACTACGGCTCCGAGCGGAGTTTGAATCTCCAAGTGTGGACTCGTTATGAGCCGCAGCATTACCAGCATTACGCGGACGTCAAGTTAGGACTTGATGTTAGGTGCCATTGCCCAGGTCCACTTCCCGGGCATGCACTGGGTAAGATGCTGTTTCCTGGTGCTTTCTGGTGGCTCTCCCCCCAGTTTGATTACCACCCCAGGGCCCAAACTATCGCTCTCACCCCATACAACCGGTGTATGAAATCGAAGTTCCGAAACTAATACAGATCATTGAAGCTGTAGACATTAGCACTGAACTGTAAGTAAGAGGCGATCACAATAGATTAGTAATGGTCGCAGTGATACTTGGACTGAAAAAGCCTTGGAAAGACCACTTTTAAAATGAAAAAGGCACTATCACCATCTCTCTACTGTAGGCCTACTGGAAAGAATTTATTTATAGAAATAAGTAAGCCTGTTGTGTCTTCTATACTTACGCGATTTTTTTCTGTATGTTGTGTACAAAAAATAATTAAATAAATAAGGCACAAAAAGAACACGTTCCTTCGATATTGCTGGATAAGCTATCCTGTCTAGTATCAAACATCCGACGTTTCCAATCATCTTACTAGACGTTGCGACGCTTTGTCACTTACATAGTGTTTGTAAGGAACTATGAATGTTGTTACCAGCAGCAGTATTACACTGAGCGGCCGGGGAATTGCAACGAATATTCTTTTTGAAAATACAACCCGAGGCTCGAGTGCAAAGTGAGTGAAATACTGCGAATAAACTCTCGCAGTTAAACGCCAGCTTCAGGGGAGTGTATACTGTCCGCTTTTCGCCGGCGATTTTTTTATCCTTTATTTTACAGTTTACTGTACATACCAAAGTAACGAGAGCGCCCAAGAGAATTTTGTATTTAGGTTATGGCGTCTCTGTCATTATATTTATAATTTATTTATCTGTTATTCGCTATGTCAAGGGGTCGTTTTTGTTGGCTGAATTTAGTTCAATTTTCAGCCGCGAGAAAAGTTACCTTGCACGTACTCTACACGCCCTAAATTTGACACACTGTGTAAGGTACGAGGCACTTCCAAGGCTCTCCACAACGGAGTAATAATTCGCACAAAGTATCGAATTCCACGAATTTGAAAATGAAAATGGAAAACCGTAATAATTTTGTTGAATTAGGATTACGTCAAATAATCTCTTTTCTTCTCTCTCTGGCGAGCGTCCGGGTACTGAGTACCGAAACGCACCAGACAATGACAAGTGCAGAGTCTTCCTTACGCGCTTTCTCTCTTATATTTCTATAAACACATAATTCTTTGTTAAGAAAACTGGGCGAGTGTTTTGTTTGGAGCTTTTTTCAGTTTGCGCCCAAAGCGGTGACTTCTGCTAAATTAGAATTGAGTGAATGGTAAGCAGCGACACTTTGTCCCGGCCCGTTTACAACTTTATTAAGCTTTTACAGCGGAAAGTTTATGAGCTACGACTACTTCTTGATACTGCAGCACTTTGCAAGCTTGTCGCAATCATTTTTATACTTTCTACAATTTATTTATTTATTCGTATGGCACCAACAGCCGAGCCGCCAATTATAACCTAGGTTATTTTCTAATTATAAAGATATTGTAGATATACAAGCCAACTTTTAGTTATAAGTTAAAGCTATCAATTGGTTACATATTCATCATCATTATCATTATCATATCAACCAGAAGACGCCCACTGCTGGCCTAAGGCCTATGCCCCCCAGAGATCTCCACAAAAGCCGGTCCTGTGCCTACCGTATCTAGCTGGTACCTGCGATCTTTACCAGGTCTTCGGTCCACCTTATAGGAGGCCTACCCACGCTGCGTCACATATTATGATGTTGAAAATGTTGAGATAAACTCCGTGAAGATCTCTTAATCAGCGTAACTATATACCATTATATGTATAAATCATCAAAAAGGTTTGCGCATTTATTACAATATTTAAATTACAAAATGTTGTATTGTGCCGCATGGATTGCTGCTAAAGCTAATGTAGGTACCAATCGGTTACATATTATTATGTTGAGATAAACTCTAAGGATCCAAAAATGTATCACGTATCAGCAGTGCAACACTGTAGTATATGTTACCAAGACATGACAACACAACATAAACACTGTAGGAGGCGCCTGCACTATCGGACTGTACTTACTACAATGGCTTTCCAGCTTCGGGCGTGGGCGACGGTTCATGCTCTGACTCCAAATCCATGAATGCACGAACTCGTAGGGCCAATGTAATCTCCAATGCTTTTTCTACTGCATATTTTATAAATAATTTATTACTTTCACAATTTCTTAAACTTACGCTACTACAATTATGGAAACCAAAGAGGTTTGTGTCTGTAATATAGTAAGCGAGTCTTGTGTTAATTAAGTAAGTCATGTATTATGTATCGTGGCAACTTTTTATCTTAGGTGTTAACAGATGTTTGTCTTTGGGTAAAACTAACGCAATATGTAAATAGTAAAATACAGTATTATAATTGCATTATTTTGTTATAATAGGTTAATTCCTAAGTTGAGAGCCTGGTGACTGCATTTCCAATCATACTTTTAGTCTTTCGAGTTTTTGGGCGAAGTTTACTTTTAGTTTGTTCTTCATATTTTGATCTGTAATTGAGTGAACTAAATCGGAGGGTAGGTTGTTTATTAAACAATTAATTAAAGTTACCCAGTGCCTTGGCTATGCATTTCTCTGGCACACGTCAACGAGTATCGGAAAAAACTATGTCTGAAATCGAATCAAAACACCGCGTAGGGGTCACAGCAATTTGGTCCTGTTCAACCCTAAAAAGATACAAACTAAATATTTTTGTATATTTTTAGGGTTAGGAGATAAATTGTCCTTTCATCGCGTCTCCTTTATTTTTCCTGCTAAGACGGATAACGGAGTTCTTGGCCTCGACATATCGAGTGACGTTCCAGTATGCGGTCAACTAGAGGATAAAGTCAAGCTGGCATCTAAAAATTGTTTGTTAAGCATTCTCGCTCTAGCAGCCGATATTTCACGGACTATCACATCGCCTGCAGCTTTTTTACAGCAGTGGACATTTTGATACAGTGGACTTTTTGATAAAGTGGACGCTCTTATACAGTAAATATTCAGAAACAGAGGCCGTTTTGATTTCTAGTGGGTCACATGAACCTACAGGGCAAGACGCCAGAAGTCAGGTCGCACACGCTATAGGTTCTCATATCTGGACCGGGGTACCTCAATATCAGCTTCTTTCCTTTTATCGTAATCAACTTCTGGTGATATCCGTATCACATGTATGAGTGGCGCTCGAACACCATCTGTGTCAAGAAACTTCCTGCCGCGTACAATCATTTTATCTCTTTGGGATCTTGGGACAGTTACTATACTATGGATATTTGCAATACCAGGGGTATCACTACCGTGTTGCTGAATATGTAAAACCTATTCATCTCTTTCTTGAAGAACTGCAACCTCAACCCCCAATCCCCAATTCCAACCTCATTATAATAAAACAAAATGGTAATCATTCTAATCATTCTTAACCTTAAGTTTAACTAAATAAATATGCTTGGACAATTCACACAGCGCCATCTAGCCCCAAAGTAAGCAAAGCTTGGTGTTAGATAACTGATAAAGTACTTACATTTATATTTTTTTAAATATATAATTATTATACATAATTTAGTAAATAATTGGAGTAGTACATTTAGTATCAGGCTACTACATAAAAATAATATTAAAATTAAAGGGTATAAACACTGTTCTCAGTTCTCGAACAACAAAGATCTACATTGTAGTGAAATCCAGAAACTCTCTTTCGTGTTGTAACAACGTATTCAAATGGAGATGTAACTATGATATAGACGAGTAAAATAGAATAACTCTGAGGCGCCACTATGTCACGTTACAGGGATGGAATGAGGTGCAAATGAAGACTGCATGATGATACTAGGCTACTGTATTTTTAAGTATGAAATTGCCGTTTATATGACATATTCATATTCATATATTTATTCTTAAAAAATAACATATATATGTCATTTTTATAGTAATATCAATTAGATAATATATTGCTATAATGTTTGTCTATTATTATAATTAATTTTAATGTCATATATCGTCTCGTTTAATTACATTAAATTCGATTCGATTTAGTTATATACAATTTTATCACTCGATTACATATAAATATGTCAACGCATTTCAATTAAAAAAGTAAATAAAGTTAAGAAGTCGAAACCAAGGTTTCATGACTGGGTCAACGATTTTATGTTTGTAAAGAACTCAGTAATTGAGTATGGTGCCATATCAATCTGTAGACGTTTGAGTTTCTTCGCGAATACCTTGTCCGAGATGGCATCCTTTATGTCACTGGGTAAGGAGTTATAGACCTTAGGACCTATAACATGCAGGGAAGTATTTGTTTTGGTTAACCGCCTTGGGGGAACAAACGAGTGGTGGCGATACCGTGTGTTAAAATTATGCTGTGGACCGTTTGTAGGGTATGCAGTTATGTTTTTTCTGACTAGGTTAGCGATCTAGTAGATGTAAACACTGGGAAGGGTGAGAGATTCTTTAGGGTTCTAAACAAGTAATGCGCTGGATGGAGACAACTGAGTTTTAGAAAAATTCTGATTATTGGCGGTTTTAGATTCTGATGCGGCTTTGCACACATTTTAGTCTTCCTTGTTAATCTGAATTGCAAAGGTTCAATCGAGGAAACTAAATGTATAGCTGTCGTCGACTTCTTAATTTTTTGGGTTATTACGAGATACATCGCAAAATGATAAACCACAAATCAGAAAATAGTAACATGGCCATTTTCAGACTTATGTCAACATGCTAAATATTCAGTTTCTACGACTGTACATTACGTAACAGTATCTAACTACGCAATGTAAGCAGGTAAAATCATTACAATAATCCTCATAGACAGGCAAATCTTCATCAGTAGTATTATTTAATAATAAATAACAACTTGCAGTCCCATCCCAAGTCCGGCTCTCAACAGAAATAGAGGCCGTCGCCTCCACCCGGAAAACGTTTGTAGATCTATATTTCAGGAACAAATCCAAGCGGCTTCGGGATGTATGGGCCCGTGATGAGGCCTTCCGATTCCAATCCTGCGGTTTCATTTCCCGCGAATGTTTGCATATTTGTCTCCCCTATTCGGATGGAATCGCGGGGGATTCGCGCAGTGCATTATAGAATACGCGCTCGAGCCTGTCAGTAAATTGATTGCGGGTTTATTTGGTCCAATGTACTTTGTAACGGTGATATTTCTCGAATAAATACATACATTCGTCAAGGTAGTCTCCGCTTTTTGAAGCTGGAAATACAGGTTTTCCTCATGTTCAATATTTAAAACCCATGGGAAATTCTTCAAAGCAAGAATTTTGTAGCAAATAAGGGTTTTCGATATTGGATGCCAGTATCATGTGCTTTAGTTTTAAGTCGGAAATGGGTGGTTTTCTTCCAAATGTGATCTGGAGTCAGCTGTTGCAGTAAAATCCGGTGCCAATTCAATTACTGATCTGTGCCAATCGTCCTGGACTTCTGCCCATTTCAGATAGTTTTTCGATTACCTACAAAAACACCTGAACGGAATATATGAATACGCAGCATCAGAGCCTTGGCAAATATAGCAGTAATGCAATTCCAGAAACTACTTAACAAAGTACACAAAATCGCGAACGTAGTTATGGAACCAGCAGTAACGAACTACTCCTAACGAGGGTACTCTTGCCCAATAATTTCCGCGACTACCTCCTATAATCATATTTTGCGGAAGCTCTCTTTGCGTCAAAACTCATTTGGCTAACGGTGCAGCTATGTTTCCCGTCAATTAGTTGTACTCAAATAATTGTTATCATTACCAGATTCTTGCAAGGGGATCGCCATTGGCTGTTTGCCAAGCTCTTAATGTAATTGTCTCGATGGGGCGACATCGTTGGCTTGTCTATCTATGTGACTGGCGATGGGTTTCGGCATTATTCTTTGTATTTCGAGTAAGCATAGGTTTGGCCAAAAGTAGAAGATGTTTTTCAATAATTGAAACTTACAACTGAGACATGTGGGCTAGAGTTCCGGATGTATTCTCTCTTAATGGATGTATTTCTTTTAGGCCCGATTCACAAATACAGTTAGAAAGTATAGTAGTGTAAACCTATCGGACAATAGGAAGTCCTATGGCTCCTCTAAGAAACAAATAAGCTCTTTCAAATTCATTCATATTATCATCAAACCCAACTTCTGCCAGGGTTCGCTTTCCTACTCTTGATTCTCCCCTCGCTTAGTCGTCTGCGTCCTGGCTTCGTATGCTGTTGTCTTTCGCATCCGACTCAAGGATGTCACTCCACTCCTGCAGTAGCTTAGGCAACTACTTTTCATATAATACGTTTTTATATATATTATTTTATCTCTGAGGCTTACGTAGTGCATGGTCAAGTAATACAAGACGTAGATAAACATCACCTATTTATATCATCTATATATATGTTAAATAATCTAGATCGTCCAGGACAAAAACTCCCCATCTGTACTTCAGAGAATTAGTTATCAAATGTTTTTTTTTCTTTCCTTTATTGGCTGGCTTGTTGTGGCCGATATTATTGACACATGGACATTGGACGTCTATCGGAATCGACAGGCTATGAATCCACGCGATAATACATAACAGCGTGTGTCAAACGGTTGGAAAAACGGAGTGAATTCCGAATGTATTTTTGTAGTTTTTATTGCTTGGAGTTTGCCCTAAATGTGCTGGAGAAGAATTCTGGAAGCCACTGGTGAGTGTTTCTTTTGCGGTATTTGTGCCTACTTATCACTTCTTATTAATACAGTCCACTTTGCATGGGTAATCCATTCCCCCCTCTTCCGCATTTTTCCGAGCTATCTATTTGTTAAAACCATAGTTCAGCAGGAATGTTCTAATAGGAAATGTTTTTGTCCTTTTCTGACCACAGTGAAGATAAAAAAGAAAATATTAAGTTTTATTTAGCTAGCTGATATTTTCTTTCGCGTAAGGAACGATGGAATAATTATAGCTTAAAAGGGCGCTCCAGAGTACATTATTTGACCACGGTCTTACAACCGTTATCGGTCACTTGGCTTTTTCACTGCATTCAGAAAAGCTCGCGGGGGTCCAGGGGTAAACGTATAGGAATCAAGATAAATGAATTTTACGAAAGGGGCCACTTAGGACACAACGCAATTTTTTCCCGAAATCAATCACCGTTCAAAATCAGGCCGTGGTTGAACATTTGAAAACTAAGGGCTAACACATAATCAAAAGTAGCCCGTAAAAATTGCTACACTTCTCTTTATTGAGAAAACCCTACGATTGACTATCACAAAACCGGCCAAGACGTATTGGGCTACGTGCTGTGTATCAAAATTGATATAACTATGTATAGAGAACAATTAATACAAAAAATATATTTCCTTGGCAAGCCATACTGTTTAAGAGAGATATTCTAGTCGAAAACCTTGATAGACCTAGATTCCTATAATAATAAAATGTTTACCTATCGAATTTTTCGAGTCAATATCTCGCATAAACTCACCCTAGGAGATTTAACTAGTGTGTATGTTTGTAGTAATGTACTTTACGCATACATTTTACGCATGGGAGTCTTCTATATTCCAACAAGTTTGAATGGTCGCATGTATTTCGCATTCATACGAAGTCTTTCGTATGTAGGGAATGAGGTGCCGCCGCCATTTGAAAGTTAACTTATACTTGGTAGACTGTAGAATTGGATTTCAAGGTACGCGGTAAGAAATACGGAGAATACATTTAAAATGTCAAATTGTATAATTTATATCAATTCTGATCAGATGCGGTGATTAAACACGGTTAAATCTAAATGCTACTAATAATATTAATAACCACGCTTCCGTCCAACAGGATTAGTGGGAAGGGTTCCTCCCGTTTCTACTGTAAGACATTATATTCCGTAAAAGTGTACATATATTTTAAGCGTATGTTCCGGGTTTCCTACCGCGCTCCTTTGTTGACGATTAGCCCGATATTTCGACACAGTTGCATGCATCATGGTCACGGTAAAGGTACGCAGTAGGAAACCCGGAACATACCCTTAAATTGTGTGATAATAACCGCGATATATACTTCCATATTTATCGTTCAGGTTAATATCAGGCATACTAACGCCTACTAGTCAAGCTTCTCTTAATACAAGGTGCGACCTAGAAGAAATCTCCATATTTCAAATTAATCATCGCACCAATAAATCTCCGAAACTTTCAACTACAAGCATCAACCACCATTTGAAATGAAAGCTATTCGAACAATGCAAGTGTAGACAATGTAGACTGCGAGGCGGCCAGCTAATGGATGGTATAAATTATACTTTGGCCTTAATGGCGTCGGTTAGCGAACTGCCATGTTCCGAGTGAGATTAACAGCCAAGGTTGACTAGAGGCTCGAGGATGCCGCCCTATATCAATTGGGGAAACGAGCTCAGATTACGCTAATCACAATCTTCGGGAATGTCTATTGAGATAGTTATGTAAGGAATCAAATACAATTTTAGCTACGGTGAAACTAAACCTAAAAAATTACACAAAGAGATTTACATATGAAAAACGTACTAAATCACTGCCAAGTAGAGTGTACCCGGAATGCAGGCGGCGTTACCTTTTTGAATAGTTAGACTTATACGTTGTCCGAGGTACGTGTCAGCACGTGGGTTTCCAGTTCCCTCCTGTAATAACCGGATAGAAATCTCTTGGAATACTTTTCTTGCGCTAGAGTTCCAAAGTCTTGGAATGACTGTATTGGTTGTGGTTTCTATCGAAAATAAATCTTAGGTTCTTTTATATTTCCACCATGGCTATCTTGTCGAGAAATACTTGTGTGTGGTAATTTACAAGTAGCACTAGAAAAATAAATTTCATTTGAGAAGTTTAAAGTTTGCATGGGGCTCAGGATTCATTGCACCCGAGTATATACAAACCGTTCGTGAAAAGCCAGCACGTGTGAAGGTACGGTGAAACTACTGTTGATTATTATGACAAACCATATCTATCTAAACCTCGTTGCGGGATAAGTACGCCTTTGTACATACCTCTGTAACATTTATGTAAAATGTATTTTTTCTTTTGGAACAATAAAGATACATCAATCAATAAATCTTAAACTCATCACTATATCACGTATTCTCGGAATGAATTTTCATGATGTAAGCAAGGAATGAAATGTTAAAAATATAGCAGCTATACGCCAATCTACTAGTTCGTGGAATCGTTGAACACAGAGCTTGCTTCCTATGTATTCCAACAAAAAAGGAAGTGTGCGACACTATGAACCGAAGTGCATGGTATGAATATGAAAGAGCTGGGAGTTGCATCGCGCTTGTTGCAAATGGGGTTTAGCAGGCTTGGCTTGTTTACCCTTTGGTGGATACAAACACTTTAAACTCAATCAGGTCTTCTCTAGAACAACAAACATAGGCATATTTACATTTGTGTAGTTAGTAAGAAATCTTGTTTTATGGGTTACTGTAGAAGTAAAAAAGAGATTCGAAAATTATTTCGTAATATTAAGTTACATCTCTGTTACGGGTCATATTTTATTTTGATCATAATTATTTGGAGGTTCCAAATGTCATCACTATCCTTTGTCTAGTTTGGTGTATTGTAGACGGATCCATGATTATCCAAAGAGATTGGAAAGTTAATGGCTGGGTAAGTAGAGCGGCCCTCAGAAAAAATGCGTGCACATGTTTGACAAGTAAACTGCTTGTCAGCTTAACAAGCAATGAGGAGTTTTCCAGTAGGTATTGACAGTTGGTGTCAAAAGGCATCCATAGATGGCGCTCCTACAATTTTGGTAATCTTTTTTTAATCTGTATGATGGTGGCAGTGATTTCATGCAGCCAACTAATACTAAACTTAAAAATAAAATGTTTATTAATATAAAAATAACTGTTAAAGGTTGAACAAACTGTACAAAGAAATATTTATAGAAATTGGCATTATCTTCCATTATTATTGCAACCTCTAAAATGGTTGAAAACTATTGACAAATACGATATTATCCAATACAACGTACCCAGTGTTTATATCCTCATTGCTAAGAACCTATTTCAAGCGAATATCAATTACCAAAATTGTCGGGGCGCCATCTAGTGAGTGGTTAAGAATGCTTTAGATACCTATTGGAAAACTGCTCATTAGATTATCTAACACAAATTTATAAACAAACTATTCAGATACGATATTAGTTAATTTATTGGTAAAATAATTTCATACTTTGTGTTGAATGTTTTGTTATTTTATTATATTAGTAAAGTGCATTAGACCGCTTGACTTAAATATTACAACAATCTCTGTATGTTATAGTGTGAAAATCGATAAATCATAATTACCTAGTATTTCTCAAAATATATGTAAAATTCATTTGAGTCGGGCGTAAGATAGTGATGTGTTTGCTGCTTTTTCCTAATTTTGATGCAAACAAAAAATATATATTGATCACGAGGAGTGAAACAATTCGATTAGATCGTTCAGCATTGAAATGATATAGGCAAATAATAATAGCTGAGATTTAAAATTGTAAGTAACCAGATTTTTATTTTTTTAGTTTTGTGGAATGCTATAACTTATAACTTTCCCGGGATAAGTGACCTATGTCACTTGAAAATAACGTAGCTTGCTATTAATGAGTGTTAAGAAATATTCTTACTACATCGATATCGATAATATCCCTTATTACAATACATCGAAAGAGAGTATCGACAGAGTAGACAGCCCATTGTATTTGCTGCTGATAGAAAATGAAGGAGATTTGATTATTTTTTGTCTCTGATCTGGCACGCATTTTTTGTATGAAAGCCCTCTCTATAGAGTGGCAATTTTTTTTTGCTTTGTTTTGATTTCCCATATATATATATATATATATGAAAACTAGCTCCTTCATTGTTATTAACAAGTAGGTGATTGTATGTTTTTTGTAAATGTTTTTTAGCGGAATGACTTTTGATGAGAAACTTTTGTTTAATTTTGGACACATTAAGTGAAACAACTTATCGTGGATTTATATTTACCATTTATTCTGATGTCTCGATAACTTTTATGGAAGTCACATTAGACACGTCCCGATATATGTCTCTTCTTGTAGTCGCTTTCCGCAGTCTGTCCGTCCATCTTAGCTCTTTTAAACTAAGCAACGGATTTTAATGCGGTTTTTAACAATAGATAGTGTTATGAGGAAGGTTAATAAGCATAAAAGGGTAGGTAGGGGTAAAGTAGGTGTACGCGAATGAAGTTGCGCCGGGTTCACTAGTTAAGTATAAAATATATTCCAATTTTAACATAATCGAGCTTTGACATCAACGTCCAAAAATTTAAAATGGGGGATAAATTGTGGGTGAACATCTCAATAGTCAATTTAGCAAAGAAGACCCCCTAACAAGTAAGCAAGCAGAAAACTTTAATTAATGTTCTTTGTTCTATACATGAGCCATCTAAACTCGGAAAGAGGAATAAACAAACCCGTAGACGGTCCAAATGCAAAAACTCCCCGAAACTCTTCCTCTCGACTGCACACTATTTCTTCTGAAACTGCATTTCTACCGAACAATGATATTATCGTCTCACGCTATCGTTCAAGCTATAAATTGTCTACATTTTATCACTTGTCTTTACAATTATTGTTTTAGTAGCATGTCTAGTCTATGTTATTTATGTTGGGATCACACAATCAAAACGATACGGTTAGGTCTTATTTCCACATTTTGAAAATTTAAACAGAATTAATTAATTAATTTAGATTGAGGTTATCGTGAATTTAGACGAGGCCAAGAAGAAACTCCTATTTTTTGAATTTAGATAATCGGAAAGCTATCGAAGTTTATATTAGGATGGATGTACTGCATTTATAACTTAAAAAATGAAAGAAACTAGAATGTCAGATACTGGTTTAAATTATCGTATTATCACTAGTTTTTAATAGTTAACCGCTGGACTTTAGCTTCTTCCACATTTGTAGAGGGTTTTACCATAATCCTTAGGCTTGGCCGGCGAGTTGCGAAAAATCAAAATTTCTTATATCCATTTTTACAAACGAAAGAAGCAAATGTTTTCTTAACACCAGGCCAGCATTTGCACGCTATCTCACCTGGCAAGTAACAATGCGGACGATGGTGTAGCATGCTTACCTAGATAATATATGTTACTATTACCATAAAAGGCCCCGGTTATATTGCTCTGGGAACAGATCCCCAGGCAAAAAGTTTCATTCCTTGGCCGATTGCATAATCAATGTAGAAGCGTAACGTATGGTGCAGATACGCCTAATATGCCACTATACACGATGTTACATAATATATGTATGAAACCGTGAACCGGATGGAGTGCTAAATGAATGAAAACGGTAGGTACAAAAATTCCACGTACGACAGAAATAATTGTACCTGTCGTTTTAATATGTTTAGCTCTCCATCCAGTTCCCGGCTTCATACATATATTATGTAACACCCTTTATATTGACCAAATTGGGTGGAATCCCTACCCGCGTCTAGTGTCTCGAAAATGGAAGGGGGCGGGAGGTACCAGCTGATGAAGTGTAATCACACACTCACCGAAATATATCACCGATGTGTAAATGAATAAATTATGTTAATTTTCACGGACGTATAATAATAGTCTAATCGGTTGTAACCCTGTAGTTTTCGGAAAATAGGTATTAGAGTCGCACAGTAAAAGGGAGCCCATAACCCAAACCATATCTTTTAGTTTCGATGATCCTTGTAGAAACGAATATTTGGCTCACTTCGACGTCTATTCGTGCGAGTCTTAGCAGTGGTGATTTGAACTTTTTACGATTTTCAAACGGTTTTCGTCCAGACGAAAGAAGAAATATTCCAGTCCTAATATGATTTTATTATTGCCTTCGATGTTATTGAACTCGCGTAATTGACTGTAGAATCGCGTTTCATGTTCGGTTTTTGTTATTGAGAACGATTACATCTGATCTTATTATGTTATTATGGGGTATTACTTGTCAATGATTTTATTTCTTTTCTGTTGCGGCATAGGTAAATATATTTTAATACGGTTTTAGATTTTTAAGTCGTTGTATTGCACTAATTTTATCAGTAATGTTCTCAAAAAAACTTAGGTCCAAAGTGGTAAGAATAAAAGGAGATGTATGAAAAAAGTTGTGAATATATGCGAGACTTGGAAGTTGTGTCAGGACAGAGCAAAGTGGCGGTCCATAGTCTCTGCCTACCCACCTGTGGGACACAGACGTGAGATTTATGTATCATCATCATCGTCTTTACGTTAATGTCCCGGTTGTGCTCTCGAGAACGAGGGCCCGGGGTCCGCCTTGACCATCCAGGATTTGGCGATCAGGTAATTACAGTGGAGCGACTACCATCTGACCTCCGTGACCCTACTACCAGGGGAACTTGACCAGATTGGATCATGGTTACAAATTCAGTTGCCTGAATTTGCAGGTTTCATCACAATGTTCATCCCCTTACCGTAAGAGCTTGGGTTAGTATTAAACTAATGTACATAACTCAGAAAAGAGTTATTGGTATATGGCCGCAGCGGGATGAGCTTTATGTATGTATGTATGTATGTATCGCGTTGTATTTAAATGAAAAAAATAATTTTAAATTCTTCCTGTAGTAAAATTACACTGTTTAAGCGCCAGAGTGTGTGCGTGTTTCTGTCACTCTCACAGGCTTGACAGCGCGCAACAAAATCAAACAAAATGGCGGTGGATTGACAGACCTGGTGCGGGAGTGTGTCATGTACAACAAAATAAATTGTCAAACCTTCCATGCTTCACTTCTCTTTAGTGTAGAAGGGCGTGTGTATTTTTTTCAGGTCCGTGCGTGATGGTTGGACATGTTATATAAAACGACTTTAGTGCGTTGTCAGTGTAAGGACTAAGATGAAATGCCTTAGATTTTAGATTTAGATTTTAGATTTATTTATTTCTCTCTTAAGTTCTTACATAATTATAATATTCTTATTACATTTGGTCAATAAAAGATATCGTTAAATTATAATATTAGAATTATTGCTTTCATATAAGAAGGCAATATCAAATAATAAATAAATCGAAATAATATAGTGAACAATGTCAAAATAAAAAAATTAATACATAAAATTACACTAAGGTAAATTGATACAAAGCATGTCAATACCAGTAAGGCAGGTAATTTATGCAAATAGTCAAATAATAATTAAATGTCCGTTATTGGATACAAAATACAAAAATGACAATAAATGAAAATAAAACTCATATTGAATAGAATAAAATTGAATTGAAAATTTGTAATGTCAAACAACTAAGTAATAATTAAATATAAATATCAAGTCAGGATAAAAATGTCATTAAAAATAATTATTTCTCAACATGAGTCATAAATTCATTAACGGAATAAAATACATTATCCAATAAGAAGTTTTTCAGTCGGCGTATAACGTTCAGAGTATAACGTCATTATTCGGTTCTTCTTAAAGTGGTCGACATGTGTCCCTTGGTTTGGCGTTCTCTAAAATCCTCACGGCTCGCTTCTGCAGGATGAGTACACGACCGGAATCTGTGGAATCACCCCACAGAATCGTTCAGTGCGACAGCAACGAATGGAAGTACGCAAAGTACGCTTGCCGCAGCGCGCTGGTTGACACTAGAGGACGAAGCTTACGTAGCGCATAAGCAGCACTGCTGAGTCGATCGCACAGAGACTCAACATGCGCCTTCCAATTCAGTTTGGAGTCTAACGTCAGACCAAGAAATTTACATATGTTACAGCTGGGTACTGGCGCTATTATATTCATCGTAGATACTGCTCTCCCGGTAACCAGGATTACGTGGGATTTGGACTCATTCAGTATGAGTCCATTACACGAGAACCACTGTTTTAGTTTGGTGCAAAGGGCATTTATCTTATAGTTAAGCTCGTCGCGCTAATATGTCTGTGTGCACTACCTACCTTATCCTTCAAACTGAAACACAACAATGCAAGCATAGTTGCTTGGCGGTTACTCCCCGCACATGGTATCGGTTTCATTATCACAGATAACATGTGCGGTAAAAGTGTAGTAAATAACTACGAAAGTCTTAAAACCTGTAGGTATATTTTGAAGCTTTGAAAAAATCTAGCCCCTTCTATTTTATAGAGATAAAGTAGATATATCACATCCGAATACTGAGAATTCGACTCTGCAGTTTACATTATAAATGCTGAGGTGAAGCTCTCTGTGTGAATGGATGGAATAACGATGACTTATGGCACTCAAGCCCAATATGCATCTACCTACCTTTTCCATATGGTGGATGCTACAGTGTAGATCGTAAGTGAAATAGTAGTATTATCTAGAGATACTATATTTTCCTTCCCGTTTAAAGGCACAGAAGACAAAATGACCGAGGCTCAGGGCATGAGAGTGGAATCGGCGGACATTTCTGGCATTATCCAGCAAGACCGCTGGAGCCTCGCTATCACTGGTCTGTCCTACAGTCGCAACATCTTCAGGTGGCCGCGAAGAGAAGATAGGACAAGGCTAATCACAGCTTCCCAAATAATCAATATATTCAATACCTATACTATTTTATCAATATAACTGTAACTGTATAGTTCTATGCACGGTGTACCCATGAGTCGTGACCTCACACGGGCGAGCGCGGTGGGGCGTGATCCGCCCACTGGCAAAGCGTAGTAACTGCGATTGTGACTTATTTGGATTTTCGTTTAAGTATCTAATATTTCCCGGAATAGAGTAGCGTGGAATAACTCCTTATGTTATCTGACTAACAAGTGACCGATATACGAGATTATAAAAAATCGATGGGTAAAGAACCGTCAAGACAAATGATGCGGAGCGTTCAAGGGGAGGTGTATGTCAAGCAATGGACAACCAACAACAACGAGCAATATGGTGATGATGATATTTATGAAGAAACTATAGGTACTTTTCCTAAACAGAAGGCATTCGGACTCGACTGATGGAGATTGGTCTCGGGCGTCCAGAATATGCAACACACAGAGAAAAGTATGGAATGCCATATTGACAATTGTGCTGCAATATCATAATTTGTTCTCTCCCGCGCTGCGTGGGTATAGGTAGTATAGGTATAGGGAATAACATCCTAACCCAATCAGCAGTTCGCAACATATCCCTTTTCTCGTTAACTAATGTGGAGGAGAAGGTGACTGTCCTCATATAGCAAAATGAATTGTCACATTCATATGCATATTAGATATGCGTAATACACATCTTTATATTATTAGTACCTAACATATTCCGAAAATACCGTTTCTACTTTCCACACCAACATACATTCGATATTACTATGGGTCTATATTTTAAAAGGCCATTTCATTTACTTTTTTAAAGATTTTGTCGTAGTTAATACTCACGCAGTCCCCTTTACTCCTCTATATTTTAAATAAGACACTCTTGGAATTGCATGTTAAGCATCTCAAAAGATAGAACAGACCTTACTCTTCTCCAAGCAAAAGCAGAGCGAAATATAAAACTACGAAAAAATAATGAAGTGGACGAAAAAAAAGTTGCAAAGTTGCGAGTTTTAAAAGTGCACTGCCAAATCTTTTCAGGAAGTGTCGCTACTAGCGCTTGTTTCGCTAACGGTTGTAGGACACTGAGCCAAAAAGCGAAAGATAACAGATACACTGTTTTGACACTAGACCCGATAGTAGGGCTGGCACTGTTGCCAGCAGATTCTAAAAATAGTACACAAAAATGTAGAAAAGCTTTAGTTTGATTTTATTTTACGAATCCATTGTTTTTTATTGTTGTGTAAAATGAAAAGTATATTTACTTCAATGTTTATGTCGTCGTATGAAATGTTTTAACTGTATTACTTTCTTTTGTTGTAAATAAAAGGTAAACCGTAGGAAAACGTTCGCAAGCGCGTGCTTTCTCGACCTGACTAAAGCCTTTGACATTGTGTCCTATTGTATTCGATGGTGTTACTTAAGAACTATAGGTAATATATGCCTGTAGTAAAAGACTTTGATGTTTGTTAAAGCAACCGAATCAATGTGATGAGATCACGTTTTCCGAGGCATATAATTACGTAGATTTAAATGTGGAATGAGACAAGGGGGCTGACGTCTCCTTGACTCCTCAAACTATATGTCAATGCGGTAATAGAGAGATTGAGCGGCGCAGTGTTCGAATTGACTGTTCTATAGATGGTACTGTCATGTTTGACGCCATCAATTAGCCATGTAACCCCCCTCAAATAAAATGTCAAAAATTGAGATCCTTGTGTTTCAACGGCGTTAACATAAAGATATCAGCGTTCTAACTGTTTAAAGAAAATCATGCAATTTGAAATTGAAAGATATCTCTGATGAACTCGATTTAATGTCTGTTCAAGGAAATTGCGTTAGCCCGCAGGTTTGTGCGTTGTACCGATGCAGTTCAAATATTACTATGCAAGGCCTACTGACAGTAATTTTACACGTACAGATTGTTAGTCAATTTCACTCGGCAACACACAGGGCTCTACGTGTCGATTATAGTAATATTATTTAAGATGTTATTGGGATTTCCGAGGTATAATGCGACGGGAATGTTCGCCGAGACAAACACAGATGGCTCTCCAGCCATTCAGCGTAAAATAACTGCCTCCACTTTGCAGAGAGTTCACGAAAGAACATCATGCGCAATGTAATTGCAAATAAAATGGAATGCTCAATACTTAGACATTGGGTTAAGTGGTATGTAACAAAATAGCTTTGATATGTTATAGCAAATGCATAGTTGTTAGTAAAAACTATAGCTAAGTATAGTGGCTTTTGTTGTAATTATATGTCTATTCACATATAATAATAAATAACCACCATAGCGTTAATGTCCCGGTTGTGCTCTCGCGCGCAAGGGCCCGGGGTGCGCCTTGAGCATGACCCAGAATTTGGCAGAACCGTGACAATTTGACACAAAAGTTGACAAGATTGGATCGTGGTTACGCGTTCAGTTGACTGAATGTGGAAGAAAGAGTCATTGGCACATGGTGGCACTGGCGTTCGAACCCGATACTTCTCGCTTAAGAGTCGAACCCTTTAACCATTACAGTCCATTATGTCAATACCGCTCACACATAGTAATATTCTAAACGATTATTAAAGAAATAAATAACTAGCACACATTTAAATCATTATTGATCTTTAGATATGTTATCCACAATAAATGAATAGTTAATTTAATTTACTAAGGATAGGCAGGGTAGGGCCTTCTGTACCTACACAAAAAACCAATAACTAATATTTAATTACCTTTATTAAACTCGAGAGAAGCAACCCTAACTACTGTTCCTTTTTTCAGCAATTAGAGGGAAAGCTCTCAAGTCACCGAAGTGATATTAAAACGTGTCCCTGGAGGTGCACAGGAACTCTTTGGAACTGAAACTAAATTTTAAATTTTTATTAAATTCACCCCTAAACAGATTTTAATACAGCAAAGTGTACCTACAAGCCTCTTGGCGTTGCTTGATCGTTTTGGTAATTGGTTTGAACGCCTATTTATTGTTGAACGCTGGTTCACTTTTCGTCGAAAACGTTCACGTTCGTTCGTTCGTTCTTTTACGGTCGTTCGTTCACGTTTCAGTGGTATTGTGGGTAATGTGTTTTTTACTAATATTGATCTGCAAAATACGAATATCGATGCTGGCAAGATGGATGTCGATGCTCGGAACCCTTTGTACGATAACGTCCCTGTGCAACAAAGGCTGATAAGTCGTAAAAGTTTAATTAAGTCTGTCGAGCCTCTTATCTGCTGAACCGAAACAATAGAGGTGCAACCTTTAGTGTGATAATATATATATGCCGACTCCCTTTGTTTCACCCGACTCCCTTTGAATACCTACTCCCTTTGAATGGTAACCATTACCAACTGTTGCTGCGGTGCTATCCAGACTATATTACACCTCTTGTCGTGTTCTGCGTGCCCAAACACCTGCACGTGGAGGAGGATCTTATAACAGTCATCGACAGTGCTGCCAATGTGGCTAAGTTTTGGGCCACAACATTATGGTGTCTGTCATTGACACGAAAAAAGAGAACATGTTCTCAAACTCGAAATTTAAGATGGCTGACGTTTGATTGAAAAATATAATATGGGAGTATCGATAACCTGAGTTCAGTGGTTCTCGCAATCTGCCACGCAAGAGGTCCGGGTTCGATTCTCGGCCGAGCAGAAATTGATATGTTGAATTTTTATTTCTGTTACGAGTCTGCGAGTTATAATTATGTGTAATAAGTATGCATTTGAAAGTGTATATGTAGTTTATCAGTTGTCTGACACCCAAAACACAAGCTTTGCTTGCTTGGAGCTAGATGGCGCTGTGTCAAAAGTCCTAGCATATCTTTCTTAATATTTTTTTTTGTTAAGGGACTCTACTACTGTCCTCTGTGGTCAAGCCTTCTTGAACTACATTCAATCACCCCTCTATCTGCCAACTGGTTTATCCCTAACTTGGTTATGCTAGTCAAAACTACCACAAAAGAATCCTGTAGGAAACCGCTTCTAGTAAATTTGAAAGCGCTTTCCTAGTGGAATCGCAGACTCCGGCTGGCAGATTCGCAAGCCGTAGAGCCGGGATGAAGAAGAAAAGGTATAAATTATCTGTAATTTATACCCTTTCTTTTAAATTATTTTGTAGAAATTTCTCATACCTGGATCTTTAATTTGTTAGCAATATATTGTTCCGATGACGGGCTGCCAAAAAATTGTATCAACATCATATTCCGTATCGTTTCAAAGCCATTACAATTATTATCACCATCGTTTTTCAGGGTACGTTTTCATACTGTTCCTCCTCCATTTAACTCGGTCTTCAACATCTTTGCGTTAAAAGCCGTCAGAGATAAAAAAAATCGGGATAAGTTATGATATATATATGTGCTAATGCTAGTGAACGCAGCCAGCTATCTAGGTACCATTCTGGGTAGTAGCGACGTGGACGAGTTTTTAAATGTTTTTTAAATGTATTTTCATTGTATTTTGGATGTACCGGTATTATGGAATGACATTTTGAATATTGTAATTTAAAATGGCAATTCATTGAATTAAGTTTTATGATTGCAATATTATAATAATTTTTGTACCTGAATTTACTTGTAGATGTTATTATTCGTGTGTTATTGTTGGTACTTATTTCTATGTGTTTGAGTGCTTTACGTAACTTTACTCTTACTTTGCCGTTTGATTAAATTTATTTATAATCTTATGAATTGTCCCTCTTTGGGTAAACACGTATTTTTGTTGTTAATATTGTTGTTTGTTGCTCTCTATAACGGAACGGATACGAACGTAATTTCGCAATTTTGCCCGCCCCAAGCAGAAGGTCCACTGGAAACAATGCGCCATTTGCGTCACGCACACAATGGCATTACGTTTACAGGCATTCTCAAGCAGTTTCAAGCAGCGCTCGGTCGCGATTGTTATCGCGAGAATTCGTTGTAGTGTCGACTTAAATTGAATATTATTTAATGAAACGATATTATTATTGAAAAATAAATGTCCTCCTCCTCCTCAATCGTTCACTCTTGGCAGAATGGTCGTGGTTTCATGACAATGCGTCGTCTCTGGATAACGCAGCCCCCGCGATGCGTCTCCACTTGTTGCGGTCTTCAGCGTTACGGGAACATTGAACAATGGTACTTTGGATTGCAGCCTTTATTAAGTCTGTCCAACGCGTAGGCGACCGACCTCGTGATCGTTTGCCCTCCACTTGTCCTTGGACAACGTGTCGTTTCATGGAGTTCTGGTTTCGAACAATGTGTCCGAGTATTTGAGTATTCTTATTTGCACAGTCGACGATAATCTTTCCTTAATTTTAAGCTCTTCCAAGATCGAGACATTGGTGCGAAACGTAGTCCAAGGGATCCGTAGCAGTCTACGCCAACACCACATTTCCAGCGCATCGATTTTGCGTCGGTCTTTCAGGCGAACCGTCCTCGTTTCTGCGCTATACAGAAATATGGGGAAAACTAGGCTTCTCATCAGGCGGACCTTCGTGGTTTTAGTGATGTTGCGGTTGCCCCAGACTCTTTTCAACCTATCTTGTGATAGCACATCTCCTTCGAATCTCGTTCTCACATCCCTCAGTATTCGTGATCATGGAGTCGAAGTACACGTAGCTTTGGACGACTTCACAGTTGCCAATCATTGAAATATCTGGTTGATTTAGTTCGGCTCGGTCCACGATCATCATCTTGGTTTTGTCTCTGTTGATCGCAAGTCCAAAGGAGAGGAGAGGCTTGTTGTCTCGAGGCGTGCGAACAGCCGCTCCATATTCTCTTTTGATTGGGCGAGAAGGGTTGTGTCATCGGCATATCGCAAGTTTGATGTCATCTTGGTATATTAATTATGACGGCAAAATAAAAGTCATAATCATCATCACAGCCCGTAACAGTCCACTGCAGGACTTAGGGCCTCTCCCACGAAAGGGAAGGTTATTGCCATAATCTCCTTACCGCTACACGCTTGGCAGAGTGTTTAAATATAACAATGGAAAATGCTGCTGCCTATTTTCCAGACTACGGAGACTCTTGATCTTTTGCCTAGAAAACATTAGTCGCCTTGTACGACACCCATGAGTATAAGGGGTTGGTGCTATTCTACTCTGCCGGACACCACACGGCCAAAGTAAAATAAAATAAAAAAATAAAAGTACTTGTGAATAAAAAAAAAAAAAGTACCATCCTATTGAATCACTCTAATGTTGAAACTCCTCTGATTGAAATCGGTTGCTTAGTTTTAAAAATCTAAGCGTACAGACATAGGTACATAGAACATATACTATGGATAGATAACCACAGCTGGAAGCTAGCATTAAGTAACAAATTAATTTAATCCAGAAACATGCGTACTTAATGTTCACCAACTCGGCCCGTGGTATCACCAAGAGGTTTTCCTAAATATAACGGCCTTGTTTACTTCGCAACTTTGGCGGTCTTGTATTTTTACCAGGATATAACAGGGACGTACTTGGAAACGTAAAAGAAATACATAAAAAAAAATATTTAATTCAAGAAAGGAAATCAAAAGCTGTCTATTGTACGTATTATTATTTTAGGTGTATAACCCAACAAGCTGACCGCCGCGACTTCGTTTGCATAGTATCCTTACCCTAACCTAAGATAAACCTTCCTCTTGAATCACTCTGTATATTGTTTAAAACCGTATTAAAATCCGTTGCGTCGTTTAAAAGATCTAAGTGTACATACAACAGTGGGACAGACGGCGGAAAGCGACTTTGATTTATTCTGTTTGTAATATAATGTATGAAATACATGTACAATACATGTACATGTACATCTGTATGCCAATGTACTGTTTGTGCATGAAGTATAAATAAATAAATGCAAACTCTATTTCTTAACACCACTACGGTGGCAAACAAGCATAGGATTAGGGTATAGGCCATAGGGTAAGCAGTACCTCTTCTAGCCTGTGGTCATTTGCAATAACAGAAGAGAAAATCTAGCCGTTTGCCGAACCCACAAAACTTCGAAACCCTTCTTTTAAATAAAGAAGATTACATGTTATTGAGTATAATTTATTCTTATTCTCGTGTAACATTGCCTTCAAGAAATTGTACGAGCAATGCATTCGTGTCCCTGCTGACATATCCATGCCTGATGGTTGACCTGCAAGCTCGTTCAAAACAACCTTGAATTAAATCATTTGTAATATGCTATGCTATGATCACTATCTCCATTTTTGCTGCCAAAGCTGATAACCTATGATGGGCGTTATATCACGTAAGCCTCGTCTGTCGCCACCTTTATGGGTACACGCATTATTTTCCGCCTAAGTCCGCCCCTGTACACCGCCACCTCCAACTGGAGTTTAATTTAAAAAATAAGGCTGGGCTTAATAAACAAACTTAATATTTAAATACTTGTTAGTGAAAACCCTGCGTGGCCTGCCTAACAATGAAGGAGCAACTTTTCTAATTTTGTTCTTGAGCCAAGTTTCAACGTCAGTGTATCAAAGATGGTTTTAATACAACTTGATGGTATTTATTATGCATTGGAAACGTTTTTGCATGAATATTGCGAGCTTTTATTTCTAGAAAAGTATTTCCAGCGAAGTACATCTTTGACCGTAACGGAAAAGTGATTAGTTCTTATAATATTTATCTTTTGTGCATAGAATAACATTTTATATCTAATCTTTACTTGGCTTATATTATAAAGAGACTTTGTATGCTTGTATGTTGGGGGCAAGCTCCGAAACTAGTAAACCAATTTAGAAAATTCTTTCACTCATCGTGACGTACGGGTCCCGGAGATGACACATTTCGACTTTGATCGTTAGCGTGTGCGGATGTATGAACGTACGTCACAACGGCATTGCTTCGTATAATGTAAAACCCACTGGACGCCACACTAACAGAAGGCTACATTATTAGTTTTTTTACACTACGCAGTGCCAAACGAGTAGACAGCCCACCTGATGGTAAGCAGTAACTATCGCCCATAACAGCGACGATTAACGCATTTAGGTTGCAGACAACAAAAATGCAGAACCGCAAGTAGAGCTCGTCTAGTCTAAAATGCCGCGCCCCACTACTTAGTTAGTTGATTTCGATGTGTGAGTGCAAATATTGATAACGACACTTCATCTGTGTGGGAGCCAATGAACGACGCGTATTCCTACGTTTGAATCTCACCGGCAACTGAATGACCAATTACAACGGCATTTGTATATGTATTGCGTCCATATTTTAAACTTGCTTGTGTGCGTTAATGCGATAGTGGGGCGCGGCATTTTAGATTAGACGCGCTCTACGTTATCATGTATTATAAGGACTAACATTAAACGCCTCGTGCCTGCAATTGAGCTGGCTACCTTATCCTTCAAACCGGAACATTACAATGCAGGCATTCTTGCTTGGCGGCAGAAATAGATAAGGCTACTGTACTGTGGTGTACGAAGGTACTCACCTAGGCGGACTCCTCATGACAGAGTCCTAGCACCTGATAGACGGAGGTGCCAACCTCTACCTTCTCACACTATAAAAGAATAAAAATTAAGTTACATAGGGCCATAGGGCACGATCGCTTAAATAATTCGAGTAGCAACTATTGAAGGCTCGATACAACGCCATCTCGATATAGCAATGTATATCCATTCAAGTTAGACTGTTGGGCCCGATGGACATGAACTCGCGCGCGCTCAGTACTTGGCTAAGGGTAGGGTAAGGTAAGGGTTAGAGACCACGCGTGGCACCACCGCGTTAGCTATTCTCATATAAATACCTTAGTAGGTACCTACTGTTCGTGTTCATTAGGCAAACCATTATCCAATATTGTTAAACCATGAGGCAAACAATTTATTTCACGTATAGCAATAACAGTTCCTAACTGTATTCATTTTTCTCTTCCAATATAAATTATTAACAGGAAAGTAATTGCGAGTTTGTGTACGAACTTTAATAAACAAAAAAACAGACCCAAACAATTTTCATGTCATGGACGAAATCAAGGTCTTTTGATGGCCCTGGTTCAACAGCCTCGGTGTATATTTTTACAAATTTTGATGAGAAAATAACAAACATTGTTTATTGCCGACGACCACGACCTATCATGATTCCCCAAGGGAGTCCACTGTCATACCTTTAAGACCAAAAGCGATGTGTACTATTGGTTTCAGAGGAACCTTACGGCGTATGTAGGTTATGGAATGATTTAAATTTCCCTAGAGTAACATGGTGGTAGTTAGAGGAAGTGTTCCGTATTATGGGGCGCAGCAATTGAATACCAACTTAAAAGATTATCATCCTTTTTTATGCTAGGCAGTGACAAACGAGCAGATAGCCCACCTGGTTAGCGATAACTGTCTCCCAGAACATCTACGGTTCATGAATTTAGGTTGCAGGCAACAAAAATGCAAAACCGCAGGTGGGTTGTCACTGTGTGGACTAAGATGAAATGCTTCGTGCCTGTAATTGCGCTGGCTACCTTATCCTTCAAACCCGAATAGAACAATGCAAGCATTGTTGCTTGACGTCAGAAATAGGCAGAGGCACTCACCCAGGCAGACTTTTTAAGGTTAACCTCTGTCAAGCAGACCAGTAGGATGAGTTCTACCACCTGGTCTGTGACAGTAAGCGGGAAAATCCTGAAGGTGAGGTTACTTATAAGAATACGTAACTTAAATTGTACAAGTTATTAAATTTTCTAAATAAATTACACATTTTCTGGTACCTGTCTGACTGCTGACGCTGCGTTGATTATTATTCGAATATTATGCGTAAGACAGGTTCAATGTATTTGAATTAAGCCTTAACCCTGTCTTGCCAAATAAGCGTTTCATAAAGCAACTTGCGTAAGGGTTAAAGGTCTAGATACACTGGTAACAATATTTACACACGTAATCACAAACAATTCTTGACTAAGTAAAGTAACTAAGCGTTCTCATACTGCTCGTTTGCTAAGTGAACGCACTGCGATCATCACGGCTCTGCGGTTGGGCAGTTTCGTTTCTGTTACGGGTCTGGGTATTCCAATGTATGTAATAGAAAAGAATCTTGGCGTTAATGTCCCAGTTGTGCTATCGCGCACGAGGGCCGGAGTCCGGCTTGACCATAATCCAGGATTTGGCAGATCGGGTAATTACAGTGAAGCGACGGAAAGAGTAATTGATACATGGCGGCAAGGGGTTCCAATCCAATACCTCGGGGTACGAGTCGGATCTTACACTAGACATACCTATATAATATAATATAGCGTTCCGGCTCTGCCTGGCATTGTCGAGCACGGTTCGGTCGTGGTTGGCGAGGGATACGTTATCTACGGCCATAGGGCGGTCAGCGTGTCACTGTGTGTTTCCTTCCTACTTTCCTACCCCCCTCCTTTTTGACGATTGAAAGAGATATTTAATGTCCTAATCAATAAAGAAATTTTGAATTTTGAATTGATCCCTTAACCATTAGGCTCGTCGTATGTCTCAATATGACTTGGTTATAAATGATGGTAAAATAAATAAAAAACACGCATTCAGTGTACCAGTACCCTAGTAACGCCACACAGCTCAGCTCGGCAACGCCCGAGTGAGATAACGTGGAATAACTCAATAAGAGAAGATTATGGTGGAAACAACTTAAGCGTTTACATGCGACGACATGGCGACACGACTTCACGACAAATAATACCGTATACCGACACGGGGTGCCAATCGGCTCCCATACATTTAACCAGTTTTAGAATTCGAAAGACCTTGGTCAACCTTGCTTCGTGAAAACTATAATTCACTCTTAACTTCATGACACCGATTTTGTGACGCCTGTATTTTAATGCACCAGTGCAATCGGATATGAGTGTCCGATAGACACAGGCCCATACTCGTAGAAACATACCGCATACCGAAAATATGTTTCCATTGCCTAAAACAACTAACTTTTCAATATTTATGAGACAGATGTTTAACAAAATTACCTTGTAAGGATTCCGCTTCTTCTTCTTATCGAGTCGATGGATTTAACTCCCCCTTACACTAGGGCTCTGCTAGTAACCATTTTGTTAATCTTTTCACATAACAAAGCCATTTAAAATGATTCTCTGCATCAGACATATTCGTAAGTACACTTCTTCTATACGCTTCAAATTTGAAATGTTCTAGCTCATCATCTCGGCGTTAAATCCCAGTTGCGCCCCCGCCCTACACGCGGGTGCCCGGGGTCCGCCTTCCTATATATATATAGCAATATCTAGTCCACTTTGCTCGGTCTTCGGCATCCTTCATAGTGAGTCCGTTGGCACGCATGTCACTCTTAACGACGTCCATCCATCGCTTCTTGAGCCGGCCTCTCCTGCCCGTGTGTGGTGGGGGCGGCACGGCCAGACGTCTGTCCCCCACATAATTTGCCTGTCTGCGCAAGACGTGGCCATACCCTCGAAGGCGACACTCCTGTAGCTTATCTGCGATGTCACGAACACGAAGGCTACCGCGGATCTTGAAATGTTCTAGGTAATGTTTATTTATTTATTTAAACTTAATGCACTGTTACGTACAATGGCGGACTTACATTTAATTAATTAGTTAATGAGGAAGATATTTTACCTATTTGATCATGGCCTAAATTGCAGAATGTCTATGAAGGTAAACGCCTAAAATCAATATCTAAAATGCAGATCGTCTACGAAGCAAAACATCTAATGATGCGAAATAAGACCATGTCACTACTTTGTTTATAACATTTGGCCAAAATATTGAAGCTCATTCCTGAGTAACACTGAAAGCTTAACATGTTCCTTAAGACGAATTTTCCTAGCTAGCTAGCGAGCTAGAGTAGGTAGTATCGGGATCTTCAACTAGGTATTAAATGCGTCTGCGCTGTGAAGCCTTAAAGCATTAGTAAGCCGTATTGGCTTGGAGCTGCATCTACTGGATATACATATTACATGTTGTGAATATTCTGTCTTGTTATACAAAGGAAGGCTAATGAAATTTTCATAGAAATGACGTCAGTAAGTGATCCAGATTTCCGTTTAGAGTTTAGTGTTTTTAGGTCTCTGTAATATAAAATGATTTATGCGGTTTTTACATTTGGCCAAAAGCATAAAGTGTGAGAGCAAATAAAAGTGGAATGTATGGCTCATAAAATAAGATCCAGTTTTATTTCAGGCCTTTGAAACGCGAAACAAAATTGATACAAAAATTGGCCTTATTCTATGAGAAATACGTTTCATTTTAATTTTATCTCACGCTTTTTGCTTCTCAATTTAGTAGACTGAATTTAGCCAGGTGTAAAAAGCGCTATAAGATTTTTACTCACTTATAAGTGAATATAAGAATAAGAATACGGTTACTTATTGCCACAAGACATCACGACACGACAAAAAATATACAAAGTTAAAAATAGTAATACAAAAAAAGAGGAAACAAAAAAAAATACATTGTTGTACTTAGATAAATAGTGTTGCGGCGGCTAGTGCAAAAGTGTCCCACTCAGCTTGTGCTGTGAACCGCGAGGCGTCTCACAACGCTGGTTTTCTGTGGTCCCTAGTGCGACACAGGCGCTGTACCACCTTCATCTATACCAAAATTCCATTTTATTATCAACTTATGAAGCATTAATGTAACGCTCTAAAGCCAGATCACCGACGATACTTTATTTTGTATTTATGCAATAAATTGTCCATTCATTCATTCGTTCATTCATCACGACCTACCGCTCGCTATATATCGACGCCCAGTTCAAGTTGAATGGAATCTTCAAGATCAATGTCCAGTGGCACGTGTATTGGCATACCTATATTCTACGTAGTTATGAGTCCTTAGTTCCCAACACAGGAAGCATTACCGCGAGATCAACAAAGCCAGTTTGTTCCGGTAATTACTTTTGTCGCCCTCACCGACGTTTCGTAATCGGATTATAGGCGCCATGCGCTTTCTTTCCTCCCCAATTTGTTATCGCTACAAGGTTTTTTGAAGGACATTACGGAAATCGTGTTATTGGAGAAGAATGAAAGTTTCTTAGTTGCTCCATTGAGTTATAGCGAGGCTATATTGTGGAAAGTTACTGAGTTATTGGTAGTTTAATTTATATGTTTTATTGGTTCAAAAGTCTTGCACGATCATGTAGTGGTAGTAAAAACTAAGAGGATTTTAATTCACCGTTGTACATAAAAGTTGTGCCTGTTGTGTCATTTATAATTGTGTCTTTTACTGTGTAAAATTAATAGTTAAATAAATAAATAAATAAACAGTGCATTTGGTTTCGTTATTCATATTCATTAGGTAAATATTTCTGATAGATAATCTTAGAGATTAAAAAGATAAACAACTTATGAACAATTTTGTAAGTAAAGTAATCGGTATGTAAAACAAAGTCGCTTTCCGCCGTTGTAGGGACACAGGGATGTATATATGTACGCTTAGACCTTTTAAACTACGCAACAGATTTTAATGTGGTTGCAACAATTTATTTATTCATTTATTTATTTCACAGATATATAGAGTAAATCAAGAGAAAGGTTTACAAGAACGAAGTCTCGCCGGGCCCGCTAGTGTAGAATAAAAGTAACGTACATTCTGGCTTCTACAAAAACCCGCTCCATGCGCTTCGAAATCCGACAATATTCGCCGTAAATCTAGAGTTTTGCGGGAATAGCTGTGTATTTAGTCGAGTAATGTGCAAGCAAACATGTTCGTCGGCGTTGCGGATAATCGGTTTAACGACATTTGTCGAAAATACGGTGTCGGAATTCCCGCCAGTCCCGTATTGCTCGTAAGGTAGCCTTATTTGCAGTAGGAATTTACTGCTTGGTAAGCAACTAACCATTTGCATAGACCTCAGAGGAGCAATTCTCAAACTCTGTAGCTAAGGGAACGTTTCATGTTTACTGAGGCTTTCGCAACGTAGCATGTTTATTAGGGAACGATTCGTTTCATCAAGGTTGTAAAAATTATCTTAATGTCCGACGGTCCGATATCATGTCTTCGAATGAGCTGTTTGTGATTAGTGCAGACTATTTTTGCAAGTTCGAGGCTTCTCTGAAAGAAGGTGTTCATCGTCTAACGTTCATGTCCCGGTTATGCTCTCGCGTACGAGGGCGCGGGGTCTGCCTTGATAATGATCCAGGGTTTCAGATAGAAGGTGTTGAACACGGCTAAATCGGCGACCAGTGAGGTTTGGAGCTTTTCTTCCCTCTCACTCTTTGGCGGAACCTCCGTGAACCCGTCCATACTGATCGCACAGCGGGGATATTGCTGCATGACCAATGGACCGGAGAGGAGTGAAGCGGACATTAATAAATGGAATTGCATAAAATCTCCACTCAGCTTCAGTTATTGGTTGATATTGGCATAGATTCGCTCCTCTCCGCCCCAGTGGACAGGCAGCCTAACCGTTGATATCGGTACTAAGTACGACCTATTGGTTTACGTCGAAAGGTATCGTCAAAGCTATTTTAGAAATCAGTATTTTTTTATAGCTTGCTTTCTCTGTTGGGCGGCAACATTCACTGTGGTGAAGCAGAGCATCCTGATGGGCGTGATTACATGCAAACTTATTGCAAGCATAGGCGTCGTTTCTTACTGAGCGACGTTCTATCACTGAAGTGAATGAAAGTGCGGTTACTACCACCTGACTCGCATGACCCGTTAGGGAAAAGCCATTTCGCCAGAGCATTGTCCGTCTGTTAGTATGCGGATCAAGAGCAGGTAGGTAGGGTCAACTCCATGAAATGGTGATAGACCATGGCATAAAATTATTCCTTAAAGTTGGCGAACATATGTCATGCAATAGGCCATCCAAATAAGTACATAATATTACATGTCACATAAATATTGCACGATTCCTACAAAATGTAAACGTTTACTTCATTTTTACTGATCCACAGACACTTAGCTTACAGAGCACTTCATCCGAACAGCTGATGTTACCAATAAATAAACTTCAGCCCGCCGATTTGATATTCAAAACGGTAAGCTCACCAATTTGACGGCAGTAATTCAAAGGCAATCCTCGCAGGGTGAGAGAGGTGTGTTGCCATGGACAATTTTGAATTTGCTCTAAATTTTTATTGCGAGTTTTTTAGGTTTTTTAGTTTATTTAAGGACGCATAATTTTAACAAAGAAGATACACACTAATCTCGTTACTCACCGCAAAATCCAGTTCGTTGACATTTGCCATTTTATAATGTTCGTGGATAGTTATTTGTCGAGGGTATCGTACAAGGTGACAAATATTTTCGTAGGCTGGAATAGTTTCCATCCCTAAATCTGCCAAAATAGAATATCCCTAACCAATATCTAACACGAATAATTTCACCCTAAAAAGGGGTTAGTCTCCAAAAGTGGCAACACTGTGGGAATAGCGGATAACAGTAGACGGGCAAGATTGCTGCTCCCCGCTCAGAATACCAACAAGCTTCTAGTCCTCGCGGTGGGAATTTTTCATTCCCACACAATGAATTTAAAGTTTCGGAGGTGGAATGGTCTGGAATTGTGAAAACGCGAATGTTGACACTCTTCTGATAGTCGAGCTGTGGAGAGGTACTTAAAATGTGGGAGTTGAGCACGGTTTAAATACATTCATACATACTCACGCCCGTATCCAACAGGGGTAGGGCTGCATGTATAAAGAGAATATGAGGTGCAACGTGGTGGTTTTAGTTGGTAGGACTGTCAATCACAATGACACATCCCCACGTAATATTTTTCGTTTAGATATCCGTTAAATGGATTTTTCCTACGTAAAAGAAGAGGTTGGGCTGCCTCCCGAGCCACTAGCTGCGATCCTGATTATTCATGACACACTTCGTTGATGGTAAGGTTGTGTGATAGAATATTAGCTACTTTTAGTAAAGACTAGCTTTTGTCTTTTATATTATTATTTTCCGAACCCGTATTCGCGTTTACCACATTAAATGCCAGGATGAATTATAGTCTCTATTATATTCTGACTAATAAGCTATTTTTAAAGGAAAAAAAACACCGAAATGCGTTCAGTAGTTTTTGCGTGAACGAGTAATAACCATCCATCCAAATATCCATCTTTACAATTTATAATATTAATAGGTAGTAATATTAGCAGAGCGTATTGGTTTAATGGTTTAGGGGTCCGGCACGTACTCCGAGGTACCGGGATCGAACCCCAGTGTCGTCATGAACCAATAGATCTTTTCAAATTCTCTTTTCATTAGTTGAACACTAACCGATGCTCTTACGATGAGAGAAAACATTGTGATGAAACCTCAGACCAAATATGAAAAAACCAAACAACGCCATGCACTCATATTTACGAAACCGGCCTCATGTCACTGTTGACAGCTATTTCCTATTTGATCTGAGGATAAAACCATGGTCCAATCTGATCAGGTTCCCCTGGAAGCAGGGTCATGGAGGTCAGATGGCCGTCGCTCCACTGTAATAACCTGAACTGCCAAATCCTGGATCATGGTCAAGGCGGACCCTGAGCCCTCTCGCACGATAGCTCAACGGGGATATTAACGCCAAGATGATGATGATGACCTACCTCAGATGTGAAGATTAGATCAGATCTAAAAATATAATTCACGGTTTTAGATATATTATTATCATTATATCTCCCAAATCCTAAATCATGGTCAGGGCGAACCCCAAGCCCACGCGCAAGATGACCAGTAATTTCTATGTTGGCAACCTTATGCTATAATTCATCGTACCGTCTTCATGAGACAAAGCCAAGAGCTAAGACGATCGTATGCGTTACGAGCAACAGTTATCGCCATCCATCACGTGGGCTCTCCGCTCATTGCTTCCAATTTAATAAAACTGCATTGGAAATGGTCCATAATATGGTCCAGATAGCAGATTTTTTTTCTACGCAGTGATAAACAAGCAGACATCTCAACTGTAAGTGTAAGTGGTAACAGTCGCCCATAACGGCTACGATTTATGCATTTCGGTTTTAGTTAATTAGTTCTATTTTTATTATTTTTAAGTAGTCTTTAAGACACGAAATTAAGATCAAGGCTAGATTATTAGTCTAGAAAAGCCAAGACCAACATCGAGACCAAGATCTCGGTCGGTCCTTAATAGGATCCCGCGGGATAGTCGAATGTAAGCTTTAGAATCTCGGACTGAGCGCTGGTGAAAGCCGCAGAGAACCGCTAGTATGAACTAAACGAAACACAAACATGCTCATTTCGACTTTATCCAATATTCAGCTGATCAAACAGAGCAACACGGCTTACAAACATTTATTGTGTGCACAAATGAAGGGATTTGTTATCCAAATAAACATTATTATCGGACCAATTGAATATCATTGCGGCAATCAATTTATTGGGGTTTCTGGTTAGGGTAGGAGCGGTTACGGTCTAGTAACAGCGTGCTTGCGAGAGCGATAACGAAAGTTAAGCACACATGCCGATGCCGGTAACTTGATGGGTGACCGCTTCGTAATTTGAGGCTATTCGAACTTTAGAAAGGCAACGCTTTCTTCTCAACTCGAACTCAAAGTGATTCATGAGGAAGGTTAGGTGTATAATTTGGTAAGGGTTACTTTTTTTGGTAAGGTTACCCGTGCGAAGTCGGGTTAGGTCACTGGTTTATTTATATATGAAGTAGGTAGTATGTGCCACAATTTACATACCTATGTCAACATATACAATACGCCAGTTGGAACTACGCCAATATGGTCGCCAAAGCTGAATTGTAATTAATCGATTTTAATATGGGCTTTGATTCCGTTTGTTGATATTGAATTGATATAGGCCCGACTTCGTCTGTGTGGGCAAATATTTCTACTTTCATAAGGTGGCAATCAAGTGTAAGGTTCACCTGATGGCAAGCCGTCGCAATCATCATCATCACATCCCATAATTTTCTTCTCAAGTTTTCTCATTATTCACAACGATGTCCACGATTATTCATTATTATTATTATTATAAATATAAAAATATGATATGGCTCCATGAGTACTTTTTTTTGCATTTAAATTCTAAGCAAGGTACTTTAATTAATTTTTAATTACAAGAATATTTACAATAATATTAATGTCTCATTTCACTGATTTCCGAGACACAGATTATTCATAGTTTGGGAAGCAGGAAAACAAAAAATTATGTTCTTGTCACATCTACCATTTAACATGTCCCTTATTGTATTTTTATATAAAAATAAAGAGAGTATTATTGACTACGAAGATATTACTAGTGCCTGTAATAGTACTGTCCTTATCCATGAATTAAGACACAATAATAAAAACATTGTGGCTTGCCTGGAGAAAGAAACTATAAAAAGACCGACCCTCAAATCTAGGCGCGTGTTTATGTGTGGGCGACAACAATAATTAATTTAACTAGAGTCCTTTTTCAAGTACAATCTCTCAAAATAATCAACACAAGAGCGTGTATATTTCGTATTCAGAAGTGTTTCGTACGTTAGTAGGAGTTAGGTACTACAATTTTTTTTATAATTAGACTAGCCAGCATTTGACCACCACCTCACCTGGTGGTAAGCGACGATGCAGCCAATGATGGAGCATGCCTGTCTAGAAACAGCCTATTCACTCTGGCCTTGAAGGCGTCTGGATTATAATGATCAAGAACATACTCGTACGCATTATAAAGGTTGAACTATTGGAAGGTAAACATAAACTGAATGGGCTATGGATCCGTATTTTTACTATCTCAGATCGTGGAAAATATATGCAAAAACATACGTAACATTCCCGCCGCGAATGTGAGAACGGGAGTCTAATGATGACGCAAAAAAGATAAAAGCCACCCCGAACAATACCCTTGCCTTATTGATCTCTTTCAATCGCTTGAAAAGAAGATAAAGAGGCGAAAAATAAATCTTTTAACGCCATTCAAGGAGCGAGAATCCCCTGATTCCACCCATAAAGAGCATTTCCATGACAACAGTCGGAGCTACAGTGTATATGGAAATCAATCGACTGTGTGTAGTGAATTCTTGCTGATTTTTGTAACCCGGATATGTTAGGATTGCGTGTTCAATTGTCAAAAAGCAGGAAGGTCGATCTTTTTACGAATGTGGAGGAGTCCAAGTTTAATAGTGGATTTCTATACTGCCGCCGTTATGATGCACCTTACCGCGGGGTCCAAGTTTTTAACATATTTTTTTATTAGTTTAGTTTGTAACTTATTATAAGGTTTATCATAAATAAATAGATTTGTAAATTGACCAACGAATCACTAGATCGGAATGCAAGTCAACTCTCATCCGCATCCCACACAATTATTTATTTTATTTTATTTATTTAACAGTTTATTGTGCACAGGAAATACATCGTGAAAAACAGGCAAAGTAATAAATGGCACAACAGGCGCTACTTATTTCTAAAAGAAATCTCTTCCAGCAGGCCTTCGGAAGCGTGATGTGATCATGAGACGCCGATAGGACGTGCACAATATTACCTATCTCTAAAAAGGCATATATATATATAAGTATATTCATTCTACTTACACACATAAATACCTACAAATATATACATACACATACATACATATCAATACTATATACTACATACATATACATTATCTACAACTTAGGAGCACTCTGTGATAGATAAAACTCTTTTACACGCTTTTTGAAAATGGCAATAGACTATTAATTAACGATTAATTGGCAATTATTTAACGATTACAACTACGTTGTCGTATAATTAATTCTAATGTACAACACCGTCTAAGAAATGGATATGTGCCCGTGACAGTGAAATATGCCTGAACTTTGCCGTTGACGAATTTTATATTCCATACTGGTTTGGTAGAGTTCTGCGTCGCATTCAACATACGTTCTGAATAATCACCGAAAACCACGTTTATCTATAAGCTTTTATTTAGCTTTACATGCCCCGATGTCTGTACGTAATAAAATCTTGCAAGTTAAATTTGACCCATTTCCCGGTATCTGATTAAAGTGAAATTTGGCACGCTCATGTAAGTTCGGTGACAATGCAATATCGAGCCGATCTGATGATGGAGACCGAAGTCGGCCATGGATCTCCTAAACTACGCATGGTAAACCCATCGAGTGTGGGCTCGTTTGATTAGTCTTGACGAATAATCTGACTGATCATAGAGAACACGCGATAAAGCTTGCTATGAAACTTGCTTTTCATTTCAACTTGTTTAGTAAGTAAATCGGTTCATTTATTATCTCAGATTTAGGCGAAAAACCGCACAATGTACACCCAAGTAAAGTGTGAAACTCGCGAAGCATGGGGGGGAAAAGTGAAACGCGGGGAATTTGAAATGTGAAGCAATTTGTGGTGTAAATTAAACGGAACGGAGATTTTTCCTTAAACGTGCTCGTGTAAGATGATTAAGATGTGGGATATTTATGGATTCGATGCGGCGGGAGAGCGTGAAATGACAATAATGGGAGATTTTATTGTGTTTAAATTCCTATTTCAACTTCTGGCAATGTGGCTTACTTGTGTTGTGAGCAGAAACCGCAATATAACAACCAATAATTATTAAAAAAAATAGTATTAAGTATATCTATAATAGATTTACAATATAATCTAAAATCTAAATTACAAGAATGGACTGAGGTTTCTATACTCATTTTATTATCAACACTGCAATGGTATTGCTACACCAAAACAAATCCCGCAAACTTTCCTCTTTTGATTGATTGATTTCTTTTTACTTTACCCGATCTTCAGTTTGACGACCTGATTGGTTCAGTTGGTTAACATGCCTGTCTGCCACGCAGAGATCCCAGGTTTGATTCCCGGCCGGGTAAAAATTTAAATGATAATTTTCAATTTTTGTTACGGTCTGGGTATTGTACGTATAATAAGTATGTACTTTTACATACTTATTATACAAAGTTGCTTCCCGCCGTCTGTATGTATGTACGCTTAGATATTTTAAACTATGCAACGGATTTTAATGCGGTTTTCAACAATAAATAGAGTGATTCAAAAGGCTACTATAAACATAAAAAGGTAGGTAAAGTAGGTGTACGCGAACGAATTCGCGCCGGGTACATTAGTATAAAAATAATATAAATAATTTATCATTTGTCTGGCACCCATAACACAAACTTTGCTTACTTTGGGGCTAGATGGCGCTGTGTAAATTCTCAAAGCATATTTATTAATTATATTTTTTTTTTCGATAATCCCACGTCGTGAGCCGTTAGATCTCTCATCCGACTTGACCCTTTAGGTACATAGAGACAACTTCCCAAAATTATTTTCGACGTCCTTAATCCATCGCTTCTTCGTTAGTCGTTGTTCTATGACACCCGTTTTACAATTATATATTAGGAGAAGACGTGGGGGACACTATTCTAAACATTGGAGGTCCTGCGGCTGAGATGGTCATTAACATAATGATGATGATATTTATAATAATCATCTTGCGTTAATGTCCCGGTTGTGCTATCGCGCACGAGGGCCCGGGGTCCGCCTTGATCATGTTCCAAGATTTGACCATTGCGTCCATCTGACCTTTGTAACCGTGCTATCTGGGGTACCTTAGTTAGATTGTTTAATTGTTAACGAAACTGTATGACACGATTTAGTAGTAAACCCTAGGGAACCCTTGTCGAGTAGTTACGTTTATTCATACGAAACATATTTTCATGGAGATGTTCCTTTTAGCTGAGTAGAAAATTCAATAGGCCTCTTAGGATACAAGGCAATAGAAAAGCAGTACATAAATAGAGGAACACATTTTAGGCGACGATATGTCTTGGCATGTCGAGTTCGCAATATTTCTATCTCGGATCTCGATGTAATAGGATCTGCTGAGTTGGTATATAGGAATGGCATTCGACATACATAAAATATCACGCATACTGCACGTGGGTGTGACGACTCTCGTCATTCGATTTTGGTAAGTATGTTTGTCGTCTAGTTTTTTATTTAGCTAAATATTTTATTGCATGACGATGTGGCGGAAGATTTAGTATGCCTGCTTGGTTTATAGTTCATTCTTTTTGTTTTCTTTTTTGTAGAAAATTACTAGCGACCCGATCTGATTGTATAATATATATAATATGTACGTGTCGTGTAAACCTTCCGGAAGGAAGTTTCTAAATAATAGTGATAACCACATCAAAATTTAGTTAATGCTAGTTGAAAGAGGAGTTAGTTGATAATAATTATAAATAATCTCGGACAAATTCACTAGCGCCATCTAGCCCTAGCGTTATGTGTGTTAGATAACTGATAAACAACTTATATATATTTTAAATGCATACTTATTATACATACTACACACAGACCCGTAACAGACCTCTGCGTGGCGACCGGCATGTTAACCAACTGAATTCAGGTCGTAAAAGCAAATGGATTAAGAAATTAAATAATCGTGGACAAATTCACACACAGCGCCATCTAGCCCCGAAGTAAGCAAAGCTTGTGTTATGGGTACTAGATAACTGATAAACTACTTATATACTTTTAAATACGTACTTATTTTACATAGAACACCCAGACCGAATCGAACCCGGGACCTCTTGCGTGGCATGTTGAACCACTCAGATCGTCAAAATTGAATACGAACTTATTTTTAGATGTGTTATTCGATGAGTTATTAGTTTGAGAACCTTGTGGATACCATTGTCAAAGTATGAAACATTGGAAAAGTCCCTCGAGGAAAAGACTTAAGTGACAAACGAGCTCGCCCTTTTCCCGGTAGCCAAAATTTGATTTCCAATAGTCAAATTCATATTGTTATCTGAGCTTTATTTATTTGGATACCGGAATAAAGTAGGCGTTCTTTATTCATCAAGAACTCACAACAGTAAATTCGGCTTAAGCCTCCTTTAAATGAGTGGAGAGTTTTGCTCTCTTTTGTTAGCTCCACCTATTCGTTTAGCCTGTTATTTTCCAATACATTGTAATTGTAACTTAGGTACTTCATTTGTTAAATTGTATCTTGGTTTATTACGTTCTTACGACTGTTATTTTACATATGGGGTTATCTTACAAGTTAAGAAAGGACATGGGTCACCTTTTATCGTATCCTGACCCGTGGGGCCAGGTAGGCGTTTGGTAGACGCTATAGCCAGTAGCCAACGTTGATGACGCAATGTAGAATTCAGAAAGAAAATAAGAAATTAAGTTAGTCAATAGCCCCGCTGAGCGAATAAAGTAGCGAGAAAAGAATTATATAATACAATTTTGAACACACAAAACAATATTAAAAATATGCAATAATATTTTATTCCCAGTGTCGCGGCGACCGAATCGGTGTGCGGTCTCTCCCGCGGCGGGGATCCATTTTATTGGCTCTCGACCAGTTCCAGTACGCCAATAGGCGAATTATGACCACTTGGCTACTTTATTCCTTCAGAAACTACTATGTTACATGCACAATCTGAGTATTGTACCGTTAGATTTTACTGTCGCTATTTATTGCATGTTTTATTCTATAAAACGAAGGTGCTGGCCGCCGTTTGTGTCTACAAACGCGTATATCTTCGAAAATACGCAACTGATTTCAATGCGGTTTTCAACCATAGATAGAGTGATTCAAGAGGAAGGTTTATAAAAATATAAAGTAGGTGTACGCGAACGAAGTTGCACCGGGTCCACTAGTATCATACTATAAAACAAAGTCGCTTTCCACCATCTGCCCCGTATTATATTTTAAACTACGCAACGGATTTAAATGGGGTTTCTAACAATAGAGTGATGATCAAAAGGAAGGTTTATACGCAAGAAAAAAAGGGTAAGAGGGGTAGGGGTAGGGTAGGATGAGCGTAGAACACCACGCGTACGACGTTGTGCCGGGTCCACTAGTGTAGTATAATGTAAAGGTCCGAATTTCAACAGTAAATATAAACAGAGATATCGAGTTATATCTGAATCTCTTCCAAATAAGAGAGTTAAGGCATAGTGGGTTATTTAGTTTTATCTGGAATTATAACCAGTTTCCCGACTGGGAAAGTACTAACCAACACCTTTCAACTGCCAAACAATATTATTTTAAATAGTATTGTGTTCCCTGTCGGTAAGTAACCTCTCCAGCTGGGCTTTGGCAATGGAGAGTACTATCTTGCATATTTCATGCACATCATCAATTCACGCGATTATAGTGGCCTATCTTCAAAATTCCACAAATCTCTAACACTGAAATATTTTACCGTCAAGACTTGTTCTTAACGATCACCGACATTCTTTTAATGTCGATGATTGTTTCTGTGCCTTGATAATGTCAATTGAGAATTCAACCTTGTGGTGCCAGCAGAGTAGAATAGCACCAACCCCTTACACTCGTCGGTGTCGTAAAGACGACTTTTTCGAGGCAAAATATGTAGTAACTGTAGGCTGGAAAATGAGCAGCTATATTTTTATAACACTGCGATCTCCAACCCGCCTGCCATGCGTGAAGATTATAGCAATAACCCCCCTTTTCGTGGGAGAGTCCCTAAGTCCTGCAGTGGACTGTTACGATGATGAATATCGAATTGTCACCGCGGAAGACAGAACTATATGGAACAACTGGAAATATATGAATACGAGATGTCGAAGCGCGAGAATTTGCTGCCTGTAGTTTCCTATGGCTTGAAAATTACGCCATGTTCATATGTTCCTTGTCGCAGTGTAGAGCTCGTCTAATCTAAAATGACGCGCCCCACTATCGCATTAACGCACACAAGCAAGTTTAAATTATGAACGCAATACATATACAAATGCCGTTGTAATTGGTCATTCAGTTGCCAAAAAAAAAAAAAAAAAAAAAAAACGTTTAGTAAGAGAATAATAAGCTTATTTCGTAGTTTTAATCTTAATTATGTATTTTTAGAGCCGACACGATGCACAGAATCATCAGCGACTTGCATCGACAATGTGTTCTGCTGTTGCGAGGTCAACGAAAAGGCTATTATAAATTTTACAAGATCTGACCATAGTGGACAATTCGTTGTTTTTGATTTTACGGAACAATGTAATATCAATGAAATAATTACAAGACCAATTACTCAAAGGAGAATTGAACACTTCAAACAAGCCTTATCGGAGACCATTGCCGGCCTTTCTCTTGATTCTCATGACCCAAACATTCTATTTTCTGATATGTTCAATTCTGTCAATAATGTTTATCAAAGTGTTTTTACGCAAAAAAGAATAAAAAGTAACTGTAAATCTAAATTTAGTGATTGGGCTACTTTAGGTATCCGCAAAAGCAGAGATAGAATGTTTGAACTATACGGTCAGCGAGCTTATTGCCATGATAAAGATTTTGTAGAATATGTCAAAAAATATTCAAAAACGTTTAAGAAAGTTTGTCTAATTGCAAAATCACAGCATTATAAGAAAATTATAAGTTCGTCTTCAAACAAGGCTAAGACTGTGTGGAATGTAATAAATAAGGAGGCAGGGAAAACAAAGCCTCGTGATACACATTATGAAATCAAAACAGAAACCGGAACTAGTACCGCAAATAAAGAAGTGGCAGAGTTGTTACAAAAATTTTTTACCGAAATACCGATTAAAACTACCTCGCTGCTAAACTCGTGCCCAATTAGTGCAGAAAACTTGTTAAAAGAAAATATAGGTGCCTGTGAAAATGGCTTTTGTTATTCCGAAGTAGACGCTAAAACTATCATTAAAGCTTTTAAAAGCATTAAGTTGAAAAATACGGAAGATATTTGGGGAATGTCAGTTAGAGTTATAAGTACTGTTGTTGATATTTTAGCACCGTATTTAGCTTACATTTTTAATGCTTGCGTCGAAGTAGGTGTTTTCCCCGACCTCATGAAAATCAGTAAAGTGGTGCCATTATTCAAATCAGGTTGTAAAAATAGTTTGAATAATTTTAGACCGGTATCCATCCTGCCCGTTTTCAGTAAAATCTTTGAAAAAATCATGTTAAGTCAAATGATTGTGCACTTTAACAGTAATAAATTATTTCATCAACAACAATATGGCTTCACAAAAGGCCGCAATACTACCGAAGCTGGTATTAGCCTCATTCAACAAATTTTTGGCGCTTGGGAAGAACATCATAATGCAGTAGGTGTTTTTTGCGATTTGTCTAAAGCATTTGATTGTGTAAATCATTCAACACTATTACTAAAATTAAAACATTACGGTTTTACGCATGATAGTCTTGAAATGATGAAATCATACTTAGAAGGTAGAGTTCAAAAAGTAAATGTAAATGGCGAGTTATCTGCGGGTGGGAAAGTGAGCATTGGAGTGCCACAAGGATCTATATTGGGGCCGTTTCTCTTTCTTGTATATATAAATGACCTTCCATACATGGTGCAGAATATTGCTGGTATAGTCTTGTTTGCTGACGACACTTCACTGATATTTAAAATTAATAGGAAAGATAATAATATAGACGAAGTAAACTGTGTTCTTCAGAATGTGCTTCATTGGTTTACGATTAATAACTTAGTCTTAAACTCTAAAAAAACAAAATGCATTCATTTTTGCCTCCCTAATGTACAAAGTAATCAATGTAATGTTATATTAGATAAAACGCAACTTGAGTTGGTAGAGAAAACTACTTTCTTAGGCGTTAATATAGATTCAAAAATTCAATGGGGCCCACATATTGAATCATTGGCTAATAGGTTAAGTTCGGCTGCATTTGCCGTGTGGCGAATAAGGAGGCTAACGGATGTGAATACAGCTAGATTAGTTTATTATAGTTATTTTCATAGTATTATGTCATACGGCATCATACTATGGGGCAAGTGTGCTGATAGTGACATCATTTTCAAACTACAAAAGCGAGCTGTAAGAGCAATATATGGATTACGTCGACGTGATTCGCTCAAAGAATTGTTTAAAGAAATTGATGTATTGACTTTCTCAAGTCAATATATATTTGATAATATTATGTATGTTAGAAAGCATATTACCCAATTTGCTAAAAATACTGATATTCATAATGTCAATTTAAGAAACAAAAATAAACTGGTAACACCGTTGTTCAGACTAAGTAAAGTAAATTCATCTTTCATGGGTAACTGTATAAGATTTTATAATCATATTCCTGAATGTATTATTAATTTGCCTGAATTACAATTTAAAGATAAGGTGAAAACAACTTTAATGAAAAAAGCCTATTATAAAATTGATGAATATATCAATGACAAAAATGTATGGTGTACTACTAGCTCTTCGAAATAGGAAGTTATTTATAAATTTATAATTTTGTTAATTGAGTGAGGATGATTTGATGTGTAATAGTCATTGAATAACAAATATTTTTTTAATGTGTACGGCATTGGCAGCGCATGCTCACTTAAAAGTCTGCCTGGTGGTGGCATGGGGGTCGGGTCGTTCTCTTCCCTCAAATATGGTTGAATTGGACGATGGCTGGGCCCTGCGTCATGCTCGTGAACGGGTGCTGCCTTGGTGGACTGGCCTGCTTTTGCTGTGCCATTTTTTATGTTTTTGAAATTTATTTTTATTTTTAGTTATCTTCACCGATTTGTAGAGGTTCACATCATATTCCAATCAAGACAGGCTCACTCAAATTAAATTGACAAATGTATCAATGCAATGTAATCATATTTAAATGTACCTGTGGGTTTCTTGCCGTTTCTTTTTCCCACAGATGGTCATTTTCCTAACTGAAGCGGCATACTGACAGACAGACGACATTCTTTTTACTTATTTGTTCCGAGCTCAGGGCGCGACGCGGGTAGGCCGGCTGGGGCGTGCGGGTGTGAGCGCCGGCGGGCTGGCTGGGGCCGGGCGCGCGCCGCATATGATTCGCCTAGGCGGTTATGTGCTAGGCGCGTATCGGTGCCCGGTGTCTCGCCGGAGTAAGCCCTCGCGCGCGCTGATCGGTCTGCATGCGTCGCCCCCTACCTGGATGAGCTCGCTTAACTTCCCTTTGTTTTCCGTTAGATTTTTGACTTTTGAAAAGAGATTAATTAACGTAATCCTAATTCAATAAATACTTTTTCATTTTTCCAGTGAGATTCAAACGTAGGAGCACGCGTCGTTCATTGGCTCCCACACAGATGAAGTGTTGTTATCAATATTTGCAGTCACACATCGAAATCAACTAACTAAGTAGTGGGGCGCGGCATTTTAGACTAGACGAGCTCTACCTACATACGTCCCTCGTATAGTATATCAAAGTACCCGCATTAGCTAGTCTAAAAGTGTTGCAGAGGGCAGGGGTGAGGGTAATTGGCTTATTTTCCTCACAGATTACGCTCATGATCAAAGTAGCAGCTACGTTGTTAGTGCTAAGGGGAGTATTAGGTAAGAATGGAATTTACTAACCCCTTTGAGAGTCTAAAATAACTTTAACTTGAAACGATGAGAAAAGTTGTATCAAATTGCTTTAGACGATGAAGAATTAATAATCGATTGCGATGCGTCCTTTAGTCGAACGAAATAGGTAAACAATTTTGATTAGTCTAGTGAATTTGAATTGAAATTAAATATTGCAAAGGTTACTTCAAAGTATTTGATATAAGCCACCCGCCCTTTGAACCTTACTTATGAATCACTCTGTCTATTGGTGAAAACCGCACGAAAATGCGTTCAGTAGTTTTTGAGTTTATCGCGAACAGACAGATAGTCATACAGACGAGGGACTTAGTTTCACAATATGCAGTAATTTTTGGCCGCAATGTGTATGACAGTTTAAACTTGTTCAAACACATAAATGGTTTGGCCAAGAGATAAGAAATATCATCAACTGCCCATACATAGCAGTTCACTGCTGGACTGAAACCTCCATCATATCCTCTTAATTCACTGTTTAGGATCCACTGTCAATATCGAATACACTCAATCCACCAATCAAGTTTATTTGCATCCATGTAAAGTAACATGTTCGTAATAATCTTAATTATTATTACATAATATAAGGACATGAACCTCGTTGGGCAAGAGATAATTTGGTAGAGAGGACTACATTTTTTTTTATACCACCAAGGTGGCAAACAAGCTTATGGTCTGCCTGATGGTAAGTAGTCACCGCAGCCTATGGACGTTTGCAATACCAGGGGCATCACCCACGCGTTGCCGACCCCGTAAAAACCTTTTAACCCCTTTTAAATTTTAACATATTTTTATGTAGTCACATACCTATATTATACTCTTTAGTATAATGGGAGCGTCGGTGGCCGAGAGGTTAAGGCATCCGATTCACCAGATGGTAGTCGCTCCGCTGTAATTATCTGATATGCCAAATCTTGGATCATGGTCAAGGCGGACCCCGGACCCTCGATCCGGGGTCCGCCTTGCATAAGATCGAATTTTAATTGGATCACAATCGCAGCTCAATGGGAGCTTTCGCGTTTTTTGGTATTCTGCTACAATGAAAACTGCTGTTTAACTGCTATTTATCAATAGCAGCTAAACGGCACTACTTACTATAATACTAATTATCTATTTATTTATTACTCTGATTGCCAAAGTAAAAATTACTAATATTTTTTATGGTCCTTTACGATCTTCAAATTAACCAATTTGATAAAAAAAATTATCCCATTTCGAAAAAATCACCCAATTATCAAAATGATTAATAACTCATTTATTGATATACTTTAACCTTCAAACATTTCTGCTTGATTAAATTTTGGCTCTCTTTTAGGAATTTGTTAAATTATTCAAATTTTAACAGGATTATTTTTAACTATATATTATACAGCAAATATAAGCCTTTAAGCCTCCAATTAGAATTCAATCGACCCAAGTAAATTAGCGGAGTCGAAGCGCTGGATAGACTCTTTCCTACTTTCTGGCTAGTCCAACATAAGTACTTACCGCAACGAGCTCACCGTTGGCTCGGCGAGGTTGACCAAGGTCTTCCGCCGGGGACCCTGAGACTGTTTAACCGTTCACATCCCAAGTATCCGCTAATCCATTGTTTCCAATTGATCTCGCGACCCACTATTGTGTCGCTGGGACGTGACAGGTTAAACAGTTTCGGAAGCCGATGGGTACTCCTGTGTTCCCTGATCATTATAATCTAGACGAATTCAAGGCTGGAGTGAATAGGCTGTTTCTAGGCAGGCATGCTCCGTCAAAGGCTGCATAGTCACTTATTACCAGTGGCCCTAGCACAAGTGTGTCCGCGACAAAGCTCGCGCCGCGAGAGAGCGTTTGTCTCTTTCTCTCAATACTAAGACGAAAGAGATAGCAATACCCATGTCGCATTTTTCTCGCTTATCGCATGCGAGAGCAACTTGTGCTAGGCCTACAGACGAGATGGCGGTCAAATGCCTGGCTAGTCTACCTAAAACAAAAAAATATTACATGAAATATTTGTCGCTGCGATCGAGATAAGAAGTACGATTATCACAATACCACCAATATTTCAATCCGTTGTTTTACAATCTCTCCATCTCTTTCACGCACACAATTCAGTTGTTACATGGACAGAGATAACTGATCGCGTCGTAAATAACCAGAGAAGGGTTAACATGGTATATTTATGTCGCTATGCCCTCTTCCATATTAATGCTGAGATTGACCTCGGGGCCCCCATTTGCTATTTACTTGTTGGCTCTGATATTTTTTCAGAAGGGTTGTTGCAGTGGATATTTTGAAGAGCTTTTTTTCTTATTATCACAGCCCATAACACTCCACTACAGGACTTAGGGCCGCTCCCATGGAAGGTAGGGTTATTGTAATAATCTCCAAGCTTGGCAGGCGGATTGGAGATCGCAGTATTATAAATATAACAATGGAAAACGCTGCTGCCCATTTTCCAGTCTACGGAGACTCTAGATTTTTTGAAAAATTTGTCGAGTCGAGTTCGAAAACATTAGTCACCTTGTACGATACCCGCGGGGGTTGATGCTATTCTACTCTGCCGGGCCCCACACTGTTTGTTTTTATTCTACGCAGTGAAAGGCGAGCAGACCCACCTGACGGTATGCGGTAACTCTCGCCCATAACATCTATTATTCATGCATTCAGGTTGCAGGCAATAAAAATGCACAATCGCACAATAAATATAAATATTCGTGGACAAATTCACGCCATCTAGCCCCAAATCAAGCAAAGTTTGTGCTATGGGTGCTAGCTAACTGATATACTACTTAAATACTTTTTAAATACATACTTATCGAACACCCAGACCCGTAACAGAAATTAAATATCATAATTTCAATTTCAGCCCAGCCGGGAATCGAACCCGGGACCTTTTGCGTGGCATTGCGTGAACCACTCAGGTCAATGATGGACCCAGCATAGTTTAGGTATCCGCCGGAAAACCACAGTCCAAACTATCTATGAGGTCCTGTGGTGTTTCGATAAAAAGCGGCTGTGGATACACAGATGGGTGTAAGTGGGTAGGGTACTTTTCGGGCAATCCCACTTATCCACGTCACTTCCCCGAGTGAAGTGACATCCTTCGAAGATTTATCCTCTTAAAAAATAGGTGTGTTGTCTGTAATTGTGATATGGTACAGACTTTGACGCCTTGTACCAAAGGGCTATCGAGTTTCCAGTTTTTAAGTTTCAAATCGTTTTCCTAGATCACAGCCCAAGCTGCAAATCTAAAGGTCTGTTAACGAGTGCCAAGAGGGCATTCGATGGAACTCACATCTCTAACATAGGTTTTTAAGAATCATTTTAAGGGTATGTTCCGAGTTTCCTACCGCGTACCCTTGTTGACGAGTAGCCCGATATTTCGACACAGTTGCATGGATCATGGTCACGGGACGACTCACGTCAACAAAGGTACGCGTGTGATAATAACCGCAATAGTTTAAAACATTAGGTTTTAAGACTTTCTTCATTATTCACTATACTTTTACTACACATATTATCGGGTTTGTTACCACAGAGACGAACGCTGTAGAGTCCTTTAGTGACCATAACGCATGCAACTGCGTCGAAATATCGATGTAAAAGCAATACTAACCGTGGTAACAAACCCAATAACATGTGTAGCGCGTATTGAGATAACCTACTACCTACACTTATTCGTGTTTTATCTAATTTGCTCAATACCTATCAATATTTATACAAAGTTATTGGTTTTCGAATAAACTGTTATAGGGTTACGTTTGCGCCAGTAGATACTATAATTTCGCGCCATTTACCAAACCGCCGTTCGTGTCGTCCGCCCGCGCAATACCTAGTTTATGCGCGGTCTCTCTCGCACCTAATACTTTCCCGCTCACTCCACCTCATACGTCTGCCCCCGCACGCGCGGAGCTTGCCCGCCAGTTCGCCGCATCCGTTCGCATCACTCGTTGCACTTTTGTTTTGTCCAGGTATCTGGTGTTTTGACCAGCTAATTGTTGACTGTATTCCTGTGTTCGTGTGTGAAACTCGATTATACTGTGTATTAAATCAGAAACTGTTTGATTTGAACGCCTCCAAACCACACTGTTGTTTATTTTGATATCTATGGGGTTAACTTTATTAAAGAATAAAGAATAAGAAATATTTATTTAGACAAACAGAAACACCACAACACAAAAATTTGGAAGACACGACATTTTGTAACAAAGAAGATAAGAAAAAAGTACATAAAAATTAACAAAAAGCACATAAAAGCTGAAGCAAATAAAAGCTAGCACAGTGTCGATGCGTATAGTAGTAGATAAGTGGTGTGTATTAGTGGTGTAATGCATGTGTAAAAGGGACCTCACTCAGCATTTTGCCCCGGCCCCATTTCATTCCATTCTACAAATAAATCGGTTTTAATGGCTTTGAGTTTAATTGTAAGTAGATAATGCACATCGGCTAGTTTTGTATATGCTTCGGAGTGCCGGATAGTGCCGTGATGGTATAGTAAAAGATGTAGAGTAATTCTATCGAATTAGCGTCCGAAGAAATATTTCCCCTCTACTTGTTTCAGAAGCGCGTAAAGGTTTTGAATAATGACTGGGAACTTTTCTAATTTTTCCAGTAACGGGATTTCTGTAGGGCAAGGAATAGTTTAAAATGTTAAAGGAGCTCGTTTTGGGGGCCTTTTGTAATTATATTTCTTATTGGATCTATTTAATTTCTGTTACGGGTCTGGGTGTTCTATGTATAATAAGTATGTATTTAAAAAAAAAAAGTATTTAAGTAGTATATCAGTTATCTAGCACCCATAGCACAAGCTTTGCTTAGTTTGGGGCTAGATGGCGCTGTGTGAATTTGTCCACGAATATTTATATTTATTTATCTAATTTTTATTTCATACTTTTTCATAGTTATGAATTAAATCACTTTTTGTACACTAGTTCCACTTTATTATATAAAGAGTAATAACTAGGAAAATGTTGGCACCCGCGGCTTTAGAAATTAACAAACCTACAAAAAGATGGGCAACAATTCCCTATGTTGGACCTATCACACACAAATTGAGGAAAATTTGCAATAGCGATCAGCAAAACACTGCATTTTATAGCATAAAATCGCTGGGGTCCTTGATTTGCAACAATAAGGATAAAATACCCATTGAAAATCAAAGTGGAATTTATAGTCTGACATGTGACACGTGTGCTAAAATATACATAGGTCAAACAGGAAGGAAGTTTAAAACAAGAATCAAAGAACATATAGCTAGCTGGAGAAAAAATACACAAACCTCGACCTTTGCGGAACACCTTAATAAAGAAAACCATATTTTTAACCCAGATAATGGCATAAAATACCTTCATATAGCTGGGAAAGGACGTAGACTAGATGGACTAGAAGCTATAGAAGTGAACAGAATGAAGAAAGATAATATAATTAATGACCAAATTTCCTTATCGACATCACCTATTTTAAATTATTTTAAATGACATACCTTCGATATAATTTATATTTTTTGCCATTTACTTAAATGTATAACAATTGACATACCTTAAAAAATTTTGACTACTTGTAATTTGTATTATGTTGACATACTGTACATTTCTCTGCACTGTGACATCCTAACATTATTGTATAGGTACTGTCGGTACCCACATCAACTTTAAATTATTATTTGTCGGTACCTACATATAGCTTGTAATCAAAATATAAAGTAATTGCCTGAAGATGAGTAATTCGAAACCGGTTGCAATTTAATAAAAAATTATATAATAAAGTGGAACTAGTGTACAAAAAGTGATTTAATTCATAATAATGGAGTTCCATCATGAAGTGACAACACAAAGTGTTAAATACTTTTTCATAGGTTTTGTTTGACATCCTACTAATACTATATTCATCTTAACGTTAATGTCCCGGTTGTGCTCTCGCTCACGAGGGCCTGGGGTTTGCCTTGACCATGATCCAGGATTTGGCAGATCAAATAATTACAGTGGAGCGACTGCAATCTGACACATTCAGTCACCTGACTGTGCAGTTTTCATCACGATGTTGTCCCTCACCGTAACAGCATATGTTAATATTCAACTAATAACTCAGAAAAGAGTCATTGGGACATGGCCGTAGTGGGCTTCGAACCCGGTGCCTCTCGCTTACGAGTCGGATACCTTGACCACTCGGGCACTAACATCCAACTACTACTACATAAATGCGAAAGATTGTAAGGACGTTCAGATGTTTTATTCCTTCACGCAATAATTACTACTGGGGGAGGCGTGATTTATACTGTGCTACTACGGTGCTTCTATTTTCTTAATGTGTCTAGGCTTGTTCGGCTTCGTAGAGTGCGAATGCGTCGCGTTTTTAGCACGCGTGTGAGTAAATACGAAATGCGATTGCGAGGCAAGAAGTTTGGTTATATTTGATTTATCCCGAAATTCAATTTTCAACGAAATTTAACGGGATTTTACGCGGACGAAGTTGCAAGCAAAAGCTAGTAGGTACATAAGTATCATCCGTTATTGAAAGAGGAACACATAAATGAAACATTTAAATTGTTTACTAAGTAATTTATTTTATTTTATTTAGATCAGCCAGGCATTTGTCCGCCATCTTATGTCATTGTCTAGGAACAGCCTAATGAAGACGTCTAGATTATAATGATCAGGGAACACATTCGCAGACAACGCGTATGAAAAATAAATAAATAATCGTGGACAAATGCACACAGCGCCATCTAGCCGCAAACTAAGCAAAGCTTGTACTATGGGTGCTCGATAACTGATAAACTACTTATATACTTTTAAATACATACTTATTATACATATAACACCCAGACCCGTAACAGAAATTAAAATTCATCATTTCAATTTCTGCCCGGCCGGGAATCGATCCCGGGACCTCTTGCGTGGCCACTGAACCACTCAGGTCGTCAAAAGGTTAAACTAAATCAAAACTCGCAAAAATTGTTGCATGTATTAGTTTATCTGTACTAAATACTAGCATTGATACTTGTACGAAGTTTCCTCCCATAACGTTTTCGCCCCCCAAACGCAGTGACTCGAACTTGGTCCGCAGTCCCGAAATTAAGTTACCCGCCTTTTGATAACTCGTAATAACCCCCGCGATGGTCATTACAATTTTTTGTTTCAACTTTTTCTCAAGTTACGCCAAGTTCTTTTTAACCAGCTGCTGGTTGGGAGAAGTTCACGAGGATTTAATTCGGTGTTTGCGGTCTCCCCGCGTGTTTTGAATGGGGAGTTGCGAGTTGGTAAAGGGAATGCCCGTTGGTTTCTTATAGATGGTGTGTTTTATGGACGTGGGTTTTTACGGGTTACATTTTTGGCGGGTTATCTGATGGCAAGTAAGGTATCTAAGAAAATTAAAAAATATATATTTATATTTATTATTTGGTGACCTATATAGATTATAATGTATGTCATTTATTAGTATGTTAATAATTGATTAGTTCCTGTATATCTAAATAAATTAGTTGGTAGGATATTGTAAGTGCATGCCTTGACATAATGGCCGGCGGAATGAACTTCCAGTAAAAGCTACACATTCTTTACATGGTTTGCAGCAAATTAGGCATACAGTAATTAAAGGTAATTTTAGCATAACTAGAAACAGATACTCATAAATCACAATTTACCGCAGTTATTATCTTTTACGTCCATTCCTCCGCTCAATATGTGGTCAGTAGCAAAAGTTTCAGTTAAACCTGGCTTAACTTTCTGCTTTGAGAAAGTTCGTGATTAATTGTGGTTTGAGTAGGGCTTTGATTTATAACGACCGAGTTAGTGCGTGTGGTTTTGGATTACTTTCCAGTAATGAATGGCTGTTTTGGAGTCTAAAAATTAATGTTTACTTTGTAAAGTTTTTGCGGTGTGCGTATTCTGGCCCTGTATTCAAGAAACGCTGATACAAAATATTTTAAATACCTATACAACTAGTCTCAAATAAGAAGAGACTTGGCGGGTCACGTGGTTCGACTTGCTTAGTAGGTGATTACCTGCGCGAAATCCCCTCTACTGCCATTTGACAAGTCATTTCTTTTATGACGCGGATTATACCTGAAGTAATATGAAAAGGTTTTAGTGTTGTATCTCAAACGCCGGCTTTGAGATGATTTTAGACATAGACGTAGACGGCCCTTTATTGGGTTCTTCATTACATCCTTAACATTAAAATCCTTTAAATCATTTGTACCCGTTGCCACTATTACTGAGAATAAATGGGAAATATTTCCATGTGTAATAATTTCCCTTTACTTATTATTATAATTTTTTTTTACTCCATTGTTAGTTGCCTCATAAATATATCGAACAGTTGAAGGTTAAAAAGGAGTAACACTAAAAAGTTAAATCAATAAAGAGGTCATTTGGCCGCAGATTAATACCCGTTGACGACCTGAGTGGTTTAGTTGGTTAATATGCCGGTCGCCACGCAGTCGCAAAGTCCCGGGTTCGATTCCTGGCTGAGCAGAAATTGAAATGATCTATTTTCATTTCTGTTACGGGTCTGGGTGTTCGTGGGATATGAGACTTTGTAACTTCCACAAGTGTGGACAGGTTCCAACAGAGGGACAACATTTCTGTGATGTTTTGACAAGTGTTGTTTAGTATAACATTTTTTCCAAAGTCAATCAAGGTTTATACTGGAGAAACATACAATTTTCTCTATATGTAGAGGTAATATACGATGTCCTTTGTCCTCCGATATACTGGGGGCAAGTGTAAGCCCGTATTTCTAAACTACGAATCCTTTCTGGGTCGAAGCAATTTCGTGAACTGAACTGAAACTGAACAATTAATTCAGTTCAACGTTCAAATTATTCTGATTGAAGGAAGGCTTGAAATCACGTAAACACATGCAGTCGTCTAAAGTCCCACTCCACGATTACGTACCACGATTACACTTCGTTTTAAATACATATTTATTATATATAACTATAATAAATATGTATTTAAAAATAAGTGTATAAGTAGTTTATCAGTTATCTAACCCTCATAACACAAGCTTTTATAACTTTGGGGTTAGATTGCGCTGTGTGAATTTGTCCAAACATAATCTATATATTATTATATTATTTAATCTGGCAATTAACAATGTCTAATGGCAGCTTAGTGGTATAAAAAAAGTCATAGCCAGTCGTTTATCGCAATTCTTTGTCCCATGTTATCGTAGCATATCGTATCGTAGGCATAAAGCTAATAGATGCTACGGGTGGTTGGATAGCAGGCTCGCTTCTTAGACAAAGGACAATCATTGCTATCCAAGGACGAAAAGCAATTACGTTTCTAAAGAGAGTTTCAAGGGCCAGCGGTTCGTTCAACTTTTAAAATCGTTTATGTTTTTATGAGTCCGTGTGAAGATGTCTTTCTAATAAAAATAAGATATATTATTATTTGTATCTTTTACATACCTAATTTCGATAGACTGCCTGAAAATTTTTTTAGTCCGCGATGTAGATTAAAAAAAATATTGGTCACGTATTTTTTTTTGTTACTTCAGCAAAAAAGAACACCGATACAGTACGTCTAAATGCTGCGTGACGTCACGCCTGAGGAAATTTTACTCAGAAGTGACGTCACTAGTCCCCCGAAACTTTGATACGTTTTACCTTTGCTATTTTTTAAAGATTTGATGAATAAAAAAAGTCGTTTCTAATATTTTTTTATAATCTAACTGACGAAGTAACTAAACTTTTAAAATGTGACCCAGTCATCATCCCTATCGATTTTATTTTCTTATATTCTCGAATTAACAAAGCAAAATTGCCTTACTCTGCACACCCAGAAACTAGTAGTCATCGAGTATAAATATCAATCACAATACTGGGTCTAAACTTAACTTGCTACTTAAACAAAACTTGGCACCGAAACACATCCCAGATAAGAGAAGTAAAAACTTTAGAGGTCCGTAAATTATATTCGGGGGCCGCTGCACAGAAATCGTGGCAATCTTTCCATTGGAGCGACTACGTATGATTTGGTGGCTTCGACTTGGATACAGGCCAACTAGTTCATTTGTGAACATCGTTTATAAACGCGATTGTTGGTATGCAAGGCGAAAGTTTGAATGGCCCTTACAAATTGCGCGGCTATTAGTTTTACGTACCCACTTGGCTTTTGTAAGTTGTTAAACGGGGATTATTTTAGAAATGTGGTGATAGAAGCTTGTAGTGGAATACTTATAATTACACAAATTATCTTTTTATTTAACTGTGTATTGTTATAATTACTTAGTAGTTGATGCTTTGTGTTGTGTGTTATAGATGGAACTCAATTGTATTATAGATTAAAACACTTTTATACACTAGTTCCACTGTATCTATAAAAATTATAAATTTTTAATGAATTGCAAACGGTTTCGGACATCATCTTCAGGGAATATTTACATTTTGTAAAAAATTATAAGTAAAATAGGTGTATCTCTTGCTTTTCAAGTGAATATTATATAGATACACGTAAATGTTATTTAATTATAGAGATTGTTACTTTTTATACTAAAACTAATCCGAACTTTATGGAATACTAGCTCCGCCAATGGGCCGTGCCACTAAATGGTCTGCTATCGAGACTAAGGTACGATTACCGACCGGGGATTTAAATTCAAGACTAAGTTCAGTGTCAATTGAAATAGGTTTGCCAGTGTTTTCTGGTCTACGGACCTTCTGTGACATAAGTGAAAGGGATTGGCGCGTATACCAAACGAGCAATGCCAACAACGATGCCATAAACTATCAGCACAATAAAATCTAGTTAAAAGAGACGCATTACGAAGCCAAAAATTTCCTACAGATTCCTTTTCTTCGGTTCCTCTTTATCGCCCATTGTCCAATTAATGCTTTTACTGTTACAAAGAAGGGAAAGAAACTACGCAAGGCCACTCTGCCCAATGTATGTTTTGTTCGGTATAATGGCAAAGTTTTTTTCCTCTCCGGCGATTTTTTGCCTATTTACTCGTGATAAATGAAGTCGGGGCTCGGAATATGTGATGCCGATAACTGGGTTGCTGCTTCCGTTTCCTTTCCTTGTATTGTTTTATTGGCTTCGCGTTTTAGTTGCTTGTCTGTTTTGTAAGGGAAGTTGGGAGAGCGTCTCGGTGAGAAGTGGTGGGTAATAAAGCCGTCCGAGAAATGGACAATCTGAGTTACAATTCTGTAAATGTTTGAAATAAGTAACTAAGTAAGGGGCACAATTTGTACCGGGGGCCGTGGAGACCTTGGGCTGTTGAAGTGCAGAGAGCATAGGCTCGGGGACATCACGGGTAACTCCCGCTCCAGGTCCTTCTTGTTGCAGAGGTCAGTCATTGCGATTCAGCGCGGTAATGCGACGAGCATGATGGGCATCTTTGCGCCGAGAGCGGTCAGAAGTCGGTTATTTAGTAATAACTGACAAAGTTATTTATTATTTGACAATTATTATTCTTAAATGGTACTTTGTTATATGTGCTTGCCGTGATGCTTTACGGCTGCGTAGCCTGGCCGCCGCTGACAAAGCAAGTCGGCGAACTCCTCGCCAACGAAATGAAGATGCTGTGGTGGATGTGTGGCGTTACGCGACTTGATCGAGTGCGTAACGAGTATATCCGTGGCAGCCTTGGCGTGAGAGATATCGCGGATAAGATCCAAGAAGCTCGCCTTTGCTGGTGTGGTCACGTGTTGCGTAAGTCCCAGGTATATGTGGACATAGGTGCCTAAACCTTCCGGTATCAGGAAAGAGGTCCCAAGAAGCGACGGATTTACATCGCCGAGTCGGGTGAGAGAGCCAATGACTTACGACGCGAGAATGCCCAAGACCGGGCGAAATGGAGGAAAATTAATCGGAAAGCATACCCTGTCAGAAGCCGGGACTGACCGCTCGGATGATGATAATGATGATCTCGATTGTTTTTGTACGAAGGCATGATCCACGATTTGGCAGATCAGGTAATTACAGTGGAGCGACTGACCTGATTGGATCATGGTTACACATTCTGTCTGAGTTTGCAGGTTTCCTCACGATGATTTCCCTCACCGTAAGCGCATCGCTTAGTGTTCTTCTAATGTACATAACTCAGAAAAAGTCATTGTTATATGGCGGCACTATGGTTAAAACTCAGTACCATTATGTATTCGCTATATATCATTTTATATTTATGAGGAATATCTACGAATTCTTGACCGCTACAACTTCTTCGTTGGGTAAATAATAATTTATTAAGGAATAACTCCTCATTCCTCCCTTTTCTATGGTGGTGATAGTCAGAGACCATAATAGTTCGTAGCACTTATTACTTCACAAAAAAGAGCATTTTAAAAGCGAAACGGATCTATTGTCAAACTGATTTGAGAGTTGCGAATCGTTTATATTGATGAGTGTGTACCTATCACATCCAAGTTTCTTAGTAACGGCTTTCTTTAACGTAACTTTTTTTCAACGGTAACCCACCCTTTCTTGATCGAGTTAAAAACTAACGACCTCCATTGAGGTGAGTCGTAGCAAACTATTTACTCACGAGTTCCTAGGAGCTAGCGGCAAACAGATGGGAAACTTGGATGAGTATCCGAGAACTAAGGCTTGTCCCAAAAGTTCGGCTTGGAGTATCAAAACTGGGAGACACTTCAGTGTTAGCCAAGTAGCGGGTATTTAACACAGAATTAAATTACGTGTTAACTTTACTAACGACTACGCTAACCACTGTTCCTATCGAAACCATCATTATCATTTGCCTGCCTTTATCCAATTAAACCAGCTCTTATACTGTTCATTTAGAAACCATGCCTTTTAAAAATTTATAATGCTTGGCGTCATTGTCCCGGTTGTGTTGCGAGAGACCAGGGTCCACCAAGACTATGGTCCATAATATCAAGGTTGTGTCTCGCGGGATCCCAGGGCCCACCGTGACTATGATCCACGATTTGGCAGATCAGGTAATTATAGTGGAGCGACTGCCGTTTGATCTTGAAGGCCCTGTTAACAGGGAAATCTGACCAGATTGGATTATGGTGCGTTCAGTTGCCTGCATAATTATGTAGGTATCATGCAATGGTTTTTTTCACCGTAATAGCATAGATTAATAATATAATAATAAATAAATAATCGTGGAAAAATTCACACAGAGCCATCTAGCCATAAATCAAGCAAAGCTTGTGCTATGGGTGCTAGATTACTGATCATCATCATCGTCTTAGCGCTTATCCCGGCCTCTGCCAGGGTCCGCTTTCTTACTCATTCTTCTCCACTTCGCCCAGTCTTTGGCATCCTCTCGTCGTAAACCGTTGGCTCTCGCATTCGACACAGCGATGTCAATCCATCGCTTCTTGGGTCGCCCACGGGGCCTCTTTTCTGTTACCGGCAGGTTCAGGCACCTATTTCTAGAGGTGCGCGGTTCCGTTATACTTATTCACGTAACATAACAGAACGTTATGCTATTTTAAATATTATGTTATTTTTAACGTTATAATCTAACACCCTAATATAGTTTTACCTACCGTATAACAATCGCCGTTTTTCAGTTTGTATTTATATTTACAATTGGTTTAGTACCTTAAAAAAGCATTGGTACGGGGCAGCACTGGGGATCTCGCGTCCGAGTCGGACCCATCAGTCATTACGCCACCGACGCTGTTCAAAAATGGTGATACTCTCTCCTTCCTCATCACCTTTTCTATATCAATCCATCTTTGGGCACAATAACGCATTTCCCAGTTCCTTTCGATCGTTTCTAATCAATAAAAATTCTCTCTTATCTATCTCTTCTCGATCACCCTGTTGCCGACGTCGGAACGTCTTGCCTTACGTTTACTAGGCTTTCTAATACAAAGTCTCAAATTTTTTTTGAAGGTTTTTGTCATTAATTTTGTCTCTTTAACCAGGTGTAATTTTATAAAGAGGGTATTTATTACAATACAATTGTATGCGCTCGTAAGCTTAATGTTGTCTAGTTATTTACAAAGTGTCATGGGCAAGGTTGACCCCGGGCCCACGAGCGCGAGATGGACATTTACACCAAGATGACCAATTGGCAATTAGTATAACTTTTTCCTATTTTCTTCGTCATAAGCACACACAAATCCACCCATTCTTAAGCCGACTAACGCAGAGATCTCATCTCCCAGAATGTGGGAGCTCGCAAGCAGTTCGCAGAACTGTCCCGGTTCGGGACTGGACGCCCGCCAGATTCGAATTCGGAACTCCGAGATTGAAATTGCTCCGGGCGTTCCGTTGACCGCGCGCCGGCGGGAAATTCAAATTTTTCAATTTCGAATTTAACCTCAGCGAAAAAAAAACAAGAAATAATATACGACCCGTGCCAAGTTGCCAGCGTTTGCGTTCTGTTATCGTTTTAAATTGTGTTCGTGGATGATACAATTTAATTTTTGGCCAAGGAATAGGAAGGTAATATTTTATGAACGTTGTTTTCCTCTGTATCAGTGTACTTACAGGTTCATGGATACTGCTCTATCCGAATAAGTGACACTTGTTGTGTAAACCATTCTCAAAATAAAACTCAAAATTTCTTTATTGATTACAATATTAAATATCTCTTTCAATCGTCAAAAAGGAAGGGGGTAGAATAGTAGAAAGAAAACACACATTGGCCGGGGCAAGGCCGGAGCACATACGCAATGGATATTAAATGTGTAAACGGTATAAAGGATAAACAAATTTTTGCATCGACATAGTTGATGCAAGAGATTCAGACTACTTTTAATGTAAGACCCCGTTAAACCACAAGTAAACAGCATCATACCTTTAACACTTCAGTCTTATAACACCTTCCTACTACTTAAGTGTAAAATCTATACCTACCGTACGCCCACTTCCTCAAATCGCCATGCCAATATCTACCGAGCAAACAACAATAGGCCTCTGGGTCCCAGCGGAAGGGTTAAATACATTTTTCCATCACAATAGGGTTACCTCAGAATCAGTGTTGGACCAAACCGTCCTATCTCCTCTAAGGTATAGTTCAAACCAATGCGTCCATGAGGCGTTCGAATCCGTACGCCTTACTCGCGTGGCAATAAAGCTAATGTGTGAATCGATTGTGTTTAATGCCCTGAGTGGTTTAGTTGGTTAACATGCTGGTCTCCCACGCAGAGGTCCCGGGTTCGATTCCCGGCCTGGCAGAAATTTAAATGACGAACTTTAATTTCTGTTACGGGTCTGGATATTATTTGTATAAAATGTATGTATTTTAAAATATATGAGTAGTTTATCAGTTCCCTGGCACCCATAACACAAGCTTTGCTTACTTTGGGTCTAGATGGCGCTGTGTGAATTGTCCAAGAATATTTATTCATTTTTAAGTTTTTCAGACTATTTAGTGCTAACTCACAAATTACTTTTCAGCGACTTCGTCTACGTAGATGAATAAATTAATGCACTAAAAGTAGCTCACGAATTCCCCAGGTTCAAAGCTTTCTCGAAACTTATAATACTTATTAAGTGGGTAGATGTTCACTTGAAGCGAAGGGATCTTAGCTTACAGCAACATGGGACTATACTTGGTAATTTTATATCGCTAAGATGACAAACAAGTCTAACAACTCTTAAGTGATTCTCGTAGTTAGTAGATGTTTGCGTTTTTATCAGGCAGTAACCACCCCTAATGGTTATTATTTATTAAACCATTGAGGTGGCAAACTGCAGTCCGCCTGATGGTAAACAGTTAATAATTAGGCCAAATAATGACTTTTAGCCAAGGAGCGACGGTGGCGGTAAAGTAAAGGTATCCGACTCACAAACGAGAGATACCGGGTTCGAATCCCACTGCGGCCATGTACCAATGACTCTGACTTTCTGAGATATGTGCGTTAGTTGAACGCTAACCGATGCTTACACGATAAGGGAAATCATCGTAATGAAACCTGCACATTCAGATGACCGAATGTGTAACCATGATCCAATATCCAAGATCCAGCCACAGTATTTCCTTTGGACTATGACATGGGATCGTTCAAGAGGTTTATTAGAGGTTTCTTCAGAGGCGGACAGCTCATTGGTAATTCCCCTGGTGTTGCTGATGTCCCTAGGCGGCGGTGACCACTTTCCATCAGGTGGCCCCGCTTGCCTGTTTGTCTGACGTATAATATAAAAAAAAATGGAACTGTTCCCTTGGTAGCCCCTGCTACCAAGCGAACAGTTCCATATATTTTTTTATCTGTCCTCCGTGATCCTTCACGGAGGACAGACGGCAGTTGCTGCACTGTAATTACCTGATCTCTCAAATCCTGGATTATGGTCAAGACGGACCCCGAGCCGTCGTGGACGATAGCACAACTGGACGATTAACACCAAGACGATTATTTTTTATTAATATGTTTTAACTAATAAATCGGTTAAAAGTTTTAGTTGAAATGTCTGCGCATCGCGTAAATAGTATATGTTAAATAGATTGGCAATAGCGGTCGTTAATCTCTCGGTGGTAAGAGCGATTGCTGTAATACTTCAAAATATCATATTTGTCAAATATTAATGTAATATTTATTTCTAAAATAACTGTTTTACCAATTATTGCCTAACTTCGTTTCTAATTACTAGCAATGGCAGATGGTGATCAATGCACCTTATATAAAATTTTCAATGCAAGCACTATTTAATGAGTATATGGTAATTATTATAAAACATCAACTTTTAACGAATACAATTAAATAAATCATTATAACAACTATAGCTGTGACCATTTACAAAGCAGTTCAAATCGAGAGGTCAACGTACGCTATTACCAATCTATTTTTCAAGTACTATAAATAAAATACTATCCCAACCACTTGACTGTTGCGTCAATCTTGTCAGTTGACAAGCAATTTGTAAATTTCCCCCCATCGCAACGCTTATCCGTACGGACGCCTCCTCGGCACCTGTCTGAGCTCCGCTTAACGCTACTACGAAGCATTTGTATTCATCACGTGTGCGGCGGCGGTCACAATACCCCAATCTATACGGCAAAAAGGCGGACAAAGATAGAGATTTATGTACTCGCAGGAAATGATTTTTCCTTATGAGCTTAGGAGTTAACATCAAATGTGGATGGTTTGATCCATGTAATTGTTATACGAGTATTGTATGTACATTACAAGAGTGTAAGTGCATTACTACTTTAAGGAAATATTCCTTTTCCGCTGCAGCAACATTCATGGCATTTGGTGCGCCGTATTAAAATACGTAGCTACAATCAGTTTGCTAAAAGAAGGAAGCATTTAGCTGTTCCTTATGCACAAAGGACTTGTCCTTGTCCTTGTCCCAGGGTATTTCTTGCTGTATGCTATAAAAACCGTTTAACAACTGCACTGTAGTCCAAAGGAATATGATATTAAGGTTGTCATGCACTTGAGCTCTAGCATTGTACCTACTTCAATAGTTACGGCATGGGTGTTTTGGCTTGTATGCGAAATTAACATTCTTATGTACCGTCAGTCTGTCCGAATTATACCACTCAGGTGACAAACAGGGTAATTGCCTTCTGTATTTTAGCAGTTACCGCAGCCTATGGACGTTTGCAATACCAGGGGTAGGAATCAGTTCCACTTTCAAATATAAGGTCCATTATTATATCTCGGATTTTTGAAAAGCGGAACGGCGCGTGACTTAATATAAGTGATACAAAAATGGACCTTATTCTGTGAGCAATACATTCCACTTTGATTTGCTCTCAGGCTTTTTGTTTTTGAAATTAGTCTCTGAATTGCGGTTTGCTATTTACTCACACGCGAGCAACATATATTTATTTAGACGAGGCTCTACAAATCCGAACTAGCGTATGTTATTCATTCTCAATTGTAAATAACTAATAATTATCAGCTATCCATTATATTTTAATTAATTGACATTGCACTTATAACGGTGACATTCTACATAGTACTCTAAAGTAATATGGACTACTTCGTCTGAAATAAATAAATTTTGATTCTAATTTAATGTTAATCATTTACCGACGACGACTCTGCAGGTAGATTCTTACCTATACCTATAATTATTTATTTTATGTACGGACTCGTCCTCATTCAACAGTGACTAATCAACTATTAATTTAAAGCCGACACTACCCACTCCCCGTTCGCAATGGTCAGGGAGACGCGTAAATAATTAATAATAAAGAGATGATTCCCCATCAGACCCTCTTCAAGGCAAATTAATGTTGATGATAAATTATATTTCGGACACTACAGTCTCCGCTTACCTACCGTCTCAGTTTTGGATATTGGTTCTTTCATGTAACAGGACTCCAGAAGTACCTATATTACTTTAAATGAGCAATTCTTGTTTACAAAGCTTAGAATAATATTATTACTCAAATGAGTATGAAATCATACTAGATATATATTTTAAGGAAAGTAGTGCAGTGGTTCATTTTACCTTCTGCACCAGAACTTTCGAAGTTTCTCCAGGCTACTGAAGCCTCTTCTAGATGATTGCCCTACTGGGTGTTAGGTTATACCGTCTATGCTTGGTCGCCATTGCCTCGTTGGTTGTCTAGCAGGGACCTCCGGATCGCCGCCGCTAGCTATTCAGAAAAGAACCACCAGCGTGGGCAGTTGACACTGCTGATGACAGAAGCTAAAGCAGGTGGAGCAATTAAGACCGCCGAGGACAGAACCACACGGACGAATATGGTACAGGGAGTAACCAACATTTCAGAAGATACCGACTAAGAAGAGAGAGAATATTATTACGTAATCTGTCAAGTCTAAGGAGTCCGCCTGGGTGAGTACCTCCGCCTTATCTATTACTGCCACCAAGCAACAATGCTTGCATTGTTTTGTACCGGTTTGAAGGATAATGTAGCCAGCGTAATTACAGGCATGAGGCATTTCATCTTAGTCCTCATAGTGACAATGTACCTGTGGTTGTGCATGTTTGTTGCCTGCAATGTAACATCACATCATCATCACAGCCCGTAACAGTCCACTGCAGGACTTAGGGCCTCTCCCACGAAAGGGGAGGTTATTGCCATAATCTCCACGCTTGGCAGGCGGGTTGGAGATCGCAGTGTTTAAATATAACAATGGAAAATGCTGCTGCCCATTTTCCAGACTACGGAGACTCTTGATCTTTTGCCTCGAAAACATTAGTCGCCTTGTACGACACCCATGAGTGTAAGGGGTTGGTGCTATTCTACTCTGCCGGACACCACACTGCCACATGCATAACGGTAACATGAATCATAGATATTATGGACGACAGTTACTGCTTACCATCAGGTGGGCAGTCTGCTCGTTTGTGGCAGCGCGAGCGTAGCATAATAACAAAATTGCGGAATTTTTTAGAACTCATTTCTGACTCTGGTAAGTAAAGCTACCTTATCTTTCAAACAAGAATACATAATGAGTTGTGTGAAATGTGGTTTGGCAAGTAACGTATAGATAATCATGGTCTTGTTGCTAGGCAAAAATAGGTGGTGTTGGCGCTTATCTAAACGGATTGTTTATGAGATGACCGATAAAAAATAACGAAAGAAAAGTTGCTGGAGTATTAAACTGTAGCTTGCAATTTCATGGTAGAGTTGGTAACATTGAAGGATTGTAACCCCTTGTACCCTTGTCTCTAGGGTTCACCTAACACAATTTGTATGTGGATTTAGGATAATAAATATGTATTGCACTTGTATAATAACTATTTTGAGCGTGAATGCTTCATTGATCATAATAAATGGATCTGTCTCGATTGCTTAGGTTGCTAGTAAATAACCCTGTCTGCTGATATTTACCCTAAAATATAATTAAGATACAAATAACGTGTATTTTGGGCGTTGTAGGTATATTAAAATATGGATCTTAGGCCTGAGATGCGTAAACATGGCCAGCTGTAAAGAAGCATATTCACGAACTAAAACGAAATAAAAATGCTGCGGTGCGGAGTTATGCGACTTGACCAAGTACTGTATAAACGTTTTTTTTTATGTATTTAGAGTAATGTTTTAAATTCAAATCAATTCATTTATTGCGTTCCCACGTGTTAGTAAATATAATTTATCATACAGTGGAGTTCCATCAACAATGCACAAAACAAAGTATTAACAATCCAGATAGTTATAGTAACGAATATTATATCTATTGCTCAGTATGGCCAAAACCTTGCACCAAACTGCCACAAACAAGTGAGACGATTGTCATTGTAATTTGATTTATATCCTGAATAATGGAGACGTGCCGTGACAACATAAATGGGTCGAATAGCTCGGGAACCCGCGTCGTTCCCCCATTCTTTGACGGCAATCAAAACATCGACACCTCTACAATGGCTTTTAGTGATGATCCGTTAAATATCGATGTCGATAAAGCGAGTTTACGAGCACGGCTCGACGACACAATAAAACAGGGAAGCCCAATAATTATGAGTTATCGTTAAACTCGGTTGAATAGCTCGATTCCATTGTGAGTTTGCTGGTTCGCTTATCTTATCCCAGTTGAGTTGTTGGGGACGCCTTTAAGTTTCTATTTGTGTATGTACAGTATTTGGAATCATCATCATCATCATCACAGCCCGTAAATGTTCACTGCAGGACTAAGGGCCTCTCCCACGTAAGGGGAGGTTATCGGCAAAATCTCCACGCCTGGCAGGCGGGTTTTAGATTGCAGTGAAATACATAAACAACGGAAAACGCTGCTGCCCATTTTCGAGCCTACGAAGATTCTAGATCTTTTGCCTCGAAAACATTCATCTACGTACGACACCTACGAGTGTTAGGAGTTGGTGCTATTCTACTCTGCCGGACACCACGGAGAGCATTTGGAAACCTTAAAATAAAATGGGCATCGCCAATACCCCAAAAATAAGCGAAGGCTGTACGGATTTTCTTACAAATTTATTGTGAAAACATCATCATGATTCATCATCATCAGCCTATACTAGTCCACTGCTGGACATAGGCCCCAATGAGCGCCAATGCACCCTGTCCTCAGCTTGCCGCATCCAGCATCTACCCGCAGCCTACTACGCTTGCCGATCATCATAATTATCAGCCCATAACCTCACTGTTGGACTTGATCCACCTCCATATATGTCGAGGGTTTGCCAATTCTTTTACGCTTAGTAATCTTTGAAATACCTCAAACTGAATAAAATATTACCTACATTTTCTATAGAGTACGACCGTTGTCGATTCACTATAACAAATGATTTGAATAATTATATCTATTTGATCCATTATCGATAATAAATATTCCCTGTCAAACGGAGTTGCGTCGGTGGAATACAAAGAGCCCTGGCTACCTTTTTAGGGTCCCGTGGCTTCGAAGAAAGAGAGTATCAAACCAAATAGCAGATTAGCTCTGGGAATGTTTTTGACGATCTGAGTTGGTTAACATGATTGTGTCTGCCACACAGAGGTTCCAGGTTCGATTCCCGGCCGGGCAGAAATTGAAATGATGATTTGTTATTTCTGTTAAGGGTCTGGGCGTTATATGCTAGTACATATTTAAAAATATATAAGTAGTTTAAAAGTTGTCTGGCACCCTTAACACAGCGCTAGATGGCGCTGTGTGAATTATCCAAACATATTTATTTATTTTATTACTTGTTCGAAGATTATCTTGTTCGAAAATGGTGTCACAATAATTTAAATTATATCTGTATTTATATTAAATTGTAGGTAACCAAAAACATATCCCCAGGATATACTTGTCGTACCAAAAATAGCTCATAAAAGTCTGGATTTCAAAATGGATTTGGAATATTTATAAATTCTATATAAAAATAATAATATAAAAATGTTATCTTTGGATATTTACATAATTGTTTTATAACTGGCACATTTTACAAATCTATAACTACACAACCAGTCTCAGCGTCCCCAGCGGAAGACCTCGATGATAATGCCGTTGGCGAAGCGTGGTTGACCAAGGTCTTACGCTTCGGAATCATCTAAGAATAGTTGAAAAGTATATATTTATCTACAGGTATTGTGGGCATTACAATATTTTGTTTTGTGAAACTGCTTAATCAATAAAGAATTTACACACACACACACACACACACACACATACATTCACAACGTCAATCCTTATTCCCAAAAAAAGAAAAGAATTTATCCTCTCGTATTGCGTGTTAGCCGTCCTAATATTTCATAACATCAAGTAGGAAAACCAAAAATAGATATCATTTACAGACAAACAACAAATTGCTCTCGTTTTTCATCTTCAATTACTTAATTATCTCGAATTAGACTCAACCACGGCAATCCAAGCTATTTATAGCAGGCGATTAATATTTATTTTATTAGGGAAATGAGTTAGTCAGGACACCACTAGGGAACCTTATCGCCATCCGCCAACTCCCACTTAACCGGTTCAATCGACACTCTGCTTTCTCTTTTTTCCGGATATTTTTTGTCCGCGTGTTTTTTATCCGGAAATTGATGTAAATGGGTCAGTTCGTTTCGGGCTGAATTATAGGCATTGTGACGTCACTTGTCGTTCGTCTCTCTGATTCGGATTTAAGTGCTTCTCTGTGAAGTGATTTGCAAAGGGCTCTGAAACATTCCAAATGGAAATGAGTGGGAATTCTACTATTGCATGAAATTTTAAGGGTGCTTCAAAGACAAGAAGGGTCCAAAATTAGACTCTACGGGTGGCGTATTGTTCAGTTATGTAGTTTGATTTGTCTAGCTATATAGGATGACAATGTCTGAAATATATGGATTTGGTTTTACTACATGAACATGAACGTGGAGTTTTTCAAGAAAGTGCTTTAAGTCTTTCGTGGTTATTCACTACAGTTTCATCGCAAATATTAATACCAAGGGTAGGTACTATTATTTTTACCTCGACATTTTACGCAGTTGCATGCGTCCTAGTCACTAGTAGTCTGGTGCCGCTGAGTAAATCGTGGTAACTAATTCGATAACAAGTGCGATGAAAGTGTAGATTATATAAGGTTGGCAACATACGGTAACTGCTTACTATCAGGCAGGCCGTAAGCTTGTTTTCTACATTAATGGCATACAAAAAGAAACCAAATATAAGATGGATTCACGTAGAAGTCTCGAGTAATCCGAACGATTTTTCCTCTACATATTCGCTACTGAAGAGCCTGGATACGCTATTCAGCTGCAATATCCATTTATCGCCCCTATTGAGAGTGTATCGTCGCCTTTCTCAGGACTCAGCACGACAAAAGCTATAAACCCTGCTCCTAGATTGGAGAAAACCGGTTTAGCTAATCCAGTTTTGTTGCAAGTGAACATTTTTGCAACAAAATAGGTGAGCTACAAAAATATGTGCAGGTTTTCTTACTGAAATCGTTGTAATCGGCCACTTCATTCTTGGACAAACTTCGTTTAGATTGAGGTTAGTGACTGAGCTTATCAATACCTACAGATTAATACTCAAAGCCAAACAGAAAATAACGTAGTCACTTCAACGTTTGCTCGGCCGAGAATCGACCCCGCGACACTTTGCCAAGCAGACCGACACAGTAACCACTACTCAGTATCTATTTAAGATATTTTCGACGAAGGAAAACAACTGACCTAAGCTGATCGTTTTTTCGTGGGTAGGTCCCATAAGGTGGACCAACGACGTAGTAAAAATCGCAGGTACCAGCTGGATGCGGAACACACAAGACCAGCCGTTGACCAAATCTGTGGGGGAGGCCTATGCCCAGCAGTGGTCGTCTTTCGTGATATGATGATGATGATGATGAAACAATTTTGAAATTCAGTTTAAAATATTGCAGTTCCTAGCCATATTTTCTATGTTGCTCAGTTCCGTATCACTGCATAACGCTCTATGCTTGCCACTCTAAGCTCTGTTCATGTCCATGACAAAGTTAAGATGCCACGTTCCTTCAATATCTCAGTATGAAGCTTAGATGGCTTCTCGTTAGTCATTTAGAACTTTGCTACTTTAAACTAGACACATGGGAGAGCGTGATATGGGGGCAAGTTGAACCGGAGTAACTTCCGATTCTTTCTTAGTGTGACGTCATAGTTTGAATAGAACAGATACACGTAGCTCCGCTTATGAAAATAAGGTGGCTTTCGTATTCAATAAACGTACCTGCTTTCGAGCTACCTGTTTTTAACTCTCGACGAAAAAGAAGGGTGTTATGAGTTTGTCGTATGTTACTATCGATTTGTGTATTTTTTTATGTCATACCGTAGGCAAACAGGCACGCGGGCCACCTGATGGGAAGTGATCACCACTGCCTATAGACATCAGCAACACCAAGAGTATCGCCAATGGGTTGCCCACCTCTATAACACGTTGATCTGGCAGCAAAAGGCAAATGCCGCTCCACTGCCAAGGCCACGGTTCCCCAAATCCGCACCCCATGGAGCACTGGAAACCTTACTCACCGGCAGAAACACAATACTATTTAAAAGAGTATTGTTTAGCTGCGGTATTCTGTAAGGTGGAGATACTTCCTCAGTTGGACGGCTCCCATTCGAACGGGATACCCCGCTATGCCCTATCTCTCTTAAATATGTCTGTATATATCTGTGGCTTTGTTACTCCCGAATCTAAGGACCGTTTTCAATGCGGTTTTCTCTATGTGAAAGTCAGTTTAACGTAGATGGTTCTTAGCTTTATTTGACTAATATAGGTTCATTTGTTGGCGGGTACAAGAGCGTCGGTGGCCTAGCGGTTTGAGTATACGACTCGTAAGCCAGAGGTCCCGGGTTCGAATCCCGCTCCGGCCATGTACCAATGACTGTTTTCTGAGTTACGTACATTAGTTGAATACTAACCGATGCTCTTACGGTGAGGGAAAACATCGTGATGAAACCTGCACATTCAGGCGACTGGATGTGTAACCATGATCCAATCTGGTCAGGTTCCCCTGGTAGCAGGGTCATGGAGGTCAGATGGCAGTCGCTCCACTGTAATTACCTAACCTGCCAAATCCTAGATCATGGTCAAGGCGGACCCCGGGCCCTCGTGCGCGAGAGCACAACCGGGACATTAACGCCAAGATGATTTCAGGTTCATTTGTTTAAAAATATTTAAGTCTTACGTAAACTTGGTCGGTGGTTATCTGACTTTTTTGTCGGATGGGTTAGTTACGTATGTTTATTAAACGTTTTCATGAACTTTTGTGAATCAGTACCGGTACTCTTATAACCTATGATAATATTTAGTAGATATTGTGAACCAGTACTGCCATATCTATGATACTTTTTAGTAAGTACTAACGAAATAAGAATAATTAGTCTAGGACCTACCTACTATGTAAGCATCTGCATAAATTCTCTCGTCACGTCACACATAACGTCACGCCTCTTTATACGCATGAGATTAGCCAATCTGGCAAAGATTTCCAGACACTAGTATAGCGATTTGGATATACATTTTAACAGAATCCCGCTGGGTATTCGAATGTTATCTTCGAAGAGTTTCGTACACATCTCATCTTGGCGTTACTATCCCGATTGTGCTCCCGAGTGCGAAGGCCTTGGCTCAGGAAATTTCTGTGGGGCGACTGCCATCTTACTTCCGTGACTATGCCAGAATTAATCATGGTTACACAATTAGTCGCCTGAACGAGCGGGTTTCATCACGATGTTTTCCTCATCGTCGTAAAGAGATCGATCGTAATGCCCTATATACATTGGTCAAGTGTTTAGCAATGTTGGTTAGTTAAGTGGCGTAAACCGATCGGACGGGAGCTAGTCTACTTGATTTTAACGAGGAACTCGTAATTTAATGAGGAATGAAAAAGAAGAATGTACTAATATTGACATGTAAATTTCTAATTTATGAAATAAATAATTTTTTTTTTGTTCATACGGTAGGCAAACAGGCAAGCGGGCCACCTGATGGAAAGTGGTCACCACTGCCTATAGACATTAGCAACACCAAGAGTATCGCTAATGCGTTGCCTACCTCTCCGGCAGAAACACAATACTAAAGGGTCTTTCAACAAGGACGGGTCGATGTTAAAATTGAATAAAACAAGATATTATCGAAATTTATTTTTTATTTGTAAGGCCCATTTATGCCATTACGGATGGAATATGACATCCTTCAAATGTCCGCCGCGGCTTCGTATGGTGGCACGAATCCGAGAGGTCCAATTTTTAATGACTCTGCTGCATAGATCCGGCTGAATCTGAGCGATGGCCTGCGTTATGTTGGTTTTCAGGGCAACGGTCGATTGTGGCTTATTGGCATAGACCTGCGACTTCAGAAAACCCCACAAGAAAAAGTCTAGCGGAGTCAAATCACACGATCTTGGGGGCCAATTCACGTCACCTCTGCGAGAGATAACCCTACCCTCAAACCGTTCATGCAGAATCTCCATTGTGTCGTTCGCTGTGTGGCAAGCAGCGTCATCTTGCTGGAACCACATATCGTTCACGTCCATATTATTCAATTCAAGCCAAAAGAAATTGTTTATCATTGATCTGTAGCGCTCACCGTTGACGATGATGGCCTCGCCAACGTCGTTTTCGAAGAAGTACGGACCAATGACGCCGCCAGACCAAAATCCGCACCAAACAGTAACTTTTTATGGATGCATTGCTACCTGGTGAACCTCATGTGGGTTGTGGTCATCCCATATACGGCAATTTTGCTTATTAACAAAACCATTCATCCAAAAATGTGCCTCGTCGCTAGATTATTTTTCGGCTAAAATCGGGGTCCTCTTCCAAGCGTTCTGATGCCCATTCAGCGAACACACGGCGTTGTCTATGGTCATTAACTTTGAGCTCTTGGGTCAGTTGGATCTTGTACGGATGCAGGCCCAAGTCCCGACGTAAAATTCTCCAAGTTGAAGTCTGCGAAAGGCCGAGTTCTTGTGCACGGCGAGAAATCGACTGCCTCGGAGTCTCCTGAACACTCTCACGAACAGCGGCGATGTTCTCGGCCGATTTGGCGTTCCTTTGACGTAAAGGTGTTGGTTGGTTGTTTACCGAACCGGTCGTCTCAAATTTGGTCACCAATCGTTGGAGAGTAGACTTTGAAGGGCCACCGCGTCTGCCGTAAAATGGGCGCAATGCGCGCAACGTTTGCAATAACGAACACTCATTTTGATAATAAAGTTTTATCATTTGCACATGCTGCTCAACCGTGTAACTTGCTATGGTTATTTGGCATCAGTGACTGAATAAGAAAAAATAGATCTGACAGATGCCGCCAAAACAAAATGGCCGTTACAGATTATTAACATCGACCCGCTCTATTTGAAAGACCCTTTATAAATCTAAAATCTTAATCTTTTTACCCACTCAATACCCGCACGGCACAAACTTACATCAGAATTTTGTATAGTGTTTAGTAGCGGCCCGTATAGTCGTAATAGTATTGAGGGAATTTTGTGCAACATTTTACTCGTCCATACCAACTGAGAAATGACACTGGACCCACTGTAGTATAAAAAGTAACTGTCTGAGCGCTCGCCACTGTGCTTGCACTCGCCACTGTAAATCGAGAATAAGAGCATCGATTAGTATTCAACTGATGTACATAACACAGAAAACAGTACTGGTACATGGTAGGACAGGAGTTCGAACCCAGTACCACTGCCTACCTTACAAATCGTATCCCTTAACTATTAGGCTACAGTCGCTCTTGTGTTTTAGGTAGTTTAGTTTTCTTAGGCGTAGATAAACTCTACATTGTTCCAAATGCTAAGGCCCTGACAAAAGTCTTCCTTTTGTTTCTTTTATTAAATTTGTGTTAGGCCTTGATCTCAGCTAAGAGAAAGTAATGGTAAGTTCGGATTTCCCAAAATATGCCTATACACTATCGCCTTGAACACGCCAAGGTTATAATATGAAACCGGAAAACCGACGGTGGAAAGGGATGCCCTTATCTTCGAAGTGTAGATAAAAACGATCCCGCACTCCGTAGTACGCGAATACAGAGGCTATAACACATAAATTGAACTATAATAATATCCACATAGACACTGGAGCGTCGGTGGCCGTATGGTTAAGTATCCGACTCGTAAAAGAGATGTACCGGGTTCGAATCTCACTACCGCCATATACCGATGACCCTTTTCTGAGTTATGTACTTGTATCGTACATTAGTTGAACACTAATCGATGCTCTTACGGTGAGCGAATATATCGTGATGAAGCCTGCTCATTCATGCGACTGAATGTGTAATCATAATGCGATCTGGGTACCGATTCTGGTGTGCAATGCAGTTGTTATTATGTCGCAATGTAACTGTGATGTTACTATAACTACGTCGAGGCATCGAGTCAGTCCCAGCATCATCCCAGTTAAATTGCAGTTAAATCATTGTTCAACCTTTGACACGTTTTCGTTGACAGAATTGAAGGCAGTTTGACAACTAAGAAAGATGCAACTTAGTAATTTATTTATTTATTGGAGTACCAACAGCCATATAAAACCATAATGCAACTAAAGTACCAGAAATCGTATTGTGGAAAAGTTCGAACTCAAAAAAGTTGCAACTCAACATCTGTCATTTGAATAACAATCACACGTTTGACATGCGATGCAATTGTAGTGTTACTGCAACTGAGACGATTTCCCTACCAGAATCGAAGCCCTGATCAGTTTCAACTATTAACAGGGCCATGGCAGGTCAGATGGCAGTCGCTCCACTTACTAGATCTGCCAAATCAATGTCAAGGCGTACCCCAACCATTGACGCAAATATGACAATAGCAGATATTTCAAGAGTATATGTAAGCATCTTCTATAGTAAACACAATCTTTGCTGGTTCAAAACCACTTTCCATCAGGTGGCCCGCTTACCTGTTTGTCTGCCGTGTAAGGAACAAAGAAATCTAAACCTTTTTATTTAAATAAACAACCGCGTGAAAATGTTTCATGTAAATGGAAGAATACCTAAAAAGTCGAACACGCATTTGTGTCCACTGAAAAAGCGGGTCCGGTTTACTCCAAACCATAAATTCGTTACAAGCGGCTCTCGCATAAAAATACATCCCTGACTCGCATAAATGCTGGAGATTTGTTGCACCAACCCGGAATTTAAGGCATGGATGACAGGAACGATAACATTTTTACAATCTGCATTTACGTTGTTATATAATGTTGGTGCCATAAAAATCGAAGGGGCTATAAAAATACGCTTTCAGAGCTTCGGAACAAATAATATTTTACACACGTTTCTAATTCCCTTTTTTAAGTTTCTAGAATATTATCGTATCTACACAGGGTAATGGGATTCAAGAGTATTATACCCTTTCAAAACAAAAAAGGAATTTCAACAATGGTCCACAATTGGCGGATGAATTATTGAACATACATAAAAAATAGTCGAACAATAAACATAGAACCTCCTCCTTCTTTTGTTTTACAAGTCGGTTAAAAATAACTTCTCTTAGGGCCGATTTTTCAATCCTCAGATAAAACATATCAGTCTGATAAGTTGTTATGCGACAAAAATAAAATGTATAATTACTTCATGATTCTAAAGGATTATGATTTGTTTTAATTTGGCAGTGTATTACTTTATCGGGCAGATAAACTTTATCTGAGGATTGAAAAATCGGCCCTTAGTCAGTTAACTTTTTATATGATCATCGGTGTTCATTATATCCTTGACGTTCATCCAATATTCAATCATTATAATCATGTTGGTGTTAATATCCCGGTTGTGCTCTCGCGCACGAGGGCCCGGGGTGCGCTTTGATCTTGATTTGGCAGATCAGATAATTACAGTGGAGCGACGGCCAGCTGACCTCGGCGACCCTGTTAACAGAGGTACCTGACCGGATTGGCTCATGGTTACATTATATTTAGTCACCTAAATGTGCAATTTCGTCATGAAGTTTTCCCTCAAGAGCATCGGTTAATATTCTACTAATGTACATAACTCAGAGAAGAGTCATAGGTACATAACGCTCCTTGGATTTGAAGCCGGTACGTCTCGCTTACAAGTCGGGCCCCACAACCACTAGACCACCAACGCTCTTATCCAATACGTTATCCTTGGCCCTAATCCTCTCCTTGTAAAGGTACCGAAAAAACTTGTTCTTCTTTAGAAAGCTAAATAATATAAATAACGTCTACGGTTTGTGGTTTAAGTGAGCGAGGGGCTTACACGCCCTCAACGTCAACTTTGGTGAAAGTAAACATTTTCATTCTCCCTTCCCTTCGGAAATGTTGTTCGATGCCCCGAGCGGTACTTCCCCAATTATTTTTAATACGTATTAGAATAATATCGTTACGTCCCTTGTAATATAATGGAATTTATGAGGTGGGTAACCAACCGCTTTAAATATACAGTACGCTGTGACGGAGGGAGATCTTTATTGGTTGTGGCTACTTGCTGTTGGTGTGTTTATGGGAATTCAAAATAAACCCCCACCAATATTTGAGGTGATCTGTCAAATGTGGCAGTCTGCGATTTATGTAGCAACACTGGCAGCATGTAGTATTATTATATTAGACTGGACTTGCACGCGACATACCTTTTTGATTTATTTTCTCGACGTTTCGGTAGGGTTACACCCACCGTGGTCACGAAAAGACTCACGACTCCTCTAATATGTGTAAAGAACGCGAGTTTAGTTTGAAACAAATAGCATGTAGTATTCTGCGGCAATCAAATCAAAGAAATTGGACATAGATGCATAGAAGGAGCCTCGGCTATAAGTTGTCGAATAACCACTGCTATTGTTAAATTTGGTGGCTTTAGTCATAATTAAAACTTAATATTTATGACATTGAGTCATATTTATAGAGTTGTTACAGATTGGCAGTGTACATTCTTTATAAGTTGAGGCTCCATCTATACTCAAATGCCGCCAACGATGCGATATACATAATAAAGAGCGTGGCAAAAAAGAAGCTAACACTAACATGTCGTAGTTGTGAAATCAGCACATTAACATCTCGTATTAATCAACTACCGCTCTTCTTCATGGAATAATGATACTTGCCGCTAAAGAGATTGGAAAGACCTTCTTGCCAGTTTATAACCATGAAGGTCGCTAACATTCCAATGTCTTTGCTTGACGCATTTGACATAGTAACGTTGGCGCCAAAATTCGGCGGTTTAAACCTATAAATTTTAGAGGGTGCACAATAACGGACCCTCGCAATGACACTGCACCTGCTGTCCTGCAATCTAAATGCATGAATCGTAGATGATATGGGCGACAGTTGCCGCTTAGAGTCCAAGCCAGACAAGATTGCTTGAGGTTATGGCGTCCTTGTCATTGTTCATATTGTGAGCTGTTCTTGTTGGCTGTCTGTCAACTTTAGTTCCTTTATCATCCGCGATTAATGTTATCTGCACAAAGATCTAGAGGGCTCTGCTCATTTCTCACTGTTTTTAAAAAAAAACTCGCGTCTTATTATACCAAAGTTGAGAATATTTATAGGTACAAAATTATAACATGAAAATATGAGTGTAGATAAAATTGTGTATCATCACAGCCCATAACAGTCTCCTGCAGGACTTAGGGCCTCACCCACGAAAGGGGAGGTTGTCGCCGTTATCTCCACGCTTAACAAGCTGGTTGGAGATCGCAGTGTTATAAAAATAACAATGCAAAAGCTGCTGCCCATATTCCAGTTTACGGAGACTCTAGATATTTTGTCTCGAAAACATTAGTCGCCTTATACGACACCCACGACTGTAAGGAGTTGGTGCTATTCTACACGGCCGGACACAAGGCCAAAAAAAAAAATTGTGTAGAATAGTGTATACAACTGCATAATTATAATTACGTATTAAAAACGTAATCTCGTGTCAAACGTGTTTTAATTAATACTCCTTTTTACATGTGAGTAATATACACCTCTATTTTTCTATTATACAATGTAGGTTTAGAGTTGCGAAATAATTGGCTTAATTTTCCACTTTTCATCAGCCTTTTTTGTCCGCAAATTATATATTTTTCCCAGACAATTTGTCGGAGACGTCTCGCAAAAACTTCGTGAACACAGCAATTCAAGCAACGGATTCCTCAACGAATGTGCATAATCCGACAAAGTCATCGCACCGTTCTCTACGCGAATAATTTTAATTTTCATCTTCATTTTGCATAATAAAGTGCACAACGTGGACTAAGTTCGTGCAAGAATTCAAGATAAAAATAATTGTTCCACGAGAAATGGGAGGATGAATTTCAAGACGTTAACATTTTTTGCTTCAAGTAAAATTGGTTTTCAAGCAAATTATAACAATAATTAAAAAGAATAATGAGAATTACAAAGAGTTTAAATACTTTATTACTTATCTAGCACATTATACAGAGGGATTGATGTTTATTTATAAACTGTTAAAAAATATTTATCTATACTGTAGCCACCAAAACGTATACAGTTCAGTTAAATTATAAACAACAGAAGAAAAGCCCTTTTCGACATAGTAATTTGGAGAGAATAATAACTAAATTCTACAACAAGTTTTATTACCAACAACACACACTGTCTGAAAAAGTCTTTCCCTCTAATTTCAGTACAATTTCTCAGCGTGTGCGAGGAATTTTTCGCGTTCTTCTCTCTGCTTTATTGCTCTGACTAAATTAAGGACAGTGTAGCTGACTTTATGGCAACAATTCGCTTTTTTCTACTAGAGTTTATTATCACACTGCTGATCTTGTCTTTTGCTATTTTCATAGTTTGTTTTATCTACTACATTTTCCTAGTTGAGCTACCCACATTTTTGTTATACACAAATAAAATTTGTATACTAGAGGTATATAAAGAATTTGTTAGTAGCTTTTTTTATGGGAAATAGACAGGCATTTGACTGCCATCTCACCTGATGTTAAGTGTAGTTTAAATATAGTATAAGAGAAGTTTAAATATTGATTTCTAGAAACCTTTAAAGAGTATGCTTTAGTCGGAGTTGTGTGTTCATTTATTCGTAGTTTTCAAGTAGCATTGTCATAAAAAGGAGAATATTATCATGATTCTAATTAATTTTATTTTTTTATTATTGCTGCATTAACAAAACTTGTAAATATTGCTACAGAAAAAAGACAACCTTTTATGTCGTCTTACTTCCAAGTTTAGAAAAATACACTTGATATACCTCTCAGAGTGCATGGCGCTCGCGGCGAGGCCTATGTCCAGCAGCGGTCTAGTATTTAAGAGAGGTAGGGCATAGCGGGGTATCTCGTTCGAATTGGAGCCGCCCGACTGAGGAAGTACCTCCACCTTACAGAATATCGCAGCTAAATAATACTCTTTTAAATAGTATTGTGTTTCTGCCGGTGAGTAAGGTTTCCATTGCTCCATGGGGTGGGGATTTGGGGAACCGTGGCTTTGGCAGTGGAGTGGCATTTGCTTTTTGCTGCCAGAGCAACGTGTTATAGAGGTGGGCAACGCATTAGCGATACTCTTGGTGTTGCTAATGTCTATAGGCAGTGGTGACCGCTTTCCATCAGGTGGCCCGCTTGCCTGTTTGCCTACCGTATGACATAAAAAAGAAAAAGTATGGGCTGGAGATATTTATTTTTTTATAATTTATTTACTCTTTGGGTGACGTACAGCGTAATTAATTTAGAGTGTAACCAATGTATAATCACACATGCTAATGACAAGTCTCCACTTCACACTACCTATAACAAGATCCAGAAGGCAAATATGATACATAAGAAAATAAACGCCTGTTGTGAACCAATAAACACTGACAACTAAGACAGAGAGACTAAGATTACCAATGAGCTTCATAATAAAGATACGTCTATGTCTATAATTTATTCAGAAGCTACTCACTAAAACGTCGTGGAGAAACATGCGTCAAAGCGACCGAGTTCGTTTATAATATATATGGGGATTAGCTAGATTAAGCTCTGGGCCACAGTCACCGCAATGTAAGTTGCTATGTGGAAGGAGTTTTATTATATTTCGCACGTTAGGTTGCTGGATGTGGTACTTAAATTAATTTCGAGTATCATATTCGTAAATACTCACACTATGTAGTTATGTGTAGAATGACCAGTGCAACAGTTGCCAGTAACAGAGTAACAGTAGAAAAACGTGTAAAGAGGATAATTTATGACCCGCTTATTTTTTTATTTATCATATGGCTTTTAAGTTCCTACTGCTACTCAAATCATCAATTTAGAGTTTGTAGAGTGTGCGAAGCAGTTGCACGAGCAACAAGGGAATAAAAGGCGCAATAGAAATTTGTCTTAGGTTTTTTTTTTTTATGACACGACAGACATTTGGGCGCCATCTCACCTGTTGGTAAGTGACGATGCGGCCGAAGATGAAGTATGCCCGTCTTGTAACAGCCTATTCACTCTAGCCTTGAATGCATCCAGATTATATTTATCAGGGAACACACGCGCAGGCAACGTGTTCCATTCCTTAGACGTACGCATTATAAAGGTCGAGCCAAAACGACTCGTGCGGATAGCTGGAAGATCCACGACATAAGGATGAAGCGCTCGCCCGGATCGTGTCTCCCGATGGCGGAAAGGGGCCGGCGGAATGCGGTCGTGCAGCTGCTTCGCACACTCTCCGAAATGTAACCTGTAGAAGACCGACAGACGCGCAACCCTACGCCGATGTTCGAGGCTCTGAAGCCTAGCCTTAATCAACTGCGGGTCACAAATTATCTTCTTTGCACGTTTTTCCACTGAATCCAAAGCCGCCAGTTGATATTTGGCTGATCCATCCCAGAGGTGGCAGCAGTACTCCATGCAGGATCGCACTTGTGCTTGATATAGCTGAAGCAATTGCTTTGAAGTGAAGTACCGCCTAACCTTCGGGAGGATACCAAGTTTTTTTGCTGCAGTCTTTGCTTTGGATTCGATGTACTGACCAAAGTTGAGATTTGAAGATAGCTCAACACCAAGAAGCTGTAGGTTGTCGGTCATTTTCACAGGTAATCATAACGCAAGTTACCTATATATTGATACTATCGGGTATCATAGATTGTCCACATCTTTTGATAGCAATATCACTTAGATCTCCAAACAGAGCCCTGCGTTCAAACTGTATAATATCATTGTCGAATCCATGTACTAATTATCGGCGTAATACATTCTTGTGGCGTGCATGTAGTTTGTTTAATGGTTTGTGCAAGGATCGTGATTTTGATTTATTTAATAGTAAACTCGAATCTGTGCGGCGGTTGTTAACGCGGTCATTCTTTGACGGCGTTCCATGAATTCAAGGTGTATGTTGTTTGTGTGATTCTTGTTTGTACCTACTATAACTGTAGGTGTTAGATATGTACTTCTCTATTTCTTATTATTATTTTCTCATTTTAAATCTATTTGATAATTTACCTAAGTGCCTATTGTATGCGCTACTGCGTGTGTGTGTGCTTGTGTAGCTTTTTACATATGATGTCTTTACTGGCGAGGACCTATAACTGGCTTACTGTTTTATACTAGAACTTTATACATTGTAATGTACAGCTGTTGGTACTCCTACAAATAAATAAATAAATAAATATTTAAAAAAAACATTATAATCAAAGCAAAAAAATCAATACATACCCAAGTATTGATTACGATTTATCAAAAATAAAGAAAATTGTACAACACCAGATTGTTTACCTGCTTCGTCATAGATAGTAGCCAAAACTTTGGATAGTGTAGTTTACTTTCTCTTCACCTATGATGCCATCCAGAAGCCATTTTATGATAATCGTCGCATTATGAGAGTATGGTCCACCATTTTCCAATACTGGAAACGATCCGAAACTTTGTTTTAAATTATCGCTAGCAACGAAATGTGATATAGGTCTGAAATATGTTTCGCTCGCTGGTGGGAATACCACTGGTCTGGATGGTCTACCAGAGCCGACTATTCCAGTGATCTCTTCTTGATGTAATAAGACTCTGGGATGTAGTTGAACGCCCCAGGTCTTGGAGTGGTCGCCAGTATTATTAGCGCATGTGATCACCAACACCGAGAAACAGACTAACAAAGTGAGCGAACCCATACTGATTCCTATTGGTATTGGATAGCTGGTGGTTGTGATCGCGTTATTAGACCCTATTACGAATGCCATTTTAGTAGCCGACATTTTCTTTAAATACCCCACTCTACTATTTTATAAAAATTAAGCGTTAATAAATTTCTAACTTTAATAATTCGCTATTTTTTCGATACAATGGCGGATCTGAAAATCGATAATTATAAAGGATTTTTTACGAATTTTCTTTTATTTATTGTGGCAATTTAAGATACAGCTTATTTTTAATATTGAGCGGCACGGCAGTCCGCCAGGCGAAGTTTCGGCAGTGCGCACGCAGTGTGTATATAATATATAAAGACAAAGTGATTAATCCGATCATTATTTGTAATGGCCGTTCTATATGAATAATAACAAGTCAAGATTATATGACCGGGGCCGGTCAGGGGTGGGTTATTTGGCTGACAAAGATATATTGTATAAATTAGTATTAAGTTCAGACATTGTATTGATGACTTTGTGTTATTTTATTTAAATTGTAAAATTATAAGTATATTGCAACATTTTTTTTTTTTTTTACTAAGATGATCTACCTATCTGACAAGTAGGTAGAGCATTGCAATTACAATCTAGCCTAAAGACTAATAAGTAATTTAAATTTAACATAAATTGCTAGGTTAGAATAAGAAGAAGAATTGCTAGGTTAGAATAATATAAGAATGTGTCCATTAACACCTTTTCTTATTGTCCCTATTAAGGGGAAGGCACATTGTTATTGTGTTCTTTGCAGTAAGCACTCATCGCACTACTTATCACTAATATTCACTACACTAACTCAAAAGGTTTTGTCCTTTTTAGTCTTCGCACTATGTTCGTGTTGTCAAGGAGCTGGATAGCCTCGACATTCACATGATGATGAAGCCTTCTTTCATGGGCTTCGGCGTGTTTTTTAATTATAGTTGCAACAAGATCCACATTGAGATCCCGGTGAGATCATTGTTTCTAATGTACCAGGGCGCATTTACAATGTCTCTCAGTACTTTGTTTTGAAGCGTTGTATCATCTGTGTGTTGCTTTGTTTGGTACAGCCCCATAGCTGAATACCATAAGTCCATACTGGCATTAGGACTTGTTTGTACAAAAGTAGTTTGTTGTGTACTGATAAAGAAGAATGCTTTCCAAGTAGCCAGTACATCTTTTTGTAGCGAAGTTCTAATTCGTCGCGTTTCTTTTTGACATGAGCTTTCCAGCGAAGCTTTGCGTCTAAGGTCATGCCTAAATATTTAGCTGTATTTTTGTGTGGTATTGCTTGGTTGTTTATAAATACCGGATGATAAGACGGTCTTTTGTTAGTAAAATCGACATGAATCGATTTTGACTCATTCAGTTTGATTCGCCACTTCACTGTCCAATCAAATATAGTGTTGATAGCTGTTTGCAGTTTCGTTACTGCTTCTTCGTGAGTGGACCCTGTAGCCATGATAGCCGTATCATCTGCTAAGGTTGCAATGATGTTATTTTTTAGTTCTGGATATCACAATCTGTATAATAAATACAACATTGGACCTAGGACGCTTCCTTGCGGTACTCCAGCTTTTATGTACTTAAGTTCTGAATATTCCTCATCCTGTCTAACTCGAAACATTCTCTGCGTAAGATAAGATTCCAGAATATCTGCAAACTGCTTCGGAAGTTTATGTCTTATTTTGTGCATAAGACCTTCATGCCAAACCTTATCAAATGCTTGTGCCACGTCTAGGAAAACAGTAGAACACACTTTATTTTCTTCTAATGTTTTTTCTATTAAACTAGTTATTCTGTGCACTTGATCGATTGTTGAATGCTTCTCCCTAAATACAAACTGATAATCAGGGATAAGCTTTCTTTCTTCTATTATGGGGCTCAGTCGTCTTAATAGGAGCTTTTCGAACAACTTTGACACAACTGGCAATAGAGAAATTGGTCTATAGGATGTTATTTCCTGAGGTGCTTTTCCAGGTTTCGGTATCATAATGATTTCTGCAACTTTCCACATATCAGGCACGTATTTTAGTCTAAACGAAGCATTGATAAGGGTGGTAAGTTTTACGATGGCTTTACGTGGAAGATTTTGGAGAATTTAGCCCGTAATTAAATCAAAGCCAGGACCTTTATTTTTCTTTAAGCGTTTTATCTCAGTCTGAACCTCTTTAGGGGTAACGAGTTGTATTTCTAATCTATCATTACAAGATGCTTCCTCCAGTTGTGTGTTCTCAGAGTTATGCATGTTAGGTTGAAATATTTGTTCCAGGTGATTAGCAAATCTAATAGCTTTTTGTTTATTATTTATGGCCCACCCCCCATTAGTTTCTTTAATGGGAGGTATTAAAGTTGGCGTCTTTATGTGATTCATTGTTTTCCACAAGGAGTAATCAGTTGTGCGATCACTTGTTAACTTTCTTAGGTAGATATTCGTAGATTCATCACGAAAGTTCTGAATTTCTTCCCTTAGTTTTTTTGTTAAGTAGTTTAGCCGCGTTTCGTCCACGGGATATCTACTTTGTTGCCATTTGCGTCTTTGCTTTCTCTTTTCTTTAAGGAGGTTTAGAATTTCGGCTGGATAGCAGTTACCTTTTGATCTCTTCTTCACTGTTGGTGTATTTTTCCAGGCACATTGCTGTATATTTGTAATGAATTTACTTAGATCTGTATCTAGCTCTTGTGGACTTTTTAATGAAACATTAAGTTCAGTAATAGAGTCTAGATCATGTTTAAAGCTTTCCCAGTCGGTTTTCTTGTTTGACAGGGTAACATTGCTCTCTTTTAGTATTATGCTCTCACTAAGAGTCAAAATTATTGGCGAGTGATCTGAGCTCATTTCATATCCTTCCTCAATGTGAAGAAAACTAGTTGGTACATTTTCACAAATAAAAAAGTCAATGAGGTCTGGGACTTTATTACAATCAGTGGGCCAATACGTTGGTTTTGCGGTTGATATTACGTCACAATTCATATATCTAGTAGCATACAGAAGCTCTTTCCCTTTAGTTGTAGTTAATCTTGATCCCCAGTGTATGTGTTTAGCATTAAAATCACCTCCAAGTATGAATCTGTTACCTAGATTGTATAGAAGGTTTTTATACTGTTCGCGTTTTAGGGAATACTTTGGTGGACAGTATATGGCGGAAATGGTAACAGGGTAACGTTTAGTTCTTACACAAACAGCCACTGTTTGTATAGCCTGTTCCTCACATTTATGCTCTTCATAATAGTAAATATTTTCTTTTATTATGACAGTGCTTCCTCCCCTTGCAGTGTCATCAGGGTGTAAAGCATGATAGACTTTATAGTCTTTGATTTTTATAAACGACTCTCTGGTGCAATGGGATTCTGATATTAGGCAAATATCAATATTGTTTCCCTTGTTTGGATGTAGCAATTTTAGTGCTGTTTTCAAGTTTCTTCAACCTATTATCAAATGAGGTTAAAAGATCTAAAATTCTATTAATCTTTGAATCTGTATTGGAGCTAGCAGATGATGGATTGGAGCTAGACTGTTGAGACGGTTGGGCTCCCTTTGTAACTTGTGCAAATGACAGGCTTTTGGTGACCTGTTTGCCCATATGATTTTGGTCCATTGTTTTCTTACTTTTATTGGTATTGAATGCTGGACCGGATGTAGTTACATTTTTCTTTAAAGTCTTGTTTTTTAAAATCTGTAGTTCTTTAGCTACAATACACCCTCTGTAACTTGCCGGATGAGGTTCGCCACAATGAACGCACTTTGGCTTGTCATCTGCTGGTTTATTACAGTCTTTAGTTAAATGCTATCCTGTACACTTAACACACCTTGGTTCTTTTGAACAGTATTTTTGGGTATGACCATAGGCTTGACACCGTTTACATTGTGGTATGAGCTTGGATGTTTTTAGTGGTTGAATATCAATTTTGCAGCCCAGTATAGACCTTATGTTATAAATATTATTTATGTCTTCATCTTTTTGGAACGAAAGCATAAACATGTTGAGCGGTTGCTTATTTCTCCAGCTGAGTTTGTTGACCGCTTCGTTAATTTTATATCCTTTGTACTTAAGGTCTTCCACGATTCTTTCTGGAGTACACGACGAATGGAGGTTTTTGGCCATTACCCTTATCGGTCGGTCCTGTTTATTCTCGTAGGAGTGCCACAGGCACTTGTTCGCAAGCAACAGTTCGGTAATTGCTCTGTACGAGTTTTCATTATTTGCATTTATCTTTGCGGTGTCGCCATTCAACATTTTTATGATAAACGTGTCTTTGTTTGTACTTGCCGAAACGAGATCAAAGAATTTCTGGTAGTTCATGATATTTTCGACAACTATGGGTGGAGGAAGTGGAACTTTTTTCACTTTCTCTTCTTTAGTGGTTCCGTCGGAATTGGATCCTTCTTGTGGTGGAGGGGAGTGTGGAGGGGATATTGCAACATAACAATAAAAAAAATGTTAAAACAAATATTTAAAGTTCATTTTTCACATTGCCCGGTTATTATGAATACTGCCACGTAACTGTTGGGTAAACTTAAGTTGGGATAATTAAGATACATTAGGCAACAAATTAACCTGGTTTCACTGCAAAATTACTTGATTTACTGCGCCAGTTTTTAAAATTCCACTCCAAAAATGGTGGATTTGGTTCTGGCACTCGCCGGCCACTGCCGCGACACGTTCGCTCCGCTCGCTCAGCTCGTGCGTGATGGTTCATAACAACTAGCACGTCTGTCCCTGCAACCACACGACACGTTGTAAGGTTTTGCTCTGATTATTTACTTACGATTAATACATTTTCCTTCCTTAGAAAGTACCGGGGATAGATATACTTTTCGGGGTTAGAGGTTGTCCATGTTATAATGGTATACTGTGTACCTACAACTTTATTTTTCCTAGAAAATGAGAGAATTTTTTATTAATAAAACTTAGGAGAAACAACGGATGATTTATTACTTTTCGTACCTTTTATGTTTTTATCTCGATTTCGCCTGGAGTATTTTCTCTCGGTCGGAATAATCTCTCGTTCATGTGTTTGCTGTAATAGAAATAGAATTTAATTACTTTTAGGTAAATAATAACGTAAGGGCCTGGTACGGGAAAGAGAGGCCGGCCCAAGGTACGATAGTGACCCACTAAGGATGTCGAAGACAGAGCAAAGTGGATTAAGAAGAACAGAACGGCGGATCCCGGGCCAACGCGTTTCGTGCAAAATAATGAGCTGCACTATGTCCTGGGCATTTATTGACGATCTGAGTGTTTCAGTTGGTTAACATTGGTTAACAGCCGGTTTGCCACGCAAAGGTCCCGGGTTCGATTTCCGGCCGGGCAGAAAGTGAAATGATGAATTGTAATTTCTGTTACGGGTTTGACCACTGAACCACTCAGGTTGTCAATCAACTTTTTCATATAAAATACTTCATCAAATGCTTAATACTAACAGGTTAGACCTGAAACCGTGATAATAAAATGATTGTTGTGCTCTCGCGTGTGTGGCCGCAGGGTCCGCCTTGACATGATGAAAACTTAATGTGCGTCTGATTCTTCGCTAGATCTCTGTCAAGGCTAAAGGGTCTGCCTGGATGCGTACAAATATTTCTGAAAATTAAAACCGAGTTCTGACAAGATGCTGATTCGACAGACCAGCCGGTTCTGCCGTCGAGCAAAAATGTTCTCAGTGATTTGTTACATGACACCTAGCTGCGTTAATCGTAGGTATGATAATGGCTGTAGTTACGCTCAACGATGACAACATAACCAAATGCAAAACAAAACATTGATACTATCATAGGTTCTTAATTTAAATCAGGCCATAATCCGCGTCTGCGGTACAAATTAACATTCGATTAATATCCAATCTAATTCTTAATTAAATACAAGAAAGCCGCATATATGTATAACAAAATTTATACCGAACTAATATTGGTTTCAAATATCGGTGACTTGTTATCAGGAACACAGGGTGTTCTGATCGATACAGTGCGGAATATATTATCAAAGTTCCGTCACCAGTGGCTTGATACAGCATGTTTATTTATCATTTAGATTTGAGTCGGTATCGCAGAACCCATTTGAAGTTGGCGTATTATATTACTTACTTATACGGAGACCAATTTATGCTCTAACTTCAAATGGGTTTGCTAAGTAGGTTTGTTTAACGGACAAACGACAAAGTGAGTACTGATTTAAAAATTGAGTTCCGCTTGTTCTTAATTAATGGCTGTCCATTGCATTCTTAAATTCATTATAACATATATTTATATGTTTAAGTTTGGTATGGCGTTTGACATGTTGTACCTGTGTATCGGCGGCTTTCTGTATCTGTCTGTGACATCGTAGGTCCCGAATTTATGTGCCGATTTGGATGCGGTTTTCTCTTTTGTAGGCCTTAAATCGAGATGATTCTTGGCTTGGTTTCATTAAAATCGGTTCTGTAGTTTAAACATATTTAAGTTTAAGTGTAGTTAAGGGTAGTCGGGAGTTATCCGACTTTTTCTGAGGGCTAGGTTATACTAGCTTTTGCGATCCGTTCCTACAGGAACCACATATCCTCCTCCTCCGGTCGTATTCCTCATATCTGAGGGTCGTGACCTCTCTCCCCCATAATCTTGTCACGGACAAACGCAATCTTCCCCTGTCCTCGGCACAGTGCAGAGCCTCGTGGAACGTAGTAAGTAATGTGGTGCGTATGTAATCCTTCTCCAGCACCACATTTTGAAGGCATCAACGCGATTGCGTTCCGCTTTTCTTTAGGTCCATGTCTCAGCTCCATAAAGAAATATTGAAAAAACCAAAGTGCGAACGAACCACATATAATTTTGGAATAAACTATGAGCTATATTGCAGCTATTCCGGGCTATGAGCTTATTGCAGCCAAATTTCATCAAAATCCGTTCAGTAGTTTTTGCATGTAGGAGTAACAAACATCCAAACATCCATCCATCCTTATAAACTTTCGCATTTATATTATTAGCAGAACAGGATAATATAGGATACTAGCGGCCCGCCCCGGCTTCGCACGGGTAGTAAACCTTAACAAATTATACACCTGAACCTTCGTCATGAATCACGTTGTCTAAAACCGCACTATGTAGTCTGTGTGTGAATACCGCATGAAAATCCGTTTAGTAGTTCTTGAGTTTATCGCGTACAGACTGACAGTAAGACACGCCGTGGGACTTCGTGTTTATAATATGAAGTAATTATATTATACTTAAGTATGTACTGAGTAGTGTCCCGTTACAAACAGGACACCATATTACGATCACAAAAGTTCCAACCGTCTCCTCAACCATTTTAGAGGGAAGGGGGCGACCCGGCTCCTGACGGCCGTATTTCTTGACATTGACTCCCCTCCCGTACGTATCCCGTGCTGCCTAGATAGCCGAGCGGACTGAGCGGCGAACACGCGACTTTTTTCTAATATTCACATTTTTAAACTCGTGATATCTTTCGAATGGAATGTCTGAATTGAATAATTCAAAAAGTTTTATAATGGTATTGAAGTAGTCGTGAATATGAAGTAATTGATTTTGATAAGGATTAATACCAAGGTACAAATAGAGAGCGTTTTTTAGCGGCGGCATTTCAATTAAATTTTCAAAATAAAAGAACACTTATTGTGACATAAGTATAATAGTTAGACATATACTGTTGCGACACTTTTTGTAGATAATGATGTGTTCTGCAAAGTCGTAGTACATTATTTTGTTCTATCATCAATAGTTTTCGCAGCGCACGCGATGTAAGGAATTTTTTGGGTATTTTTCTACACCTTCGGTTACATTGTTCAAATTTTACCAAGGATCCCTATTTTTTTTCAAAATGAAATGTAGCCTATGTTAAATTGGAAGAATGTAGCATTCTATTGGTGAAAGAATTTTTTAAATCGGCCTAGTACTTTTTGAGCCTATTCATTACAAACATACAAACATACAAAAATAGGTACAAATCTTTCCTCTTTATAATATTAGTGTAGATTATTACTACGTACCTAACTTAATTACCCGCCGCGATAAGAAACCCATAAAATTCTATCCTAGATTCTGTCCTATCTATCCTAGCATGTCCTCTGATAATCATACCCGCAACGTTTAACCGTTACTGGCCTTTGAAACAGTGTAGACTCTTTTTTTGTAACTCTATAATGTGTTAAGTGGCTGACAGACGTGCGAGTAAGTACTTGAGCGTAACGTACCCGAACTTGTGGCTCGTCGACCTTTATCGCTTGTGTATCAGCCTAAGTACGTACTTTGGAACCGCAGAGTAAGTTCGCTGGCGATCCAACATGTTTGATTTTTGCTCGTAGCTCGCGGCTCGCGGCTTCGGCTCGCGCGTCTGACAGCGCAGCGACCCGCTAGCCGCCATTTTTTATGTGATGTATCTGGTGCTTTTACGCATAAAATTAGTGTAACTTTAATTAACTTTGTGGTTTTCTGTTGCGAAACACATACGAAATATTTACGGAATTCATAGAAAATATTTAAGATTCTTTATTTTGTGAAACACAGGTATACATAGGTGTTCTGGATACATGAAAAGTGATCTATGCTCAGCCATATTATGCAGTACAAAACATAGAGGTCAGTTAATACATTAATTACTAATAAAAAGTTATTAAATATATAAAGTCAAATATTGTCACTATAATAAATTGTAGGAGTCTAGTATTTGTAAGCTGAGTAAGTTCGTGAACTTAAAACCGCGTTCTTTAAGTTCGTACGTCTGTCACCGATATGAGATCCCTCTTGAACCTGATTTAGTCCACTATACATGCCTTAAAGTATCCAAAAGAATATATTATTTTCGGATCGTACGTTTAACCACCCATTTGTAACTTTCATGAGGATAGGTAAGTCTGTTGCCCTTTCATTGCAACAAATTGAAATTCCACAAGTTACGCAGCAGCTCATCTTGTTACTCGTTGCTGCAAATTTCCGTGGTAACGCCGCAGTGTTATTTGCACTTGCAAGCTCGCCTAATCAGCTTCAGCAAATTCTAAGAGCAACGCTGCTCTAAGAAATTCTCTCTAGTCTAGGTAATGAATTTAAATTGAAGGTAGTGCCAAAAATGTTTATGAATGAATGAATGAAATATTTTAATTCAAGTATCAGGACTCATATGTGGTTAGTAACATCTTTAAATTAGGTTAGTAACAATTATCTTTTATCTTATCAAGTTTAAAAATGTCATAATAATTTAGTAGGTATGTCATATTTTACATGTCATCTTACGTTAAATCACTTCTCCATCCACGCTTAGTGACGTGCATCAAACAACAATGGCCTACATATAAGCTGTCTAGCCTGTTCGCTAACATGGCCAGGACGCTGTTGGAGCTGGCCCTCACTCTTCGCACAAGTGAATGCTTTATGCTGGCAGTTGTTTATTTTATCCTCTTACAAAATGTTTAAATAATTACTTAATTATCTGAAGGTTTTCAGATAGCGCTACTGAAACGTGAGCACGTGAGGTCTGATGTCAAAATAAAGCCCTGTTTTTGATTAGAAAAAAGTTATCATAATCATCTTGGCGTTAATGTCCCGGTTATGCTCTCGCGGACGAGGGCTCAGGGTCTACTTTGACCATGATCCAGGATATAGAAGATCAGATAATTACAGGGGAGCAGCTGAAATTTGTCCGGGACCCTGGTACCAGGGGAACCTGACTAGATTTAATCATGGTTACACATTCGGTCGCCTGCATGTGCAGGTTTTATCAGGATGTTTTCCCTTATCGTAAGAGCAGCGGTTAGTACTCAAGTAATGTACATAACTCAGAATAGAGTCATTCTTACATGGTCACAGATTCGACCCCGGTACCTCTCGCTTACGAGCCTGAATACCTTAACCACTCGGCCACCAGAGCTCCTAAAATGTTTGAATGTATTAGGTATTCATTAAACTGAATTTATACAGAAACAGTGAAATAAATAAATGCCTTCGTTACATGTTACTGCCAGTCTTGCACTCTTCCTATTTACAGTTCCAGACAAACGCGTACGTGAAATAATGAAATTCTATCTCACGATGTTTTTCCATTGTACCACAGAATACGTTGTACTACAAGTATAGGTTCTCATAAGCCAGTACCGCATCCGCTTCGTTGTCTTCCCTTTGGTTGAAAAGTACTACTTGTTTCCTCGAAGGTGAACCTCGCCAGGCTGAGGGTGTTTGCGTACGCATGGTACAGTGTGAGGAGATTAGAGGAGGAATAGGGACAAAAAAGCGGAAGAGAAGGGAGGGAAGCAGGATGGGAGCATCGCTCACGTGCATTCGCCAGATCTAGAGGTATTCTAATATAAAATTAGACTATGTCACCCTGATACGAATGAATTAAAAATTAACTGCTATCTCATTCATCAATATAGGCTTAGTAGTTTTAAGGGCATAGGTAGAACATGCAATCTATACATAGTATAAAACAAAGTCCCTTCCAGTCGTCTATCCCTATGTACGCTGAAATCTTTCTAACTACTCAACAAATTTTAACGTAATTTTCATCAATAGATACCTAGAGTGATTCAAGAGGAAGGTTTAAATTTAAAAAAGGGTAGGTAAAGTGTACGCGAACATGTTGCGCCAGGTCCACTACTCACATATATTTAGCTAATATCACAACGCTTCCATTTGATTTTGTCGTAGTCGTCTCTTGCAACTGGGAGTGACGGCTTAATATTCCCTTTGTCGTTGCATGTCGGATATGGTGAACATATACTATTTAATTCCTATATGACGTGCTATTAGTAAGTCTTAGAGGAATTTAATAAGTCATCCAGCTCTTGGTGTGCCTTTCTGCTTTGTCTTTTTCCAGTGTAATAATACTGTTTCAATTAATACCTGTTGTGTTGTTTTCCTTATGTCAATATTGTATACCTGTTATTCTGCACAATAAACTGTTAAATAAATAAATAAAAAATATAAAACCGTTTATTATACCTATCTCCCACATAGCACAGAACATTTGGGCACAATATCTGGCATAACACAGTACTTAGATTTGTTTAACTCATTCCATTCTACAATTTAGCAGGTCGGGTAGTGACAGTGTTAACAGGAGAACCTCACTAGATTGGATCATGGTTACCTACACATTCACTCGCCTGAATGTGCAAGTTTTCATGGCGAAGGTTACTGCTACATTACATCATTATTATCAGTATCGGATTCATGGTTAGTAGGAATTGAAGTTGATCATAGATAGATCATAGACGCTATTATGATACGGTGCGAATGAGGAGTATTAATGGAGAATATACACAAAATACTTATGCAATTTTGAGTAGGCATTGTCGGTGCCCTTTGTGTGACTAATGTCTATAGGCAGCAGGTGACTACCTTCTTTATAATATACTTTACTTTAATTATATTTGTACCAAGACGAAGGCATATTAAGATTGTCTCTAGTTCTGCATTCTCGGTGGATGGAGCGACTGTTCCTTGATTCTATTTGAAGATACGAGTATCCAGCTATGCTTTGAAGCGAATCTTCAACATAATATGCATAATAATGTTTACTGAGAGATTTATACAACATTGTTTATGCAGAATTATGCAGTAAGTGTTTGTATAACATGAACCAATTGGGTCTGAAATAAAAAATAGTCCTGTTTATTTAAAAATTAAGCATGTTGTAAACTATTGTTTGGTTTTATATAATGATAAACTAAATAAGTGGTTGTCTACTTAAATCTCATGCTCTCACACATCCCTATAAATTAGAGTTGCAATATTGTTCTTATATGCAATTATACTTAAATGGATCTCATCGATTGTAACTTGTATTGTAAGCCTAGCAAAACCAATTAAAATTTAATATTAGCTTTATTCTAATAGCTCACCACACCCACACAACACAACACTATCGCCACACGACTGGCTCTTTTTAGGAGTATCCTTCAGAAACGTTGACCGTAAATCAGTTTGCAAAAAGTCTTAATACATTTCATCTAGCCTTGAAGGTGGCCATCAGCATCTCGAAAGTGACTAGTATTTATAGCCAAAACTGTAACAACCAGAACAACCAGCGGTAAGCCCGGTTGGGCCTGCAAGAAAAACCTACACTTTGCTCAAATGCAAGTGTTGCCCTTGCACCCAATAGGCGTCCTATGGGTGGCGGTGATTGCTTCCCTCCACCACCTAAATATCTGAACAACCACGATTTTAAAACTTTATATCAATTGCAGACGACTCACATGATTCCTTATCGATATTTAAGTAATGGAGCGTCGGTGGCTGAGCGGTAAGGGTATCCGATTCGTAAGCGAGAGCCCATGTGACCAATGACTTTTATGACTTATGTACATTAGTTAAATACTAACCGATGCTGAGGTAAAGAAAACATCGTGATGAAACCTGCACATTCAAGCGACTGAATGTGTAACTATGATTCAATCTGGTCAGGTTCCCCTGGTAGCAGGGTCATGGATGTCAAGGATGGCAGTCGCTCCACTGTAATTACTTGATCTGCCAAATCCTGGATGAAGGTCAAGGCGGACCCCGAGCCCTCGCGGGCGCGCGAGAGCACAACCGGGACATTAACGCCAAGATGATAATGATGATGTAAGTTAAACACTTTTATTCTGAAAACTTTGACTCTTGTTTTTTTTTTCTCTTTTGTCATTAAGTTAATGCTAGATGCTAGATGATTATAGAATGCTTGATGGTTTGATACTCGAAATTTTAAACCGCTGTTTTGTTATTGACATTTCAACCTTGAATGTACTTTTATAACTAAATTTCATTGCTGTAAAACTGTTTGGAAATAAATAAATAAAATAAAACATGAATTCTGCTCAGACACAAGGCACAATATTTGACCTTACTACTCGGGCCCTCATTAAACTTGGCATCGTATGACAAGCGACATTATCTGGCAATCCTGTGGCTAATAAAACAAATTTTATGGGCCATCTAATATAGTATTAACGACTACGTTGTACGCAGCATATGTAAATTGAGGGATGGTTAGCCCAGCCTCGGTGCTTGCCAAAACATGTCAAGGCGGATGTAAATTTGGTTACAGGAATCTGATTTAACGGGTAGATGTTACATTGACTGATAAAGGTATTATGGCCATTCGCCACCAAAATATGCAACCGGAGGAGATGCGCAGATTCATGTCAAAGAGCCTTCCAAAACCTGGAGCAGGATCAAAAATCTAGCTTCAATTAATTTCAAATCTACATAATCTCATAAAACCTATTAGGTTATAGTGTTTGTAGCCATTCATACAACTAAGAATGACTCCTGTCTGAACACGATAAAGTAGTAGCAAACGATTATAGATTTTTTCGGCTATGAGGATTGTGCAATAATAACTTAATGTAACGTAAAAGGATATCATGTAATGTCCGGCGAGTAATTATCACAAACCTCTTACACTCGTGGGTATCATTCAAGGGTTCTAATGTTTTCCAGGTAAAAAATCTAGAGTCTCCATAAGCTGAAAAATAGGCAGCAGTACATATTCTCCAACTCGCCTGCCAAGCGTGGAGATTACAGCAATAACCTCCTCTTGCGTGGGAGACTGCCTACCACGGACTGTTATGGGCTGTGATGATGAACGTAAAAAAAATGAAAATCTCAGAAACCTCCAAGTCATGAGCAGTTATGATCTACTTCATGTACATAATATGTATGTAAACTATTTATTGCTTAATACATACAGGAGATACAGAAATAATTTTACATGACAAAGGCGGGCATATCCCACAATAGGATTTCTTCCAGCTAACCTTATACAGTCTGAAAGGACATCTAAGAAACGGTGGAGGCTATATTGAGCTCATCGTATTCCTGTATTGTTTATGAAAACATTCTTGCTGCCTAAGGGTAAGAATAACTCAAAACATTCTGTGTTCTTTTCATAGTTGCTAGGTCCACGACATTGTGTAGTATCCAACATCTATCACGAATGCCGCCTTTAGGCTGTAATTATGTCAAAAGAGAAAACTTATGAAGAATAAACATAATTTTAAAACAAACCAACAAATTGAAAAAATCGTAGTCTAATTAGATTTTTTCAATTTGTTGGTTGGTTTTAAGTTTATTATGTTCACTTATCATAATCAATATAAAAGAGATTTTACTACTATTATAATTATAAGTTGATAGTTATGACGATGGTTACTGTTCTATTTTTAAATTATTTCCAATGTCAATCTATTGTAATTTAGAATTTAAAGTTGGTTTCATTTATGTTTTTAGACTATGTTTACCATTCATACGTTTTTCTATGTTGTCCATTTAATTCAAGAGAATATTTTTAAAAATGTTTAGTAATGCCGTTATCTAAGCCGCTTGTCCCCACTTAGTCCGTGGCTAACAAGATCTAGTTAATGGAGTAAAATTGGAACTCGTTGAGAATTTTATCTTAGAGATTTCTATATGGCAAGGTGTACCGTAATGATGTGCTCGTGAAATTGCAAAAAAATCTGGTATTTCATACATTTTGGTAGAATTGCTTCTCAATTTTATATAAAACAGCTGACTTTTTTTTCGCGATTTCAGACTTGGTGCCTGAGTATGTTTGTCAGCATGAGCACATGCATGCGGTACCGCTGTACTGTTTTATACATTTTGGCAGACCTAGTTTTCAATTATATATGACACAGCTGACTTTTTCCTGATTTCAGAGTTGTTTCCATAGTAAAAGTTGTTTCTTATCACAAGCACATGCGAACGGTACCCCTTGGTATCATGAATTTGAAGCCTGTATTTGATAATGACATCCAATGTAAACGACATACGGTTATTTTTCCAACTCCAGAGATGTAGATACCCAGCTAGTTACCTTTCTAACAAGCCTTACCTTTGTTGGAACTAGTAATCGATAGAGACTGCCGGTATAGACAGAGTCTATTCTTGAGTGTATGGATTGCTGTTAATTTTGGAGTTGTTTGGTTATGCAATCTCTGGGTCTCTAGTTCCTGCAACGATTGCATTTTATAACATACTACTACATTGCCGCCATGTACCAATGACCTCTTCTGAATTATGTTACCGTAAGAGCATCGGTTAGTGTTCAACAGTTTTCAGTTTCAGTGTTTCCCTTAGGAAAACATCATGATAAAACCTGCACATTCTGCCGACTGAATGTGTAACCATGGTAAAAATCTTGTCAGGTTCACGGATCATGGTCAAGGCGAACCCCGAGCTCAACCGGGACATTTAGATTTAGATTTCATTTATTTCCCAAAAGTAAGTACAATTTATTTATGATCATATTCGATATGTCAAAAATGTGTGTTCAGTTAGGGATGTATGTATGTATGTATGTATGTAAACTCTTTATTGCGTATAACTACATAAAGAACAATAACAAAAGGGATCGTCAAGACATTAACGCCAAGATGATTTTTTGATTATTATAAAGAGCATAAAGTACATAAAGATTAGGAAATGATATGTTACATATATATATAGCATAGTAACAAAGTACATAAAGATTAGGAAATGATATGTTATATATATGTCGGAGATGATCATGAGTCTCTTAGTCCATCTCTTTGGCCTGGATGTCGACAGGTGCGCCACCTGACGGGTGGTTTGCAACTATTATGACAACGTCACAAGCAGCATGGCGGCGAGTCGCCGCCAGCCGGCGACGGCAGCCGCAAGGATATTGAGACCAAGAACTAGAATCTATTCCAGAGTAAAGAAGCGTAAATCCTGATGCGTTAAAGAGATGCGTGAAAGCTCCAGAAAATAGAAGCGTGAGTGCAAGATGTACTGTTAACAATGTGTAGGGAATCAAGCTGTGCGTACGTGGCAACTAGCAAGAGCCCCGGCGCAGCGTCCGCGGATCAGCCTGATGAGATTGGCCATGGGTGGTGGAGGATTTTGCAAATAACCCGCGGGATTCGGCTACAATTGTAAACTCGTAAATGTGGCTTTAATTTGACAATACATTCTTGATACCCCTTTATTGCTACGAAATCCCGATAAATACGTTCTGATGGCCATTACTCGCTCATGGGCGAGTCTTCTCCAGTCTTGTCCCGACATATATATATGTCGTCGCGTGAAGGAAAGGGGTGTATCAGGATCATTGTCATCAGGGTGGTGATATCAGTATTAGATCGTATTCGTCCAGATAAATTAAAGAAAAGGTTCACATTTACTCCACTGTATTTATTCCATTTCATTTTTGCACATCACTTATAATATTACTAGAATTCAGAGTGGTATTACAAATGTAGGCAGTTGAGGTAATTTACTTTCTTATTTCAAAGGTGATTTTAAAATTACTTTATTTTTAAACGTAAATAACACTTTCTATAAACGAACTTCAAACGTAAACAAACGAAATGTGGAGACAGTTTCAAGACGCGTCACTCCTCGGTCGCGTCACTCCTCCTTGTAGGAGGCCTGGCCTACTCACGCTGCATCTTCCGGTACGTGGTCGCCACTCGAGAACTTTTACTGACCTATCGGCCTTTTGTTGTTTTATACTTACTCTACACCTACCCTACATCTACTCTACACCTACCATAGAGCTATCCTACACCTACCATACACCAACCCCAATATACATTTTTTCTTTCATACAAACCTAGCCGTGACAAATACAATTTCTTTTACTGAGTTGGCTTAAGAATATTGTGTCTAAACATTTTCATACAAATTCCTTTGCACTATATTATGGCCCCACATCCATGCCGTTTCGAAGACTGAGAGTGGTTCCACGGAATTAAACCTGTTCCAGCCTACGAGTATTACCTTGGCAAGTCATGTGCTCCGATTTCTCCCTTTGGCTATAATAAGGACAGAAAATTTGAATATGTAGTATACAAACCATCTTTCCTATCTCTTTACATAGTAGGTATTACCATTATACTTACATATCTGGCATAGTGATGGAGTTATCTCAGCAGGATATTTTTTGTTTTTATTTTTATACAGTTTTAATATTAATGGCTAAAGTGGTAGTGGGCATAGCTCAAAGAATATGATGACTGATGGGCACTAAAGTTTTAAGATAGGGCACAAGGTTAACCGACGACCTGGTAAAGATCACAGATACCAGCTGGAAACGGAAGGCACAGGACCGGCCTTTGTGGAGATCTCTGGAAGAGGCGTATGCCCAGCAGTATTTCAGCTGATATGTTGATTATGATGATTATTAACAGCTGTAGTTTAATCTATCGCAATTAAATTTATTTATTTATTATAAATTATTTCCGAAACTTTATCTTTATAATTACCATAGGCATAAAGGAGAACAGGCTAGTAGCTGTGTTTCATAATATATATGTAACAAAACGGGCGTCTGTTGGGGCTCATCTGGTTCTTAAACTTAAATGTTTCCTGGTCAGTTTGATGAGTAATAGTTCTGACTACTTCAATTCCTATTTACTAAGGAAATATTTATTATTACAATACTATTCAGAATATTCCAATGTTTACCGTTCGGTAATGACAGCTGACAGATGACAGCCAGGATCTAATACGAGCCCTAAACGTCAAGCTGACACATTCGGTTGGCGCTCGTGGAACAGGAAGCCACGTGGGGACGTGAATGAGCAGTTTTCCAATAGGTATCTAAAGCATTCCAAACCACTCACTAGATGGCGCCCTGACAGTTTTGGTAATGAGGAGTTTTCCAATAGGTAGCTAAAGTATTCTTAACCTCTTACCAGATGGCGGCCTGACAATTTTGGTAATTGATAATCGCTTGAAAAAGGTTCTTAGCAAAGGAGATATAAACACTGGGTACGTTGTATTGGATAATATTGTATTTATCAATAGTTTTCAACCATTTTAGAGGTTGTAATAAAATGGAACATAGTGCCTATTCATAAAAATATATCTTTATACATTTCGTTCAATCTTTAAAAGTTATGTTTATATTAATAAACATTTTATTTTTAGGTTTAGTATTAGATGGCTGCATGATATCACTGCCAAAATCATACAGATTTTAAAACAATTACCAGAATTGTAGGAGCGCCATCTATTGATGCTTTTTGAAATCAACTGTCAATACCTACTGGAAAACTCCTCATTGCTGAGCGATTTAGTTCGAATATCTAAATCTTACATTGATTGCCCTTAAAAGCCTAACCTTTTTCGGTCTAAGGAGTTGCCAATCATTATTGTTTATAATTAATCTTATTAAAAGTTGATACTTGTATTGTCCATAACTATTTTATTTTAATCCTACTTCTGAATCCTATTTACTTTCTACAAAATACACCAGTACTCTAAAAGAATTCGGGTTACTAAACTTGACAAAATTAAAGATAGAGCTAGGCTAGTTGTAGTTGTAGTTGTAGCTAGGCTACAAATTTTCTATTTTATAAATGCGCGAGGCCGTGATACGCTGCTGTAAGATTAGCTGAGAAGTAAGCTTTTTTTTATAACACTAAGGTGGCAAACAAGCTTACGGTGGTAAATAGTCACCCCAGCTTATTTGTAATACCAGGGACATAATCACCGCGTTGCCGATCCCGTAAAAAAATAATTCACCCCTTTCATTCCACAACATTAGTGTGCGTGGGACAAAGTTCCTGTATTTGTTCCTGTAGCTGCATAAATTGTACCTTTAATTGCCACAATAAATTGCTAAAAACAAATTTAAAATATAAAAATGTTAATTGCTCCTTGCATAGTCACTGATTTCCAGATCCGCCATTGTTCCAAAACTATAGCGAATTATGAACATTAGAAATTTATGAACGCTTCATTGCCATGAAATTGTCGAGTTATGAATATTTAGCATGAATATTTAAAGAAAATAGCGGCCACTGAAAAGGCATTCGTAATAACGCGATCACAACCTACCAAGTATCAGGATGGGTGCGCTCACCATGTTAGTCTGTTTCTCGGTATTCGCGATCACATACGCTGATAATCCCAGAGACCATTCCACGACCTGGGGTATTAGACAACATTCCGATATCTTATTACATGAAGAGTTGATCGTTGCAAAAGTTACCCCGAGTACACCATCGAATAAAATGGTATACCCACGAAATGGGCAAAACAATCATGTTATAACACAAGTTGTTGCTCGCGATAATTTAAAACAAGGTGGTCAATGTTATCCAAAATTGGAAAAGGGTGGACCAGACTCTTATAATGCGACGGTTTTCATCCAATGGCAAGTTCAGGATGGCATCAAAGAAGAAAAAGAGTTTGTAAACTACGATATCGAAATTTATGGCAGAGTCAATTAAACAAGGCAATAGAGTTGAAACCGTAAACATGCTGCAGTCTTGGTGTTGTATAATTTTCTTTAATTTTTGTAGTTGACGTAATCAATACTCAGGTATGTATTGATTTTTGCTTTGATTATTGGGTGTTCTATAATTTTTTAGGTTTAAATAAAACTTGCCTCATTTGATGAAGACATTTTTATTGCATCTTTATTCCATTATTGCGTGTTCTTTTTAGAGCCGCGATGTTCCATTTCTTAGCTGTACGCATTAAAAAGATGAACCAAAGCGGCTCGGATAGCTGGAAGATCCACGACATAAGGATGAAACGTTCGCTCGGGTCGCGTTTCCCTATGGCGTAAGGAGCCGGTAGTATGAAATCAAGTAACTGATTCAGACACTCTCCGAAATGTAACCTGTAACCCCAAAGGCGCGAAACCGTACGCCGATTCTCAAGGATCTGCAGTTTAGCACCAAGCAATAGCGGGTCACAAATTATCCACTTTGTATGGTTTTCTACCGAATCCAAGGCGGCTAGTTGGCATTTGGCTGATTCCTCTCAGAGGTAGCAGCAGTACTTAATGCAGGATCAGACTCGTGTTTAAGACCCAAGGCTCTTGACAACAGTGCTCGCTTTGGATTCAATGTACTGACCGAAGTTAATATTAATAGATAGCTCAAAATCCAGGTATTTAATATTCTTCACGCCTAATAATTTAGTTGATGATTTTTCTATTAGCGTAATTTGGAAACAATATAGTCTATAATGTTAGATTGTAGCTTTTGGTTTAACAAGAAAACAAAAAACAAAAAGTGAAATACAAATGTTTTCAAAACTTCGTAATACGGGCGAAATACTAAAAATATGTTGTATTTTGCATGCAATATAGCTTTCAGGATTTATGGATAGCACGGACCCAAAACTTGTCGGATCATAAAAAATCCATTTAAAGTTATTTCCAACCCTTGCGCTCGCATGTTTATCGTCAGAGTTGTATTATAACGTACACGAAACACGAGTTGAATAACTCCATATTAGCCTATAAATGAAGAAAAATGGTTCCTAAAGGCAGTCTTGTACCTGTACGAAATTCTAACACTGTTTACAAGCCCGTAGATGGAATTTAGCCGCCAACACTGACACAGTTGGCTCAGCTACTACGAAATCAAAGTCCCACGCCGGGTCTATCAATTTGTGATAAACTCAAAAACTACTAAACGAATAATTGAAAATGTACTAAAACTAAAGGATAATGAACGACATGTGACATATCGACAGATCGACGAAATCCTCAAGTTAAGTGCACCAACTATTCATCGGATTCTTCACGACCATTTGAGAGAATGGAAACTTTGTTCTCTCTGAATACACTTAATGACTGACGTGCTGAAGGAGCAGCGTGTGATCTTGTGAGAATAGAATAGAATGTCTTTATTGCTTAAAATGTGGTATACAATAGGTTCTTAAATATGTATATATATGTGTATAATATGTGATATTTAAAAAAAAATTGAAGACGGTCGATTTAAGTACGTGAACTTGATAGTTTCATGTGATGAAACCTGATTATGATTTTACCCGAAAATTAGCCCAACATATAATGCAAACGTATTGAAATGTTGTTGAAAGGTTGTTAATATGGTCTAGTGAGGTGGCAAGTGTCTTTATCTATCATGTATTTATGTGATTTTGTATAATCTAATGCCCAGGTAGTGACTGTGGTGCTGTTCTGTATGAGCGAACGATACTGTATAAATCTTCTCATGTGTATATTTATTGAATAAATATATCAACATTCTTCTCATGTAAGTGACTTTTTCTGCCTTAAATAAGAATAAGATGTCTTTAAACCGAAACCTGGCTGTATTATTTCGACGTTCCTTCTATATCTCAGAGTAAGTTTTGATCCGTAAAGAAAGGAATGGTTACTGTATTTTTTACTAAGAGAGGAATATGGGCTGCGGTTGTGCTTGATAAACATAAGAATATTTACCTCCTGCACTAGAAGCCTTGTAAAATGACCTACCAAACTCAAGACCCAATACAGATACTTGGCTCTTGATTCAAGATAACGTCACATTGAGCCGGCAAAAGTGCGGACTATTGAAATGAGCTACATTTAAATTGCTCGAATTCCCTCCATCGCCCGCCCCCGTATCGCTCAATATTATTGGTCATATAGACCGTACAAAATGAAGTTAATTTTAATTGACTATAACATTTTGTTATATAGTTCTAAGGTATTTGATGCAATAAAGAGTTTACATACATACATTTTTCCCTCAGCGATTCGAGAGTTGTCGCCGTAGTAAAAGTTGTAGAAAATTAAAAATTCTTTCCAACGACATATCGCTGAACGCTATTGATCATATAGGCTGGGATCCATACATTTCTGCCGGTCCTCCTTTACAGGAAACAAATTAAACACTACCAAACCATGAAACCTCTACGTAAACCGTCGCGTAAACTGACAAAAACGTATCAAATCCGCCTTAAACACCTCTTTTTATACGACACGAAAACCGTAAGACTTTAGAATCTATTATCGACGTTTTAAACTAAATAAGGCCATTTGTGATCGTCTATGGAACCCCACGTTGTGATGTTAGTAACCCTGATACTTTTAGAGTGGAGAAGTATAAACAATATGGAATTAATGAATTTAAATTAAATTGAAATGAAAGAGTTAATTAGATTAAAGTTTAAGTTGCTAAGAATTTTATATCTTAAGTTAGGAATCAGATTCCTAACAGATATTATGTCTAAGGGAAAATAAACATATATGTGGGAGTAAGTGTATAGAAATTAAAGAAATATGAAGAATAAATCCATGTATATTATTGCAAATAACATACTAAAAAGACAGCAACAGATCGAGAGGACATATTTTATTAAATTAAGCAATTTACTTAGAATTAGCAAAATACAGACAAATTCACAATCATTAAAATCGTTATATCTAATGAAAGCAAATAGAACATAGAAATAATACGAATTATACGTTTATTCAAGATTACCTGAGGAAGACAGCTCAGAGCACTGGTGGTGCCGTGTCCACAGTCGGACAACGTCTGACCTGTCGAGAGCGATGGCCGCTTTCTTATATACTGCGGTGTACCCGCATGTGTGGTTTTTAATTTAAGAACACTACCGACATTTTATAAAAATGAAGATAAATAAAATAATAATCTTATTTCCCACACGGCCATACTGACGAGCAGCCTAATTGGCTTGCGATACACTATCTCAAAATTACAATTAAACAAAAATGTGTGTGTAACGTAAGAAACAGATTAAAATGGCAATGCAATGCTTACAGAATATTTATGTTCGAATTATATCGTGACAATTTAATAACTTTAACCTTGACATTAAAGTCATCACAGCCCATAACAGTCCACTGCAAGGCTTAGAGCCTCACCCACAAAAGGGGAGGTTATTGCCATTATCCGCACGCTTGGCAAGCGGATTGGAGTTTGCAGTGCTATAAAATAACAATGGAAAAAGCTGCTGCCCATTTTCCAGTTTACGGAGTCTGTAGATACTCGTATTTTGTCTCGAAAACATTAGTCGCCTTACACGACACTCACGATTGTGAGGGATTGGTGCTATTCTACTCTTCCGGACACTACACGGCCAAGACATGTAAGTACTTAACACAAATGTCATAAATGTTATAATACAAACAATGTTTACAGGATTACTTACTGACGTATCTTTACTCGAGTTACATTTTGACAATTGACTAAATACATAATCAATTTACATCAACTAGCATCAATGTAAAATACAATTAAATTAATTTGTCAAACGTGATTGAAATCATACGCCAAATTGCACGGCAATGACCAAATCACATGATACTAGTGGTCAAATCACAGGACCCTAAATGCCAATTCACATGGCAGTGGCCCAATCACATGGCCTATAATTAAATGCCAAATCACAGGGCAATGGTCAAATCACATAACCTATAATTAAATTCCAAATCACAGGGCAATGGTCAAATCACATGACCTATAGTTAAATGCCAAATCACAGGGCAATGGTCAAATCACATGACCTATAATTAAATGCCAAATCACAGGGCAATGGTCAAATCACATGACCTATAGTTAAATGCCAAATCACAGGGCAATGGTCAAATCACATGACCTATAATTAAATGCCAAATCACAGGGCAATGGTCAAATCACATGACCTACATATGACATTAATTATCCAGTACAACATCGTTGGCCACCGATATATTGTAAAGAATAATTGATGCTCGCTTTATGAAGTCAAATCGGTTAAAAATATTAATTAAATAATTATAGACAAATCGAAATTAATAAACATTGCTAACGTTTTTACTCAGCGAGGTTGATTCGTTCGTCTCTTTTGTAACCCGTAGGTACTTATAGAATCTAGTAGTACCTTTATAATACATAGAAGCTAGTACAGTACTAGCCGTAGTTTTTATAAACTGTACCTATTGTACGTAGATACACTACCTACTTTTAGACTATGCAGTATATTTCCCAATATGAAATTGCTAAAATCGTAAAATAGTAACCAACACGCTTTACTTTACTTTATCAGCTCGTGGTCAGTCCTTCGACCAAACCCACTCAGTACATCGTATACAGAATATCACAAGTAATGCAGTCTATCTGCTATCACAACACGTGATAATAAACACTTGAGTTACATAACAAGTAATCGTCCTAGACAGAAACTAACGTTCACCGTCGAAAACAACACTATCACTGCTGCCCAACATCAAAACTAAATTAAAATTTTAATAATAAGAAGCTCCTGGGCATCCCCAGCAAGCAAAGTTACAAATTTCAATTACGGAGTCGTTAATCTATAACAATGTACCCAAAATAAACCTCTCAGAATAAGTTATAATAAGACCACGCCAAGTTCGCTTATTAAATAAAATCAAATAAAAATCTCCGTATGGCAAGTTTTTAAACGTCATAGAACGTCATTCATAAAAGTCATAACAAACAATTTGATTTCTGTAGGATTGTTTATTTTCGGGAGTTATGAAAAATATTATTAAATAATGAAAAAGAAAGTGCGACTAAAAGTATAAGTTCAAGTCAATAGTGACCAAATAACTGAATGTTTATAAGAAGGAAGGACAGATTATCCCCAGATTATTTGTCCATCCATCAGTCGTCATCTGTGATCAATCTGATGATCAACGTCATAATTATCCATTAGGTAGCAGTTCCGATCCCCGTGATTACATGGAAGCCAACACTGGGGCTTTTTATCGAAATCACATTTTATTAAAGAATATACACTCTACTCTCGTAACCTAGACAAAACAATTGACTAGTCTCCATATTTTTTGTATCTGAATCATCGTAAATCATGTGGGAACTTTCCACACCATTGACCTGTACTCACTACCTACACAAATATACTACCAGTAGTTTGCAATGAAAGCCAGGATCTAAAGCAGCGTCATTAAAGGGCAACCGAGTTTTGCTACTCAGACTTGGTCCGTGGATAACAGAAGCGGAAATTCATTTCCAAATACGTCACTAGCTTCAGGACTCATTAGTAATCAGAGTTAAAATATTACCTATTTTCATTTGTCTACCAGCGCGGTAAAATGATTTCATTCAACTGTGTTAACGTCTCTAAAAATGTATCGTTCTTAACATTACATTACTTTCCAATTTGAATATAAAAATCTCCTTTCTGCCTTCAACAGACATAGGTAACACAGTCCATCGGTTACCACTCTAAAACAACTAAACAAGTAAAGTAATTGTCATAGCTTCTTATCACTATTCGATCGAGTCTACTCTATTTAGACTTTAGGTTATGTTTAAGCTCCCATTTTGAAACGATCTAACAATGTTTGCAACAACGAAGAAGTCCCATATCCATCCGTCTTTTAAGAAATCACAACATTTAAACTTGCATCTACAGTCACAACATTGAGACTTTCGGGGCTCTCAGCCCAATGAGTCACACACACGACTCCCGGGCCACTCCAAGTCAGCCAAATATATCAGGATGTTTGACCTCAACAACAGTTTAGGTACTACTAAACTTGTACTGGCAGAAGGATATGAAATCTCACCATTGCTTACACTGTCTCATCTTACAGGTACAACAACAGAAATCGAAATAGTTACTTGGTATCGGTAATCAAGGAAATTTCAGTACTCGAAGCTAAAGTTAACATTATGTAACCGACTAATTGAGCAATCACCAAAATATGTGGACTTTTTCATGACAACTACCATCTGCTGGCCACGCTCCCATAGGCTCCATCAGCCTCGTACGTAAAACACAATCACCTTCATCCGGTGATGCCACAAGCTTTGAGTAAACAAAACCAACCACATACATCTCAGAAACAGGTCGAACTAAAGTAAGTGACAGGTTTAACTAAGTCATTCAAAACATAATTTAAAATTATCTACCGTGGATCTATTTACATTCCTTTCGATAAAATAATTTTTCATTACTAACAAAATGACTTTTTTTTTTATTCAATGTTGTGGGTAGTTTCAGAATAATCGTATTTTGGCGGTCAACGTTAAAATTATAATAAAATTATACCCTCGTCAAACAAATCATTTTCAATGTTTACTTTTGTGTTCGTATTCGTTTCTAGACAGTAATAATTCACTGTAAAACAAAATTAAAATGTAACTCCGTAATGTTGTGCATAAAAACTTAGGATTTTCTTAATTTTATTCGTTACACGTTCTACGCGGAAACAAATGATTATAAATCGGTTCTAAACTCACTTGAATCAAGTGAACTCGTCACGACTCACCGAATGCTAATTTGCAGTCTGTAGTTTTTGTGGACCCTACGATGTCTGGTCTTGCATCTGGCAGGCACTTGCCACTTCGCGTCGTCAGCATCCAGTTTCCTCAGCCTCAGGCGGTCAGTACGAAAATATCACGATGTAACATGAAAACGAAACACATTGCATTAGAAATATTGTGGGACGTTGGAATCCCACTTCTGATGTGGGAGTAAGTGTATAGAAATTAAAGAAATATGAAGAATAAATCCATGTATATTATTGCAAATAACATACTAAATAGACAGCAACAGATCGAGAGGACATATATTATTAAATTAAGCAATTTACTTAGAATTAGCAAAATACAGACAAATTCACAATCATTAAAATTGTTATATCTAATGAAAGCAAATAGAACATAGAAATAATACGAATTATACGTTTATTCAGGATTACCTGAGGAAGACAGCTCAGAGCACTGGTGGTGCCGTGTCCGCAGTCGGACAACGTCTTACCTGTCGAGAGCGATGGCCGCTTTCTTATATACTGCGGTGTACCCGCATGTGTGGTTTTTAATTTAAGAACACTACCGACATTTTATAAAAATGAAGATAAATAAAATAATAATCTTATTTCCCACATATATTATGTTCAAGTGAAACAAACAGGTTTAGGGAGGGGTAAGCTGCTCCAAAGCCAGATATCTGACTCCAGCATGAACTTCGCTACTCGTAGCCCATGCTTCACTCCGCAGCTTACTATATGAGTCAACCAGTGACGTTCTCATCCTACCCTGATATTTTATTTTATTTAAAAGAGGGCAAAATGGTTAAGGTCTTTGTCATGTCAAGTAGTATTTCGTAATATATCTTGTAGAGGACACAACAACAACAACCAAAGCCTGTGGATCATATCCAGATAATAATTGTAGGTGTAATTAATTCAATTAAGCTTGTAGCTTACTCCAGGTCTCACCACATCATCACCAAAGCTTACTAATGAGCATAATGACTAGTCTCAGGATACACCAAAGGTTTACAACGCATATGCAGGGCCCAATAGACTCGACGATGTAGAAATGGCAACCCAAAAGGCATATAAAGGCGAATACTTCAACAGTGTTCCTTTGACAACAATAAATGGCCCCAATTCAGGACAGCTCAGATATTGGTAGAATAATTTAGAATCGGCAGTTAGCCCTGGAGAGAGTGCTCCATACACAAATGCAGATTATGCATAATAAAGTCTTCAGCTTGTAATATTTCTTCAAATACAGTAATGAATAAGTTCCAGAGAAACATGGTGTTGTTACAAATGGCTAAAGCCACAATATTTTAGTAATAATTAAAGGGAAAGAGATTAAGTCCCATAGGTCTGTCCGTAAGGTAGTGCAGGTATATTTTAGGCTGCCACCGCTCCGGAAATAGAACCTACATGTGAGGAACGAAGCGGCCAACTTCTCACACAGCCAAACATCTCACGGGTACAAAACTCAATTCTTGATATAATGTAAAGACTGCTGTCTTTACATTATATCGGCGAACATAATTATGATTTCAATTGGAAATTCCAAAAGCGTTCGATGTATAACATCAAGTTCTTCATATAAATCTCGCAAGTAAGTAAGTTTATCAAACGATAGTTATCTTTAGTATCGATAAATAGCTCAAGGCCAATTTAAATAAGTTATATAAATAATTAATATTGTAATAAACAACTGGTGATTGAGGCCTGTAACTTCAGGTATTCTCTAATAAATATTTCAAATGCTGGACTCCAATTGGTGTAGGTAAGTAGCTCCATAGTTTATTTCTCTATATAGAATATTATTGATGTTACAAATGAAAGTAAATAATAATTAACTTAAGCAATTCCAACGAACAGATTTGGTCGTATCAAAGTCGTCCCATCGGCTCACCACTAAGTACTAGAATGGTTTTACAAGTCCATGAAATTCAGACAGATTAACTGCTATCTCGCTATATTGGAAGCGAGCTTCCTCAACATCGAAACAACAATCAAGCAGGCCGAAAACTGTACAACGCTACTCTCCTCCTTGGTACCGCATTAACATCGCTGTTTTCGCTATGTGCATTAAATTTGGATTGACGGACTGCTATCCGGACATCTTAAGACCGAAGTCCCTCAATATCACGATAACAACGGTACACCCAAAAGTTTATCTATGCGGACTCCAGCTTTGCTAATACATTTGAGAACCTTTTCGCAACATGCATTAGATTTAGACTGGTCAGCTGCTATCCAGACGTCTCAGGACCGCAATCTATTAACATCGCGATAACTCCAACTCGCCTAAAAATTGACTTGCGCGGACAAAGCTCTAAGATGGCTGATTTTAGGACCTTTTCGCAACATACCTTAGATTCAGATAGGTTAGCTGCTATAGAGATAACTCAAGACCGTGATCTATCCACATCACCATAACACAAACTCACCCATAAATGGATTGTGTAGACTAAGCCCTAAGATACTGGTGTTCCAACAGGACCCCAATCATAAAACCCGATCTGTCACGTATGCTACCCGAAAGAAGTATACTAAATATTATTTTATCAAAATCATGTACCATGCCATCTCTACTAAATATCTTAAAGTAATATCTACGCACTAAAGTTACAAGTAAATAATTTAAGGATTTAAAATCCAAATTACAATGCTCAATGAAGTCGTTCCACTTCTAAAGTATTACATTCCAAACAGCCCTAACCGTTCAAAATAGCGAATTAATAAATGTTCGTTGTAAATTTATTCTCATGATGTGAGAACACATCAACTACTAGCCTACTTGTTTTAATATAAATATTGGCCTACAACTTTATTAATTTACTTAAAGGCAACTAACAAACGCGCTCACTAACATCATCTATACTATATACCAAAAACGCACGCTCCGTCTTTCTCACGTAGGTACATACTGTTTGACGACGAAGGAATCTATGAAATTAATTTCTCGCCATTTAGGGGCGAGGAATTCCGTTCGGACTAGAAAATCTTTAGTACGTCTAACGCACTCACCATCGCTCATCTCTCTCTCTCTATCTCTCTCAAATATATTCCGTTATTACATTGATTTATACGGTAATTGTTTCAATCCTTTTCAATTAATGGATTATAATAACTGTACATAATATAAAACAGAAGCCGTCTTCCGCGTTACTTTTAGATAATTTAGTAAAGGTCAATCTAAGATTGAAGTACGTATAAGGGATTATTAATAACCATATTAACACGCGGCTAACATTTCGGCTAACATTGTGACGCGGCTAAAATTTCATAAAAAGTAAATAAAAAAAACATTTTTAAAGTTTCGATGTTCCGCCCTGAGGATCGAACCCGGGACCATCGGTTGACTCCGCGGTAAAGTCGAACGCTCGCTAGACAAGCAACTTTAACTATTGAACGCGCGGCGAAATATGCTACTACTATTAGATCGGTCGTTTATCAAAAAATTGGGAAGCGAAGGCGAGGGCCTTGCAACCTTGCGTAGAAACACTTGACGAATCCCAGATCCTTTCGTAGCGCCTAAATTCCAAGTCAGACGATCTATGAATGTCACTCAAAAATTCCAGAGAAAGGTACTAGGCAATTACCTAATTCCAATCAGAACAAAAGGTTAATAATGGAATATTATGTAACATCCAGCCGTTTGCTGTCCGAATCAAACGGCCCCAAAGGTCTTCAACCTTAGTAGGACCTGAAAGCATAAGCAAGGGCGGAGTGCAATGCCTTGCCAAGGGGTTCCTGAAACAACAACAAACAATTAGTATTTTTTATCACTGTTCTAGAACACTAACATACCCGGTTATGTACTTTACTGAATCTAACTCAAAACCCGTTATAAAACAACCCCGATTGTTCTTCTTCTACTGCCCCGAAGCTAAAGCTCGAGTGGAAAAACCCCAAATGTATCGAGTACAAGAAAAAGCCCCCATCGAACCTCCACTCCCTTATATATCTACTCCAAAAATCTGTCGATCTTTCGAGAACAAAAACACCACAGCGATCACGCCACCCTGCGTTCCTTCAGCGAAACATGAAAACCCCTCAATCAACGAGTCTCACTCGCGACGTACCTACCTTAACTATCTATGTACTTCTGTGAATATCTTTGAACCCCGATAAATGCATAACTATGTATAAGATACACACATTCTTGTGAAAATCTGTTAACAAATTTGTCTATTTTTCTATACGCCCGATTAAGTTTCAACATAAAACCCAAAAACACGCGTCCGTCCCACCAATGACAAATACATAAGGTGTGGAATTGTAAGCAGAAGAGAAACGGGAAATCATCACTGTCAAATAACCTTCCCTACACAGAGAACAATAATAAATCACCCTCATAAAACGTACATATTTTGATACCAGACATTCTTTTAATCGGTACCTATTGAATGGCATCGAAATGAGATGCATTTACCGTCCTAAAATATGTTTAAATACAGCATGAACTAATCCTCTCTCTATTATGAACAATGACAGAGCTACGGAACCCGGCGGTTTGTCACGACTCGTCCTTGCTTAAATTTCTCTAGTAATCCTCCCTACCACATACGTCATGCAAACTTTTTTTGCCTCTAAGCTTTGTGGCCACAAATTATATTCGTACAGCCATACACATTGGCATGATTTCTTTTGATTTCGCCAAACCTATAAAATTTTACGTATTATAACCAAGATAATTTTAGAACACTCAAATAATAGATAGGTAAACACATTTAAAACATGAGAGAACTGCAGAATAGTTACCATACTCCGCACATAGATGACGTTGTTAACATTAAGCGACCTCGTCAAATCGTATCTATCGAAATCTACAGGTGGCGTTAGTTGCGGAACAGATGGGAATGATGCGCTCTATGGACACCAACTAACAAAATAATCACAGCAGATTATAATTATATTGCTCGTTTCTTTTTCCTCCATTTCTTTGACGTTTATTAGTTACCCTCATTTTGGACGAAGCATGATTGTGAATTAGTTTATGTTGACAGTTGTATTTTTGACATTGTTTTAACGTGACATGTATTTAAATTGCTTTATGATTAATAAATAGTTATTCTAACTACACGTTCTAATACTTTCTAATACTTGCACCATTATATTGCTAATTTCGTAAACTGTGTAATATTAAGTTTGGTCTAGTGGTACCGAGTGTTGCGGCGACGGAAGCTTCGGTTCGATGCCGCCTCAGAATATATTTTTTCCTTTTTTTTGTGTGTCGTAGCAGCGACGAAGTCACCGGTTCGATCCTGCCTTCTGACATTATAATTTTTTTTGTTCGCGTAACGTGACGCGTAATCAACCATGGATAAATTGTGCTCAAAATGTAACAGCTCCATAACTGATTTAACGTGCTCAGTATGCAAAAAATCGTATCATCTGGAACCATGTGTTACTGTATCTAAAAACGATTTTACTAAATGGAAACAGATAAAAGACTTAGCTGGAGATGCTCGGATTGTTTTAATAATGCTGCCTTATTGACATCACCTCAGAACTACGTAACAGAGCGAAGGAAATATAAGCCAAATATTTCGGTTCAGAACTCCTTTCATTCTCTATCTATCGGAAATGAATCAGATTTGGAGGATTCTGACTCTCAATCAATGAACCCAGCGTTGCAAAGAAGCTGCCCTGATTTAAGGGTGAGCCTGTTAAAAGCGAAAATCGAAAAGCTGGAAAAAGCCATAACCGCTTTTAAAGGACAACTAAACTCAGCTGAAAAAGAAAGTCTTAATCTTCTATCGGAAAATCGTGCCCTTGAAACAGAATAAGAAACAAATGGTCGGTTTCGATAGTAGAGTTGAACATCTGAAGGTAATTTGCAGATCAACAACAAAAAAAAGGACACCAAGTAAAACTGTTAGGACATCAACTAGGACAAGGCTTAATTTTGAACAAGGCAAAGGCACCTATTCAATAGACAATGAACTTAAAGAGCCTTTAGAAGATCAGAATAAGCCGCGATGCGTATGTAGTACTCCAAAACCCAGGAATAACAATAATTATGACAAAAGAATAAATATAATTAGTACCAATAAACGAAATAGCGTCCTGTCTATCGCTAAAGAAACACTACAGACACAGAATGATTAACAATTATGTCACTATTTGATGCCAGATAGGGGACTGAAGGACTTGCTTAATGGGCTGGACTCAAAGCTGAAGACTTTTACTATTAACGATTTCTGTGTCATCATTATCGGCGAAGAAGATTTTAAAGTCACTAAAAACTATGAAGAATTAATTCAAGTAACTCGAGAAACATTGCTTAAATTTAGTTATACTAATGTATTAATGTTTGCTCACTTATAAACTGAGTCACTTTAATGTTAATTATTTGTACCTTCAACACCTTATTTTATAATGACGTTACTGCGCATGGGTATGCATACATATTTGACACAAACTCGTACTTACATCTTAATGAAACAGTATTCAATAGTGTTACAGGTTTTCTAAGTAATTCAGAATTGGGTACTTTTTTCAAACACCTAAATAAGGGAGTTAATAGTATTAGGATGTGAGTCAGTAAAAATTTGGGTAGCAGTAAACATTACTCTATAAATAAAAACGCAAATATAAATGAATAACTCGCTTGCTTAATGCCCTTCTTATACAACAAAATATGACACAAACAAATAATATTAAAAATACAATTGACCATATAAATCATGGAAATCAAGTAATATCGGACCCAGCTTGCATAGCTCAAAAATTAAATGATTATTTTGTTAACCTTAATAAACCTGACTATGCACATAAAAATAACTTCAAACTCAGCACGAACAAAAACTGCTCCAGCATGTTTTATGACTCCAGTAGATTTATGTGAATTGAAAAAAGTTGTAAGAAGTTTTAAAAATAAAAAAACTTGTGGCTATGACGGTATTCCAATGCCGTTATTTAGCATTGATTATCTATATAATTTAGTATATATAATTAATTTATCATTTGAGTCAGGCTGTTTCCATGATAACCTCAAAATAGCGATGATTAATCCATTGCATAAAAAAGGCCCAAAAACCGACATGAGTAACTATAGACCAATTGCACTTTTGTCGAGTTTCTTTAAAATATTTGAGAAAGTTATATATAATAGGTTAATTTGCTTTTCGATAAAAATAATATATTAAGTAAAGATCAGTATGGGTTCCGCCAAGGCCGTAATAAAACTTTGGCAACTTTCAATCTCCTTAAACAGATTTGTACAAATATGTGCAATAAAGTACTCTGTGCCGGGTTTTTTATTGACCTCTCAAAGGCATTTGACTGCGTGTGTCAGCTTTGATATATGTCCTACTTATAACTACAGTGTCTTTTATTAGTAAAACCTTTATTTTAGTCATTAGGCTACAGAATAATAAACGAGTGTGAGTATGTATCCAAAACCCCAGTGGAATATATGGACAACGATGATGATGAAGTATCCAAGGCTGATATTTGTGTAGGAGTTTATTAGAAAATATATTATCTAGGATAACGTATGATTCTAGTGGACATCATTTAATCAAACAAAAGCATGTTTTAAAGATATTAGGTATATTGTAATAAGCAATGTAATCCATTATAAAATGAGGTATTTATTTAAACAACATTAGCTGAATTAAACGAGATTTTATAATACAAACAAAGTACCATTTGGCAAACCAATTTTATACAAAATTCTCACCAAATGTTATGACACAATTATCGATCACATAATTAAATATTTATCCTTTAAAATGGGACAGTAGTATTACGTATGATTCAATAAATAAACAGTTATATAAATAAATTAACCAATACAAAATATAAAGCAACAATAATACAATGCAAGTTTGTACTTAACTCTGTGCCGGCTCTAGAGCAAAAGTCCGCCCCAGTCTTTTGACTGGACCTTTATACTACCTTCTAGCCGGAAATGTCAATTCTATTCTCATTTCCGATCTCCTAAATTTACTGATAGATTGATTAGATGTTAATTTAATGTATTATAATACTTTTAACATTATTTAACATTATTATAAATTTATTACATAATTAATTAAGGAAGTTTCTCATAAACAGTACTTAACTGATCAAAGACAAAGAATCGTTCAGAAACACCACACTTCGTTCTAAAGTTGGTAAAATGTTTACAAAAGTATTTTGAAATATTAATTATTACTAATCACGATATTTAATAAAAATTAAAACCTACTAAAATGCCTTATATCTAACACGTGCATCATGGCGTGCTCTTTAAACAGCTAGAACATATTGGAATCAGAGGAAATGTTCTAAAATTAATGGAGTCCTACATGTATAAAAGACAGCAATCCGTAGTCATTGACGCCTACAACAAAGAATCCAAAACCATTGCGCAAATTATCTCTGACTTTGAAACTGTTATATTAGGAGTTCCTCAGGGAAGTATCCTTGGTCCTCTATTTTTTCTCATTTACATTAATGAACTTCCTAGGATTGTCGATCACTTGTGTTTGCTTTATGCCGACGACGCCTCAATTTTTGTGTCGAGTGCAAACTTCAGTCACTCTGAGTTTGAACGCGAGATCAGTGATACATAAGACACGATAAAGGTTTGGTTAGCATCTATTAACTGAAAAATAAATATAGCTAAAACTAAAATAATGACATTTAAAAATTACAATAAGAATACTAATCGTTTAAATGTTGTAAACAATGGACAAGTTATTGAAGAAGTGACTGATACAAATTTTCTTGGCTTGACCATTGACACTTATCTCAATTGGAAAGCACATATAAGTGCTCTCAATAGAAGACTATCAAGTAGCTGTTATGCCTTATCAATCTTAGCAGCCATAGCATCGGCTGAGGTCGCTAAGAGCGCATATTATGGTACCGTTTATCCTTCACTCACCTATGGAGTTATCTTTTGGGGTAACTCTGTAAATGCCCAATAAACTTTTATATTACAGAAGAAATGTATCAGGTTTATTTTTAACATAATAGGTTGGGGAGAAAGTTTATTCGCATTTTATTTGAAAATTCAAGACTGTTTTTAATATAGTTTATTTACATGTAACTAAAGTATGTAGGTACCATTTTGTTTGATAACTTTTTGCCATCTTATAGGTAGGGACATGATCCTATTGCTATAGAAATTTAGGGGCTTCTGATCAAAAAACTGCGTCAAGTAGTTTTGGCAGTCCTCTCGTGATGTTAACCTGACACTGTCTAAAGAATGCTGAAGAGACCGAAACTGGTGGAAATCTGAAGGTGCAAGGTCAGGACTATACGGCGGATGCATTAACACCTCCCAGCCAAACTCTATTAATTTTTGCTGAGTGGTTAAAGATGTGTGAGGTCTAGCGTTATCATGATGAAAAACCACACCCCTTCTGTTGATTAATTTCGGCCGCTTAATCTCAACTTCTTGCTTTAATCTTATCAGTTGTTCGCAGTAGAGTTCTGAATCGATGGTCCTGCCTGGTGGTAACAACTCATAATGAATAATGCCCTTCCAATCCCACCACACACACACAGCATTACCTTGTTGTGAGTTAACCCGGGTTTCGCCACAGTCTGTGAAGCCTGACCGGCCTTTGACCATGACCTTTTTCGCACGTTCTTGTCGTACGTGATCCACTTTTCATCACCAGTTATCAATTTCTTCAAAAATGGTTTGGTTTCATTACGTCGTAATAAATAATCACAAATGAGTACACGGTTCATTAGGTTTCTTTCAGAGAGCTCGTGAGGTACCCAAATATCGAGCTTTTTTGTGTACCCATTTTTTTTCAAATGCGCCAAAACAGTTTTGTGGTCAATTCTACGCTACGCTGTGCTACGCCGTAACTACTGATATGCCGATCTTGCTCCACTTTTTCAAAAATAGCATCCATTTTATCCGTAACAGGGAGACCAGAGCGACGTGCATCTTTGACATCAAAATTTCCGGATTGAAAACGCTTAAACCAAATTTGTGCTACTCTCACAGACACTGCATTAGGTCCATAAACATCGCAAATTTTTTACGCGGCTTGCGTTGCATTTTTACCTTTTTTGTAGCAAAATTCTAAAATATATCTAATATCTTCATTAGATTCACTCATCTTGACGGTAAGAAAAACAAATGAAAATCACGCATTTTCATAATTTGAATTTCTAATTATCTTCTTTAAAATTTATACTTTTAAATGATACCAAAACCAGCCAGGTACAAATAGTATAGCCAAAGAGGTTTTATTACAAGTTCATACATACTATATGCGAAAAGACTTTTTCCCCAACCTAATATATAAAAGGGAATCTCTGCGAAATATATTTAAGAAAAATAATCTACATACATTGACTGGTATTTACATATTTGAAATATGTGTATTTTTATAAAAATAATAATGAATATTTTGTTAAAAAATCAGCACATCGAAGCAACTCACGTAGCAATTACAGCCATAATTATTGTATCCCTAAGTCAAATGGCTCAGTAATTTTTAAAAGTGTTTTTGTCTCTGCTGTAAGAATTTTCAATCGTTTGCCTCTCGACATTAAAATGCTTGATGGCAACGCATTCAAAACTAAATTAAAGGCATGGTTAATTGACAGAGAATTTTATAGTTAAAGTTAATTTTTCAATCTGTGACAATAATTGGATATTATGATTACAATATTACTTGTAATTGAATTAACATAATCTAAATATTGTTATGACATTATTAATTTAATAGTAATGGAAATTGTAACATTATAATATACTATTGTACACCCAAATTTGGGTAAACTTTTATAGTTCTGCTATAAATCAAATACCACCTACAATGTACCTATTACAGTTTTACAATAAATGATTTCTGAGTCGGTTTGCTAACAGGGCGTCAGTTGTTAAAGTTGTTTGCTATCACAAGCGCATGTGTTAGATAGGGTGTATAGAGTGTACAGATCTCGCGTGTGAATTTAAGTATTTAGAAGATATTAATGATGGCGGTCTAGTATTTTATCGAAAACTAAGGGTGGAAAGCTTAATGAAATAAAAATAGGGCACATTAGTTAAATATAAATAGCTATTTATTCCAGACAGGAAAAGCATATTTAAACACACATATTGGATCAAATTAGATAAGTTATTATATCATAGGATAGGCAATCATAGCAAACAAAGTTACATGGGAAATATAACAATATATTCTGAACATAATAATACATGGCAAAATACAAAATCCCTAAAAATGGGACAATAGTATTACGTATGATTCAATCAATAACCGATTATATAGATGAATAAAACTAATACAAAATATAAAGCAACAATAAAACAATGCAAGTTTGTACTTAACTCTGTGCCGGGTCTGGAGCAACAAGCCCCTCCCAGTCTCTCGACTGGGTTTATATAACCAACATTCAAACGGAAGTTAGAAGCCGTTACATTTCAACCAATGACAGCACGTTATAATAATTCTAATTAACTATGAAATATTGTGCAAAGATAATAACCAAATTCATCGAAATAGTTCTTAAAACTATTTTAAATAATTATAAGATACATTAAATATTTGGAAACCAAACTTTTAGTTAATTAGTACTGAATGTGTTCAAAGATTAAACATCGTTCAGGAGTTTCGTACATTCGTTCTGAAACGACTATAATTTTATTTGGCAATATTATTTATAATTAATTACGATAGTTTTACTTTTAAATAACAATTAAAAATAGACTATAATACCATATAATATAACACGGCCATACTGACATGTGCTTCGTTCTCGAAGTACTTAAACATTGTGATGGTACATCAAGTTAAAACAATTATGGAATAAATTGTAAACATAATTAAAAACGTAAACTATTATATTATTATAGTAATCTCATCATATTTCATTACAATGCAGATAAGAATAACATTGATATATCATTTTTATCAATACGAAAAACTACTCAAGTAGGTAAACAAACAATTAGTAAATTCCATTGACGTAGAACATGTTATCACATAAAGTTTACATAGGTTAACCATAAAATTAAAAATGTAAGTTGTGCCTGTTGTATCGTTTATGCTGTGTTATTTCCACGTGTACAACGTGTACATACAAAAGTTTATAAATATTATGTATGTTTTATATTCGTCACATACTTAACTTTTTTAAACCCATATTTGAAAAATAAATAACCGTTTACTGTGCATTTCCGCTTTTTTATAGCATTCCAGCTTTCCTTTTTATTTTGTACCATTATTGATAAATAAATAACCATGTACTTAGCATTTCCGCTTTTTTTTCATTGCATTTTAGCTTGTTTTTTATTTACAATTTTAACTAAGTCCAATAGTTAAGTTATTAAGTCAATGAAATCATCAGTAATGCATGTACGCTTTTTTTAAATTTCATAATTATTATTGTAAACCATCACCGGCATCACCTTTACCCGTGATCCTGATAATATTTTTTGTCACTGGCATCACCTATACCGGTGATCCTGATAAATGTTGACTATATGCCTTAACATGCCAGGCCCAACACTCACTACCTGTGAGGCTGACCGACATCGGGCAAGAAAGTCGACCAAACATAATATATAAACATTAATATAATAAAATTGAATAGGTACGTGTAGTAAATAGAAAATATTAGTGTTTAGTATAAAATATCTTTTGTTTTTGGAAGAATACAGTACTTATCGTATGGTATTGTTTCTTATGTGTGTGTAAATAAATGTTTGTTGTTTTACTTCTGGACTTTGTCACAATATAATATGTAAATGGTACTTATCAGCCAAATATACCATCATAATCCGTTCGGTCAATTCTGACGTTTGATTTTCCAATCACTAACGGTAGCTATCAAATATTTAAATTTTAATCATATGTAGGGGGAAAGTTATAAGTTCGGACGGAAATTTATAAAGTACGGCATACTAACAGTGACGTCATTGTACATTCTACAGTCATATAAATTTGTAAGAAAATTCAAGTAAATGTATTCACCTAGAACTTGCGTTAGACGAAACGATCGCAATGTTAATAAACAGAAACATTTTTCTAAATTCACTATATGTACAAATGGTCCCCACGCTGTGATGGATAAAATGTTCAAGTAATCATATATCCAACAACATAAAAAATCATTAAAAATTTAAATCATTTACCAAAGAAATGAAATCCTTTCTTGTGCAAAAATGCTATTATAATATTGATGAATTTGTTTTAATTACCTCGAATTGAGATAATCCGGATATAGCTATTGTATTATATTATTTATAAAACCGTTTTGAAATTTATGTGAAAAATGACAATACTGCTGATAGAATTAATTGCTAATAACACAATTTTACCAAACAATAAAATTGATATTATGCTCCTGAAGCCTCGTCCGGGATGAAGATGAGAGCGCGTCGTTTGTTTTGTTGTTTTATACATATAAACACCTGTTTTACTCCATTTAACAGCTTTCCATAACAATTATGTCTATTTATTTTCAACGTGTTATGATTTATATTTTACCCCTACCATCAACTGTCAGCTGGTGAGAGACAAGACTTTATAAAGACGGCTCGAGCGCCAGATTCCTCATTGGGTCTCATCTTCACCAGGCAGCCATCAAAGTCCCGGACGAGGCTTCAGGAGCATAATATCAATTTTATTGTTTGGTAAAATTGTGTTATTATGCTCCCTTAGCCTCGTCCGGGATGAAGATGAGATTTGTCTGTTATCGACTGGTGATGGTATCTTGTTAAGTGGGTATTACGGTAGAAAATTGTAAAAATAAAATTACAAATTATTCATATTAACAAATTAATGTAATCATAGTACCATGTATTTTAAGTAAACATTTCAGATTCATGCTAAAGTACTTAACTATATGTGAAGATAGGTACTTCTAATTTAAAAAAAAAAAAAGAATATTCTCATAGAACACATTAATAAGAAATATATTTTTATAAATCAACAATAAATCAGTTAGGTAGACATAAATACCTAAATAGGATGAAATAATCTTGACAAAGATTCATTTTTATCCTGTTTGATTTCTTTCTTATAGTATTTTAGGAAAGTATTTGCCTGTTTCCAATTTCCTTTGGCCATTATTTCATCAATTGGCATATTTTGTAGCCAATTTAAAGAAGCAACCGCGGCTCTAGAACTTCCAGGGGTGGCTTGAATATTGGCACTGGTTAGAACACTCTTAACCCATGATGCGATTACTGTTCTAGAAGCTGGCTTAACAGTACCACATGAAGAGATAAACAACTCTGTAAAAGTGCTTCTTCTTATTTTGCTTAGTTCTACGACTCTACGAATCCAGAAAACTGGGCATATGTTAACATTTTCATTGCATAGTAATTTCCATCCAGATTGTTGGTGATTATCTGAATCAGTTTTGGATCCGAATTTGGGCCAAAATATTGTATGGTCCCCATTATCATAAAAATCTCCCTGGCCCGTGCATAGCAATGTTAAATCATGCACACGTCTGCCAGAGGCTAACAAAAGTAACGTGGCACAACGCCTGTTTGCTTCAAAAAGTGTTATGTTCTGAGTGGAATTATCTTCCAGCCACTTGGTTAAGACCTGAGGATCCCATGTTGGACAATTATTCGTTTTTGGTTTCTCAAGCTTAATGGATTTTAGAACCTGTCTTATCATTATATCCGAACTAAGTTTCTGTTTTAAGTGAGGTTCACAGAAGGTAGAGATCACCGATTTATGGAGCATAATTGTCTTTGGGGACAGATTTTCTTTAAGGTGTAAATGTGCTAAAAATCGTGCTAAATCTGAGCTCTGTGGTTTTGTAGGGACAATACCGTTGTTGGTAGCCCATTCGAACCAGCGCTTCCAAGCTGGCTTGTAGACCGAGAGTGTAGATGGGCGCCAACTTTGAGATAGCAGGTCAATCTCTCTTTGAGACCAATCTTTTAATAAGTCGCCCCACCCTGCACCAACCAAGCCTCCAACATCAGGTCTTCCACGTGCTGAGGTGGCTTGTTCAATGTTGTGTCCACCAACACCTTTGGCAGGTTGGGTATTACTATTGGCTCCCGTAAGGCCCTCCTCATGAGGTCCGCTCTCCAGAAGGTCTTCCTCCACAGAGGGACCACCAGAATGTATTTGCCCCTCGCTGAGTTGAGATGATTTAATACGCGTGGCAACAAGCAAGGCGGGGGAAATACCCATGCCAGACTGAAATTCCAAATGCGACTGAACGCATTGTGAAACTCGGCCTTGCAGTCCCGAATATCGAGAGTGACATACCTTGGTGTCACATGCGTCTTTTGAGAGGCAAAAAGGTCTATTATTGGATACCCCAACCTCCTGAACAGATACGATCTCGCTTCTCGTAAAAGGTGCCACTCTGGAGGGCGCCACCCCCTCGATAAGCGATCTGCGATTCCGTTTAGGGAACCCGGTAGATGCTGAGTTACCAGGGTCACATTGTATTGGTGTGTCAGCTGTAATATTAGACGAGCCTCGTCTAACAGAATCAGTGACCTCGTGCCCCCTTGATTTTTTAGGTAAGATAAGGCTGTCAGATTGTCCGACTGTATCAGTAAGGTCGAGTTTCTGAGTTTGGTTGGGTTGTGTGCAATTGCCATGTAAATGGCATGCAATTCCTTTTGATTGGAATGCCACTTTATTTGATTTGTTGTCCATCTGCCTGACAGGGTTTGGTCGTTCAATATGGCCCCCCAACCATAAGCTGCCGCGTCGGTCACGAGAAAACTCGTAATTTTCGGATAATGCAATGGCGACTTTTCGTGAATTGCCTTCTTCCACCATATCAGTTCTTGAACTACTAATGAGGGAATTGCTAGACTTATTTTCGGACTTTTGCGTAAGTCTCGATTGGAATGTATCTGAATTATCCGACAATGGAGTCTTCCCAACGGGATGACAAAACAAGCGAAGTTGAGGCAACCTAACAATACTTGAGACTGCCGCAATGTCCATTTTCTTGCTGTCAAGATTTGGTCTAGAAGGATAAGGATCTTTTCCCTCTTTTTCAGTGGAAGAGATTTCGAGTTGTCTTGAAGATCCCAATAAATTCCCAGAAATTCTAGGCTGCGGGCAGGAGTAGTGGTTGATTTTTCCATGTTCACTGTCCAGCCCAGCATGTTCAATAAATTTAGTGCATACTGAATACTGGCCAACAGGGCTGACTGCGATTGAGCTGCCAGAAGGAAATCGTCTAAATATACGATGACTCGTATATTTTCCTTTCTTAACTGTTCCGCTACCCAGTTCGTCAAGGACGCGAATATCTTGGGGGCGCATGACAGGCCAAATGGGAGGCACGTCATTTGGTATTCCATATCTTGGTACCTGATCCGCAGAAATCTTCGATGTACTCGGGCAATGGGTACGTGGAAATATGCCTGGGAGAGATCCACTTTTGCAACCCAGTCCCCGGGTTGAAGAAAGTTTGGAACTATCATGTGAGAAATTAACTGAAATTTCATCGGTGTCACAAACTTGTTCAAGTGCTTTAGGTTGAGGATTGGTCGATGAGACCCATCCGATTTCGGAACTAGGAATATTGGTGATAGGAAGCTCGCCGAGCTTTTGCTTTTTTCTAGAACCTGAAGGCTTAATAATTTGGATATTTGTGATGTCATTTCCGGTGATACCGGGGTAGCTAGGTTGTATGACTTTTGATTGGTATAATTCATCAACGGAGGCTTTTTGCAAAACGGAATTTTCATTCCTTGTATTAAATTTAAGCAATATTGTGGTGCCCCTAGCATTTTCCATACATGGTAAAAATCCTTCAGGCAACCGCCGCGAAACATTGTCGGATTTTTTTTTTTTTTTTTTTTTTATGACAAACAAGTCGGGCATTTGACCGCCATCTCACCTGTTGGTAAGTGACGATGCGGCCGAAGATGAAGCATGCCCGTCTTGGAACAGCCTATTCACTCTAGCCTTAAAGGCATCCAGATTATATTGATCAGGGAACACACCCGCAGGCAAAGCGTTCCATTCCTTAGCCGTACGCATTAAAAAGGTCGAGCCAAAGCGGTTCGTGCGGATGGCTGGAAGATCCACGACATAAGGATGAAGCGCTCGCCCGGATCGCGTTTCCCGATGGCGGAAAGGGGCCGGCGGAATGAGGTCATGCAGCTGCTTCGCACACTCTCCGAAATGTAATCTGTAGAAGACCGACAGACGCGCAACCCTACGCCGATGTTCGAGGCTCTGCAGCCTAGCCTTAATCAACATAGTCATTTGTATCGTTTTTGTTTTGGCTCGAATGAAGAGGTTTGCGCTGCGGACTCAAACTTTCTCTTTCTTGAACCAAAGTTTCGGCCCGCCGGACCGTCGCTTTGTTTCCGACCATATCTTTCCTCACGAAATGTCTGATTTGACGTGTTAGGTTTCGAGTTATAATATTTTTTCAGTTTTTGAGGGCATTTGGTCCGTGAACTATAATGTTCACGATTAGCAGCATGTTTGGTAGTTTTATTAAATATTTTTGAGGTACCGCCATTGTCAACAAGAATTTTTTCGAGGTGAATGTTGTCAAATAAATGTGTATTTGATGGAGGTAATTCCTTTAGTTTTTCGGCAACTATAGTATTAGTGCACTGTTTAATAATGTTGTTTCTTCTGTGCTGAATTATACTTGCTCTTCTGCCACAAGTGATTTGTAAAATATCATCATTTACTTTACTAAAGGTATTATCCTCCATGAACAATGTTTTAATTTTGGCAGTAATCGAATCGCCTGTCAATTCGATGCCAGAGTAAGCCCACTCAACTACAGCCTGTAGTCTACTCTGTAAATCAGACCTTTGAGCTACGGCCGCATGCGTAATGGCAGCCAATGTTTGCTCGAACTCGAATTGAAAAGGAGCAGATGTGTCTGCAGGCTTCAACTCTGCATTTGTCTTTAATGCACAGAACCCAGGTGAATATAAATGTGCTTTTTGAGCCTCAAAAAACGGTATATTCATCCAGTCTGGACGCCCAAATTTTTGCAGTGCTGTAATTAGTTCCAGTTCTGCTGGCGAGACTGGTTTAATTTTAGGGTCTTTCTCAGTTAGTACAAGTTCGGTAAAACCAAAACCTTTAGTACTTGGCGCATCAATGGGCTTTTGTGTAGGTATCGTTGTTGCGATGTCCTTGTTAATATTTCCTGCTGGAAAATATTCTGTGGTCTCACCCTGAGGTAACAATACAGAAGGTTCTTGCTGTTCAGCCTGAACAGTGTTAAAAGTATAAACTTGGTCCCCAGCCTGGTGGACCATCGACACATTAGTCGCACTGAAACCTGGATGCATCGCAAGGGGTTCGCTAATAACCGTGTACTCTTGTCCCACTGTTTCCACTAAATCATGGTTGACATAATTTTGGCTATCTACAGTAGCATAAACTTGTTGCAATTGACTGGAAGAAGGTTCTAAATCATGTGCCTGATTTGTAACCGGATAAACCCCTTCCAGGGGCTGTTTTGATGTAGGTTGGTTAAATAAGAAATTGTTAATTGTATTAAGTTGATCTTGAATAGTACCGAGGGTAGTCGACACATCGGGACGACTTTTAGCACGCCGCCGATGTCGTCGCCGCCGATTATATTTATAATTGGGCGAGGAACAAGAACTTTCCGATGATGATGAGCTACTTTCACTCATTTTAGGAAAAAGAAGGTACTCACAATTGCTGGAGGATTCTTTCTTCCAAGATTCACAATAAAAGTATCCTTTGCTAACGAAAGCAAACGACGCAATGAGGAATCTGGCGCTCGAGCCGTCTTTATAAAGTCTTGTCTCTCACCAGCTGACAGTTGATGGTAGGGGTAAAATATAAATCATAACACGTTGAAAATAAATAGACATAATTGTTATGGAAAGCTGTTAAATGGAGTAAAACAGGTGTTTATATGTATAAAACAACAAAACAAACGACGCGCTCTCATCTTCATCCCGGACGAGGCTAAGGGAGCATAATACAGAATGACATCTTACAAATATGTGAATTATTTAATATTTTGTTTATTGTACTGTTTATTAGATACTCTTACTTATTTGCAATGCCCTAACAGGGTGCCATATAAATACATGTAAGCACTACATAATATTGTGAAATCTGTTGGAAAACGGATACGTAATAAATGAAATGAAATAAATAATCTTTCGAAACCAAAATCTTCGTAACCACTGTACTGGTTTTGAAAATTCTTTCATAGCGGTAGATTATCCGAATATAGTTTATGGAAACAGGTAAAGGTATATAGTTTATGATAACAAAGCTAGTTCTTTTTAAAATTGTAAGGGGGTTAATCGACTGTTCATACTTGTTAAACATGGTGTCTTTCTCGGTCCCAAGACGCAGTGCAAAGACCTTTCGCACTTGAAAATATCAGACGAACGTCGGTGGTAGATTTATTTTTTAATTAAGCGCGATCGATTCTATTGTGAACGTAAGTTTGCCTGTTATTGGATGTAAATTTAAGAGTTAAAAATTTTTCATGTAATATTTCAATGTATGAATAAATACAATAAATAAAGGTACCCATTTTTAAAAATATCTTGTCGATGTAGGTACTTTAATAAATAGCTTGAATTGAATATTTATTGTATGGTGACAGTTTGTGGAAATGAAAATGAAGTAAACAAATTAATATTTTGAGTTAAGCCGGGAACCCACCGAACAAAATGTTGTGTTGTCAACATGATGGAAACATTGTGCAACAAAAATACGTATGATAGTATTCTTGAGAGGGAAAACAATTTTTCTTGTAAATTAAGGACAATTGTTAAAACAATACTTTCAGTGGGAAGTGTGGGGCAGGAGATTCAAAAAATTGTCTCAAATATCAACGCAAACATAGTAAAATGTTGGAAAGACGTATGTACAGCATTTCCATTTGGTCAATGATTTTAATATTTTCCAATGTGGGTAACTGGTAGGGTTTTGTTTACATGTTATTTCTTTGTTAAAGGCGGTTGATATCGGTTATTTCTTTTATACGAGGCAAATTAGATGTGTGTTTTTCGTTTTCGTTAATCTATGTCAGACTATTACAAGTAGGTACTAACTTATTAAAGTTACCTATCAAATTGACGGGAATATAAAGGTTACGATTATCGTTAACTTATTATTTAGAAAACTTAGCAAGTATTTGTCGGTCAACCGCACAAAATAGTTTATTTTTTAAACTACCAACAAGAATTGTTGAAAAGCATATATATATAATTTTGTACTGATGGCTTCTATGAAAGGATTTCTCAATATTCGTCTAAAATAATTTCTTACGGAATTAATAGAATTTATAGAGAACTTGACTTGGGTTAACTTTAACCCCTAATGTAAGGGGGTAAAAACGTACTACGAAATTTGTATGGAAAAAAAAACTTTTTAAGATCGAGATAGGTAGTTACTGTCGGTTTCGTGTAGTATGAACATATAACTTAATGAAGTGTAGTGTAACACTGCTGTGAAGTTGTATAATAAAGTGTGTATAATATTCGCACAAATAAATCACATATGCAGTTCATAAAAGTGGCCATTCTCACATCACAGTATCATATTACTGAATCATATTATTATTGGCGTTAAATCATTTTATGCAATGAATAACTAGAAATCCATTTTGAAAATACAACAAAAGTATTGTTATTGAAAAAGAAATTATGCGATTACCGTTTTTAACGGTTTCAGTTGGCATTCACATACTTTTGTATTTAAAATTTAACTTTAATATGGGGAAAATATAGCGTCTATATAGAAAATAAATTAAAATAAAATAAATTTAAACTTATTCTTTCAAATTCTTTCAAACTAGTCAGTATAGTTTAAAGCACGAGTTTCAGGGATTAAGTCGTCCGCGTCTTATGCAGTATTAATGCAGAACCCTTCAGGGTGTTACCTGCTACCGTTTTAGCGATGTCGCTCCCATCGTCGATTTAAACAAGGTGTTCCAGTCTCGCAACGTGATGAAAACAGCACGGCGCTAGTCCAGGTTTAGGTCTCGTTCCGTTCTTCAGAGGGGAAGTCCGTAAGTCGTGCAAGACATCGTAGATTGTAGTGACGATGCCCATTTACTTGTAGAAGGGCCTCGTGTGTTATCTGAAAAATGGAAACAGCACAGTACCATGTTCGCTCGATCATTCCTGACCCTATGGTTGTAAAACACCCGCTACTACTAGCTGTCTTGTAGTATGTAACTCAAAGCAAAACTCTTTTTTTTTCAAGGAAAAACAAATCGATATAAATAGACATCACTAACATTTTTACTCATTGACGTTCATTCATCACACTTTTGTAATAGGTAGGTACTTGTAGGTAGATTGCTCCATCGGCAGGAGTCCAACTCTTAAATTTATGATCCTGATGAAAAGGTACTGCTGTACTAGTCATGCTTATATAACGTGCACGTACACCTGTTAAGCTATAAACTTAGAATAGCAATTTCTCAATAGTTAAAATCATAAAGTAGTATCTATCAATATCCTGTCAGCTCATGTTTTATTCTTTAACCAAACCTGTACTAGGTCCATCGGATATACTTAGTCATAGGTAACACAGTCGATCGGCTACTACACCAAAAAAAACTAAACATAAAAAGTAATTCACATTAACGTTACATAGTGCAAATAACCTAACACAAACCAATTTGGAATTTAACTACTCGTATTTACATTCATTTGGTAAATTATTTCTTACCAACAAAAAATTACAAAGACTTTTTTTTTAATGTTGTAGGCAGCTTTTCAAAATAATTTAAAAAGTATCGACGGTCAAAGTTAAAATTATAATCAAAGCATACCCTCATTAAACAAATAATTTTCAAATTTTACTGTTGTGTTCGTATTCGTTTCTGGACAAGAACTTTAGTTTTAAATCCATTGTAAAATTAATTAAATTGTAATTCTGCCACTAAGTTGGTGCATAGCAACTTAGGACTTTCTCGACTTTCTCAATTTGTTCGTTACACATTTGATGAGAGAAATGAATGAACGACTCACCGATTAAAAACTGTAAACTGTAACTCGTCGAGGACCAAACATCGTAGTCCCGCATCTGCAGGTACTCGCCGTTCCGCGTCGTAAGAAGAATCCAGCTTCCACAGGCTCGTGCGGGCGGAAAGATCACGACGTAACATAAAAAAAATAAGAATGTTAGAAATATTGTAGGACGTTGCGAGTCCTTTATCCCACTTCTGATGTTAGATAGGGTGTATAGAGTGTATAGAATAGTTTTACTTTTAAATAACAATTAAAAATAGACTATAATACCATATAATATAACACATGCATACGGTACCTCTTGGTATTATGAATTTTAAGCCTGTATTTGATAATGACATCCAATGTGAAAGACATACGGTTACCTTTCCAACGCTAGAGATGTAGATACCCAGCTAGTTACCTTTCTAACAAGCATTGTCTTTGTCTGAACTAGTAATCGATAGAGACAGGCGGTATAGACTGAATCTATTCTTGAGTGTATCGATTGCTGTTAATTTTGGAGTTGTTTGGTTATGCAATCTCTGGGTACCGATTCTGGTGTGCAATGCAGTTGTTATTATGTTGCAATGTAACTGTGATGTTACTATAACTACGTCGAGGTATCGATTTAGTCACAGTAACATCGCAGAATCACCCCAGTTAAATTGCAGTTAAATCATAGTTCGATCTTTGACACGTTTTCGTTGACAGAATTGAAGGCAGTTTAGTAAATTTAAATCAAAGACGCAACTTAGTTATTTATTTATTTATTGGAGTACCAACAGCCATATAAAACCATAATGCAACTAAAGTACCAGAAAACGAATTGTGGAAAAGTTCGAACTCATGAAAGTTGCAACTCAACATCCGTCATTTAAATAACAATCACACGTTTGACATGCGATGCAATTGTAATGTTACTACAACTGAGACGATTTCCGTACCAGAATCGAAGCTCTGGCCCTCTGAAGTCCTGCAACGATTGCATTTTATAATAAACTACTTCATTGCCGCCATATACCAATAACCTTTTCTGAATTATGTTGAAAACTAACCGATGCTCTTACTGTAAGGGAAAACATCCTGATAAAACCTGCACATTCTGCCGACTGAATGTGTAACCATGTTAAAAATCTTGTCAGGTTCACAGAGGTCAGATGGCAGTCGCTCCAATGTAATTATCTGATCTGCCAAATCCTGGATCATGGTCTAGGCGAACCCCGGGCTCTCGAGCGCGAGAGCTCAACCGGGACATTTAGATTTAGATTTCATTTATATCCCAAAAGTAAATACAATTTTATTATGATCATATTCGATATGTCAAAAATGTGTGTTCAGTTAGGGATCGTCAAGACATTAACGCCAAGATGATTTTTGATTATTATGAAGAACATAAAGTACATAAAGATTAGGAAACGATATGTAATATATATATAGCATAATAAAAAGTTTATTGGTAAAAGTAGTAGGTATTATTTCCCCTATCACGGGTACGATTTCATATTAGGATATTGCAAAAATCTGTTTCGCATATTTGTTTGGCGTAGTAATAAGTACATTCGTAAACAGATTATTACTTTACCTTATATATAGAGATAATCCGGATATAGCTATTGTATTATATTATTTATAAAACCGTTTTGAAATTTATGTGAAAAATGACAATACTGCTGATAGAATTAATTGCTAATACAGAATGACATCTTACAAATATGTGAATTATTTAATATTTTGTTTATTGTACTGTTTATTAGATACTCTTACTTATTTGCAATGCCCTAACAGGGTGCCATATAAATACATGTAAGCACTACATAATATTGTGAAATCTGTTGGAAAACGGATACGTAATAAATGAAATGAAATAAATAATCTTTCGAAACCAAAATCTTCGTAACCACTGTACTGGTTTTGAAAATTCTTTCATAGCGGTAGATTATCCGAATATAGTTTATGGAAACAGGTAAAGGTATATAGTTTATGATAACAAAGCTAGTTCTTTTTAAAATTGTAAGGGGGTTAATCGACTGTTCATACTTGTTAAACATGGTGTCTTTCTCGGTCCCAAGACGCAGTGCAAAGACCTTTCGCACTTGAAAATATCAGACGAACGTCGGTGGTAGATTTATTTTTTAATTAAGCGCGATCGATTCTATTGTGAACGTAAGTTTGCCTGTTATTGGATGTAAATTTAAGAGTTAAAAATTTTTCATGTAATATTTCAATGTATGAATAAATACAATAAATAAAGGTACCCATTTTTAAAAATATCTTGTCGATGTAGGTACTTTAATAAATAGCTTGAATTGAATATTTATTGTATGGTGACAGTTTGTGGAAATGAAAATGAAGTAAACAAATTAATATTTTGAGTTAAGCCGGGAACCCACCGAACAAAATGTTGTGTTGTCAACATGATGGAAACATTGTGCAACAAAAATACGTATGATAGTATTCTTGAGAGGGAAAACAATTTTTCTTGTAAATTAAGGACAATTGTTAAAACAATACTTTCAGTGGGAAGTGTGGGGCAGGAGATTCAAAAAATTGTCTCAAATATCAACGCAAACATAGTAAAATGTTGGAAAGACGTATGTACAGCATTTCCATTTGGTCAATGATTTTAATATTTTCCAATGTGGGTAACTGGTAGGGTTTTGTTTACATGTTATTTCTTTGTTAAAGGCGGTTGATATCGGTTATTTCTTTTATACGAGGCAAATTAGATGTGTGTTTTTCGTTTTCGTTAATCTATGTCAGACTATTACAAGTAGGTACTAACTTATTAAAGTTACCTATCAAATTGACGGGAATATAAAGGTTACGATTATCGTTAACTTATTATTTAGAAAACTTAGCAAGTATTTGTCGGTCAACCGCACAAAATAGTTTATTTTTTAAACTACCAACAAGAATTGTTGAAAAGCATATATATATAATTTTGTACTGATGGCTTCTATGAAAGGATTTCTCAATATTCGTCTAAAATCATTTCTTACGGAATTAATAGAATTTATAGAGAACTTGACTTGGGTTAACTTTAACCCCTAATGTAAGGGGGTAAAAACGTACTACGAAATTTGTATGGAAAAAAAAACTTTTTAAGATCGAGATAGGTAGTTACTGTCGGTTTCGTGTAGTATGAACATATAACTTAATGAAGTGTAGTGTAACACTGCTGTGAAGTTGTATAATAAAGTGTGTATAATATTCGCACAAATAAATCACATATGCAGTTCATAAAAGTGGCCATTCTCACATCACAGTATCATATTACTGAATCATATTATTATTGGCGTTAAATCATTTTATGCAATGAATAACTAGAAATCCATTTTGAAAATACAACAAAAGTATTGTTATTGAAAAAGAAATTATGCGATTACCGTTTTTAACGGTTTCAGTTGGCATTCACATACTTTTGTATTTAAAATTTAACTTTAATATGGGGAAAATATAGCGTCTATATAGAAAATAAATTAAAATAAAATAAATTTAAACTTATTCTTTCAAACTAGTCAGTATAGTTTAAAGCACGAGTTTCAGGGATTAAGTCGTCCGCGTCTTATGCAGTATTAATGCAGAACCCTTCAGGGTGTTACCTGCTACCGTTTTAGCGATGTCGCTCCCATCGTCGATTTAAACAAGGTGTTCCAGTCTCGCAACGTGATGAAAACAGCACGGCGCTAGTCCAGGTTTAGGTCTCGTTCCGTTCTTCAGAGGGGAAGTCCGTAAGTCGTGCAAGACATCGTAGATTGTAGTGACGATGCCCATTTACTTGTAGAAGGGCCTCGTGTGTTATCTGAAAAATGGAAACAGCACAGTACCATGTTCGCTCGATCATTCCTGACCCTATTATTAGACGTAACATCTGTCACCTGTCACGAAGACGTTTGTCGGGGCGGCAGTCTAGATCGAGAGGCGGGACGAACGGAGGTCGTCGGATAGCTTGTTGTATATTCTGTTGTTTGTACTTAATTTTAATAAAAGTAATTGTATTCCTGATCCTGGTGCATCATTTATTCGGACCCTGACAATAGTCAGAAGTGGGATGACCGTTGGAGAATCGTTGGAGGTATGTAAAACTTTCTATCATATGAGTAGACACACAGTGTTTCCTTTGGACTATGACATGGGATCGTTCAAGAGGTATATTAGAGGTCTCTTCAGAGGCGGGCAACGCATCAGTGACTCCCCTGGTGTTGCTGATGTCCATAGGCGGCGGTGACCACTTTTCATCAGGTGGCCCGCTTGCCTGTTTGTCTGCCGTATAACATAAAGACACTAGATAGGTACTTGGTGAGTTGGTACCTACAATTATTGGTATGACGTGTTTTCCTACTACCTACATAATAATTTAAATAACTATACACCTACGTATACACCTACTACCTGTATTGTGGTAAAAAGATTACCTAGTAGATACCTACCTACCTTCTTTTTGCATGAATGAACAAAACAACCTCAGCGGTAGATAAAATAAAGCATCGGTTTCGTAAGTAGTAGACGGTGCTATTCGCGGTGTAACGTCGGTAAGTAGGTGTAACCCGTGCTGTTGTATGTTGTTTACTACGGGTTATGTTGTGTGGGTTATGTTATCGATGAATACATAACAAAAAGAAATAGCTGCTTACCTATTTTTGTAACTTCCTGCGTTCTTGTCTACCTGAGAATGTCATTTCGACGTGATACATACATACCGGGACAGGGTTGGACTAAGGGTGGCAGATAAATATCTGCAGAATATATTAGTGACCTCTTATTTCAGAAGCCTACTTAACTATCTAATACTATGTTCTTACATATTTACCTACGCTGCGGTAACAAAATCACTCCTTTAATTTATTAAGTAACATAAGTGATTACTTACATTTGCATTCGAAGGGATCTATGTCACATGGACACGAAGCGTAAAACTGAGCCCTGAAGACCATAGGTACCTACTTTTAGCAATCATGTAATTAATAATTAAATGTTTTTGTTTTGTCTTCCCTACCTTCCTACCTACCTTCCAACCTATATTCAATTATTTAACTAATGACTACATATTATCTGAACTCCGAATAGTCCCCACAAAAGCCACAAAATGCCAAAAAGTTTAAGTGATGCTGGTTCAAGGTACACCCCACCACTAGCAACTGACGGGGCTAAAAGGACTTCACGAACACCTAAACGTAGAGTTCGAAATAAAACTAGAAGACATTCCTCAACCCGAGCAAATAGGACTAGGCAAAAACGTCACACGTATCGCAGTCGTTCCCGCTGTCAAGTGTTGTCCTCCTCATCTAGTAGCGATGGCTCTGGTACGGCTGGAAACATACCTACTAATCGAAGACGCCGCGATCGCTGTGTCCAACGGCGTTCTCGTCGGTATCAAAAGTCACCGGTATCTTGGGACAGTTTCGATACGAGTGATGAGAGTAGCTACAAACGCATAACCAAACGTGGCCGTACTCACTCACGTACGAGCGATTCAATAACGACAAGCTTTTGCTCGTCTACTGTAGGAGATCGCTCGCGTTCACGAGTTCGCCCAGAGAAAAAGCGAAAACGTAGAAGGCGTTCACGATCATTTAACGCTGAAAAAGATTTCTTCAAAAATTTCGCTAAATTAGTGAAAGAAAGAGGAAATCATTTTGATGGCGCACATAACGTAATCCCTGAGTTTGACCCTGACGCACATTCACAAAGCGCTGCAGACTGGATTCGTAAGGTGAATGAAACGGCGAAAATTTACAAGTGGAGTGAACGTCAAATAATTTACCACGCCATACCTAAACTGTCGGGTCAAGCAAAAAAATGGTATCAAGGGAGAAGCACTGTGGACTTAAGTTGGAGACAATGGCAGCGTAAAATAATAAAAACCTTCCCTGATGACAGAAACTATGCAGATCGTCTCTCGGAAATGCTTAGCAGGAGAAGTAAGAGAGAAGAAACGCTGGAAGAATACTTTCATGAAAAGGCACGTCTGGTAAAAATGTGCGGTATTACTGGCCGCAATGCGGTAGACTGTATCGTTAGTGGTATCTTCGACAATGGCATAAGACTGAACGCCCAAGGTGCTAGTCTCAATAGACCCTCACAATTATTGAAATATCTGCGACGAATATCCAAACGTAATTATACAGCTTTACGAAAGGACTCGATTATCCCGAAAGTGGAAGTTTCGTATGGTAGAAATACGGACTCTTTCCGACAGAATTCATTTAATAGAGCATCCACGACGAATCGAGATCGATCAAAATTTGTAGTTCAGTGTTATAACTGTCATGAGATGGGGCATACGGCACGCCGGTGCACACGGCCACTGAAGAGATGCGAGAAATGCTCACGCCTAGGCCACGATGCACCGAATTGTAATGCAAACAGTACCACTTACAATACACAGCAAAATAAAAATGACAATAGTGTTCATGGTAAATTAGCGTTAACTGCTGCCCCTAAAAACGTGCTGCAGATAAATTCGACGGATCCAGCGAATGGTAAATATTTTAAACAAATAAAATTGAATAACATTTCATTTTCTGCGTATATAGACTTCGGAAGTCAATGTACGTTATTGCGGGAAGCTGTCGCTAAATCACTAAACATCACGCCAATTAATTTAGGATTACCACTTATAAAGGGTTTTGCATTTGGGAGCATTGTGCCTATTGGAAGGATGTGTGTTACTATATTAGTTGATACCGTAGAAGCTGATATTGAGGCTTACGTAGTCCCGGATCATCTACTCGAAACTGATGTCCTCATTGGGCAGTCCTTAACGGAGTTACCTTCCGTAGTTGCTTACAAAACTAGTACAAATCTCGTTCTCTATTGTGATCGCACGGAATTAGTAAAAATGCCGATATTAAGTAGCGATGAAGTGTCATTTATAGGAATCAAGGCCGTCGAAGTACATACTGAAAACGCGTATACGGGATCACTCTTTGTGCCAGGCAATGCTTGTATGAAGCCCAATAAGGAATACATATTACTACAAGGCGTTTATGCATTCTCGGAAGGAAAGGGGCATTGTTTAATTCTGAACTTAACAGGTGACAATATTAAGCTTGAAAGGTCTAAATTATTAGGACGTGCGGTTAAACTAGGTGACAGTTGTAGGTTCTCCCCATTAATAGGAGAGCTGACTATAAATAATATTTTGAGCGATGAGGCAAAAGAAATAGAAACCAGATATTGTAAGAACACTAATAAGGAGCCCATCACAATGGAAATGTTAAATATAGGCCCAAGAGTTTCAGTGGCGGAAAGGGGTAAACTTCTTGAACTCTTGAATCAATATAGGGACTGTTTTGCGTTTGGCATGGAGGAACTAGGTTCAACAAACATCACGGAAATGACTATCCGCCTAAGCGATGACGCACCAGTAATTTACAGGCCCTACAGGCTACCCTTTTGTGAGCGTGCGAAGGTCAGAGATATGGTGGGAGAACTTCTTGCGAACGGCATAGTACAGGAATCACAATCTGCATACGCTAGTCCAATAGTGCTAGTAAAGAAGAAAAATAATGACCACAGGCTTTGTGTGGATTACCGGGCTTTGAACAAGAAGACCGTGAAGGATAGTTTCCCAATGCCAGTAATCGATGACCAACTGGATCGTCTTAGTGGAAAATCTTACTTCACGAGTTTGGACCTGGCGTCTGGGTACCATCAGATACCCGTAGCAAAGGAGTCCCGACACCTCACAGCTTTTGTTACACCGGACGGCCATTATGAATATACACGGATGCCGTTTGGCCTTGTTAATGCACCGGCGGTGTTTCAAAGCATGATCAATAAGGCTCTTGGATCCAAACGCTTTGAATTAGCCATACCATATTTGGACGATCTCCTATCAACTGGAATTTCATACGAAGAGGCTTATGGTAAACTTGAGGCTATCTTGGAACTCTTACGGGGAGCTAATCTCACGTTAAATTTGAAGAAGTGCTTCTTTTTCCAATCTGAAATTGATTACCTTGGATACGAAATATCTGAGGAAGGACTTCGTCCTGGAAGCAAGAAAATACTAGCGGTATCAGAATTCCCAAAACCAACGAACGTACACCAAGTGCGCCAGTTCGTCGGGCTGGCTAGTTATTTTAGACGTTTTGTCTACAACTTTGCGTCCATTGTAAGGCCGCTTACGAAATTGACTAAGGCTGATGAACCTTGGCATTGGAATAATGAACAAGATGAAGCTTTTCAGATAGTCAAAACCAAACTAGTATGCCGACCTATACTAGCTTTGTATAATCCTGGCTTCATTACGGAAGTTCATTGCGACGCTAGTAAAGTGGGCCTGGGAGGAATTTTACTACAAAAACCTAGTGAAGACGCCGTGTTCAAACCAGTTGCCTATTTTAGTAGACAGACTACCCGAGAAGAATCATTATGGCACTCTTATGAGCTTGAAACGATGGCAGTAGTCTTCTCATTAAAGAAATTCAGGGTATACCTAATTGGTCTACAATTTAAGGTCATAACTGACTGCAATGCTTTGCGGACCACACTAACGAGGCGGGATCTTATACCTAAAATAGCGCGATGGTGGTTGGTACTACAAGAGTACAACTTCACTATTGAGTATAGGCCAGGCCAGAACATGAAGCACGTAGATGCGCTGAGCAGGAATCCTGTGTTACCACCGGATACACAGGACGTACTAGAAGTGTATAATATTACGACGAATGACTGGCTCCACACAGTACAGATGACCGATCCACGGATTAAACACATTAAGACTGTCTTAGAAACTAACGAGGAAGACATTAAAGATATTACTAATAATTACGTCCTACGCGACTCTAAGGTTTACCGGCGAGTAGCATCAAAACTAAAATGGGTTGTTCCTAGTTCAGCACGATGGAGAATATGTCAACTTAATCATGACGAAGCGGGTCATTTTTCTGTTGATAAAACTATAGATAAGATAAAAGCCGACTATTGGTTTCCGAAATTGAACCGCTTCGTCAAGAAATACGTTGATGCTTGCATAAGTTGTGCTTACAATAAAGAAATGTCTGGGAAAAAGACGGGTTTCTTACATCCAATTCCAAAAGTTAATATCATATTCCATACGATACATATGGACCATTTAGGACCCTTTATAAAAAGTAAAAAGGGAAACACATATATCCTTGGCGTAATAGATGGATTCAGTAAGTTCATTTTTGTCAAGGCAGTAAGGAATACTAGGTCTAAAACCACAATAAAAGTATTGGAAGATATTTTCGCAACATTTGGAAGCCCCAAGGTTATAATCTCCGACCAGGGTACCAGCTTCACGTCGGGTGAGTTTAAACAGTTCATCAACTCAATTGGAGCTAAACATATATTGAACGCTGTAGCGACACCGCGAGCTAACGGACAAATCGAGCGGTACAACCGTACTATTCTGAACTCACTGGCAGCGATGAACCACGACCTGGACGAGAGAGACTGGGATACAAATGTTGCAAAACTTCAATGGAACTTAAACAATACTATAAACAAAGCCACAGGCAAATCACCTACTGAAATTGTTTTCGGCCAAAGGATGACAAGTCAAGCAGAGGGTATATTACGTGGGGCACTCGATGGTGAAGAGCAAATTTCAGATGCTGACAGAGACATACTCAGAGAATCGGTTCAAGATAAGATAGCGAAGACACAAGAAAAAATGAAAGAGCAGTTTGACAAAAATAGAGCTCCAACTAAAATATTCAAAGAGGGAGATCTCGTGATGATACCCAACAATAACCCAGAAAAGGGCAAGAGTAAAAAATTAGCACCGAAGTTTCGAGGACCTTTTAAGATTACTAAAGTTCTAGATATGGATAGATACGAAGTATCCAGTATTCAAGGTCATTCCCGTAAACCATACAGAAATATCTTTTCGGCAGATAGATTGAAGAACTGGATTAATATTAATATATCCCCAGTAGTCAGTGAAATTGATGATAGTAGCGAATCAGGTTCGGAATAGATTACACTATAACACCGACACGTACGCGCTTAAATCAATTCCACTTACTTACATTTTATGGCAAAACACTAAACAAGATATAGGTAATATAAAATGGCTTCATAATACATTATTTCAATTATTGAGTCGTATACCGGACCCACAGTAAAAAAAAAACGGAATTAACTTACTTACAAAGAAACTATACCCTATCTCTCCTTAATCCTATCCCAAAATCGTTACAGCATAGGTCCCGTGAATGAAGTCCCAGTATTCGGATGATAAGCTTGGACGGCGGGACGTAAGTCATCGGGTGGCTAATCACACTGCAACTGGCGCAAGCCTTCGGGTGGCTAAATCACACTGCAACTGGCAAAAGCCTTCGGGTGGCTAAAGTATTTGTCAATTGGTGCAAGCTTACGGATGGCGTTACGTATTTGTCTGCTCGTACAAGCCTTCGGGTGGCTAAATACTTACCGGATTAATGAAGAATGACCAGTTATCCGTGCCTTCGGATGGCTAAATGGAGCTGAGTGGTATATGGTTTTAATGATGAACTGTAGGATTATTGATTTGGTGATTAATATAATCAGTGATAATTAAAACAAGATAATAAATTTGTACGGAAAACGGTTGGCACTGTTATGAGTATAAGTCTAATGATTTGGGTTTTATTATGTATACTTACTGATGACTTGTTTTGATCCTCTTTGATGCTATAAGCTATTGTTAGATATTGTTATTTAGAATATGCTTATTTTTAATTAATTGCTTTGAAATTGATTATAGTGAAATGTGATTTACTTCAAATAGAATATTTTTGATATTCACTTCATTTGATCTTTCTATTTGATACATTTAAGCAGCCATTATCACATATTGTCATTTAGCACTTAGGATATGCCTATTATTCTTCAATTAATTGTTTGAAATTGCTTGTAGAGAAACGTTAGCCAAAATATAATTATAGAATGTTTCTGGTATCCATCTCTTTATTTAAGTACATAAAGTATATAAATTAGGTGAGAGGTATAGAGTCATACCACACTGAGAATGGCCGAGCTAGGTCTATTTTACGAAATAAGTCCCATGAAGAGCGGCGCTGTTATCTCTAGCTTAGTTACGTATGTATCAAATGCTTGAACTTGTATTGCTACATCGGGACTTCTTCCTTAAAATTGTATTCTCTTTAGTTTATTGGAATGAGGACATTCCATCAGCAGAATGGCCGTCTATTAGACGTAACATCTGTCACCTGTCACGAAGACGTTTGTCGGGGCGGCAGTCTAGATCGAGAGGCGGGACGAACGGAGGTCGTCGGATAGCTTGTTGTATATTCTGTTGTTTGTACTTAATTTTAATAAAAGTAATTGTATTCCTGATCCTGGTGCATCATTTATTCGGACCCTGACAATACTATGGTTGTAAAACACCCGCTACTACTAGCTGTCTTGTAGTATGTAACTCAAAGCAAAACTCTTTTTTTTTCAAGGAAAAACAAATCGATATAAATAGACATCACTAACATTTTTACTCATTGACGTTCATTCATCACACTTTTGTAATAGGTAGGTACTTGTAGGTAGATTGCTCCATCGGCAGGAGTCCAACTCTTAAATTTATGATCCTGATGAAAAGGTACTGCTGTACTAGTCATGCTTATATAACGTGCACGTACACCTGTTAAGCTATAAACTTAGAATAGCAATTTCTCAATAGTTAAAATCATAAAGTAGTATCTATCAATATCCTGTCAGCTCATGTTTTATTCTTTAACCAAACCTGTACTAGGTCCATCGGATATACTTAGTCATAGGTAACACAGTCGATCGGCTACTACACCAAAAAAAACTAAACATAAAAAGTAATTCACATTAACGTTACATAGTGCAAATAACCTAACACAAACCAATTTGGAATTTAACTACTCGTATTTACATTCATTTGGTAAATTATTTCTTACCAACAAAAAATTACAAAGACTTTTTTTTTAATGTTGTAGGCAGCTTTTCAAAATAATTTAAAAAGTATCGACGGTCAAAGTTAAAATTATAATCAAAGCATACCCTCATTAAACAAATAATTTTCAAATTTTACTGTTGTGTTCGTATTCGTTTCTGGACAAGAACTTTAGTTTTAAATCCATTGTAAAATTAATTAAATTGTAATTCTGCCACTAAGTTGGTGCATAGCAACTTAGGACTTTCTCGACTTTCTCAATTTGTTCGTTACACATTTGATGAGAGAAATGAATGAACGACTCACCGATTAAAAACTGTAAACTGTAACTCGTCGAGGATCAAACATCGTAGTCCCGCATCTGCAGGTACTCGCCGTTCCGCGTCGTAAGAAGAATCCAGCTTCCACAGGCTCGTGCGGGCGGAAAGATCACGACGTAACATAAAAAAAATAAGAATGTTAGAAATATTGTAGGACGTTGCGAGTCCTTTATCCCACTTCTGATGTTAGATAGGGTGTATAGAGTGTATAGAATAGTTTTACTTTTAAATAACAATTAAAAATAGACTATAATACCATATAATATAACACATGCATACGGTACCTCTTGGTATTATGAATTTTAAGCCTGTATTTGATAATGACATCCAATGTGAAAGACATACGGTTACCTTTCCAACGCTAGAGATGTAGATACCCAGCTAGTTACCTTTCTAACAAGCATTGTCTTTGTCTGAACTAGTAATCGATAGAGACAGGCGGTATAGACTGAATCTATTCTTGAGTGTATCGATTGCTGTTAATTTTGGAGTTGTTTGGTTATGCAATCTCTGGGTACCGATTCTGGTGTGCAATGCAGTTGTTATTATGTTGCAATGTAACTGTGATGTTACTATAACTACGTCGAGGTATCGATTTAGTCACAGTAACATCGCAGAATCACCCCAGTTAAATTGCAGTTAAATCATAGTTCGATCTTTGACACGTTTTCGTTGACAGAATTGAAGGCAGTTTAGTAAATTTAAATCAAAGACGCAACTTAGTTATTTATTTATTTATTGGAGTACCAACAGCCATATAAAACCATAATGCAACTAAAGTACCAGAAAACGAATTGTGGAAAAGTTCGAACTCATGAAAGTTGCAACTCAACATCCGTCATTTAAATAACAATCACACGTTTGACATGCGATGCAATTGTAATGTTACTACAACTGAGACGATTTCCGTACCAGAATCGAAGCTCTGGCCCTCTGAAGTCCTGCAACGATTGCATTTTATAATAAACTACTTCATTGCCGCCATATACCAATAACCTTTTCTGAATTATGTTGAAAACTAACCGATGCTCTTACTGTAAGGGAAAACATCCTGATAAAACCTGCACATTCTGCCGACTGAATGTGTAACCATGTTAAAAATCTTGTCAGGTTCACAGAGGTCAGATGGCAGTCGCTCCAATGTAATTATCTGATCTGCCAAATCCTGGATCATGGTCTAGGCGAACCCCGGGCTCTCGAGCGCGAGAGCTCAACCGGGACATTTAGATTTAGATTTCATTTATATCCCAAAAGTAAATACAATTTTATTATGATCATATTCGATATGTCAAAAATGTGTGTTCAGTTAGGGATCGTCAAGACATTAACGCCAAGATGATTTTTGATTATTATGAAGAACATAAAGTACATAAAGATTAGGAAACGATATGTAATATATATATAGCATAATAAAAAGTTTATTGGTAAAAGTAGTAGGTATTATTTCCCCTATCACGGGTACGATTTCATATTAGGATATTGCAAAAATCTGTTTCGCATATTTGTTTGGCGTAGTAATAAGTACATTCGTAAACACATTATTACTTTACCTTTTGTCGTAGAATGACGGAAGCCATATTCGAATAAGACATCCTAATAATTGTCTTAGTATTCTTTACTTTATTTATTTTTTCATGGTTTTATAGTACAAAATTACTATTTCGTGGCGTCCATATTCAATAAATTCTTTATTTATTTATTTATTTATTTAACCATTTACTGTACACAAGATTGTTACAAAAAGTATATTACATAATATAATATACTTTTTTTTTTTTTTTTTTTTTTTTATACTTTTTAATCTTCTTTCTTTCTTTTTACATCAAAACCTTGGGGATTCGCGCATCTAGTATTTAATATTTCGTCAGAATCCTCCACCTGGTGTTAGGTTTTGAGTATGACCTTTTCAGATTCAAAGATTCAAAATATTTATTTGTAAGAGATAGGTATTACAGATGTTTTAATTATCTTCAATAGTTTCTCTATCCTTTGCCCGCATGCTGAGGCAAACAAATCTTTAAATATAATTGTTTCATTTTTCATTTAGTAAATAATAAAATCTTCCATAAATAATAATTTCAATAAATTTAAACTTCAATAAATAAGTTATAAAATAATCAGTAAATAAAACCATGTCATTAAAAATGTCAATTATACCTAACAATTTTCATTAAATAATACGGAAATCAATAATTTAACAATGTCATACAATTTAAATGTCATTAAAATATTCCGTCAATTCATAATATGCCTTATCTACTAAGTAAGAATGTAATTTCTTTTTAAATGTCATAAAATCTGTACATTGGCGTAAGCTAATTGGTAATTTATTATAAATCTTTGGGGCTAGTATGTAAAAACTTTTCTGACAAAGAGTCCATTTTGCATCAACTGATCGTTACGCCTTAAACTTTTTACTTTAGAGAATAAATTCGGATTTCGACGAATGAAAAGCGCCGTTTCGTAAATGTAGATAGATGTTAAAGTTAGGATCTTTAACTGTTTAAAATATTCTTTACAGCTATCTGTACGTTTCAGACCACACATGGCTCTAACACATCTTTTTTGGGCTCTAAATACCTGAATAATGTTCACCGCATTACCCCAGAAAATAACACCGTATCTTAAAGTAGAGGCCACATATCCATGATACGATGATAAAACAGCTTTACGGTTTACTATTTTATTTAGGTTGTAAAGCGCATATGAATAGCTACTTAATTTATTACACACGAACTTTAAATGTGTTTGCCATCGCATATCATTGTCAATATATAGGCCAAGGAATTTTGTTGTGGCAGTTTCTCCTAACTGAATATTATTATATGTAATTTCAGTCTCCAGTTTTTTATTTTTTCTTTGCGCAAATTTCATTATTTTAGTTTTATCTAAATTAATGATTAAGTTATTATTTTCCAACCATTCCGTAATTTTTAAGAGGCTATCATTGATTTCATTTTCATCATTAAATATTACTGTGCTATCATCTGCATATAATATCATTAGGGTGCGTATACAGTTCGGCATATCATTAATATACACCAGAAAAAGTAGAGGCCCCAGTATACTACCCTGTGGTACTCCGTAACGGACTGCTTTAAGTTCAGATTGATAAATCATTTCAGTTTTGGTTATTATGCACACCTTGGTTATGTAAGTTTTTTGCCATCTGTCCTTTAAATACGATTTTATTAAATTATAAGCATTCCTCTAATTCCATAGGTCTCTAATTTGTAGAGAAGAATGTCATGATGTACATAATCAAAAGCCCTAGTCATGTCCATATACATTGCAATTACAGGAAGCCCATTATCCATTCTATTATAAACTACGTCAAGAAAGTCGTATATAGCTAAATCAATGCCTTTACTTTTACGAAACCCATTTTGTTCTTTACATATTAAACCAGATTTCTCAAAATATGTGTAAAGATTTGTGTGAATAATCTTTTCAAAAATCTTTGAAAATATCGGTATTAACGCTAACTGCCTATAATTTTTTATTAAGTTTTTTTGCTCTTTTTTATGCATTGGTTTTACTACAGTAATTTTGAGCTTATCAGGAAAAACACCAGTCTCTATACACAAATTAATAATATAGGACAACACAGGAGAAATTATATCTGATACAAATTTTACTACCTTCGTACATATTTCGTCATAGCCGGTGCTTGTTGTATTTTTTAAATTTTTAATTATGTTCATCACTTCTCGTGGGTCTGTAGGTCTCATGAAAAAAGATTTATGACCATTATTTATGCAGCGGTTTCGAGGAGCTATTTGTTTCACCGGTGTTTTTATTTCATCAATGTAGTAATTGTTGAAACATTGTGCAATACGATAAGGATCCCTAATGTTTTCGTTATTTACCGTAACCTGCTCTATACTATCTTTCGGTAATTGAAGCTTTGTAGAGTTGATAACATTCCATGTAGCTTTTGATTTATTTTTTGCATTCAATATACGATAGTTATTTTGAGACTTCTGTGTTAATTTGATGATTTTGTTGAATTTTCTTGAATATATTTTAAGTCTTCTTGTCTGATGGGTCCTTAGATATACGATAGTTCCATAAAAGTTGCCGTTTTCGTTTACTACACATTTTAATTCCTGTTGTTATCCATTTTGGTCTTACTTTAGTAGAGATTTTTACTTTTTTATTAGGGAAACACATATCATAGAGCAATTTAAATATGTCATAGAAATGATTAAAAGCGTCATTGGCATTATTTGTCATATATACATCATTAAAGCTAATGTTCTCAAGATAATCTTTAAATCTCACCATATTTTCAATACTGTAGTCTCGTTTTGTACAGTACCAATAATTCATAGTGCAAACTTTATTGGTCTGACACGTATAAATTTGTGCTGAATGGTCTGATACTGCTAATTCCAATATTTCGCCTTTGCCACCTCTTATATTATGTATAATATTATAGACACAAGACTGACTGCTTGGTCGTGTCGGTTTATTAATTGAAAACCGTAAATTAAAATGGGCCAAAATCTGTCTAAACTCTGAGGTTGTTTTATTGTTTTTTAAAATGTCAATATTAAAATCTCCGCATATTATTATTTTATTATTATTTTTAAATGTCAAACTATTCACTATGTCATAAAAAATGTCAAAAAAGATTTTAAAAGCTAAGGACGTACTATTATTTGTTGGCACCCTGTAAATACACAATATAATTATTTTATGTTCTACTAATTCAATGGCACAACATTCATTAGATTCAATTACATTATATTTCATAATATATTCTATTGATCTAAATTTCATATTTTGTCTTACTAATATACATGAACCTCCTTTTCTATAATTTCTGAAAAATGAAGCTGCTAATCTATAACCCGGTATTTTTAAATAGTTTACATCATCTGGTAACATATTATGTTCTGTGAAACACAAGACATCGATATATTTATTATCATTCCGTAACTCATCCAAACAAACAGAGTATAATTGTGATTTGTTTAAAAGTCCACTAATATTTTGATGCATTATATACAAATTACTATATACGAAAAAACTGCTCAGATGTTTTCTGTGTGTCCTTAGTCGTCGTACAGTATACTAGGATGTCATTCATTAAACTTTTTAATTGTTCGTAAATTGTATAATATCCTTTATAATTGACAGTGCGTGTTCGGCTAGAGTACATATTCAAGTTATACTCCAGATTTAGATTTGAGTCAATTAAATATGCATATTCGAATTTTATATTATCCTGTTGTATCATTCTATTGAAAGTCTCTACTCTCCAGTTAAACACGCTGAAGTGATGTCCTAACTTGTAAGTAGGTACACTTATAATTATGTTTGTGTGTGTAATTTTTGTAAGAGTATTTCTTATTCGCGCCAATAGATCAATATAGTTTTTCGTTGTCTTAAAATCTTCATCGCCAATCAACAAAACGCAGAAATCATGCTCAGTGAAACTATCCAACTTCGTTTCAATGCCGCTTAGTAGCTGAATTATTCCTCCATTTGGTGTACAGAAGTGACATATTTCATATGTGTTAGATAAATTTCGCCTCATTAACAATGGTACTCTACTGTATTTACAAGTACTAATTATACAGATTTTCTTTCTATTTCCACCCACATCAATTGTTGCTTGTATGTCGTCACTGTGTGAACGTGGCTCCATGCCTTGTTGAGGTGGAGCAATGTTTTTATTTGATCTAGGTGGCGTATTGATGGAGCTTTCTTGTGTAAAATTAAGTGTTTGTTGGCGTAAGTTGTCTATTGTTTTCCTTTTTGTCTTTTTTGTCGAACTAAGGGGGCTAGCTTTACATAGCGCTTTGTACATATTTATTCGTGTTTCCTGTTTTACAATTACTTTTTTCAATGATTGGTTTTCTACGACCATGTTCGTTATTTCGTTTTCGGCTATTTCTAATCTCTTTGTTAGGTCAGAAATCTTTTTTTCTAAGTTTTCTACTCTCACATGGTCATCATACTGTGGACAACTCTTATTCAGAATAGCTGTGCTTGATAAAAACGTAGAGTTTGCACCCTCTTCCTCATCAACCGATAAGCAATCGAACGAATTATTTAAAGGTACATTAGGTATGTTTCTTGTTCGATATGTTACGTTATTATGTGGTGAAGATGGAGAAGAAGTGCTTATTTTCTCCACTGTCGTAACGCTCTTTGTTTTACATTCGTTACATTTCCACGCTGCTCTTTTTTCAGGGTCCATCATATCAAACAGTTTCTTTGTAATGTCTGTGCAGGCCTGATGATATCGATTTTCACAGAACAAACAAGAAAGAAAACGTTTATCTGTTATTTCAATATTGCATTGCTTACAATTCATCTTTGGCGCCATCCCTTGATAATAGTCAGTATCAGTTTTAGATCCTACTAGATCAAGTTGGTTATCGATTTTATTGTTTGTAGGCACAAATGATATGTTTATATCGAGTACTAGTTTTACAACTAGGTTCTAGATGGCGCTGTTCTTTCATTTACTGCCCTCTGGTGGCGAGTAGCCGTATCTTAATATCTGCGTGGACTAGATGTCGTATTCATTGACTTTTACCGCCCTCTTGTGGTGATTAGTTGTATCTTATAGTACCTTACACATTTAATAGATGGCGCTTATTTCACTGATTACGGCCCTCTATTAGTGAGTAGCTGTAGCTATCACCGATATGTAGTTTATTTATTTCATTTTAACCGCATAGTTTAAGTTATTAACGAATATTTATAATATCTATGAGCTTGTAAACATTACCCGCTCACTGAGTCATTCACAGGTTATTAGTGTGTTTATTATATTTACTGATTTTTTGTGTTTATTTTTATGTTGTTCAGTGAAGGTAGATGTCACTTAACGTTGAACTATTCATTAAAGGTTTAATTAAACAAGATTTTAGTCATTGTAGAGGGAGCCATGTACGTAGCTTGTGGGCCTTTACGTAGTTGTGCACATTTACTATAACAGTTTCAGTTCTTTATCACAATGCACTGATGTAAGAAGTCTCTTATTTTACACATATTTTAATCACTGTCCTCCTTCAGTAGACTTAAACCTTTATAATTGTATCACTTTCACATCCAGTCAATGACGTCTAGGTGTATGATATGATAAAACTACTATTAGCACTGATTTTAAATTGAAAAATAACTCGGAGACAATGTTGTTGTTGATGTTTTTTTTTTTTTTTTTTTTTTTTTAGCTTTGTAGTTTTTGAATTCCTTTTCACAAAAACTACAAAGCTCGAATGTACTGGGACCGGTCCATCATCACAGCCAGGATCCTCCTTGTTTATAAGCCCGATATTGTACTGACGGACCGCGTAAAGACGTGTGTATTCTTAGTGTACGTCACCATCCCTTTCGACAAAAACTTCGATTGAGCCGAATCCGGCAATAAGTATCTGGACCTACACAAGTTAACCGATATGTGAAAAGTGATGTCTACTGAGATCATACCAGTTGTAGTCTCAACCAACGGCCTCAACCCAACGTCTCTTCGCGGTCGCCTGAAAAGGTTGGGAATGCGTGATGGGCACTGGCCCATCGAGCAGGTTTGCTGTATAACGCCAGGATTGTCAATTTCTCTCCCTCTATCTGTCTCGGCCTGATCCCTGGTTGGCTTCGACAGCTGAGGATTAATCACCCTTAAATGGAAAGATTGCCAATTGAATTTCCCAATAATCAATTTTAGTTTTTCAGAAGCAGTCGCACAACCTCATTCTGCCATCGGGAAACGCGATCCGATAGAATGCTTCATCCTTATGTGGTAGATCTTCCTATATTACAATTTTCCACATGAGCCGTGTTGGTTCAACCTTTATAATGCGTACGGCTAAGCAATGGAGCACGTTGCCTGCGAGTGTGTTCCCCGTTAGGTATCTGGATGCTTTCAAGGCTAGAGTGAATAGGCTATTTCTAGATAAGCATGCTCCATTTTCTGCCGCATCGTCACTTACCATCAGGTGAGATGGCGGTGAAATGCCTAGCTAGTCTAATAAAAAAAGTTATTTTTAGAAAAAATATATGAAAAACGATCAGTAAAACCGCATGTGACGGTAGGTAGTTCAACATTCCAGTCTGTTGACTGAAGCTAATCTTAAAATATGGGTAGCGTAAAAAATCTTTAATAAAACTTAATTTCTCCCTTGCATAACTATGCAACTACTGATTCGCAGTTCCGCCATTGTACTGACTATGGCTAATTATAAATGTTATTAGTAAATTTTGGACGCTTCATTGTCATAAAATTGTAGAATCGAGTATGTAATGAAAATGGCGGCCTCTAAAATATTATTCGTATAACGCGATCACAACCACTGGCTCTCCAATACATTGGTATACCTATTGAGGTATCAGGATGGGTTCGCTCACTTTGTTAGTTTGTTTCTCGGTGTTGGCGATCACATACGCCGACTATCCCTCCGACAATTCCCAGACCTGGGGTGTTCAAATAGTTAATCATCCATCATCATCATATCAGCCAGAAGACGCCCACTGCTGGGCATAGGCCTCCCCCCGAAATCTCCACATAGGCCGGTCCTGACCTTTGTGACATACATGTCTATACATAAAATGTATAGACAATATTCTTAAGCCATCTCAGTAAAAGAAATTGTATTTGTCACGGGTAGGTTTGTATGAAAGAAAAAATGTATATTGGGGTTGGTGTAAGGTAGGTGTAGGATAGCTGTATGGTAGGTGTAGACTAAGTATAAAAAAACAGAAGGCCGATGGGTCAGTAAAAGTTCTCGAGTGGCGACCACGTACCGGAAGACGCAGCGTGGGTAGGCCTCCTACAAGGTGGACCGACGACCTGGTAAACATCGCAGGTACCAGCTGTATACGGAAGGCACAGGACCGGCCTTTGTGGAGATCTCTGGGAAAGGCCAATGCCCAGCAATAGGCGTCTTTCGGCTGATATGTTGATGATGATGATTATTAACAGCTGTAGTTTCATCTATCGCAATTAAATTATTTCCGGAACTTTATCTATATAATAACAGGCTAGTAGCTGTGTTACATATATATGGGCGTCTGTTAGGGCTCATCTGGTTCCTTAAACTTGAATGTTACCGTGTCAGTTTGATGAGTAATAGTTCTGACTGCTGTAGTTCCTATTACAATTGCCTGAAGATGAGTAATTTGAAACCGGTTGCAATTTAATAAAATTGTATAGTAAAGTGGAACTAGTGTACAAAAAGTGATTTAATTCATACTAAGGAAATATTTATTATTACAATACTAATCAAAATATTCCAATGTTTACCGTTCGGTAATGACAGATGACAGCCAGGATCTAATACGAGCCCTAAACGTCAAGATGACACATTCGGTTTGCGCTCGTGGAACAGGAAGCCACGTGGGGACGTGAATTGCTGACCGACTTGGTTCGAATATCTAAATCTTACATCGATTACCCTTAAAAACCTAACCTATTTCGGTCTAAGGAGTTGCCAATCATTGTTGTTTATAATTAATCTGATATAAAGTTGATACTTGTATTGTCCATAACTATTTTATTTTAACGACCCTGAATCCTAATTCCTACTTCTGAATCCTAAAATACTTTATTTACCTTCTACAAAATACACTAGTACTCTAAAAGAATTCGGGTTACTAGAGATTTAAGTAGGGTAAAATAGACATTCACTTAACAAAATTAAAGATAGAGCTACAAATTTACTATTTTACAAATGCGTGAGGGTCGTCCGTGATACGCTGCTGTAAGATAAGCTGAGAAGTAAGCTTTTTTTTATACCACTAAGGTGGCAAACAAGCTTACGGCCCGCCTGATGTTAAGCAGTCACCCCAGCTTATTTGTTATACCAGGGCCATCATCACCGCGTTGCCGACCCCATAAAAACCTATTTACCCCTTTCTTGAACAACTCCATGTTGTACTTTCCATTGAAAGCCTCTCCAGGTAGATCATTCCACAACCTTAGTGTGCGTGGGAGAAAGTGCCTGTACCTGTTCCTGTAGCTGTATAAGCTGTAGGTACCTTTATTTAATTGCCGCAATAAATTGCAAAAACAAATTTAAAATATAAAAATGTTAATTGCTCCTTGCATAGATTCACTGATTACCAGATCCGCCATTGTTCAGAAACTATAGCGAATTATAAATGTTAGAAATTTATGAACGCTTCATTGTCATGAAATTGTCGAGTTGAGTATTTAAAGAAATGGCGGCCACTGAAAAGGCATTCGTAATAACGCGATCACAACCTACCTAAGTATCAGGATGGGTGCGCTCACTTTGTTAGTCTGTTTTTCGGTGTTCGCGATCACATACGCTGATAATCCCAGCGACCATTCCAGGACCTGGGGTATAACAATACTTCCCAATATCTTATTACATCAAGAGGAGATCACTGGTAAAGTTGCCTTGGGTAAACCATTGAGAAAAGTGGTATACCCACCAACGGGGCAAAACAATTCTCATCTTATAACACAAGTTGTTGCTCGCGATAATTTAAAACAAGGTGGTAAATTTTTTCCAATATTGGTAAACGGACCAGACTCTTATGATGCGACGGTTTTCATCACATGGCTCCTTCAGGATGGCAACAAATATCAAGAAGAGCCTGTAAACTACACTATCAAAATTTTTGGCAGAGTCAATTAAACAAGGCAATGGAGTCGAAACCGTAAACATGCTGCAGTCTTGGTGTTGTATAATGATCTTTAATTTTTGTAGTTGACGTAATCAATACTCGTGTATGTATTGATTTTTGCTTTGATTAATGGGTGTTGTATAATTTTATGGCTTGAAATAAAACTTGCCTCAATTGATTAAGACATTTTTATTGCATCTTTATTCCATCATTGCGTGTTTTTTTCAGAGCCGCCATGTTCCATTTCTTAACTGTACGCATTAAAAAGATGAACCAAAGCGGCTCGTATGTATAGCTGGAAGATCCACGACATAAGGATGAAACGTTCGCTCGGGTCGCGTTACCCTATGGCGTAAGGAGCCGGTAGTATGAAGTCAAGTAACTGATTCAGACACTCTCCGAAATGTAACCTGTAGAAAACCCAAAGGCGCGAAACCGTACGCCGATTCTCAAGGATCTGCAGTTTAGCACCAAGCAATAGCGGGTCACAAATTATCCACTTTGTATGTTTTTCTACCGAATCCAAGGCGGCTAGTTGGCATTTGGCTGATTCCTCCCAGAGGTAGCAGCAGTACTTAATGCAGGATCGGACTTGTGTTTAAGTGAAGTACCACCTGACCTTCGAGAGTAAGCCAAGGCTCTTGACAAATCTTCGCTTTGGATTCAATGTACTGACCGAAGTTAATATTAATAGATAGCTCAAAATCCAGGTATTTAATATTCTTCACGGCTAATAATTTAGTTGATGATTTTTCTATTAGCGTTATTGGGAAACAATATAGTCTATAATGTTAGATCGTAGCTTTTGGTTTAACAAGAAAACAAAAAACAAAAAGTGAAATACAAATGTTTTCAAAACTTCGTAATACGGGCGAAATACTTGAAATATGTTGTATTTTGCATGCAATATAGCTTTCAGGATTTATGGATAGCACGGACCCAAAACTTGTCGGATCATAAAAAATCCATTTGAAGTTATTTCCAACCCTTGCGCTCGCATGTTTATCGTCAGTGTTGTATTATAAGGTATATGAAACACGAGTTGAATACCTCCATATGAGCCTATAAATGAAGAAAAATTGTTCCTTAAGGCAGTCTTGTACCTGTACGAAATTCTAACACTGTTTACAAGCCCGTAGATAGAATTGAGCCGCCTACACTGACACAGTTGGCTCAGCTACTACGTATTATACATCAAAGTCCCACGCCAGGTCTATCTATTTGTGATATACTCAAAAACTACTAAACGGATAATTGAGAATGTACTAAAACTATAGGATAATGAACGACATGTGACATATCGACAGATCGACGAAATCCTCAAGTTAAGTGCACCAACTATTCATCGGATTCTTCACGACCATTTGAAAGTATGGAAACTTTGTTCTCTCTGAATAATATGCTTAATGACTGACGTGCTGAAGGAGCAGCGTGTGACATTGTGATATTTAAAAAACAATTGAAGACGGTCGATCTAAGTACGTGAACTTGATAGTTTCATGTGATGAAACCTGATTATGATTTTACTCGAAACATATAATGCAAACGTATTGAAATGTTGTTGTGAGGTTGTTAATTTGGTCTAGTGAGGTGGCAAGTGTCTTTATCTATCATGTATTTATGTGATTTTGTATAATCTAAGTCCTAGGCCTAGGTGAGGTGACTGAGGTGCTGTTCTGTATGAGCGAACGATACTGTATAAATCTTCTCATGTGTATATTTATTGAATAAATATATCAACATTCTTCTCATGTAAGTGACTTTTTCTGTCTTAAATAAGAATGAGATGTTTTTAAACCGAAACCTGGCTGTATTATTTCGACGTTCCTACTAAATCTCAGAGTAAGTGTAGGTGTTTGAAGATAAGTGAAAATGTTTTGTACGTCACCATCCCTTTCGACAAAAACTTCGATTGAGCCGAATCCGGCAATAAGTATCTGAACCTACACAAGTTAACCGATATGTGAAAAGTGGTGTCTACTGAGATCATACCAGTTGTAGTCTCAACCAACGGCCTCATCCCAACGTCTCTTCGCGGTCGCCTGAAAAGGTTGGGAATGCGTGATGGGCACTGGCCCATCGAGCAGGTTTGCTGTATAACGCCAGGATTGTCAATTTCTCTCCCTCTATCTGTCTCGGCCTGATCCCTGGTTGGCTTCGACTGCTGAGGATTAATCACCCTTAAATGGGAAGAGTGCCAATTGAATTTCCCAATAATCAATTTTAGTTTTTCAGAAGCAGTTGCACAACCTCATTCTGCCATCGGGAAACGCGATCCGAGAGAATGCTTCATCCTAATGTGGTAGATCTTCCTATATTAGAATTATCAACATGAGCCGCTTTGGTTCAACCTTTATAATGCGTACGGCTAAGCAATGGAGCACGTTGCCTGCGAGTGTTCCCTATTAGGTATCTGGATGCTTCCAAGGCTAGAGTGAATAGGCTATTTCTAGATAAGCATTCTCCATCTTCTGCCGCATCCATCAGGAGAAATGGCGGTAAAATGCCTAGCTAGTCTAATAAAAAAAGTTATTTTTAGAAAATATATATGAAAAACTATCAAAAAATATTTAACACTTTGTGTTGTCACTTCATGATGGAACTCCATTATTATGAATTAAATCACTTTTTGTACACTAGTTCCACTTTATTATATAATTTTTATGTACTGAACTATGACTTTTTATGAACTAGTGTACAAAAAGTGATTTAATTCATGAAAAACTATCAGTAAAACCGCATGTGACGGTACGAAGTTCAACATTCCAGTCTCTTGACTGAAGCTAATCTTAAAATATGGGTAGCGTAAAAAATCTTTAAAAATGCAACTACTGATTCGCAGTTCCACCATTGTACTGACTATGGCTAATTATAAATGTTATTAGTAAATTTTAGACGCTTCATTGTCATAAAATTGTATAATCGAGTATGTAAAGAAAATGGCGACCTGGTAAACATCGCAGGTACCAGCTGTATACGGAAGGCACAGGACCGGCCTTTGTGGTGATCTCTGGGAGAGGCCTATGCCCAGCAGTAGGCGTCTTTCGGCTGATATGTTGATGATGATGATTATTAACAGCTGTAGTTTCATCTATCGCAATTAAATTATTTCCGGAACATTATCTATATAATAACCATAGGCATAAAGGAGAACAGGCTTGTAGCTGTGTTACATAATAATGTTGCCACAACACATTTATGTTATTTATGTTATTAAGATAAGACTCATTGCTATGTTACGGGTACAAACCTCCTTGGTTTTTACGTAATTGTAGTAGTATAAGTGTTTATAGAAAATGTAAAAATAATAATAAAAAAATAAAAAAAAATATATATATATGGGCGTCTGTTAGGGCTCATCTGGTTCCTTAAACTTGAATGTTACCGTGTCAGTTTGATGAGTAATAGTTCTGACTGCTGTAATTCCTATTAACTAAGGAAATATTTATTATTACAATACTAATCAGAATATTCCAATGTTTACCGTTCGGTAATGACAGATGACAGCCAGGATCTAATACGAGCCCTAAACGTCAAGATGACACATTCGGTTGGCGCTCGTGGAACAGGAAGCCACGTGGGGACGTGAATTGCTGACCGACTTGGTGCGAATATCTAAATCTTACATCGATTACCCTTAAAAACCTAACCTATTTCGGTCTAAGGAGTTGACAATCATTGTTGTTTATAATTAATCTGATATAAAGTTGATACTTGTATTGTCCATAACTATTTTATTTTAACGACCCTGAATCCTAATTCCTACTTCTGAATCCTAAAATACTTTATTTACCTTCTACAAAATACACTAGTACTCTAAAAGAATTCGGGTTACTAGAGATTTAAGTAGGGTAAAATAGACATTCACTTAACAAATTAAAGATAGAGCTACAAATTTTCTATTTTACAAATGCGTGAGGGTCGTCCGTGATACGCTGCTGTAAGATAAGCTGAGAAGTAAGCTTTTTTTTTATATCACTAAGGTGGCAAACAAGCTTACGGCCCGCCTGATGTTAAGCAGTCACCCCAGCTTATTTGTTATACCAGGGGCATCATCACCGCGTTGCCGACCCCATAAAAACCTATTTACCCCTTTCTTGAGCAACTCCATGTTGTACTTTCCATTGAAAGCCTCTCCAGGTAGAACATTCCACAACCTTAGTGTGCGTGGGAGAAAGTGCCTGTACCTGTTCTTGTAGCTGTATAAGCTGTAGGTACCTTTAATTGCCGCAATAAATTGCAAAAACAAATTAAAAATATAAAAATGTTAATTGCTCCTTGCATAGATTCACTGATTACCAGATCTGCCATTGTTCAGAAACTATAGCGAATTATAAATGTTAGAAATTTATGAACGCTTCATTGTCATGAAATTGTCGAGTTGAGTATTTAAAGAAATGGCGGCCACTGAAAAGGCATTCGTAATAACGCGATCACAACCTACCAAGTATCAGGATGGGTGCGCTCACTTTGTTAGTCTGTTTTTCGGTGTTCGCGATCACATACGCTGATAATCCCAGCGACCATTCCAGGACCTGGGGTATAACAATACTTCCCAATATCTTATTACATCAAGAGGAGATCACTGGTAAAGTTGCCTTGGGTAAACCATCGAGAAAAGTGGTATACCCACCAACGGGGCAAAACAATTCTCATCTTATAACACAAGTTGTTGCTCGCGATAATTTAAAACAAGGTGGTAAATTTTTTCCAACATTGGTAAACGGACCAGACTCTTATGATGCGACGGTTTTCATCACATCGCTCCTTCAGGATGGCAACAAATATCAAGAAGAGCCTGTAAACTACACTATCAAAATTTTTGGCAGAGTCAATTAAACAAGGCAATGGAGTCGAAACCGTAAACATGCTGCAGTCTTGGTGTTGTATAATGATCTTTAATTTTTGTAGTTGACGTAATCAATACTCGTGTATGTATTGATTTTTGCTTTGATTAATGGGTGTTGTATAATTTTATGGCTTGAAATAAAACTTGCCTCAATTGATTAAGACATTTTTATTGCATCTTTATTCCATCATTGCGTGTTTTTTTTAGAGCCGCCATGTTCCATTTCTTAGCTGTACGCATTAAAAAGATAAACCAAAGCGGCTCGTACGGATAGCTGGAAGATCCACGACACTAGGATGAAACGTTCGCTCGGGTCGCGTTTCCCTATGGCGTAAGGAGCCGGCGGAATTAAGTCTAGTAACTGATTCAGACACTCTCCGAAATGTAGAAGACCCAAAGGCGCGAAACCCTACGCCGATTCTCAAGGATCTGCAGTTTAGCACCAATCACTAGCGGGTCACAAATTATCCACTTTGTATGTTTTTCTACCGAATCCAAGGCGGCTAGTTGGCATTTGGCTGATTCCTCCCAGAGGTAGCAGCAGTACTTAATGCAGGATCGGACTTGTGTTTAAGTGAAGTACCACCTGACCTTCGAGAGGAAACCAAGGCTCTTGACAACAGTCTTCGCTTTGGATTCAATGTACTGACCGAAGTTAATATTAATAGATAGCTCAAAATCCAGGTATTTAATATTCTTCACGGCTAATAATTTAGTTGATGATTTTTCTATTAGCGTTATTGGGAAACAATATAGTCTATAATGTTAGATCGTAGCTTTTGGTTTAACAAGAAAACAAAAAACAAAAAGTGAAATACAAATGTTTTCAAAACTTCGTAATACGGGCGAAATACTAAAAATATGTTGTATTTTGCATGCAATATAGCTTTCAGGATTTATGGATAGCACGGACCCAAAACTTGCCGGGTCATAAAAAATCCATTTAAAGTTATTTCCAACCCTTGCGCTCGCATGTTTATCGCCAGAGTTGTATTATAAGGTATACGAAACACGAGTTGAATAACTCCATATGAGCCTATAAATGAAGAAAAATGGTTCCTTAAGGCAGTCTTGTACCTGTACGAAATTCTAACACTGTTTACAGGCCCGTAGATGGAATTTAGCCGCCTACACTGACACAGTTGGCTCAGCTACTACGTATTATACATCAAAGTCCCACGCCGGGTCTATCTATTTGTGATATACTCAAAAACTACTAAACGGATAATTGAGAATGTACTAAAACTATAGGATAATGAACGACATGTGACATATCGACAGATCGACGAAATCCTCAAGTTAAGTGCACCAACTATTCATCGGATTCTTCACGACCATTTGAAAGTATGGAAACTTTGTTCTCTCTGAATAATATGCTTAATGACTGACGTGCTGAAGGAGCAGCGTGTGACATTGTGATATTTAAAAAACAATTGAAGACGGTCGATCTAAGTACGTGAACTTGATAGTTTCATGTGATGAAACCTGATTATGATTTTACTCGAAACATATAATGCAAACGTATTGAAATGTTGTTGTGAGGTTGTTAATTTGGTCTAGTGAGGTGGCAAGTGTCTTTATCTATCATGTATTTATGTGATTTTGTATAATCTAAGTCCTAGGCCTAGGTGAGGTGACTGAGGTGCTGTTCTGTATGAGCGAACGATACTGTATAAATCTTCTCATGTGTATATTTATTGAATAAATATATCAACATTCTTCTCATGTAAGTGACTTTTTCTGTCTTAAATAAGAATGAGATGTTTTTAAACCGAAACCTGGCTGTATTATTTCGACGTTCCTACTAAATCTCAGAGTAAGTGTAGGTGTTTGAAGATAAGTGAAAATGTTTCGATCCGTAATGAAAAGAATGGTTACTGTATTTTTTACTAAGAGAGGAATATGGGCTGCGGTTGTGCTTGATAAACATAAGACTATTTACCTCCTGCACTAGAAGCCTTGTAAAATGACCTACCAAACTCAAGACCCTATACAGATACTTGGCTTTTGATTCAAGATAACGCCCTTACACATCGAGCCGACAAAAGTGCATATTTGCAATGAGCTAGATTTAAATTGCTTGAATACCCTCCATCGCCCGCCCCCATATCGCTCAACGTTATTGGTCATATAGACCGTACAAAATGAAGTTTATTTTAATTACTATAACTTTTTCCACAGCGATTCGAGAGTTGTCGCTGTAATAAAATTTTTAGAAAATTAAAAATCCTTTCCAGCGACATATCGCTGAATGCTATTAAACATATAGGCTGGGATCCATACATTTATGCCGGTTCCCTTTACAGGAAACAAATGAAACACTGCCAAACCTTAAAACCCCTACCTAAAAACAACGTCATAACTGTCGCGTAAACTGACAAAAGCGATTCAAATCCGCCTTAAACACCTCTTTTTATACGACACAAAAATCTACAACTCTCATGACACTCCTTGATCTCATACTCCCTCGGCAAATTCTACAAAGTCCTTGCTACACCCTACCGTCGTGTAAAGTGATAAAAGTACATAAAGTTCGCGGCAAGACGCGTTCCGTGGCCTCGATTTCACGCGCCACTGCACTAAAACGTCTACTCGCTGTCGACAAATTGACTTAAAAGCTTTCCCTGAATGAGTGACGATTACGTATACGGAAGGCTTTGTGCGTTGCGTGCGTTTGTAAACATGCTAATTAGGATAGGCTGATTTAGAGGTCAGATTGTGCAATAAAAGACAGAAAGCTTATTTTATTTTCTGACAGCTAACGTGTAGCGTCCGTATAGATACCGCATACCCACCGTGCCGCATCCGCCCAATCGTCGTGCCGCATCCGCGTACTTACCTATTGTGTGCGCGCCAAGAGGGTAGCCTGCGCGTTTCCTGTCCGATTCCTATGCGGTTACTATGTGGACGTTGGAGACAAATCACCCGTCTGTCGGCGCGAAAATAACATTAGCTTAATATTACACTTGGAAGCCACCGAGATTACTCGTGATAGTATCAATCGTATGCCGGCAGACAGCAACTCTTATATCAAGCTGAGCAGAAATGGGCGAATCGATCACGGAGCCCTGGTGTACCCCAACAGTCATATGGAAGTCCTGGATCATGGTCAAGCCCCCACGCGCGAGAGCAGAACTAGGACATTAACGCCATTATGATTATGATAATAACAGTAACCTTCACCTTGCCCTATGTAAACACGATGTATCATCGTGGGATAGGTATGGATTAGGCACGAGAATAAAACGAATCAGTATTGGCTGGCTCGCTCGCCGCCTCGCGTAAAGATAAAACTGCAATGTGCTCTGGGCCTGGGGGCTCGGAGGCTCGGGGGCATATTTTGACAAAGCCCCATTGGCTCTTTTACGAGCGGACGTAAAATGTGACATCTGTCTTGTAAAAAAGTTTATTCAAATGCCTGCCTTTATTGGGCTGCGGCTCGTTCCCTGACGAGATTTGATTTTGGAACGGGATCCAGGTCGAACAAGGTCGTTTGCCTTGAGAGGGCTGCGTGTAAGTTTTGCTTTAACTATTGCGTTTGCGTCTACGTCGCAATGAGCAGTTTTCCGATAGGTATCTAAAGCATTCCTAACCACTCACTAGATGGCGCCCCGACAATTTTGGTAATTGATAATCGCTTGAAATAGGTTCTTAGCAAACCATTTTAGAGGTTGTAATAATAATGGAACGTAATGCCAACTTCTATAAATATATCTTTTTACACTTCGTTAAATCTTTAGCAGCTATGTTTATTTTTATTTTTAAGTTTAGTTTTAGTTGGCTGCATGAAATCACGGCCACCATCACACAGATAATAAAAAGTTTACCAAAATTGTAGGAGCGCCATCTATTGATGCTTTTTGAAACCAACTATCAATACCTACTAGAAAACTCCTCATTAGTATGCAGAAACAACTTTATTTACGTACCTACCACTAGATGGCGCTATACATTTTTTCTATACTAATATTTACGTAGACGCAAACGCGATAGTAAAGTAAAGTTAACGTAAAACTTACACTCTGCCCTCTGTTTTACTAAAATGCTAACTGTTATAATTTCAAAGTGTCAGCTGAACACAAATATAATATTTAGCACGTAATCTCTACTATAGAGTTCTATGGAGGTAAGTAAATAAAATAAGTACTCATACACTGACGGGCATAAATAACTAGGTCACTTACATAAACGACGATATCAGACGATGATCAGGCGTTGAAAGGTGGTTGAACGCGTGTACAAAATTTTTAACGTAACTATTGTACACGCCTTGTAAAAGTCAACCAAATTTTCTAACAAAGTGATAGCATCGCGTTGGAATTGACATTACTTTTCAAAATGGCGACACTTAGTTCCAGCTTTGGCCGCAGATAAGATTGTTGAGTTATACAAGCCTTATGTCAAGTTACACACCCGTCACCACAAACTTATCTGACCGGTTGACAAAAACTGATACTAAGAGCCGCCAATCAAAATATTATTAGGCGGGAAAACGTCCCGGAGGACGGTAGCCAATTTCTACAATCAAAAGTGGACTGTCCGTCCGTGGGCCTCCCTAGGCATTAAAAAATAGTATAGAAAGCTTCATGAAACAAAAAGTATACAAAAATAAGTTTTATTTTTTACACTAAACATATTTTACTTCGATGAAATACACTACATTATTCCTATGACTTCATAAAGCTATCATGAGTGGTTTATAAAATACCGTCGTTGACAATGTTACAAACTTATCTAACCCGATATTCTTGGTTCTTGGACCCGGTGGCCTAAACTATAACTGGAATAATGGCGGGAAAATGGCGGTGCTTCATTTTGAATGTAATGAGGAGTTTTCCAGTAGGTATTGTCAATTGGTTTCAAAAAGCATCAATAGATGGCGCTCCTACAATTTTGGTAATTTTTTACCAAAAGGTTCAACTAAATGTATTTAAATACAAACCTTTCATATTATCTGTGATTTGCATTGTCTCCATTCTTGATCCTAGTGTCCATGAAACGAATTGACTCAGACCAATTTATGTTTGCTTTGTTTGTAATAATTTATTACAACCTCTAAAATGGTTAAAAACAATATTAACCCATACAATGTACCCAGTTTTTATATCCTCTTTGCTAAGAACCTATTTCAAGCGATTATCAATTACCAAAATTGTCGAGGCGCCATCTAGTGAGTGGTTAGGAATGCTTTAGATACCTATTGGAAAACTGCTCATTGAACTAACACGTCAATGTCAAAAACAGCGCGTAACGTAAAGCCATTCGTTACCGGTTCAGATAGTCAGATCAGTTTTGCTCGTCAGTGTACCAAATTTTACGTGTATTGTGTACCTAAGTCATATGAAAAGTACATAGAACCTAATTAAGTCGACATCAATTTTATATATTCTACTGAGTGGCAAGCTGACATTATCTTTATAACCATATAAATTTAGCTGAATAAACGGAGGTAATTGAACAAATCCCTCAGCTTTGTAAGGAAAGTATACTGTACATAAAGTAAATTAGCTGCCAATCTCAGAGAGGGGAATGAACAGGTCTACTCTCTAACGCTGCTTGAAATAAAATTATCAATTGTTTGCGCCTTCCTACTTGTTAGACACATTGTAACATTATTAGATAGAAAAATTGTATTCAGTATTAAGATTATAATTAACATAATATTATTCTGTGGATTGTTCTTAAACTCGCTTCAGACTCCGGACCAAATAGTTATATTTTTATGTCATACGATAGGCCAACAAACAGACAAGCGGGCCACCTGATGGAAAGTGGTCACCACTGCCTATTGACATTAGCAACACCGAGAGTATCGCCAATGCGTTGCACACCTCTATAACCCGTTACTCTGGCAGCAAAACTCCACTGCCAAAGCCACGGTTTCCCAAATTCCTACCAATTGGAGCACTGGAAACCTTACTCACCGGCTGAAACACAATACTATTTAAAAGAGTATTGTTTAGCTGTGGTGTTCTGTAAGGTGGAGGTACTTCCCCAGTCCGGCGGTTCCAATTCAAACCAGATACCCCGATTTGCCCTACCTCTCTTGAAATTAATATTATCGATAGGTACCTTGAGTCTCAAAGCGCTTTACATCTGTATTTAAAATGGTAATAATATTATACATAATAAGCATTTTCAACAATATTACTGGAAATATTTGATTGTTTATCGGTTTGTTTGTATGTTTGTTAGTAATGGATAAACTCATAAACAATTTAAATTTTTTTTTAATCTATAGAAAAGTTCATTATCAAAAATTTGAGTTCAATAAGTAAATTGCAATACCTAACATTACCCAAGGTATCCATGTTCGCGTAATTATAATTTCAGAACGGCTGCTACAATTGAACTAATTCCTTTTTTGTTGTTTGTTATTGTCAGGGCAACGTTTGTATGTAAGAAAAAAGGTTAGGTAGGTGTAGACCTAAGAGCTAAGACCTAAGTCGTAAGAGTTAGTCGCGCCAGGTGCACTAGTAATTCATAAAAAGTCATTGATACCTAGCGGCACTGGGGATGGAATCCGGTAAATTTGCTTTATTTGTTGACACAAAACTTTCCAGTTTAATCAATCACAAGCACTTAATTTTTCTCTGCCGTGACAAAATAAATATAACAGAACAAAATACCTACCTTATAAATTATTTTACACTATTCAATGACTCCATTCCAATAAGCTATACGTTGCACTGTACACCGACACGACACTCAATCGTGAGATGTGAAGCACCACTTCTGTAATCGGCAGGAAATCTCGCACAAGTAACTGTTATTATCATCTGCGGTTTAGTGGTAACACTCCACGATCCGAACACGGTACCCCGCTGTGTCACTACCGAATAATTTAGTATCGGGGAATTGAAGTGCGTCGTCAATGGAATACCAATATCTTAGTATAGGCAATGCGTTCCGATTGTGGTAGCGAATAGGGAATGGGTTCTGGCTTAATTGATTAATACGAAAACTGTGTTTTCGGGATATACTTAAAAGGTAAGATATACACCCATCCTATTAAATATTCTACTAAATATTCGGAAAGATTATGAAGATAAACGCATGGAACGGTAGCGTCTCGTGACAGCATAAGCTGAGCCAGAGTCCAGTTCCCTTATTGTTATCTTTTTTAGGTTCAGTCCATAGTAGCCCAAAAGTAATTTAGCATATTAAGGCAATAAACGATTTTCTATTCAATTCTACTGTATAAGTGTTGGCTAAATGCTTGTGTTTGGGAAACGTACTGTCATCCAGTTTGGTGAGAATAGTTTTGGCGCAATAAATAATTATTAATTTATTTGTTACGCTTTCGTGTACAAACCGACATCAATGTATGTAAACAGATAATATTTAAAGCCGGATTGCCGTGCGAATTTCGATGGAGTACAATTATATTCAACACCAACCCCTTCCAGTGAGTCTGTCTGTGGCGTCGTAGCTCCCGAAAGGATGAACCGATTTTGATTTTTTTTTTCTTTAAAGTCAATTTAATCGAGATGGTTCCGGGGCTCTATTTTTTAACGGTTTTCAATTTATATTTTCGGCGTGAAAAATTCAAATATTTTAAATTGAATTGGTAACACCGATGCAGCGATCGGTTCTAAAATAGAAACAAGCAGCGTTAGTCATCAAATTTTCGAATAGAAAATAAAAATTGAAAACACTTCGACTGGAGGCGAACTGTTCAAAAATGGCCGCTGAGCTTCGCTTCATTTACATTGGAGTTCATGACATATTTCGGTTAATATCATATTTTATGTGACCCGCACTGGTCCTAGCAAAATAACGACATCCTCTCGTTTGGTAGAGCTTTGTAAAACTCATTTTAATGTGGATGTGGGTAGACAATAAGGCGGCGTTACTCAACCGAATCTAATACACACATGACAGAAGCCCTCAGAAAACCGATATCTGCAAATGAAGTCCCAAATAACTAAGAGAAATAAAACACTCGCATTTCTCGAGACCTATTTTTTGCTCCTCAGTACTACAGAAGGTTGACAGCTACCTTATATTATAAGTACTAGCCACTGCCAGCATTTTCTTCCCTGTCGATATATCACAAAGATATCGTCGGACGTAGCGCCTTAATCTTGCGAAGTAAAAGAAATATTATTCCTAACATATCCTACTGATATTATAAAAGCGAAAGTTTGTACGGATGTTTGTTGGATAATTTAATGAAATTTTGCAATAATGTAACTTACCTATACCTAGCCCAGAATAGCACCTAGATATAATTTATTTCGAAATTAAATGTGGTTCGTGCGGGAACGGGCCCGAAACGTAATAACTGAATTTTAAGCGGGCAAAGTCGCAGGCAAAAGCTATATAGAATAGGCACTTCATAAATGTGTATAAGTTCATATCCAGCAGTGTAGGTACTATTACGGTCCGATACGACATGAGGAGGGACACGAATAAAAATAATACATTATCAATCTGACAAAATTCAAAATTTCTTTATTGATTAGGACATTAAATATCTCTTTCAATCGTCAGAAAGGAGGGGGGTATGAAAGTAGGAAGGAAACACACAATGACACGCTGACCGCCCTATGGCCGTAGATAAACGTATCCCTCGCCAACCACGACCGAACCGTGCTCGACAATGCCAGGCAGAGACGGAACACTATATTATATAATATAGGTATAAGACAGGTAGAAAGAATAGCCTGTAACCTAGACAACCATGCTCCATCTTGGGCAGCATCGGTATTTACCGCTATTTGAGATGGCGGTCAAATGCGTGGCTAGTCTAATATAAAAATGAGTCTTTGAAAACAAAAATAAAAATCGTACAATTTCCACGTACCTTCAGCCGCATCACATTACGGGGCCGCTACAAACATTTTCATTCTCGTCACCGATGTCACAGGCTGTGACGTGACGCGTATTAATTAAGGTTGCAAAAGGCGGTCCTGATTAAATTCCGAGACCGTTCATAATTACAACGTTCGCTAGTGATGTGTTTCCAAGGACTTCCATCAGGAGGACCAGTTTTGGTGCAGGTAATTTTGGACTGTATGATAAGAAAATGTTATATAGATAGATAGATAAACACTTTATACTATAGCTCATAAAACTTAACAGTACCAATCAGTTACAGTAACAAGGAACACATATGAGCAAAGGCGGCCTTATCGCTACAAGCGATCTCTCAATGTTTCTTTAGACATAGACATAGATTTTATTAGGCAATAACTACAATTGTATCAACCAAGTTGTTATATTTTCAATCAATCTTTCACTTTCGCTAACAGTTACAATCTATCTATTTGGGTAGGTATTTGTCAAACCTTACAAGTAATTGAAATCTTAGAAACATTTTTATTAAAAGTTTTTTTTTAATTTAGTATTTTTAATACCTCTGAGGTGGTAAAAGAGCTTACGGGATGCCTGATGGTAAGCAGTCACCGCAGCCTATGGACGTTTGCAATACCAGAGGCATCACCCACGCGTTGCCGACAGCGTATAAAATTTTTCACCTCTTTCTTGAAAAACTCCATGTTGTACTCTCCAGAGAAAACCACTTCAGATAGTTCATTTCACAAGCACATGCGCGGGAGAAAGTTCGAACGAACTCCCTGTCGGAGCTTTCATGAATTAATGAATTTTCATGCTGACATTAAAGATTTATTTCTTAAGTTTCCTTTGTTGTTATATTTTTAATTTGTTCTTTTTTGGTTTTTGAAACCGTGGCCACATTCTACCTGGTACAACACTAAAGGAGTCAGCTGCCCACCCACATGCTTTTACAGTGGCTTTGAAAGCAGCTTACGATCAAAAGCTTCGCCGGATAAGCCTAAATTGTAAACATTAGTTGCTCTACATTAGAATCGAAAATGTTAGGTTACCGCCTCTGCCTTGATTTTCAAACAATCTCTAACAGTAAATACAGGACTAAGGATTTTTTTTTTGGTTTGTCTAAATGAGTATATCAAATATTTTCTTGATGCGTCTGTCTCGAGAAAATACTTTTCATTTGCAAAATGAATCAGAGTAAGTTTGTTAATTATTCCTCTTGCTTTAAATGACCATGAACATTCCTTGACTGAGTTGATAATGTGCCACATTACATAGCGTATACATCGATTATGAAAAATTTCCTATAAAATATAGTTAACTTAAATCAAGAGACTTCAGCGTCACAGCCATATAATACTGAAAAAGTAATAACACCAGGGAAATCGGGGTTACCTATGTGTTTCGTAAGATTAGGAAAGTGACAGTTCACTTAGGAGGTTAAACTTAGGTAAAATTTTCATGTCCAGTGTAGTATATATTGTAGATCTCTGTGTTAGTCTCAAATGGCTAAAGTAGGTATTTATGAGTAGTTTGTACTCAGTTAGAGCTTGAGATGACCCAAGATAACCTTTGTACTTAAACAAGTAGACTTCTTTGAGGAAATGGCGAGTATAAATAGATTGCTTAGATATTAGTGATTCCTTTGTAAGACAGTTCAGACAGTTCGTTTGGTGGTCGTTCTATTTTGGAGCCATTTTGCGCGGACTTTAAATAATTCAAATTAATGAACAGTGAAAGATTTGTTTCTTGTTATTGGTATATCTTTGACTTTTGTTTCGTAAGTCAGGCAGATCAGTAGGCTAATTACAACGCAACGCTGTTGCCAATAATTATCTGATTTGAATGATTGCAATTGTTGCTTTCGCGATAACGTATGATTTATTTAATAGTTTCAGTCAATTGCAATGGAACTTTGTTAGCAACTGTACCCATGAAATCGATTATATGTAATCGCAAAAGTATCAATTTCAATCGTTGAAATCCGAGAATTGTTGGCAACAGCGTTGCGTAATTAGCCTACTGGTAATTACAGTGGAGCGATTGCCATCTAACCACCGTGACCCTCATCATCATCATCACAGCCCGTAACAGTCCACTGCAGGACTTAGGGCCTCTCCCACGAAAGGATCTCTGCCATAATCTCCACGCTTGGCAGGCGGGTTGGAGATCGCAGTGTTTAAATATAACAATGGAAAATGCTGCTGACCATTTTCCAGACTACGGAGACTCTTGATCTTTTGCCTCGAAAACATTAGTCGCCTTGTACGACACCCATTAGTGTAAGGGGTTGGTGCTATTCTACTCTGCCGGACACCACACGGCTATCGAACCGTGACCCTGTTGACACGGAAATGCGCAGGTTTTATCACGATGTTGTTCCACGATGTTTTACCTTAATATTTAGAGGTCACGAGTAGACGAGTAGTAGGTAGGAGGTGGAGAAGAGAGGTAGGGCATAGCGGGGTATCCCGTTCGAATTGGAGAAGCCCGACTGGGGAAGTACCTCCACCATACAGAATACCGCAGCTAAACAATACTCTTTTAAATAGTATTGTGTTTCTGCCGGTGAGTAAAGTTTCCAGTGCTCCATGGGGTGGGGATTTGGGGAACCGTGGCTTAGGCAGTCGAGGGACATTTGCCTTTTTGCTGCCAGAGCAACGTGTTATAGAGGTGGGCAACGCATTTGCAATACTCTTGGTGTTGCTAATGTCTATAGGCAGTGGTGACCACTTTCCATCAGGTGGCCCGCTTGCCTGTTTGCCTACCGTATGTTATAAAAAAAAACCTCATGGCTATGAAACATACAACTTCTCTGAAAAACAATACTAGCCATGGTAACAAACCTGATAATATGTTTAGTGAATGTATACCACTTTGCCACCACAGATTGGCTTTTAAAAAAATTTACGGCTAATATCTTACTCTTAACTCGATATCATAAAAGTAATTTACCTCATACTTAAGTTTTTGATAGTATAAGCTTAAACACATATATATTTAACGACAATTTATATGACTACTAACCATAAATGATATTGAGCCATATAAGTTTTAGGGTACAGTAGTCACACCGCTAATTTCGTTGTTTTATTTCGGGCCTTATAATATTTATGACGCGCTGTTAAAGTTTTTCAGAAACAACATAAATCAAGGACCCAACTGGGCATTCGTAGGTAACTTTCACATTATCTTTTTGCATGAAAATTGGGCGTTGATAATAAAAAAGAATTTATAAAAATTTAAGTATTAAAAGGGTGACCTTTTCATTTACAAATTGTACTTTTGTTTTAAGGAGTGCGGAAATAAAATAAAAACAATTTGTGAACACCTATTGATAGCTTTTCCTATTTTCGTCGGCAACATTTTTAAATGTTTATTGTATTGTCTTAGCAATAAGGGGAGTTGCCGAAAATTGTGACCAAATTCAAACTGGGGTTAAAATGAGTAAATATTGTTATGATTTGCTAATTTATAATATCGCAGCTAAATAATACTCTTTTAAATAGTATTGTGTTTCTGCCGGTGAGTAATTTTCCATTTCTCCATGGGGTGGGGATTTGGGCAACCTTGTCTTTGGCAGTGGAGTGGCATTTGCCTTTTTGCTGCCAGAGCAACGTGTTATAGAGGTGTACAATGCATTGGCGATACTCTTGGTGTTGCTAATGTCCATAGGCAGTGGTGACCTTTTTCCATTAGGTGGCCCGCTTGCCTGTTTGCCTACCATACGACATAAAAAAAAATTGTTTCCTTTTTAAACATTTTTGTTATATGTCATAAACTGTGAGGGCACCGTAGGTTATCCTACGTCATCGAGTACAAGAAAAATTCCACTTGTAGCGATAGCAGACGATTAGGAGACCCACAAACGTCTTGTTCTCACAACCTGGCACAAAAAAATTGTTTTGTGATTGATACACCTACAAACCACAAAACAATTTGTTTTGTGCAAGACATATGGTCTGCCTGAAGGACCTTAGTCGGGTTATGTTCTATAACCCGACTTAGGTCCTTCAGGCCCTCCATTCTTAACCTTTTGCTCATGCAAATGAAAATAGTGTGTTCACTTGCAACCGTTGCCTAGTCGTGGGAAGCCGGCCCCAAACTCTGTGAGGTTAGCCTTGAATAATTCAATAGTGCGCGACAAGTGGTGAGGGTTAAATTACAAGAGGTTGACGAGATTTTCAATAAAGAATGTCTTAGCTTTGGCAAAGTTATAGGGTGTCGTCTGGTCTTGATCATCTGCCACCGCTTTATGAAATGAAATGAAAATATTTTTGAAATGAAAATGATCAATGATTTATGTGATCATACTGGAGATCAATCCTTTACTACATTACACTATTCCTTCTCTACTTCGCCCAGTATTCTGTATAACGCAGCGATGCCTGACCCTAACCTTTCCGTATAAATATGTTTTGGTTTTTACGTGCGGCGTCTACCCTCTGCCGCAGAAAAGCCAATTCTGCTGAGCTTCGTCTGACAGCAGAGGGACCACGTGTAGGTGGGCTTGGGTCCATAAGGTGATGCAATACCTGCATGCGTGCCCCACTGCCAATGAAAATACAAATACATGGATATAATTTTTTTTTTTAAATCTTTTTAACCTACAGAATAACGACAATATGATGGCCCGGCCCTCCCAGGACCTAGCGCGCCAGAGCACAATCGGATATTAACGCCAAGATGATCATCATCATAGAATGGTTGCACAAAAAATGTGAGGTAGATACCCACCTCATAGAACTTCACAATAACCCAAACAGACCCAATTCAGTAAGAGAATTAAAAAATTTTTTGGGTTTTGTGAACATGACAAATATAAAAATGTTAATTTTAACGGGGTTTTTAAACTTGACGAGTAAAGAAAGGTGTTATAAGTTTGGTGTATCTGTTTATATGTGTGTCTGGCCGTGGCATCGTAGCTCCCGCATGAATGGACTAAATTTGATGCAGTTCTTTTTATTTGAAAGCCTGTTAAACGAGATAGTTCTTATTTGTTTCAAATTAAACTCGCGTTCTTTACACATATTATTATATAAGACAGGACTTGCACGCGACATACCTTTTCGATTCGTTTTCCCGACGTTTCGGTAGGGTTACACCCACCGTACATTGGCCAAACTAAACGTTCGATTGCCGAAAGGGTCAAAGAGCCTATAGCTGTAGTAAAAAACCACCAGACGAATAAATCTGCCATAGCAGACCACCTGCTCAACTCTGGCCCAAACCACTGGATAGAACTGCATGCGCCTAATGTCCTCTCCACTGACCGGCAATATCATCCGCGTATGGTTCGGGAAGCGATTGAAATTAAAAAGTACAAAACTTTCAATCGGGAAGATGGATATATAATATAGGATAAGCTTTCAGCGTCGTGGAACCCAGGGGTGAGCAAAATAAATAACCTTAAGGCTCAAGATTTATCGTCGGACGTATCCGTGGACATCGTGAGTGTCGTGTGCCGTGCAGTTCCGAATCAACAACAAATTGACAATTCTATGTGAGGGTAGGAGTCTACCAGCACATCACCGCAGCTGTCACCTCTCCACGGCAGTCGTCTCGTGACCACGGTGGGTGTAACCCTACCGAAACGTCGGGAAAACAAATCGAAAAGCTATGTCGCGTGCAAGTCCCGTCTTATATATTAATATGAGATAGTTTTTTCTAGCTTTTTTCATTGAAATAGGTGGAGCAGCTTACAAAATATTTATGACTCGGTCGGGGTTTTCCGACATTTTTCTGTCGGCTATACCTAGGTTATTTATTATTCATGATAGACGTAACAGTTTGCTTCACTCGTATCTTCAAAAATACATACCACAGTAATATCTATCCGGTTATTACTTGATCCAGGACCCGTATTGGCGCGCTGTCTGAGCGCCAGCAAGTAGAATACCCTTTTTTATACCCAGCTTTGAATCCGAGGTGGCGTTGCGCGTCCTCTTTATGGGCATTATTTCGCCATTGACGCATCCCTGAATACCCAGACTGTTTCTAAGTCGCGTTTGCTTAATAAAAGACTCTGTGAGGATGAGTTTTTCATTGCATCACCCTCCCGCGGTGGCTTTCAAGAATCCTTTCTTAGCTTTTCAGGCCGTAATAATTCTGTCGTCCTTTGTTGTTTTGTTTCGCTTAACGGCCTTGGTATTGCGGCCCTCCGTTTTGATAGTTGTAGCTTCATTACTTTGGCCGTGTACGCTCCTACTAATAGATATTATTTATATGTTGTATTAAATAAAGTTGCTTCCCACTGTCTGTCCCTATGTATCTATGCTTAGACCTTTTAACTACGCACTTTAATGCGGTTTTAAACAATAGATAGAGCAATTCAAGAAGAAGTTATAAGCAAGAAAAAAAGGATAGGTAGGGTAAAGTAAGTGTATGGTAGGTGAAGAGTAATTGTGGGGTAGGTGTAGGGTAGGTGTTGGGTAGGTGTTGGATAGGTGTTGGGTAGGTATTGGCTAGGTGTGGCGTAGGGTAGGGTAGGGTTAGGACGCCACGCGAATGAATTCGCGTCGGGTCCACTAGTGTATGTATGAAAGTTAGTAGCTGTCAGAGATTTCACATATGAAATTCTGTGGTAGTTGGTTGTGATGATGAATGAATGAACGAAATGAATCTTTATTGCTTATACACAAATAACACATAGCAAAAATAAAGAACAAGGAACAAAGGAAAAAGAAAAAGCAACCGGCGGCGTTATTGCTTAAACCCCGGGCTACCCTAGAAAACAAAATTTACTTTGTTTTATTTTATATTTTCTCTTCTATTTTCCCCGTATATCATGTCAAAAGTATTACATATATTTGTTGTACTTGCTATTTTCTTATTATGTTGACAGAAAGTAAGTTGAAAGTTGCAAGACGATTTTTCTTGTTACAGATTTCACTAACGTTGTTATAGAAATTTGGAGGTCTAAAGTGGGAGAAAGTTAAACTCCGTAGACAAATGTAGAATATCAATCGACACACTGAACGAGATTGTTAAAAACGAATACAACTCCACTACCCAACGACAACAAATCAACAGAACGCAATCCTGAGTTTCATGACCCAATATGCGCTCTGTGGCATAATACGCATTCGTTCTATTTATAATAGAAAACGAGTTTCATTGACTTTAATACGAAAACTTTAGAACCACAGAAAGATAATTTAATTTAATCTTATACCTGACGACCTGAGTGGTTCAGTTGGTTAACATGCCAGTCTGGCACGCAGTGGTCCCGGGTTCGATTCCCGGCCGGGCAGAAATTGAAATGATGAATTTTAGTTTACTTGTTGTAAAAAAAAATCATCTTGGCGTTAATGTTCCGGTTGTGCTCTTGCGCACGAGGGCTTGGGGTCCGCGGTGACCTTGATCCAGGATTTAGCAGGTCAGGTAATTACAGTGGAGCAACTGCCATCTGACCTCTATGACCCTGCTACCAGGGGAACCTGACCAGATTGGATCATGGTTACACATCCAGTCGCCTGAATGTGCAGGATTCATCACGATGTTTTCCCTCACCGTCAGAGCATCGGTTAGTATTCAACGAATGTACATAACTCAGAAAACAGTCATTGGTACATGGCCGGAGCGGGATTTGAACCCGGATCCTCTGGCTTACGAGTCTCTAACCGCTCGGCCACCGACGCTCTCTACTTTAATTGTTGTAATGTTACTTTAAGATGTTGTTAAATAAACTAATTCGTACATTTTAATTTCAGTTACGGGTCTGGGTGTTGTATGTATAATAAGTATATATTTTAATAGTTTATCAGTTTGCTAGCACTCATAACATAAGCTTTGCTTACTTTGGGACTAGATGGCGCTGTGTGAATTGTCCAAGCATATTAATTTATTGTCTCTCTCTAGTAAGCCTGCTGGAAAAGCTCTCTTTCTAGAGATAAGCAGTGTCTTATACTTTTGTAAAATAACGTGTATGTTTTATCTTGTGAACAATAAACTGTTAAATAAATATTATTAATATTTGTAGGAAATCTTATGGATAAAAATAATTATTGACAATTTTTATATAAATAAAACGCATCAAGGAATCACATCAGAAATTATCAGAAAAGTATCGTCATCGGAATATAAACATCTTGAATAATCAGAATTAGGTATTCCCATACATATTTTGTCTTACTTCAAAGCCCGTCTTTGCAAATAATAACACTTCTGTTAATACCGCAGAAGGAAAATAAGACAAAACATCTCATGAATAAATTGTTTATGATTGCATAACTTAACTAGGTTTCGCTGTTGGTCTCATTTTGTGTCGTGCTTGTGCCTAGCGTCTGTTTGGATTGCTTGGGAATATGGGCCTTGTTGCCTTCCACGATATGGGTATCCTTTGTATTTGTCATTTAGCGAGAAAGCAAATAAAAAAGCAAAAATTGGTACGAACGTAGGTTTTGGAACAAAGCGTGAAGAATATAATCTTCCCCATTGAGCAAAAATAATATAGTCATCTTGGCGTTAATGTACCGGTTGTGCTTCGCGCACGAGAGCTCGGGTCCGCTTTGACCACGATCCAGAATTCGGCAGATCAGGTAATTACAGTGGAGCGACTTCCATCTGACCTCCGTGCCCTGGTACCAGGGGACCTGATTGGATCATGTTTACAGGTTTAGTTGCCTAAATGTCAGGTTTCATCACGGTGTTTTCCCTCACGGTGAGAGCATCAGTTAGTCTTCATCTAATGTAAATAACTCAGAAAAAAGTCATTGGTACATGGCCCTAGTGGGATTCGGACCTGATACCTCTCGCTTACGAGTCCGATACCGTAATCACTCGGCCACCGACGCTCCTTTTCGAATCTTCCACAGTGGGTATAATCGGGAAAGAGCGTTTTATCTAATAAGATCTTACATATTATTTAAGATCTTACGATGGACAGGGGTTCATTATGTAATTGAAGTCATAATGCTGAACCATTAAAAAGTAATTCAGTTTATATAACCAATTTTTGTTATGACAGTTAACATTCATTTAAAAAAATATTAAGTAGAATACCTAAAAATGTTTGACCTAAGACCAGGATTACTTTCGAAACATCTTCATCGCTTTAGTTTATATACTTTAGTAACTGAATAGGTAGTCCTCTTTCAATTTCAAATATATTTATAATTTTTTTTTAGAAATACACAATTTTTTTGAATATTGTAGAACAGCGTTTAACATTTTAAAACATTCAGAATCAAATATCGAACAGCAACTGAAAAATGAATGCGGAAAATATAGCTCTATGAATTTTATTTCTATCTTTTCTAAAATTTCGCAATTTTTTAAACATTTTTTAAAATTCTTCCTGAAATATTTTATTTGCGATTGCTCCATCGACAAGAGATACACACATATACTTCTACGATATACTTTTATAAATAAAGCGTTATTCATTCATTCCTTGATATAATCATAAAATGACAATGATGTATAAATATTTTATTCCACTGGAGATATAATTTGTTCGTGTTTGTGGTCGTGTGGTGTCCGGCAGAGTAGAATAATACCAACCCATTACACTCGTGGGTGTCGTACAAGACGACTAATGTTTTCGAGGCAAAATATCTAGAGTCTTCATAGGCTGGAAAATGGGTAGCAGCGTTTTCCATCGTTATATTTATAACACTGCGATCTCCAACCCGCCTGCCAAGCGTGGAGATTATGGCAATAATCTCCCCTTTCGTGGGAGAGGTCCTAAGTCCTTCAGTGGACTATCGTGGGCAGTGATGATGAGATATATTTTATCAATATAAATTTATAAAAAATATCTCCATCTGATTTTAAAATAAAATCAGCGCTTGATTTGCTTTAAACCGATAATAAACTCTTCTCATATACTGAGACTAATTACTCGTTGTAATCATATAAGAATCCAACTTAATGTTAAGTGAATACAGGGCTGGCAACTTTTTGCCGACGTACCCGAAACGTTGAACACTTTTTACGCCAGTACACAGCGTCTATTATAATAATGTTCACAATTTTACACCCCTGCTTTAATTTATGGGCGCCATTTTCATAAAACAAATTACATCAACATGGGCCGTAGTTTATGTCGCAGTCAAAGTGCTAAACAGGTACATTTTTACCGGAGAGTGCTGGAAAACATCGGGAGTAATTAAAATCCACTGAATGTGTATTGCATAATAAAAACAGGATTTTAAAATGATGTTGGAAACTGGCTTTTTCCACCAGTAGCCGTTTCAGTAAAAACTTATAACAGTTTTTTACAACATATTTTAAGCACGGACCTGAAAAAATACAAACGCCATTCTGTACAACAGAGAAGTGAAGCAAGCAAGGTACGACAATTTCTTGACAATTTATTTGGTTGCATGTGACCTACGTACGCATAGACATTCACCAGATCTGACAATCTGCCGCCATTTTGTACGTTTATGTACCGCGCTGTCACGCTAGTGACAGTATCCAAGCTGTAACACATACAAATGGGCGGCCATTTTTATGCTTTGCTCGTGATTTTAGAGAGTATCTGTCTTTTTTTTCTGTTCCGTTATTTTTAGATCGTATTATGTGAGGATTTTTAAGGACGTACTGACATCATCTTCAATATCTACGATCCACTGCTGGATTCAAACCTGCTCCATATTAATTCGCCATGATCTCACTTAGATTGGAGATTACAGATTTAATCACAAACGATCATTTGATCCCATTAAAACACACACAAAAGAAAAAGCTATCTCCCATTTTCTTGCCTATGTAGCCCCTAGTTCAAAATCGAACTAATTAAATAAGTTTGCTTTCGGTACCTCAAGGTACATAAAATTTACAATTTTAATGAATCAAGAGCGGAATGGATTTGTTTTCGCCCATCGCAAGGTAAATGGGTACTATTGGGCTCCTTCCGGGCTAACAGGAGAGGGAATAGGTGAACTCTCATGAGTACCAGCCGGCCGGCTGGTTACGCACGCCTCGATATAAAAAGATCTAAGCGCTTAACGTGCTAAATACCTCCTTAGGACTATCTGTAGTCGGAAAGGCTTTTCAGGTTTAGTCGGATGCGACATCCCATGGGGATGGGTTGCGCAGTTGTTTATTTCAAATTGTTAGTATTTGATAATCAATCTTGGAACCTTTACATAAAACACTACTGCAATAACTCACCATTCAACGTACAGTATTATCTTTCAAAAGAGCTATTTCCATTGTCAGTGGGTTTACTACTCTGCCTGCTACATTGTAGTACTATGTGGCTATGAATGATTATGCGAAATAGGCGGTATCCTCGCCGCAAGAGCCGTTGGCCGCCACTCCGGAACCCGAAGATATGCAGCCACTGAAGCGGAATACTGTGTGGATAAGGCATGTTGTCGAGATGTAAGACCTATGAATGATAATGTAGAAGTATGCATTTAGAATAGGCGAATGTGTAGGAATGTTATAAAAAGTAGGAGCAGCCTAGAGTTAACAATTACTTTGGCTAGCGGCAGAGAGAGTACTTGGTGCCTGGAATTCTGAATGAAGTTGATATTGAAGCAACCGAGAGCAGACATGGGATCGTTCAAGAGGTATATTAGAGGTCTCTTTAGAGGCGGGCAACGCATTGGTGACTCCCCTGGTGTTGCTGATGTCCATAGGCGGCGGTGACCACTTTCGTTGTTTGTCTGCTGAGTAACATAAAAAAAAAACATAGGTACGACCTGAGTGGCTCAGTTGGTTAACACGTCGCCACGCAGAGGTCCCGGGTTCGATTACCGGCCGAGCCGAAATTGAAATGATGAATTTTAATTTCTATATATCTATTTTAAGTTTTATATTCTAAATCTATAAAACAAAGCCGCTTCTCGCCGTCTTTATCTATGTACGCACAGATCTTTTAAGCTACGCAATGGATTTTGATGCGCTTTTCAACAATAGTTAGAGTGACTCAAGAGAAATGTTTACAGCAAGAAAAAAAGGTAGATAGGGGTAAAATAGGCGTACGCGAACGAAGTCGCGCCGAATCCACTAGTATTTTATATGATAATGTGGCTCGGAGCTTGTGGCATTTGATAGTCTGCCTAAACCTGTGCGATGTGGGCGTTAAAGTGTATATTCCTCAATGAGGCATTCAATATACGAATTTAAATATATCTCAGAGTCATGGATTGTATGGATTGTGGATTGTTGGTTGTGTATTTCTGCCGCCAAGTAACAATGCTTGCATTGTTGTGTTCCGGTTTGAAGGATAAGGTAGCCAGCGAAATTACAGACATGAGCCATCTTTATCTTAGTCCTCACAGTGACGGTTCTGCGGTTTTGCATTTTTGTTGCGAAATGTATGAATTGTAGATGTTATAGGTGATAGTTACCACTTACCACTAGGCTGTCTGCATAGCATAAAAAAACATGGTATGTATCTTTTACCTTCCTTTTTCGCACATCCACCAGCAGTATCGAGGTGAACAGCGTCACATCCGGCTATTATTGCCCAGCTCCCACAATTTGCCTTTAATAAATCAACCGGACCCGGCAACCTCTTTGCCCCATTGTTTATAGAGTATCGGATACGGTACGCTGGGGCCGTTTTGATCAAGCCCCTTAAAAAGTGATAGCTTAACTAGCCGGGTTGGGTCTTAAATCATTTATATGTGGCCCGGTAAAGTTTGAAGGGTTAATTTTTAATGTGTGGGCGTTTTTTTTACTTTTGAATTCATTGCGAAGTTTTAGGGGTTGAGAGTGGTTGTCCTGTTTGTGTATTTATCAATTTTAAACCTACTTATGGAGAAAAACATTTGCAGAACATTTTTATATCAATAAAATCTTATCGAGGATTTTCACTATTTTCACTTTTATCAGAGGGCTGAGTTTTGCTTCAATTTTACTTTACTATCGCTTTTGCGTTTACGTGGAACTTAGTATGAATAAAATACTTTATTTACGTACCACTAGATGGCGGTATACAACTTTCTATACTAATATCCACGTAAATGCAAACAGTAAAGTAAAATCGAATCAAACTTACACTCAGCGTTCTGAATTTAATCGCAAAAGTATCGGAATATAAATATCTTGAATTACAAGAGTTACGTATTCCAAGTAATATTTTCTATTACTTTCAACCATGTCTTCGGAATATTAAAAGTTCTGTTAGTTTTTTATACTTTATTTGTATTGATTGTAAGGTTTTACGGGTTGAGAATATTTGTCCTATTCCAGTATTTATCCATTTTGGCGTCACAGTAAATTTTTATAGTAACTTGAAGGATTTTTTCAATAGTGTACCGTTTTTGTTCAGAATTTTTATCTCACTAATAACTTTTGTGGTATAGATTATGTGGCACCAAGAGACTGTCAGGAGTGTCCCTATAGATATTTCATCAACTGGTGTAATACCGAAGGCTCTTCATGCCGCTCTAAAAATGATCTAGATCTTCACGAAAACACTTATATACAACTACAAAAAGCATGCTCCATCATCGACCCTATCGTCACTTACCACCAGTTATGGCTAGTAAAGTAATAAAAAAAAAAATCAATAGTAATAGATATCTGCTTCATAGTTCGTCGTTTCGTCAACGACTTCGCTTACAATCCATAACATTCCAGATACCACAGACACGAAAACACAGGTATAACATACAACCACCAGACTAGCTCACAAGAACCAGAATACTTGACCTAAGTCCGTATCTGGGTCCTAACCCTGAGTCGAGAATCTGAAGAAATCTTTCATAATAATAATAATAATCATTTTATTTCAATATATCTTGCATCATGAAGAAGGATATAAACTATCAGTACCCTCCACCATAATGCTATCTGTCCTATGTCATAGTCTGCACTGACAAAGTCCTGAGCGAAAGCCAAAAGCATATACAAACGTATAATTTCGCTAGTCTAAAAGTAAGGGATCGATGTTGGAACCCTGAGGAACGCTGACTCACACCGCGTCAGGTGCGGGCTACATATCACGGAATGAGACAGGTGCAAGATAATTGATGACATCCGACCCGAATCCGGATAACGTATGCCGTACCGCAATGATAAACTCGGAGGAAAACACCTACGCGGGTAATTTTGTAATATGCCGATTAATTTAACTGTTTATGTTAAAAGCAATTTTAAATTAAAAACAATTTTAAATTAAAAGTATATTAGTAACTTATAGGTCGGTTTCCTCCGGGGAATATTAGAAAAGGAGCGTCGGTGGCGAAGCGGTTAAGGTATCGGACTCTAGCGAGAGGTACCGGATTCGAATACCGCTGCGGTCATCTACCAATGACTATTATCTGAGTTATGTCCATTAGTTGAATTCTAAGCGATGCTTTTACTGTGAGAGAAAACGTCCCTGATGACTTAAGTACTTTATTGCAACAACATAGCCAACATGCAATAGTTGGGTAATGTAATATGCGAGAAGAATAATTTTATATTGTAACTAAAACAAATACAAGCCGTATCAATAAAAATATATAAGTAGAAGATGATTATAAGTATCAAAGAGACGCAATAAGTAAATCTTGTTTAGCTTTCCCGTTAATGAGGAGTTTTCCAGTAGGTATTGATAGTTGGTTTCAAAAAGCATCAATAGATGGCGCTCCTACAATTTTGGTAATTTTTTTATAATCTGTATGATGGTGGCACTGATTTCATGCAGACAACTAATATTAAACTTAAAAATTAACTGTTTATTAATATAAACATAACTGTTGAAGGTTGAACTAAGTGTAAAATGAAATATTTATAAAAGTTTGCACTATGTTCCATTATTATTACAACCTCTAAAATGGTTGAAATCTATTGATAAATACAATATTATCCAATGTTTATATCCTGTTTGCTAAGAACCTATTTCAAGCGATTATCAATTACCATAATTGTCGGGGCGCCATCTAGTGAGTGGTTAGGAATGCTTTAGATACCTATTGGAAAACTGCTCATTGTCTACAAACAAAATGACGTTCAAAGTAATAAGTCTACTTACTATAATAATCATAACCATCTTGGCGTTAACTAACATGCCAATGTTCCAAAATTTTGCAATTCAGATAATTGCAATGGAGCGACTGCCGTCTGACCTCCGTGACCCTGTTATCAGGGGAACCTGCCCACAATGGATTATGGTTACCCGTTTAGTTGCCTGAATGTGCAGGTTTTATCACAGTATCCTCCCTCGCCGTAAGAGCATCGGTTAGTGATAAACTAATATACATAACTCAGAAAAGAGCCATTTGTACATTGCGGCAGTGAAATTCGCACCCGAGACCTCTCGCTTACGAGTCCGACTCTCTCACTAAGGTACCGACGGTTCTAAAATAGGTTTAGGCACTTACTGTCCCACTGTACCTATATAAACTATTTTCAATAATGAACATGCACCATCCAAATACACTGTAAAAGAAAAAAATAGACGTATATTTACTGTTTAAGCTTACAAAATTTATTTCAGCAAACCAATAGTCTTGTCAAAACCCAACCCGTCGATTCGCGACGTTATCAGCGCCACCGTCATTCACACTTAACGCGATAAATTCCCGTTCTTATTACCCGCAGTTCCGCTGACCCCGTTCTAATACTCTCAAATACACCCGAAAAGAGCCTTTGTACCTGTTTACAGTATCAACACAGTAATCTGTGATTCGTCAAAGGCATCGGCGTAAACACGACCGAAGGAATTCTCTTGGCCCCGAGCGTTTTTATGGCGGCACGGAAATAAAGACACGGCACTTGGGGCTGCTACGATTCGGCGCGGGATCGGCGGATGTGGCTTTGTTTGTATTTCAAACTTTGAAATTTTATATGGCGTACTGGATTTAAGTAGCTGGGTTATTTATTGGAACTGGTTTAATAAAATAACTTGACTAAGTATAATTTAAAAAACAAAGAAACTAAGTGCATCAAAAATGGTGACGTGGTTTTGTATCGTGGTGTGATACGTGTATTGTTTCTTTCTTTCTGAAAACCAAAATAGCGGTCACACTAACATACCTACCTAACTAAGATACCTATAATGATCAGCAATTACGTTAAAAATATTTTAAGCTAGTAGATCCGGCGCGACTTCGTTCCCGTACGCTTAGTTTATCCCTTACACTTTTTTCTTGCTTATAAACCGTCCTCTTAAATCTCTCTATCCATTCTTGATAACCGCATTAAAATCCGTTGCATAATTTAATCGATCTAAGCGTACATACATAGATACATTGGGACCGACGGCGGAAAGCGACTTTATTTTATACTATAATAACCCATTTGATGAAATAATGACTATTTACAACCATTAAAGTGTACCAATCCTGAACTCAAGATTTCCTAGTAAAATCTAAGTAAGATCACTATATATTTATGATTAACTTTACAATCGCTTCCACTTCTTATTCGCACCATCGAGCATCAGAATGATATAACTTCCGTGATTCTGTGCAAAGGACAAGATCGTTTGACTTTGATACCGAGATGACTGAAATTTGCAATATTTTTTTTTTCATTAGGAGATATGAACACAGAAACCTGTGAAAGAAGGTGTGCCACAGCACAGCAATTCCGAATCGATATATTAATTTTGTAATTTGGTACATATGTTTTTTATTTGTATGTTTATTGTTTATTTTATATTATGTGATTGTTGTAATGTGGTGTCCTTGTTAATCAATAAATATCTTTCATTTCATTTATCTTTCATTTCATTTCATTTCAAACCAAATAGAAACAGAACATTTAATTTAAAACACTCTCAAATACGAAAACAAAAAAGTATATTTCTAATTGTTTTATATTTTCCATTCTATAAAAAACAACTCGTAATTCAACTGAACCCCGTTTGTAATATCTCTTATTATTTGACCGCAACCGTAAATATACGACATTTCATTATAAAACGAAAATTCCTGTTAATATGATCCATAATGTTATTCTTAGCATAATTACCGCCCACACGGCCCTGTGGTCAACATTGCGTATGTCGGGCTAGACCACGGGTAAATTTTAATAACCCTGGCTGTTGAGAAAAAATATTCCATGCATAAATATTTTTCAAGAATTTCTCATTTAAATTTTATCTCGTCGCGGGTACTGGAAGAGCTATTATGTAAGATATCGAAGGTCCATACAGCCGGCCTTATCTAGTGAAGGGTGAAATAAAGTTAGACTGAGAATCGAGCCTGTATCTCATAGATGGGTGTACTCGTCTCGCGCCCCTAGATAAAGTTCGTCGCTCTTTCCTTATAATACTAAAAATCTCGCCTTTTATCCGCCCGGAAAAGATGAACCTGGAATGGGAAATCGAAAGCGTACAACATGCTTTATAGATTCAAGAAAGTGTCCAAGAGGTCTATGATAAAGTTTAGCGAGCTGTACATAAATGTAGGTACTTTTATTTTTATCGCCTAGGGGTGCCTCCCTGCTGGGCCGGCCACCGTTGTCCAGAACATCAGCAACCTAAGGGTGCCAGATGCAGTGCTGGCCTTTGAGGTTATGCACCAGTAAGTATGTGAGGTCGATACAGTTAATTGTCCCATTTTATTTTACAAAAACGAAGTGTTTAGCAAGTATACATCTTCATGCAAACATACTCTTTATAATATTAACAGCGTACCTTCAGGAGACCTACTCCACTCGCGATGACCGATTTGTTACTATAAAAGTATTAAGAAACCTTTTCCTTACCGTTGAGATTAGCCAGAGGGTTGAAGCGGTACTTGCTGTCATAATCATGAAACGGACCCTTCTACTAGGTCTAATGAATCCTTCGAGTTATCAATGAGCATACAGCACATGTCAGCTGATTATAGCTGACATAGTTAAGGTCCAGGTTATAAATTCAGCCCTAACCTACTTACTCGCATCTTAGCAAGGTCTGGGCTCTAAATATTCATGACCACTAACATGTTTATGGATAGGTATTTTACATGCTGCATAAATAGGTTATCAATCACACAGGCGGAGCATGAATATGATCGTAACATGTTGGGAATAGTAACATGACCAATATTTTACGGCAAGCTGTAAAAACTAGGTATAGAGACTTTTTACGTTAGGCGATATGAGGTAATGGATCAATTTTTCGCCTCTATGGAGGCTCGAATGCGCTCGTTTAGTCATTTGCTTCGTAAGAGATATAATGAATAAACGAATAAATACATAACACACACAATTGCTCTTTGCGACACGTTGGCTTTGACAAATTCACACACTACTACACCAAGAACCGTAACTGAAATTTAATATTATTATCATTTGGAATCAAACTCGGGACCTCTGCGTGGCCTATTACGCCCTTTGAATATAAATTGTACAATAATTTACCTTATTTTGTGAGCAATACATTCATTTGCTCTCACACTTTTTGCTTCTTTAGCTTTGCTTCTTTTCTTAGCACAATGTAATAAGCGCATTAGGTATACTGGAACAATTTCTTTTAAGAAATACGTTGTTATAACCATTTATATTTCCCTCTCCTAAGTCATTAAATAAACAAACTCATTATTAGGTATTTTATTAGGTATTTATTTTTCTCCCAACAAAGTTTACAAAGACATTAAAAAATATCAAATAGTTGATTGGGAGGCAGGAGTCCAAACTAGGTTAACCTGTGTTATGGATCCCCTGCCCCCCCCCCCCCCTCTTAAGATAAGTGTACAACTTAAAATAACAAAAAAAAATTAACAAAGTAATTATTTAAAAAATATTTCAGTTACCTCTTAGTAAATTATAACAAATATGCGGCCAACATGTCACTGTATATAAAGTATGTAAGTAGTTTATCAGTTATCTAACACCCAAAACACAAGCTTTGCTAACTTTGGGGCTAGATGGCGCTGTGTGAATTCATTACTATCTAGTGTGTGTTTCCTTTCTACTTTCCTACCCACTCCTCTTTGGTGATTCAATGATATATTTAATGTCTTGCTCAAAAAAGAAATTTAGATTTGATTTGATTTGCTCGTAACACACAAGATCGTTGTCCTCACAATGTCGTGTCGCCTCGTCTGAAGCGGCCTTAACCGCTTCCTAAGTACGGCGCAAGGTCATGGTCAAAGTCGCTCCGAAGACATTACAAGGGACAAGATGGATGGACCAAGTTCTATATCTGTTTCCTACGCCGTTGATGACTTTTAGTTTGATCAAAAAACCTCAATCACGGGTGTGTTGTGAATATTTTGAGTTGGTAATTTGGTTACTAAGTAAGTAAAGCACTGTCCTATTTGGCAATGGTCGTAAGACCACGGCCGCACGACCGTTGCCAATTAGGACAGCGCCTAAAGAAAACTTAATTAGGTTGAAACAAAATATTTACAGAATTATAACAAATAAAGTAATACTAAAACAAAAACATTAAAAAATAAAAAAGTCCTTCACATCGCTGCCCCCCGGAATAATGCCCAGAAAGCTGACTACGTTACTCTTGCTTTAGTAGTTGGGGTTTTGTCGTCGATATATTTTTTATCGTGATGGCGTTCGATCTTGGCCAATGTTGTTAGAAGCGATTTTTACGCAACTTCCTACCTCGTGCGATTACGCTATGGGACGAGCTTCCTTAAGCAGCATTTCCGGATCGATTCGACATTGAAACCTTCAAAAACCGACCCTACACCTATTTTTAAACGTCGGCAACGCGTTCGCGACGTGGTGGCGGTGATCACTTTCGATCAGGCTGGTGACACTTGCTCGACTGCTTCCTTCTATTAAATAGTCAGTTCTTAAATGAAAAATATTTTATTACAAGCCAAACATGGGGTTTTATTATTGCGTTCATTAGTTCCTATGACCACCTTCCGAGTCCATCATCAGACCAGCTCCATGATACCATATTAATGCATTATCATTCAAGTTACATAGGTATACAAAATTGTAGCTCAACCGTATGGACCAACAAATATTTAAATAATAATTAATATAAGAAATATTGTTTGCAAATTTTAACGGACTACATTCGATCAGTGCAAGTTGCACAAAAGCTTGTAAAAAATATAAGGTCAACATTGGATCATGCTCTCCCAGAAGACGCCTATTCCCTCATGATTTAAATATTATCGGGTTATATTCACTCCTTGGCCTCGGCTTGCGCGTAATAAAAGTTGAAGCGAATTGCTTGTTCCGAATGAGTAGAATACTAAGTAAGAGACGGTAACCTGCGGTTCGCTTGTATGGCCGTTAGTAGATGGCAGAAGGCGGAATGAGTTTGCTTCAGAACATACTCTCTGAATAAACTATAGAAGACCTATAGACAAGCCAATTTTCGTCGAAGTGATAGAGTATGAAGTTTGAGTTTGACACTCGGTCGCAAACTTATTGTTTCCTCGGGCGGTGTCCTTTGAATCCTACGCAAAATCAGGAGTCTACTTTAGAATTCGTTGCTGCGGTCGGAATTCTACTCTGCAATCCTTCGCTTAGCTCTGATTCAGAGTATTACCCTTGATTTGTAAGTATAATTTTGCACCCTTTCTCAAATTTCTATGAATTTAAGCTTATTTATTCATAATAAGTAACTTGCTATTTTTAAAATTTCTTAATACATTATATCGAATATTGTAAGCAAAGAATATGTACGGAAAATGGGGTGGAAAACATAAAAATGGGGCCACGCAAACGTCGAGAACACGAAATAGCACCTTGACGACAAAAAGAGCCGTATTTCATTTGCCGTATCACTGGGCCCGTAACCTCAAAACATGTAAGTAACCATCGCAAGAAATAGAGGTTCCCGCCAACACAGCATCTCCGCGCTTCTTATAACTTTCACACAAATCCTTAGAGATGACGGGTAACCACAGTGAGTTTTTACGACGTACGCGTTGTATCGAGATAGTTTTTGCCAAGACACGTAAGGGCAACTGAGCGAGTAACTTCGAATGGTATCGTTGGACCGCTTGGGAATTTTTCAATTTCGGAGGGGAATCTTGAGACAACATTCGCCTTATGTTTACTGACATGAAACAGGTAACTCTGTATACTATCTGACGAGTATGGCGAATAATGTAGAATAACACTGACATGATTTTTTTCAGCGAGACTATAGATATTTTGCCTCAAAAACATTAGTCGCCTTGTACGACACCCACAAGTGTAAGGGGCTGGAGCTATTCTACTCTGCCGGACACCACACGGCCATACCTATTATTTGACTATTATAATACCCTATTTAAAATGTATATCTCCCCATGGGATCCTATTATCAGGAGCGTGCCCTGAGCACGAATTTTGTTCATATTTTCAATATTACACTATCAAAGTCAATGAAATTTCGTAGACGTGATCCAAAAACAAATATCTATGCTTGTAGTTTGTTAGATTTTCGTAAAAACATATCCCGTGTAACTTTGAAACGACATATTTCGACGAAAATCTGACAAACACACATTGTTTGAGGCACGCTAGAGCGCTTTCAAGGGAAACTAGCCTCGTAATAATATATAAATGGACCATGACAAGAGCCAAGATTGACCATAGACTTAAGATGATGACGTAAGTTGAGTAATATTAGGAAAATAAACTTGAAAGTCTAAACTTTGTCATTTTTAATGCGAGTTAGTAACATATGGCCTTTTGCATCATATGGTTATCTTGTAAGAGAGTATTAAGTCGCGAAACATACTGCAAGTCACATCTTCTAACAGTATACGTAACTTTTTAACGAACAGAGTGTTGCAAAAGTGGAACAAGCTTTCGCAAAGTGTTGCGTCATCGTCGTCAGTGAATTTGTTAAAACAACCTAGAAAGTTGGCTCAAGTCAATAATGTCTTTGTCGTGAGAATCTGCCTTTTGAACTACCAGGTGTGATATGACTTTCAACACTTCGTGTAACAGACGTATTATTAACATGTTATAATATATTGATTTGTATTATAGAATGACATTATGCGGACATTATAAATGCGAAATCAATAAATATGCCTAGACAAATTCAAACAACGCCATCTGTCCTGAAACTAAGCAAACCTTGTGTTATGGGTGTTGAGATAACTGATAAACTACTCATATACTTTTTTCAAATACATACTACACCCAGACCATCAAATTGAACCCGGGATCTCTGCGTGGCACACCGGCATGTAAACCAACTGAACCACTCAGGTAATCATTGAAAATTTGTAAGATTGAAAGTTTGTTAGAAGAATCTTTACATTATTACAACACTGCATATCCTGTTTACCCAAGGCACACTAAATTTTCTTTTAAAAATGTATGGTCATGCGGAAGGATAGCCAAGGCCCAATAGAAAACAGAATTTAGACATACATGGTGCCAGAGGACAAGCTTATACTTGGGATCTACGACAAATTCATTAAGAAGTAAAGGTGAGCAGAAAATTAGTTCATTTCGTTGCCGTGACTGTGCGGGTGCGACACTATTACAACTAGTGTCAAATAAGAATAGACTTGGCGGGTCACGTGGTTCGACTTACTTAGTAAGCGATTACCTGCGCGAAATCCCCTCTACTCCCATTTGACAAGTCTCTTCTTTCATGACGCGGATTATACTGTGGGGTGACTATACGGGCGCTTTGCGTTTGTTTACAAATCAATGATATAAAGCTTTCTGTTATTAGTATAGAAACCAAAATTGCGTAAATATTTGGGACAAATCGTGTAAGTCTGTATAGGTTCTTGTAGAGACAGACCACCTGGTACATCTGTGGGCCAGAAAGTGGGTATTTTCTGTTGTGTAATAAATACTCCGATCTCCAGTCTCCTGCTAGGCGTAGAGACTATGAAAAAACCCTCTATGTATATGTGAAAGCGGCTGAAGACCAGCAGTGGACTTAATGGGCTATTGATTCGATGACGTAGATACTACGCCATCTTAACGAGTATTTCCGTCCGGCCCAGGTGCCGAAACGTCGTAAACGAAAGCAAAGTTTGTCCCACAACTAAAGTTGAACAATCTTACTAGTTTGCGGAGTTGCAACGTTGTTGTTCTGTTCAGTTGCAAAGTCAAATTATTGTTAGATCTGTTAGATGCTTCCAAAAGGTACTTACGTTGCTTAACTTCTGTTTAATTGGTGAATTCCGTTAATTTGTTTTGGTTCTGCTAGGCAAGCGTTTGGATTTTTGGGGAGGGAAATCTGTAATCGGTTTAGCAAAGTTCAATATCCTCGGCCTCTCGATGAAAACTTGTTTACACAAATGGAGCTTCTAAGCCCATACAGACGTCCGCAAATTCTGCACGATCAATCCCAAATGTTTACGCAATTTTGGTTTCTATCCTAACGACAGAAAGCTTTTTTTTGTAATATAGTAGACAAACAGGCATGCGGGCCACCTGATGGAATGTGGTCACTACCACTTATGGACATCAGCAACATCAGAGGTAACACAAGGTTTATATTTTGTAAGCAAACGCGCAGCGCCGCATTATCAACGCCAAAAACCGCGTCGCACCCGTACAGTCGTCGTGATACAGCTGCATAGTCTTGTCACCGCGTTGTGTGCTCACCAATAGAGCACTGCTCGTTTTGTGTCCGGTTGCTACTCGGTGACTACTCGGGCAGGACGCATACTCGTTTTTTGTCCGGTTTGCAAGCGGTGACGTATAAACAGACCATCAGAGCTTCACGAACTCTACCGAACTAAACTACTTTTGCATACGGCTATTCTAGTCCATTCACACGGCTATTCTGGACTGCATGCATCGGCACGTCCAAACAATACCGGACATATTGACGTTTTGATTCATCCAACCGAAATGGGATGCAACGATCGCGTTGGGATCTCTTGTACAAATCTTGAATGTGGTTGCGGAATAGTTAAGGAGTATTTCTGTTTTCAAATAGCCATTATACAAATGTATGATATGAGTATGTAAAAAGTAGAAGTTTGTAGGAGAAATAAATAAAAAAAATTCTATTATTGTATACGTGAGCGTTTTCCATTAGTGTATTTATAACACTGCGATCTCCAACCCACCTGACAAGCGCGGAGATTATGGAAACAACCTCCCCTTTAGTAGGAGAGGGCTCAAGTCCTGCAGTGGACTGTTATGGGCTGTGATGACGAGGATACATAAAAAATTGTTTTCGACGACAATATCCAAAAAGTCAGTCATCAACGCGCCGAAACTAATAAAAAAACATGGAAACCGGATGTTTAATATAAGCAATCTGCGTCACACATGCGACCTCTCTGATACGGGCACAATTTTCGCCCTATTACGGTCGACCTAACGCATTTTTTTAAGTAAACAAGGCCAGATTTCGTTCTTTGATAGACGAGTAAGGCACGATCCACACAGCGAAAATGTTGTTTAAACACAGTCTTTTTATTTTCATCTTCAAGCTGACAATGACGTTGTGATTTCTGTCTTTCAAATTTTCATTCCAATAAAAGCCATTTCTTTGGTTGGAATCGGACTTTCTCTGACAAATTTAGTTCCTTTGTTGCAGAGCAATACGAAATGGCCCCGGATCAACTCTCTGATTTTTGTTTTTATGGGGAAGAAATACATAACGAGGCCACGCACAGATTAAGCTGGTCCTAAAAGAAAATCGAGATTGTGATTGGAATCTACGTACACTTTCTATTACTACGTGTAGATAGAGTTAAAAGGATAAAGTTATTGGGATTTTAAGGAATACTCTAAAGTTCAACCTGAAGTCGTGGACATGAGCTACTACTACATGAGCTACAGAAATTGCCTACAAAGTTGTTATTACTAAGTATCTTAGTGTAGTTTATGATATACAGTCGAGGAAACTGAATGTGTAGCAAGTTGACATCAGTCTGATATTTTCCGTGTTACTATTTTCCATTTACATTAATGTCATTGTGCAATGTTTCTCTTAATGTTATTTACTAATTAAGAAGATACAAACTCTGCTAAATAATCAGTTTCCTTGACTGTACATATAAAACCACCAATATGCTTGGCGACATGAGTTTGGGAACAGACTATAAATTCTACTCTGGCATTCACCACACATACAATCGTAGTTAGCACTATTTCTGACATCTTGGCATCACATCCCAGTAGTGCTATCGCGCGCGAAGGCCTAGACCATGATCCAGGACTTGGCAGTCCAGGTAATTTACGGTAGAGCAACTGCCGTCTGACCTCTGTGACCCTGTTATAGTCGAGTATCCTATACTTCGAGCTTACGAGTTCGACCCGCTAGCAATTAGGCTACCGATATTCTCTATCTCCACTATTACTAATTTATGAATAAATGGCATTCTTATAGTATTAAATGGATTTTAAAACTTATAAATTGTGTAAAAGACGGTTATGTCAAAACGAGGTAGTGTGGATCAGTTTCATTCAACATTAGTTGAATTCTAACCGATGCTATTACGGGAAAACATCGTGATGAAACTTGCAAATTCAACCAACTCAATTTGTAACCATGATCCAATCTGCTCAGGTTCCGCTGGTAGCAGCCCGGAGGTCAGATGGTAGTCGCTCTACTGTAATTACATGATCGCCAAATCCTGGATCATGGTCAAGGCGGACCAAAGGCCCTCGTTCTCGAGAGCACAACTGGGACATTAACGCCAAGATGATTATTTATAATGAAGAAATGCCGATCCGATCACGTAAATGGATTTTAAACCTCATAAATTGAGTACAAAAGACTGTTATGTCAAAGCAGGGGGTGTGGATTGCCTCTTAGTTGATACCGACCCGTGCTGATGTATGAGGGATTAATTTTCGTTACACCCTCCTCATGTTGCGGACTTGCAGCTTAATCAGAGCCCCGAAAAATGGCCGATGTATTCCGGGAATTAGAACGGATTCCTTTGTACATGCATGTAGTTCACGGTTTATTTGACTTTAATTTGTTCCGACAATCCGTTGCGTAGTTTTTAAGATCAAAGTGTACGTAGATACATAGGGACAGACGGTGGGAAGCGACTGTGTTTTATACTATGTATAGATTTTTCTCTCATACATTAGCTGAATGCTAGCCGATGCTTTTACGGTGAGGGAACACATCGTGATGAAACCTGCACGTTTAGGCGACTGAATGTGTTACCATGATCAAATCTGATCAGGTTCCCCTGTTCAAAGCGGATGGCAATCGCTCCACTGTCATTACGTAATCTGCCAATTCCTGGATCATGGTCAAGGCGGACCCAGGGCGCTCGTGCGCGAAAGCACAACCGCGTTATTAACGCCAATATGATAGATTCCTCTGTCGCTATGTGAGAATAGGGTCTGTTCTTCGAAATTTAGGGAATTAATGACTACCAAGTAGCTATGATCAGCCTTTCTGTACGGTTCTGTTTACTTAAGACTTTATGAAGGTAAATCTATCAATCTATCAAGGTCAAAAAAGCGTCGGTAGCCAATGGTTAAGGGGATCGACTCGTAAACGAGAGGTCTCAGGTTCGAATCCCAGTGACTCTTTTTGTGTTATGTACATTAGTTGAACACTAACCGACGCTCATACTGGGAGAAAACATCGTATAGAAACCTGCACATTCTAGCGACTGAATGTGTAACCATGATCCATTCGATTAGATTCCTCTATTAACAGGGCCACGGAACTCAGATGGCAGTCGCTACACTGTAATTACCTGATCTGCCAAATCCTGGATCATGGTCAAGGCAGACCCTGGGTCCTCGCACGTAAGAGTACCCTCGGAATATAAACGTCTAGACGTTTATTTTTTATTTTTATAAAGGTCAACCTGTAAATCTTGAATCGCAGCCGAGTTATATCTTTCTTCACATCTGACCTTTCTAGTAATAAACTTGCAATTTTGAAGCACACTCTGTCTTAGAGACAATAAAGTAAATTTTCGTTTATTTTCCCAATGCCTTTTTCCCTTTTTCAGCCTTTTTTAGACTCCAGGTTCTCACAAAGGCTGTTTCATCATCATTATCATCAGATCAGCCGTAAGACGTCTACTGCTGGACATAGGCCTCCCCCAGAGATCTCTACATAGGCCTATCCGATGCCTTCCGCATCCAGGTGGTACCTGCGATCTTTCCCAAGTCGTCGATCCACCTTGTGGGAGGCCTACCCACGCTGCGTCTTCCGTGTTTATATTAGTACCTTTGTAATAGATGAATCACCGAAATAATGTAACCTTTATAGTATGTGAACAAATAAATCAAATATTTATTTATTGTATTATTAATGACTTATAAAGGTTACATATTGAGGATGAATGAGAGACCTTCAGGAAAGGGGTGAAAAGGTTTTTACGGGGTCCGCAACGCGTGGGTGATGTCCCTAGTATTGCAAACGTCCGTAGGCTGCGACGAATTAAGTTTGTTTGCCACTTCACTGGTATATAAAAAAAATTACGGCCCACACAAAAACTACCAAAATTAGAAAGGGCCAACAAAACTATTATCGCAATTTTGAGGGCATGCATTATTTTGAACATTTTTCATTACAGTTATGCTGTACGACAATCCCGAGAGCTGTTCTTAAAACCTTAAAATCTAGCTTTCCTATGATTGCAATCGAATTCAAGAATTTTTATGACATACGATAGGCAAACAGGCAAGCGGGCCACCTGATGGGAAGTAGTCACCACTGCCTGTAGACATTAGTAAGATTTTCAAGTTTCAATAAGAACTATAGTAATAGTCGTATATAATAGCTGAGGTAAAGAAAATGTTCACGGTGAAGCGTTCTTCAATCGAATTCCTTTTCAGTTTTATACCGGCATTTTCTACATTTTTTGGATGATGTCCTTTTATGTTATACACATTTTTAAATTTATAAATTTATATTAATAAAATCAATTATAAAACTCTATACTTCTCGTCTTTTAATTATATTTTTACTTTTTAATAAAATATTAAATTCTAATAATAAATAAGAGACAGTTTATATTTCATCCAATCTTTCATACAAGTCACCAATTAAGAGACTCAGGATTATGCTACCTTTGTACAGTCAATATACTGCAGCCCTTTATTACTATATTGCAAGATAATTATGTATACAATATTGTAAACAGTCGTTGGTGAACTTTAATAAATAAATAAATAAATGACTTACCCTCATCATAACACCTAAACACTTATCACTTACACTTATGCGTATTCCATTTAAATTGACACGTAGTAATTATAGGTACTTATTTTATGTTACGCCTCGTTCCGCTTTTAAAAAGGCGTGATACCAAAATTGACCTTATTTTATGAGCAATACGTTTTAAGTTTTTGCTTCTGAATTTAGGCGACTAAATTTAGCCGAATGTAGTAATAAGCGGATGAGCAACATCTCGGTACCTCAATGGACCAGAAAATGGGAATCAGCATTTTTATTTTATATATTAAATATTCATATTAATTTCATATTTATTTTTAAATCTCAATATCTCAAATAAACTTGTGTCTGAATGAAATATTATTTTATATTGTTGACATTTCACTATTTTATTATTTTATTTTTATTAATATATGACATTGCAAATGTATTTAATATGTAAAATAATGACTTGTAACGAATGTCATTAATAAATTATGATTATGATTATTTGTAACATTGGCTGGCCGAGGTTGACCAGGTCTTCTGCTGGACCCTGAGACTGGCTGATCAGTCTCGGAAATGGCTCACAGCCACGTTACATTTCTGTAGAAATTTCAGGAAGGTACTTTGTTATTATTGCATTACTGCAATTAAAACTTAAGAGTTAATCAAAGTTAAATCCAATTTAGAGACCCCTGCTCTTTAGCAGTCCCAAAATAGCCTTTAGCTTGGTAAACAGGGAGATATACTATTTATATAAAGGAGGACTGGCAGAAATGTATAAACCCCAGCCTATACGACCAATAACATTGAGCGATATGTCAATTGCAAAAAAGTTATATTGTTTTAAACTATCGCGGTTATTATTACACATTTTAAGGGTATATTCCGGATTTCCTATCGCGTAGCCCGATATTCAAGTGTGTCGAAATATCGGGCTACTCGTCAACAAAGGTAGGAAACCCGGAACATACCCATAAAATGTGCAAAAAAGTTATTGAGGAAAACGGTTAATTGGACAGGCGCACCCCGGAAATGTGACTATAACTTTTTTCTCACAGCGATTAGAGAGTTGTCGCAGTAGTGAAAGTTGTAGAAAATGAAAAATCCTTTCTAGTGACATATCGCTGAACGTTATTAGTTTTATAGGCTGAATTTTCCAGTAATAAATGAAGTTCATTTCAATTGACCATAACATTTCCCGACAGCGTACCGAAAGTTATCGCCACAGTATTTATTATACACTTGTGATATCCCAGAACTAGACAATATCTTAATTCCTACTTTTGCGGAAGATAGCCGTATCATGGCTACAGGATCCACTCAGGAAGAAGCAGTGATTGAACTCCAAACAGCCATCAACACCGTGTTTGATTGGACGGTGAAGTGGCGAATTAAATTAAATGAATCAAAATTGGATCACGTCGATTTTACCAATAAAAGACCGTTATATCATCCGGTATTCATAAACAACCAACCAATACCGCACGAAAATACACCAAAATATCTAGGCATGACATTTGACACTAAGCTCCACTGGAAAGTACGCGTCGAAAAGAAACGCGACGAGTTAGAACTTCGCTACAAGAACATGTACAGGCTACTTAGAAAGCATTTATCGTTATCAGTACACAACATACTGCTCTTGTACAAGCAAGTCCTAATGCCGATATGGACTTACGCTATTCAGCTATAGGGCTGTACCAAACAAAGTAACATACGACATACAACGCTTTCAAAACAAAGTACTAAGGGGCACTGTTAATGCGCCCTGGAAACATAAAAACTATGATCTCCATCGAGACCTGAAGGATTTTGACCTGGATTTTATTTCAACTACAATTAAGAAACACGCAGAAGCTAATCAAAAAACGCTTCACCATCATGTGAATGTCGAGGCAATCCAGCTAACACGAACATAGTGCAAAGACTAAAAAGGACAAAGTCTTTTGATTTAGTGTTGTGAATATAAAAGACACATAGTGCAACGAGTGCTTAAGACCAAGAACACAAGATCAATGTGTCTTCCCCTTAATAGAGACAATAAGAGAAGTGTTAATGGAGACATTCTTAGTTATTCTAACTTAGCAATTAGTCTTTAGGCTAGAGTTCTATTTACTAGATAGGTAAGGATAAAACATTTTTTTGAAGTTGTAGAAATTTAAAAATCCTTTCCAATGACATTGCTCAAAATGATTGGCTATATAGGCTGAGTTATCCAGACCTCCTTTTAAAAGAAGTCTAATCTGACTATAAAACATCGCTGATAGTCGATACGTAAACGCCTTTCACAAATCAACAGTCCAGCGCTTAACAAGGCGATGTCTCTACTAATGAAAGTGTTTACTCTAGAGGTTGATGGTCCTTTGGCAGACATGACTACTATACACAATATTTCCAGAAGGGAAGCGATACCGAAGAAAAAACAACAGACGCCCTTCTCAATTATTTTGTCTTTTGAAACACACTTTATATTAAACATTCTGTACAATGTAGGTACAGACTGTTCTCTAATGCATATTAGTGGTTTGTATATATTCTTTATTGTACATAAAACAATTTTACATCGTTAAGACTTAAACATAGTTTACAAAGAATTGTATACGCATTATCGAAAAATATTTGAAAGCGATGATAATTTAAATAGGTGAGTAATTTGTTCAATAATCTTACAACATATGGGAATATATACACAAACATATTTACACATATTTTACTTTTTTTAATCTCACATATACTAAATAACGTCAGTCAAAGTCCTATAGAACCACAGAAGTTGTTTACAAATGTTATATTTCGTGTAGTCTACGATGTGCACACAATTTCCACAAATAGCCCCAGGGACATAAGTAAGGGATCAGACTGTACATAAGGTGGTGAACGCTCCACATTCCTTCTCCCAACATTTGAGCGCCTAACGCGAAGGAGCATTCACACGCATCCATCATAGCAACGCCCCCCAACCGCAGCATGGCAAGCGAGGCTAGTAAAAGTTAAAACGAGCGCCTCTGATATACCAATCCGCGAGAAATGTTTCGTGAAACTTTCCCCGGCTATTTACAAGATTAACTTTCATCTGTGCTGTGGAGTTTGCGCCGTTCGGGGGCAAAGAGTAGCGAAATGGCGGGTACAGAGTGGACACCCTTTTGTGGGCAGAATAGTCGGTTTTGGGCGGCGCATGTGGCTTTCATAGTGTTACGTGGCTAGGTTTTTAGGATTTTTATTGAAGTAAAGTGTTATGGGCAACTATCAACAAAAAACACAAGCTTAATTTTGAGTAACAACTTCGTTACGCCATGAGTACAAAATGTCTGATGATATATAATATGTTCAACAGTATTTTAGATTTACTTATTCGACCCCTAACGAGAAACATTATTCCTTTATTAGTGGAGTATTTTATTAAGTTGAGGAAAAGGAAAAATATATTTGTTCATGTTATCTATCAATAGTCAGCACAATGCATGTGCATAGGCGATACATCCATAACACATGCCACGTATTTACGTGATATTTGATAACATGTCACATACTAATCGTATGCATATTACTAGAATCTCACTAACAAATTCAACAAATCAGACTAACAAATTCAACAACACATGCTTTTGCATCAAATCCCCAACTAGGCAGTAATCCCAGCGTTCACATGAGACCTCTCTGTCCCTTGTTTTACTTTGCGTCTCGGCAATGTAGCAGCCAGTCTTGCTTTACCAACCGCTACGACCGCTACGCCGTAGCCATGCCGCCTACGAACTAGCTACGCCACGGCGAGGTGTTATATAAATAAATAAAAAATAGTGATTCTAAAAACATAGTGATTTAAATTTAAATCCTTAGTCATTACTAGCTTACGAATTTTTGAATCGACGTTTTTTTTTTAAATAGTAAAAAGTGGAACAAATATTTTAACAATAATTCTTGTTTTTGGTAGGTTTGTTATTCGGTTCTCAAGGGCCAGTAGTGTATATTTGAGTGTTAAAATTATACATATTAAGTTTATTTCGAGTGGCTGTGTGTCGGTGAACTTCGGATGCTCACATCTGCACAGCGTACCTAGAATGACCTTCGTATATTGCAGGTTAGTTATATTTTTAATTTGGGCGACCGAACGCATGACTTTTAACGATAATTGCCTTTGCTCTGGTGTGTTTTTTTTTTATAACGAGGTTAGCCTTCGGCTGTGTTGAATTTGGACGCGACATTTTTAAGGTTATGTACGGGAATGAGGTTATGTGATATCGTTGCTATAATTTTGTTAAGGAAAAATACCAGGAAAATATTGCAATACAATATTGTTATACAATATCTTTCTGGTTTGGTTGATATTTTCAACAATACTACTAATTTACACTGAACTGCCTACAATTCTCTCTAGAGCCTGTACACTATTTTATGGAATATTTCATGTAGTAAAAATTTAATACTAACAATTAAATTTACAACTTTTGAAGGCATTTTTAAAGCTACTGATAAAAAGTAAAGTCTAGACAGGCTTTACTTAATAAAAATATGAATTATTAATACATTGTCATATTCGAGTTAAACAGTATTTTTTATTTTAATATACAATTGTTACAAATTGTTATTGTTACAATTAATATTTGAATTGATCCGAACCGAATAAAAATTCATTTACGTGATACTAACGTGATATGCAAAGCTTTATGTATGTAATTAATCGCGAAATCATGAATCGAAAGTTATATTATTCCGAAACAATATTATGGTAAACTACTACTTATCAAAAATGTTATATTCTAATTTTAAAATTAAAAAAGATAAAAAATTAGATTCAATCTAATTAAATATATTATTTAATTAGATTGGGTTTTATTTTGTACCAATAGGTAGGTATGTGTGCATAAATATGTAAATACGCGGCGACAAATTATAAATGTTAATAATTGAGGAGGCTCTAGAAACTAGCGACAGAAAATAAAATAGAATCGAAACAAAAAACGTCATTTAAAAATTCAAAACATTTAAAAAAGATCATACACATACATATAACCGCCATTAAATTCAGTCGTAAGACCGCAGTCAATAAAAAACCTTGTAAACTGAATCCCACCTTTTCGGACAAATTTATTTCAACCACGAACCTGATTCGGCCCGATAGAGGTATTTAAAAGCATCCGAAACTGGGCCTTCTTTAAGGCTTCATCCGATTACAAAGGGGAAGATTTAGCGTTTTTCCTGCCTTCCTCCCAAGACACAATAGGCTTATTTCCTTGTCTCCCTTGTTAGGACTGCGTTACGATGTTACGTTTTTTACTTAAGGCTTTTTTCGAGGCCGTACGTAATGCTAAAGGGGCTTAAGTCGTTATCATACTGTGAATGATGATTTACAGCCAAATGCTGGCTAGTCCTCATTACGCGGGGTCATTCGGAACCCTTCGCAAAAATTTGGAAACGCGATCCGGGTTTCATCCTTATGTCGTGAATCTGAAATAAATCGTGGGTGAAATAAATATTCCAGGAATCCGTACAAACCGCCTTTGTTCTACCATTATAATATGTACAGCTAAGGAATGGAATATGTAACAAGCGACTTTTTTCCTTGATCGTCTGGACGCTTTCAAGGCAAGAGTGAATAGGCTGTCTAGACGGCGTGTTTCATGTTCGGTCGCATCGTCATTGACCACCAAAATACCACCTTATAAAAAAAATTTTGTCCTTGCTAAGCTGGGTGGAGCTGGCTAGCTGGCTGGCCTTTTAGTGAGAGTGATACCCTGGTATTGCAATTGACTATAGGCTACGGCCGCGTTGTGTCCGGCAGAGTTGAAAAGCACCAACCCTTTACACTCATGGGTGTCGTACAAAACGACTAAAGTTTTCGAGGCAAAATATCAAGAGTCTCCGTAGTCTGGGAAATGGGCAGCAGCATTTTCTATTGTTATATTTGAACACTGCGATCTCCAACCCGCCTGCCGAGCGTGGAGATTATGGCAATGACCTCCCCTTTCGTGGGAGAGGCCCTAAGTCCTGCAGTGGACTGTTACGGGCTGTGATGATGATAGGCTACGGTAAATGCATACCATTCTTCAGGCATATTCTTCATTGTATCCTAGTCGGTAAAAATACTTGACAAACATAGATACGTATTACAAGTTAACAAAAAAGTCTTTGTCAAACACCTACTTGACGGAGCAATCGTCATCATCCTACCGGTTGTTCAGATTTTAGTAAAATATTTAGTAATTGAAATTATTAATTTCTTATTTTTTAATGTTGTATTCTTTTTTTGGCTGTAGGGCAACAACCTTTTTTATCTTTTAAGTAATACGGCAGGCAAACAGGCACGCGGACCATCTGATACCAGAACCCCTATAGTTTCGTTCATATAACCCGTTTCGTTTATAGGTTTATCTCAAAAACTGGTACTAGAGAGCTGAAATTTTCTGTTGTTATACACATTAATTACGCCGACAAAGTTGTAAAACAAAATATTTTTAAAAACCCTTATTTGGATACCTGTACGTATAGCGGGGGATGAAATAATAAATATTTAGGCTACACCCACGAGTGTAAGGGGTTGGTGCTATTCTACTCTGCCGGACACCACACGGCTAATTTAATATAGTAGTATTTATAACGAAGTTAAAAGGCAGCCTAGTGGACCCTTAAAGTTAACGAGTAATAGTTGACCAACTTATAAAATTTGGATTAGCAAACATTTAATAGAATTTGTATTAAACATTTTGAGCTACCTTAACATTTGTATCTTTGTAATGTGTGTAACTATCAGAAAGTCTTTTGCACGCATACTCGTACTATGGCAGATGTTTATGGTTTAATTTAGACCCATCTCATCTTGGCCCGGTTGTGCTCTCGAGCACACGGGCCCGGGGTCCGCCTTGACCATGATCCAGGATTTGGCAGATCAGATGATTACAATGGAGCGTCTGCCATCTGACTTCCGTGACCCTGCTACAAGGGGATCCTAACCAGGTTGGATCATAGTTACAAATTCAGTTGCCTGGATTTGCAGGTTTCATCACGATGTTTTCCCTAACCGGAGCATCGGTTAGAATTCAACTAAAGTACATAACTCAGGAAAGAGTCATTGGTACATAGCCGCAGCGGGATTCGAACCCGGTACCTCTCGCTTACAAGTCGAACACTCAACCGCTCGGGTTCCGACGCTCCTACAGTTTAATTTAGACTATAGTCCGCTATTAATTTTAACCTGCCTACCCAGAAATCTACGATTTAATAAAGTATTAAATCACAATATGAGTCGCATCCGACTCAGTGACGTCAATCAAATAGTTTATTCGGTCTCTCGCGGGATCTGTACGATGAGAAAGTAATTACACTTCTTCTAAATTTATTTTTGTTGAGAGTTTAGCTTTGTGTTTGAAATTCTTTTTATATATTGCCCCTGGTATTTGGTGAGGCCCTTTGATATTGCTCTCTGGAGTTGTTGAAATCCATAAGCGGCGCTGCACGCTTTCCATCATTTAGTCCAATTACTGACAAGGAAAGCATTTCCCCGAGGAAAACTTTTACGTTTCCTGCAAACCTTTTCAATCTTTTGTTCTTTTTGGTAACAAATCATATTTATTACCTTTCATGAGGGACCAAAGGAGTGAGGTAAGAATCGTAAATAATTTAAATAAAGGGACATTGTATGTATAAACATCAAAAATAAATTTGTTTAATGATGTGTTAGACTCACATTCGCTTTTTAAGTACTTAGATTTTCAAAGCCTTCCAACAACTTCAAACAAGAATCACAATCAACATAACAATTGAGTTTCTTTTTGAGTCTTTATTATTTTGAATTCAAATCAGTTAGGAGTTTTGAATTGTTTTCGTATTTACCTCTGAAATTAATAAAATCACGTTATTGTGAAGTTACTCTTTAACTTTGATCGGTTTCCCAAGTCCTAGAGGTATTAAGTAAAGGACTTCTGATGACTAATATGCATAGGCATTGACTACCAATGTGTAGGATGTGAAGCCTGAGAAGAGATATGAGGTCTGACGAGAATGTCAAAAGGGACCTACTGTTGCTGTTACTTACATTGAATTTATTTTGGCGTTTAATACTTATTATTTATTTAATCCTTACAATATTTCGTACATTCTGTCTTACTTATAGTTACCCTTCCAAACTGCATAACAGTTTATTGGCAATGGTGTGGAAAACTAACGGACGCTCTTACGGTGACCCCGGAAAACATCGTGATGAAACCTGAATAGGCGACTTAATGTGTAACCTTGATCCATTCTGGCCAGGCCACGGAGGTCAGACGGCAGTCGCTCCACTGTAACTATCTGATCTGCCAAATCCCGGATCATGGTCAAAGCGGACCCCGGGCGCTCGCGTGCGAGAGCCAGTGACATAATGTTTATTTGATATCTTAAAAAATCTTATCTTAATCTTCTTTTCAGATCTTTTTACGAGCTTTTTTCTTTCATAACAAGCGATAGAGAGTAAACCTCCAATAAAATGTTTTACAAATTATTTTGTAAGGTATCTTCACAAGTTAAGTCTCAAAATAGCTTCATAATTTTTAAACTAATTTAAAATAAATTGGACAACGGCGTTAAGTTGCTTAGCTTCTTTATAATTAAGGAACATTATCAGTTTTCGGATAATTTCAGGATGAGAAGCTTTTGAGGATACATTTAATCATTTTGTAGCGAAGGAAGGAAAAGCTATTTAATAAATTAAAATTAGGTATCAAATTACACTGGCAATCGAAAAACGTACTTAGTACCTATTGCGATAATATTTGTTTCATAAACTCCTACCAAAACATAATATACAATACACATTTATGTAAAGCCGTGTGGTGTCCGGCAGAGTAGAATATCACCAACCCCTTACATTCGTGGGAGTCGTACAAGGCGACTAATGTTTTTGAGGCAAAAGATCTAGAGTCTCTATAGACTGGTAAATGAGCAGCAGCGTTTTCCATTGTTATATTTATAACACTGCGATCTCCAACCCGCCTGCCAAGCGTGATGATTATGGCAACAACCTCCCCTTTCATGAGAGAGGCCCTAAGCTCTGCAATGGACTGATATGGACTGTGATGATGATGATATATTTAAAGTAACATATACGATAAATTACTTAAAACTGATACATTTATTTAAAGCTTGTTATTATGCTAAAAAGAGAGCGACGGTAGCCGGGCAGCCGAGTATCCAACTCGAAAGCGAGAGGTACCAAGTTTGAATCCCGCTGCGGCCATGTACCGATGACTCTTGACTGAGTTATGTACATTAGTTGAATGCTAACCTATGCTCTTACGGTGAGAGAAACATCGTGATGAAACACACACACACACACATTTAGGCGACTGAATGTGCAATCTATGATCTAATCTAATCAGGTTCCCCTGGTAGCAGGGTCACGGAGATCAGATGATAGTCTCTCAACTGTAATTATCTGATCTATCACATCCTGGACCACGGTTCTGGCGGACTTCGGACCCTCGTGCGGGAGAGGACATTAACACCATAATGATTTTAAGACGTAGCTACTGGATAAAACCAATCTGAAATAAATTATTAATTTTTACCTATACGTATAAATAAATTGCACACAAATGTAGAGGCAAACAAGCCGTCCAATATTACAGAAATTTGTACTTCAGTGTAACTAGTGTATTTTAGTATACAATTTAAATGTACTCCAACAAGAGTACCTTGCCGGCCATATATTTCCCACAGTTCTGCACGCGCTTCCCCGAAATCTGGAATGGGTATTAAGTGTAATCCACCGCAGTGGGATACCGGGGCTTGGCGGGTTCTGCATGCATCATTAAATCCCTTCTCGGATACACACTAATGTTGGTTGCTTTCTTCGTGCCCGATTTGTTTGATACGACATAGGAGAGACGGTGTTTGTTTTCAGTCAAATTAAAGTCTAAGTTGCTGCGAAGTTCTTTTATCGTTATAATCTGAACGTCTTGGGGGCCAGAGTGAACTGAATAGACTGTTCTTGAAATTTATTTGTATTACAGTTTCAATATTTACAACTTACATCTGTTCCTTGATATTTCTGAGTACTTATGTACGTTATAATCCTCTGCAACTGACGTGCCCTAAGTTTAACAATTCTGCTGACGTGGTGGTGCCAGACACCAACTTAAACAGGTTTTACCTTTTAAATTATGTCTTAATACCTACTAAAATGCAATGTATTTTGAAATGTTAGTTGTTCTTTAACAAATAACATTCATAATTACATACAAATAAAGCCCACAGTACAATTTATTAGTTTCTTTTGATATACAACACACAATGACAGACAGACAACCTTCAACACACAATGACAACATTAAAAAGTCTATTTTTTTTCGATTAATTGATTCCTTTTATTGATTTAGTACTATAGCGTCCATAATAACACATTTCCCGAGAAAAATTTAAGTATCTAACTATCCCGATTCCAAAGATACAGTCCTGTAACAGACAGACATACAGACGGTGGACATTTGAAAAGGGTTTTTTTACGCTATGGATACGAAACCCTAACAAGAATAATAGAATTTAAACAGTCGTATAATTTTAAACCAATTAACAAATCAAAATTTCATGTAAATTACACAACATATGGAGTATACTGACTTGTAGTCTAGGAGACGCTATGAAAATATAACGATTTTATTGATTATGACACATAACATAACAGGCGATAAGGTTATCGCTGACGTTGTGGATTCGTAGACACGTTCCTTCGCTAACCTACTTACGCCTACTGTATCGTAAACAACACACCTACAGAAAGTACTTTATGTTTCAATAATATTTAAAAGACCTACGGTATGAGATTTCCATAAAGTTTTTTTTTATAACAGGGCATATTTCACCCCTTTTATTAAGTTTCATTTTTTTGAATCGGAATTATTCTTTTTTTGTACTGTTATAACTAGTAGTAGCGAACATATTGTATTAATATTCTAGGGCTAGCGGCCAAATATCGATACAACTAGCCAAACAACATTTACAGAATACCGCAAGATAAATAAAAATTAGTGTCGAAAAAGCTGGTTGGCCCAGATGGTAATATCGGGGTGAGTACTTGGGCGTCGTACATATAAATAAAAAAGGAAGAGATGGAATAGATTTTAAATATATGCGATCTGACTTACACCTTACAAAGCTGGAAGCAAAGTGTCGGTGTGAAACACCGCCCCGCTCTACCAAGGACACACAACTTTTAAGAGGCCTACTTGGCTTTAACCTTCAGTTTACCGTGAAATTAGACGACACTCGATATGTCGGTCCCAGAAAATCTGGTAACCGTTTTGGCAGGAAGTGTGGAAGTATTTAAAAATAAAGGATACATGACACTTACCACCAGGTGAGGTGGCGGTCAAATGCCTGGTTAGGCCAATTAAAAAAAACGCGGTGTATTTTTAGGGTTTAACTGGACCATGTTACTGTGACCGCAAAACACGGTATCAAGTTGTTTCGATACAATGCATTCACATAGCAATCACTGGATTGTAACATTCATTGATATGCAGTAGAAACAGCGTTGGCGACAGTACACAGCCGGCGGGACCCCGGCGTTCACGGACTTAGAAATATTTCAAATAGTATTCCTTTGTACGGGTATATCCGTAGTACATTTTCAATCTGTGTATCTATAGTAGGTGTCTCTATGTGTGTAGTACTATTCTTGATAATGTTAGAAAGATTGCCTAATGTTGTTCCTAATACCTAATTACAAGGGTCCCTTCCTACATCTATGGCTATATTCTTTATAGTTTGATGTTATGAATCAATAACGTATAGATATGTCTATTTTCTAGACTTCTTTTTATCATTAAAAATACATACGACGATATAGACTTACATAAATACACTTTATTCAATAGCCCCAGCCGAAATATCAAGAATGTTTTCCTATTCAGTGACGAGTCACACAAAGGGCACACTCTATGACCCTACACTCAACGAAAACATAAGACCCCACCAAGGAAAAAGCTAAGTCACAGTTCCATTCAAATGTTAATACTTTGTACGTCACTGAACATAAATATGATTGTGCAATAGCATTTTCCTTTCAATATTTCTGCATTGCTTTCTCAAGAGGTTAAATTGCTACGTCAAATACTTCAGGTTTCTTAACAACAACGCAAGCAGCCCCACTACAAGCAAAGAATCCGAATGAAGCAACCTTTGTTCTCAAAAACAATCGCCAGTTCTGATTTCTAGTTTCTGCTTTTCTCGAATGAAAGCTCAATTCATTTATTTCCGCTCATTTTTCCGGGTTCTGTCCGCTTGTAAATAGTTTGTGGAACAGTCCCGGTCACCGATTTCCCCCAGGATTACAATCGGAGCGAACACCACGTGTTAATCCGACAATGTTGTGGTTTTATCGAATAAATTATCGATATGTGGTCGGTGTTCAATCTAATTTGTTTGCGAATTTGTCCAGCTGCTGATACAAAGCTGCAATTTTTTTAAATTTATTTAGAAAATAAAAATAGTCATCTTGATATCCAGATCAATTGGGCCTGGAGTATCTTGCTCACGAGGGCCTGGAGTCCGCTTTAACAATGATGCAGTATTTGGCAGATCAGATAATTACAGTGGAGCCTGTGAACGAACTGTGTGTGTGAAATGTGTGTGAGTGAACTGTCATCTGACCTCCTTGACCTTGCTACCTGGGGAAGCTGACCAGATTGGATCATGGTTACACATTCAGTCGCCCGAATGTGCAGGTGTCTCAACGATGTTTTCCCTCACCGTAAGAGCATCGGTTAGCATTCAACTAAATACATAACTCAGAAAAGAGTCGTCGGTACATGGCCGCAGTGGGATTCGAACCCGGTACCTCTCGCTTACGAGTCGGATACCTTAACCAATCGACCGCCGACGCTCCTACTCTATCACCAAACCATCTATGATTATAAGAAAATTTAACGAAAGAAGACTAACACCTGTATTCACAAACAATACTTGTTTAATAAGCGTTACTATGAGTTCTTACCACAGGCACATATACACGGCGGGAAGCGACAAATTCACTTAAATTGACAAATTACATTTATCACTTAAAATGAACTAAATTTGGTGATACTGCACTTTGCACTCAGATAAAGTGTTGTAAATATCATTTAAAAACATGGAATTTGAAGTAAATAAAAAATAACTTATATTTTAAATCATATCTATCGCTTACGTAAATCAAAACTAAAATAACTTATTACTATCAATATTATAAAGTATGTTTCTTGATATCCGGAAAAAATATATCAGTTTCTTTAAGGTTTTCAGACATCCATTTCTCTGCTTGGAGCGCCATTTCTTCATCAAAATAATCTCTCCAACCTCCTGCTTTGCCTGAAATATACCAACCAAATTAGAAATAATCGCAACGTTGGTACGTAATTTTTATAAATGCTTCTTTTTTGATAAAAACGAGAATGTTACATGTCGTACTTTGAGGCTAGTCCGGCTACAGCACCACAAGAAGCTCGCCCCTTATACCCCTTTACCTTCAAATACATTTAGCGAAATGAGGTTAACCAAGATCTTCCGCAGGGTCCCCTGAGATTTATTAAATACAATACAAATACAAAATACGATTATTTCTCTCAAAAAGGCCACATATATAATATTATAAGTTTAGTGTAAACAGCATAAATCCTTTTGAGAGCTGGAGTCTGTTCTAGGTAAAAACCTGTGTTACTTTAATAAAGAAAATTTATTCTATGTTAAGTCCAGGCTCATCCAAATCTCCAGGCTCTCAACCTCCTGCATTTTTGTAACAAAGTTTGCTTACATTACATTATAACATTCTTTCATTGTGCCTATAGGTAAGTTCCTACTTAAATAATTATACTATATATATTGAACAGTCTCAGGAGCCGATTGGAACCCCGTGATGGTATCAATGTTATTATTATTAAATTTGTTGTCATCACAAACTAAGTAAGTGGGTGTTAGTAGATAGTAGGCAGATGTTTGTATCACTTGTATCAAAATAAACAATGAAATAAATTATTGCAACAATATCGCTTTATATTTGCTTAGGCACTAACGAGCTTCGTAAGATAAGCCCCTGGAAAATAAGATCTAAAGGTAATCCATCTGTCTAAAATAGAAACATTAAACCAGCTTACTTTGAGCAACTGTAAAGTTAATTTAAATACAATTTGTTTGAAATTAGTTCAAAATTATCATAAATGAGAAAACTGGTTCTATTGTTGATAAAAATGTTAAACATAGAGATGATGAAAAAAAAAATTACGAAATGCCCGCCTCTAGCTACCGCGACCACAGAAATCTATATAAATAAGATTTTCATTTCTGTACACTTTGTCCGCGTAAATGTCGATCCCGATCCCGTGGAAACCGTTTTGGTTGAAATAGTTTTGCATAACAATGTATATCTATTGGTAAGTAATAATGACCTCAATGTGTTACGACTATTGGTGCATCGAAATTTCGGTGGGTTGCATTTTATACGGATCCACTAAAATTCATCGATGAAATGTTCAAAAAAGCTCGTCAATCCAAAATAATACAGATGCGAAACAAAAAACAAAATATTACTGGTAACACGGGGTGTGTTGTAGCATAATTATGTGCTATTCTGGGATAAATCTGGCTGGTTCTGAATCTGTAGTGACAGCAGAAAATACAAACCAGTTCAAAAATAGACTCGACAAATATTTAAAACCTTGATTGCATAATAATAATAGTTACTGCCAAATTCCTTCAACATTCGTTTCTTCCTGAAGGAGTAACAAACATCATTCTGTTTGTATTATCCATACATCCTTAGAAACTCTCACATTTACAGTAGAATGGCATAGGACAATACCACCAACCTTTTCTAATGAACGTGCTCTCAGCGTTGTCTCGAATCAGCCCATAAAGTTTATTAGTGAAATCATCGTTAACTGATTTGTTATTCTTGAAGTTCTGGAAGCTGAGGTGGTCACAGAGCTGGTTCAGCTGGTCCGCTGACAGCTTCTTGTCGAGGAAGGTGGCTACGCGGCGTATAGTTGATGGCAAGTCCTGAAATTATAGGGATATGTATTTCATCATTCTTTTGTGTCATCGTTTTTTGCTACAGGCGATTTTGCAAAGGTTTTCTCGGCTTTTCTTGTGCCTGTATTACACATGTACACCTTCCGGAAAATATATTCTAAATGACTGTAAAAACCGCATCAAAATCCGTAGCGTGGTTGAGAAGGAATTAGCGGAAATACATAGACAGAAATAGACAGACACAGAGACGCGGATAGCGACTTTCATTTATACTATGTATTTGAAGATATAGATGGTTATTTTAAATATTGTCAAATGTTGTCAAAGCTAGTGCATACTAGGGCTTAGGAAGTTTACTTCTGACATAATACATGTCAGCAATTTCAAGTATTCGAGACTTTATGAATATTCATAGTAATAACGAATCATAAAAACAGGTACTAATTTTGATAATTCAGCTACTAAGCAAATCCAGGAAATCCTAATCTTATCAAGTTATCATTACATCAATATTGCACTAACACGAAATAGACGATAATCTCTGCCTATGGAATAAACCAAATATTTTTATCATATCAGTAGATTATCGCATTTGTTATGAAATATTAGTGTTATCTACGTTGTTATTACCTTAGATAGTTCTTCGTAGAAGAGAAACAGTAGACGTGGATGATTTCTCATCTCCCAAGCTTCTTTTAAATGCTCGAAATACGGCGTGAATACATCTGAAGGCAACAATAATAATAAATGTTAAATTCTTCAATTCATAGAGTTACAAGTTATTTACGGCAGTTGCCGGCTGCATAATAATACACATCGGCTTTTTTGTGTTCGTAGAGCGTTGGCTTTATCGCATGTGTTAAATTAAATAATATTTAAGTCTATATTTGATTGATATTTCAAGTTAGGAAGAATCTTAAACTAGATCGATAGTTTAGAAGTCCAGTCGAGAGGAACCCTTTGCTCCAGGCCAGACACATAGCTAAGTATGAACATGCATTGTAATATTTTTATTTGTGTAAATTCTCAGACGATATAGCCGCTGTAGCCTTCATTTAAAGATAAATATTTAATATGTATTTTGCTTTATTTTAAAAAAGTTTAGAATATATTATCATATTCCCCATGTAACTTTGTTTAACATGGGCTATTCTATATCAATGACTTATTTAATTTGGTCTTATTAAAGTTCTTGTAATATACTTTTCCTGTCTTGAATATGTAGCCAATATTATTATTAAGTAATTTGCCTTATTTTAATTTTCATTCGACTTTCCACTCTTAGTTTTCGATATAATACTAGGTCACCCTAATATAAATATGTTCTAAATATTTAAATTGGCCATACACTCTATCCACCCTTTTTTAACACATGCATATGAGTAAATAGGAATCCGAAACAAGTTGATATGCATTATTTGAGGATGCCTAGAATACAAGTTGGACTTGGGGATAGCTTTATATATACAGCAGTGTCTAGCGAAAAGATTGCGAAAACATTTCAAAATATTACTTCTAGCCTTTATCGGTTAGTTTAAAAGTCATTGGTACCAATACAGATTTTGCTACAATGACTTATGTTTTAAATTGAAATTACAGGCATGAGGCATTTAATCTTAGCCCTTACAGTATTAAATAATAATAATAAATTAATATTCGTGGACTAATTCACACAGCGCCATCTAGCCCCAAACTAAGCAAAGCTTGTACTATGGGTGCTAGATAACTGAGATAATACTTACATACTTTTTTTTTAAATACATACTTATTATACATAGAACACCCAGACCCGTAACAGAAATTAAAATTCATCATTACAATTTCTGCCCGGCCGGGAATCGAACCCGGGACCTCTTGCGTGACAGACTGTTGACCACTGAACCACTCAGGTCGTCAAAACGCACCCGCGGTTCTGAATTTTTTACCTGCAACCTAAATGTATGAATTATATATGTTATGGCGACAGTTACCACTTCCGATCAGGTGGGCTATCTGCTCGTTTGGCACTGACTAGCATAAAAAATCTGCTGATACTCACTTGCGTCTTTGATGAAGAAATTCCAATAAGTCTTAAAGTCTCCGCCATATTCCACCATCATGGAATCCTTCATCAGATGGTAATGGGATATCGCCACATCTCTAGGATCTCTTGCGACATAGACCACTCTGCCTTCCTTTAAAAGGGATGGGGGTAAAATAGAGAGGGGCAAATGGGTCTTCACGGTTCTAGGGCAGCTAAGACATGCCATGAGTTCTGACGGTGGTTGGATTGTCCAATTCAGAACTTTGAGGAATTCTTCTGAATGATTGTTCTCCATTATTCGCTGTTTGCCTTCTGGATTTATTGTTACTGCCATTCTGAAAGTTTGAATGTTTAGCAATCACACAATAAGGGAAGTTAGCAATCACATAATATTTATCAATTTAAAATGTACTTAAAATGAAATCATTGCTTAGTGGTATATAGAAGACAGCAAATATACCTACAATATCCAGTATAAAAGGAGCTAACATTGCTATACGCTTGTATAGAAACGATAGCATATCTTATACTGGTTTTCTAGATCGAGATGCTTTTCACTGTACATAGAATACATTTTCTTGATTAAAGTAATATAGTTATTTAACTTACTCCAAATAAGGTACTCTTTTAACCATACTGATATTGCTTGCACTCTTAAAATCCAATTCGTTGGCCAGCAGCCATACTAACTCTTGTGTCATGGTCGTACCTTAAACGTTATAAGAAGAAGAAATAAATTAAAAGATACCAACACAAGATACGATTGTTCGGTTGAACGCAGACTTATTGAATACACAAATGGCGATTTAAAAAAATATTAGTAAATTACAAAATATTTAATAAAAATAGCTAAGTACTTCAGTATTATACCATCACACCACTAAATGAAATGGAGTGGCCAGAGACATTCAACACAGAAGCAACTATATATCGATTATACACGCCCTAATTCAAGCACCTAGATAAAGATCCTAGATAAAGACGTTATGATTACACCGCCCCTACATAGGAATCCTACCACAGCCAGAGTGGCCGTTACGGGCAGTAGTGCCTGAATTAGGGTGTGTGTAATCGATCCCTAACAATTGAGACAACATCTCACAAAACTAACTAGTAACTCTAATAATCATCTTAGTTAATATCCCGGTTGTGCTCTCGCGCACGAGAGCCTTGGGTCCGCCTTGACCATGATCCAGGATTTGGCAGATTACAGTGGAGCGACTGACATCTGACCTCCATGACCCTGTTACCAGAGGAATCTGACCAGATTGGATCAAGATTACACATTCAGTCGCCTGAATATGCAGGTTTCATTATAATATTTTCCCTCACCGTAAGAGCTTCGGTTAGTGTTCAACTAATGTACATAACTCAGAAAAGAGTCCTTGGTACGCGGGATTCGAACCCGGTACCTCTCGCTTACGAGTTGGATACACAAACTGCTTGGCCACTGAACCTCTAACAAACAAACTAAGGTAGTTTATTACCTAAAAATTATTGAACTTACAACAATTTTAGTAGCCTACAATACAACATAAATTATGAAATCAAAATATGGTTAATAATTAAACTCAAGACTATCATTGTTTCTAAAGGAAGTTCGAGACGATATTCTTGAACAGAGATAACTCAAATTCTTAGGTAAATCTTGTCTACACAATCCATTACCGCGATTGTTTGAATATAGAGCGAAGTTCTATATTTAATTTTAATAAGAGCCGCTTAAATCAACTAAAACTGGAGCGTTTCGGTAGTTACGCGAAGGATGACGCAAATCTTGGTACCCACCTCCAATAGCTATGTGTAATACGTCGTTAAATAGCTATTTTTTAACTGAGCACAACTTACTATGGTGTCTAGTGCGAAAATATGTTAGTGTATATGTCATTTTGACAAAGGTCAACTAGATGCCAAAGTAACTCTTGTTCAGCTAAAAAATAGCTATCCAACGATGTATTGCACATGGCCATTAAAGGTGGGCAGAACAGAAAAAATCACTGCTCACTTAATGTTGACATGATAATTTACAGTACAGCATCACTTAGAACGGACTAATACTTGGTTCTAGGCGCCACAGTATATTTTATTTAGCTCATATCTAGTTGCCCAATGACGTATCACCCATAGACGTTGGAGGCAGGAAAACCGAATATAATACTGTTCACATGTTCTGTACAGCATATTTCGGAATAACAATTAATACTAGCACCATCGAAATTATGGTTCTGCTTGAAAATAGCTAGCCAACTACGTATTACACGTAGCTATTGGAATGGGTACCAGTACCACCATCCATACAAGTCCTGGCATTATCAATTCGTCCAAATTTTTGCTCCCGAAATGTGGTTGATCGAAGAAGTCGTTTATATCTAATACTGTAAACTGTTACAATTATTATATGTAGTGTGACTATTTTGGCTTCGTCTACATCAAATACATCACTTTCATGCTACAAGAAAACTGATAAGTTATTGACGTACATATTTATACTACTTGTATCAGTTATTTTTGTTGAAATGGACATAAAATAAGAATGTATGGAATAAGTCCTTGGCCGGAGATAGTAAAAGATTTCTTTGAGATCAAGAAATAAATTATTATCTGAAAAAATAGTTTCGACGCGACGTCTTAGAAAATTAATAATGTATATATAGATATTTGAAGTTTGATGTAAAAGCCCGAAGTTGCAATTATTCAATATTATAATTTAAAAGTTGTCTTCTCTGCATTTCTTAAACATGTATTTTTTTTTGTTTAAAATTACAACGATTTCGTTAGGTATTTACGTAGCCTGAAAAAATTAAATATTCTGATTACTTTTGCAATAAACAGTTTGAAGATTCTTCTGCTTTACCTGATCGAGGATATCCAAGGATGAAGATGTCGCTGGGTTTGATTTGCATACTGTAAATATTGGCGGCATATTTTCTATACTCATGATGCAGAATGTACCCTTTGGGCCCGACTCGGACGAATGTTTCACCTACAAATGACATTAAGACATTGAGTTGCTTTTGAAAATAAAATAGAAGTGGCCATTGAAGAAAAATGTTTTTGTAACAGTATTCCAAAAAATACTTTGTTAAAAAAATTGATCAAGACAATACTGATAAAATAAAAAAATCATCTTGGCGTTAATGTCCCGGTTTGTGCTCTCGAGAACAAGGGCCCGGAGTCCGCCTTCATCATAATCCAGAATTTGGCGATCAGGTAATTACAGTGGAGTGGACTACCATCTGACCTCCGTGACCCCGCTACCAGGGGAACCTGACCAGATTAGATCATGGTTACAAATTCAGTTGTCTGAATTTGCAGGTTTCATCACGCTGTTTTCCCTGACCGTAAGAGCATTGATTAGAATTCTACTAATGTTCATAACTCAGAAAAAAGTCATTGGTATATGGCCATATTAGAACTCGGTACCTCTCGCTTACGAATTAGATACTCAACCGCTCGCAAGCGACGCTCTTGATATTGATCAAGAAAATAATACTAATATATTTAAGAGTAACATTTAGATTTTTTACAACACAGTAAAAAATAATCTAATGCAAAATAACATCTAAGTATCACACAAATAAAGAAACATTTTTAATAATTTAATAATTAAGAGATAAAACATAGAAGAAAAATTACAAATAGACCTTTAAAATATTTCTGCCTTTCTTCTGCCACATTTTTCTCTAACTCCCGAATCTTCAATGGAAAATTACTGCTACCTCGAGTGTCCATCGCGTCGAATTAACTCAATGATCAATGAATATTTAGAAGCAATAACATAATTTAATCTATCTAATCAGCTTATTGATAGTATTAGGTATTCGACGGCTTTTCCTATAATTCGAACTTCCATTATTTATTCCATTATTTATGCTAGTATTAGGTATTCGACGGCTTTTCCTATAATTCGAACTTCCATTATTTATGCTAGTATTAGGTATTCGACGGCTTTTCCTATAATTCGCACTTCCATTATTTAGATAACTAGTATAGTTTCAGTATACTATACCTTATGCTTTTTATTTCTTTATTATCCTTTCTCATCCTTTTTTAATATTGTTAACTTTATGATTTATTAAGATTCTTTAATTTAAAAAATAATTATTCAGTTATACTATACAGTTAACATTACATTTAAATTTATCTAAAAGTAATACTATGTTCAAAAATAAATAAGAATATATATCTCAGGAACATTAAAGATAAGTATTCTACATATCTTATCCAGAAATGATTCCTGTGAAATTTCGGCATTCAGTATTGTATCTATTTATTTTAGTTGAATGCGCCACGTACATAAATTCACCTATTTTCTGAACTAAAAGCAGTTTCGCGTTTTAGTTCAGATATTAAACTAGGTGAAATAGTGCCAGTTGTCAAAATGGGGAGAAAAATTGTGCAATCGCCGTCTGGGGAGACCGCGATCACGTATCATCGTATATAACGTACAGTTGCACCACTGACTCTTCTTGGCGCAAAAACGAAAAATATTTTAAGCTACACAAAATTGTACGGATAGAAGTGACGTCAGTGATTTGGTGATTGACAGTTTGGGCTGTGTATTACAGGATAACAAATTTTGTTATCATACTTAAATAGAGGTATCAAGCGAGAATCTGGAAAACCGACCCTTAAGAGGACGACTCAGAAAAAGAGTAGTGTTCTCAAAAAACTGGGGTCCGAAGTGGCAAGAATAAAAGGAGATGTATGAAAAGAGTTGTGGATATGTGCGAGGCTAGGGAGTTGTGTCAAAGCAAAGTGGCGGTCCATAGTCTCTGCCTACCCCACCAGTGGGACACAGGCGTGAGCTTTATGTATGTATGATGTTATATGTATGTTGCCTAAATCACTAATGGCGTCGTTTGGTTGTGTCATTTGGATTATAAGTCTCCAAAAGGTACATCTGGTATTGCCAAAATAAATAGCGGTCTCCCAAAATAAATGGTAGTATCACAAAGTTATGTCACGAGAAAGACACAGCTCTCTAGAAAATCGTGCCCCAAGACAAACAAACAATCGTATATTCATTTATATTAACAACAAAGATTAGATATATTTTGTCCTAATTTCACGTATATCCTCAACCAGTTTCATAATATCAGGATTACAATAAAGACAATATCTATTACTGATACACGATAATCATATCGTTATATCCAATGACGAAACGTTGGTAAGTTTGTTAGTGTTCTATATATTAAGTCAGAATTGATTAAATTTTCCACAGGGTTTCCTTTGGACTATGATATGGGATCGTTCAAGAGGTATATTAGAGGTCTCCTTAGAGGCAGGCAACGCATTGGTAGCGCCCCTGGTGTTGCTGAAATGCTGATATCCATCAGGTGGCTCGCTCGCCTGAAAAAATCAAACATATTGAACATATTATCATAACCTTTTATCCCATTGATTAAGGTTCTGATGGAAAGTATTTTGAAAGTAAAATAAAAAAAAATTAAGTAAAAAACGACAAATATCTGCCTCTCTATTCTAGCCCTTTCTCTTCGGTAGGTCTGCTGTAAGACATTTCTTTTTAGAAATAAACTGTACCTTTTGTGATTGTTATCTTTATGTTCATATTATTGTAACTTTATTTGTGCACAATAAATGGTTAAATAAATGATAAAAAACATACAAGCACCACCTGAATTTTACCTCGTAACGATTTTATGAAATCAATGGAAATTTTATACACGATTAGGATTAACAACAGCAAATTATCTATAGTTTACGGCATCTATGACCACTTATCTGTTATCGTTATCTAAAAATATTGAATGTGATTGCCATTGAACTCACACATGCAATACGCGACCATACAACTGCATTACCACATTGTGTCGATGGTCTAATAACTAGCGAGTCCGACTCGTAACCAAGAGGTACTCAGCTCGATCCGGTACCATGTATCTATGATTTTTTCTGAGTTATGTACATTGTTTGAACACTCTAACGGCGAGGAAAAATATCTTGAAGAAACCTGTCATTTATTAGAATTAGCTTAGGTAGAACGATCTGATAAGGTTCCTCTATTAATTGGGACACTAAGGTCAGATGGCAGTCATCATCTAATCAGCCAGAAGATGCCTACTGCTGGGCATAGGCCTCCCCCAGAGATCTCCACAAAAACCGGTCCTGTGCTTTCCGCATCCAGCTGGTACCTGCGATCCTTACCAGGTCGTCGGTCCACCTTGTAGGAGGCCTACCCAGATGACAGTAGCTCTTGTGTAATTTAATTATCTGCAAAATCCTGGATCATGGTCAAAGTCGACACCGGGACCTCGCGTATGAGAGCACATCTGGGATATTATTTCAAAGTTATAACGTCGTTGGGGTCACAAATGACATCCGATTAGATTCCAAAAACTGAAAGATGCGAAAGCTTTCTATTTTCAAAACATTGTTATTTAGACTGAAGGAAGATAAAGTACCGTGTACAATGACAACAGTCATAAGTCTTAAGCCTTCTTTTTGACTCTCTTTAAGCCCTTTGTCATAGTCAAGTAAAATGGAGCGGTGAGATATTTATTTCCAAGAAAATTTAAAAAGGTATGTGTATTTTTATACGGTATCTCAGCTTTCTTTGCGGAGATTAATGGTCGAGACGTGTGACCTGTCATCTGGTTAACTCCGACGTATAATATCTACTTGTACACATCAGTTTACATTAGAGGATATACGTTTTGTAGGAGAGGAGCGGAGTGATTCTTCTTCCTAGCGCTTTTTCTTGTGTCGGGTTCGGGGTATAATCATTACATCACAGCCAATAACAGTCCACTGCAGGACTTAGGGCCTCTCCTATGAATGGATATTTTATTGCCATAATCTCCACGTTTAAAGATTATTTGGTGCCATCCGGGTCTTTCAGTTTTTGACTGGAAAAATATAGGTACTGGATAATAACAATTAACAAATACACGTGTTTTATCATTGATACGAAAAGAAGATCAAGAAGAAGACTATTTCGTTATTATAAGACATATTTCGTTATAATAACAAAAGCTCTGAAACTTTTCTTAAAACCGTTTTATTTTTTTATTATGAACTTTACAATAATTATTATGTAACAATTAATTAAAGAAATGCTATTGTGGTAAATATTCAGAGGGAGATAACATAGGGAGTTAGTGGATTGAGTTTGATATGCTCATTAACAGAGTTTGCTGCATTCCGTTATGTGACTTTGCAGATGGTAGTATCCATAATTTTGCATATCCTGCGAACAATTGCATGTTATCTTCTTTTTGTATTAGTTCCATATGTCCATAATATGTTAACATTCATCATGTCGTTAATGTCCCGCTTCTGCTCTTGCGCACGAGGAGCCGGGGTCCGCCTTGATCATGATCGAGGATTTGGCAGATTAGATAATTACAGTTGAGCGACTTCCATCTGACATCCGTGACCCTGCCACTAGGGCAACCTGACCAGACTTCATCATGGTTACATAATCAGTCGCTTGAATGTGCAAGTTTCATCACGATGTTTTCCCTCACCATGAGAGCATCGGTTAGCATACAACTAATGTACATAACTCAGAAAAGAGTCATTGGTACATGGCCGCAGTGGGATTCGAACCAGGTATCTCTCGCTTACGAGTCGGATACCTTAACCACTCGGCCACCAACGCTCCATATGTCCATAATGTATAGTTCGTGTGAAATGGATTTTCAATTCCTTGACTTCTTGGTCAAGAATCGGCATTATCTCATGAACTACATATGAAAACTGTTATTTCATTTAATTGTAACAAATACGACTATTGATATTATTCTAATATCGCTGGGATCACTTACAAACTAATTATGACTGAGAGATCAATGTCCACTATTACTAATCCATTTGGCACGAACTATAGATATTAATGGCCGTGTGGTGTCCGGCAGAGTAGAATAGCACCAACCCCTTACACTCATGGGTGTCGTACAAGGCGACTAATGTTTTCGAGGCACAAGATCAAGAGTCTCCGTAGTCAGGAAAATGGGCAGCAGCATTTTCCATTGTTATATTTAAACACTGCGATCTCCAACCCGCCTGCCAAGCGTGGAGATTATGGCAATAACCTGCCCTTTCGTGGGGGAGGCCCTAAGCCCTGCAGTGGACTGTTACGGGCTGTGATGATAGATATTAAATTCCGGTATTTTATCTGTGTAATCCGTTTTCATTGCGGACCTATCCCAAGTAATGAACGTCTTTCATTATAATTGTATAATAATAATTAAGTATACTAGCTTAAAATTATATCATTTATTCAGTAACATCCATTTAAACCCTCTAAGGGACCGGCACGGCCCAATTTTTCCCAAATCTGTAAGCTAAAGCCTAACGACCCATATCCAAAGGTACGATCGGTCGGATATTGATGCTAAACTGCTTTTTTATGGCCTTAACAACGGGGGAAACAGCCGAACCTATCATAACAACAAATAGCTTTACAACTGAAATAAATATGGTGGTGAACACGGCGTAGCGCCCTGTTTAGATAATAGATAGCCACAAATATTATATTATTGTGTGATTTCTCAATGTAAGGCAATTATATATTTATATATACTTAGTGGGATAGTCTACTATGCGTATTCTCGATAAGGACGTGTAGATTTAAATGTCTATTCATCGCCGAGTTGGTCCGTGTTATTGTCTATGGTTCCTAATAATGGTTGCTAATAAGAATGAGTAGGTTCGCCTGCGCTGGTTTGTCACGGTGTAATGCTGTATGCTTGTGAAACTTGGCCGGTGGTGACGTAGCACGTTTGCGAACTTTACACGAACGAAACGAAAATGCTGCGGTGCATGTATGGCGTAACACGCCTCGACTAAGTACGTAACGAGTACATCCGTGGTAGCTTTGGCGTGAGAGATATCGCGGACAAGACTGAAGAGGCTTGATCATGTACTACGTAAGCTCCAGGGATAGGTGGGAAATAGGTGCATAAACCTGCCGGTAACAGGAAAGAGGTCCTGAAGCCGGCCTTAAAAGCGATGGATTTACTTGCGAGAGCAAATGAGAAGAAAGAGTAGCAAAGCAGACCCTAGTAGAAGTCAGGATCGACCGCTAGGATGACAATGATGATGATGATTATCCCGATTCCCGGTTTTGATAGAGACAAACATACAATGTATTTCCATTCGTATTTCCAAGTTATTGCATGAATATCTTACCAAAAACATACACAGGTTCACAATAATATTGAATTTACACTTTGAGTTTATCAATTAAATCGATCATGAGCCTTGAAAAATAAACTTAAATAGAGCTTTATACAGCTTGTAATACTTTGAAATTCCGCGAAGTCACTTAACCACTCTGCAGCAAAATACGCTCTACGGGTCTACGGCACAGCCACTGACCTGATTTTAGTGCGTCGGTGTAATAAAGCCTCTATTACACCTATAGTTAATTTTCACACTTCCTGCTCGACAATGTCCAGATTTATTTATGTCGCGAAATATAAAGTGTTGACCCCTTTACACGTAAAGATCGGACTGCGCATATGGACTGTATTCCGAACCACGGATAAAAAGGCCGATTCTAACAGCGGATCAAAGGTTGGAAAGGCACGTGGGTTTTCTCGCATTCTGATCTTTACGTGTAAATTTCACAATTGTGTCCAAGTGAGTTAATTTAATTAGTAAGTAAAGTAGTTATGTAAAAAGAGTCGACGAAGAGTGTGAATTCAAGAGTTTGAGTAACACAAAATCATTTTTTTTTTTATTTTTTTTTATTTAACCATTTATTGTACACAAGATTTAATTAATGACTAGACTAATTCATGCAATACGACTAAAACATTTACAGGTATCGGCCATAAATAATGCACATCGGCCTATTCGGCTTCATAGAGAGTTGTCTCTGTCGCACGTGTTATATTATATGGTATTATGGTCTATTTTTAATTGTTATTTAAAAGTAAAACTATGGTAATAAATAATAAATAATATTGCCAAATAAAATTATAGTCATTTCAGAACAAATGTACGAAATTCCTGAACGATGTTTAATCTTTGAGTACATTCAGTACTAATTAACTAAAAGTTTGGTTTCTAAATATTTAATGTATCTTATAATTATTTAAAATTGTTTTAACTATTTCGATGAATTTGGTTATTATCTTTGCACAATATTTCATAGTTAATTAGAATTATTATAACGTGCTGTCATTGGTTGAAATGTAACGGCTTCTAACTTCCGTTTGAATGTTGGTTATATAAACCCAGTCGAGAGACTGGGAGGGCCTTGTTGCTCCAGACCCGGCACAGAGTTAAGTACAAACTTGTTTTATTGTTGCTTTATATTTTGTATTAGTTTTATTCATCTATATAATCGGTTATTGATTGAATCATACGTAATACTATTGTCCCATTTTTAGGGATTTTGTACTTTGCCATGTTTTATTATGTTCAGAATATATTGTTATATTTCCCATGTAACTTTGTTTGCTATGATTGCCTATAATATAATAACTTATCTAATTTGATCCAATATGTGTGTTTAAATATGCTTTTCCTTTCTGGAATAAATAGCTATTTATATTTAACTAATGTGCCCTATTTTTATTTCATTAAGCTTTCCACCCTTAGTTTTCGATAAAATACTAGACCACCATCATTAATATCTTCTAAATACTTAAATTCACACGCGAGATCTGTACACTCTATACACCCTATCTAACACACGCGTGAGTAAATTCAAAGCCGAAAGAAGCCGAAACTAGACGATGTACATTATTTATGGCCGATACCTGTAATTTATAATTTAGTAACCAAATCAATGCTTATTGTCCTGACTTTTATTGCCTCATAGAATGTGTAAAAAGTAGAGTATATGTCCTGGGATATAGCCTGTCATAGACAAACTTTGTCAACAGCAACAAACTCAGGTCTCTCTCGGTTCGCTCAAGAGAAAATATTCAACAGAACTATTAATTTTCTATATGTATAAGTTGCCTTTACGGTCATCCGTCTATAGATGGAATTGGTGCTACTCTGCGGTTCCAAATAAACTTTTTCCCACGCACACTAGGGTTTTGAAAGAGCCCTGAAGAGGTTTACCCTGGAGTAAAACATTCTTCAGGGAAGGAGTGAAAAGGTTTTTACAGGGTCTGGTATTGCTAAAGTTTATAGGTTGCCTTGACCGCTTACCCTCAGGTAGGCCGTAACATTGTGTGACACATTAGTGCTATAAAAAAATCTACTCTACTAGTCAGACAGCAGACACGAAAAACACACATTCTCATAATCTATTAAAGCATCCAGCTCTATTTTAGCCTGTGTCGTCCCATTTTAGCAAGTCGGTGTCTCGATGCTGGAAAGGGGATAGTTATTGTCGCACGTACAGCCACGGAGCGTCGTTAGCTAAATGTTGGCCGTAATGCATTCTTGACGACCGGAGCTTTGTTGCTCACTGTATCGTTGTTTAGAGCATACGAGACAGGTTTGCTTGGAAAATATTATGGTGTGCTCATGCATTCATGAGTCGGGTACAGCGGAGTCGTATGTAACAATGTTGCTGTTAGGTCGAGGCACGTTGCAGTATTATGCTAGGGTAGCCACTTGCTATGTAGCGAATTTTAGTTTAGGAGAATGTTGTTAGGTTGTTACATTTCGGTTAATAGGTTGGCAATATTGGGGTAATGTAGAGGTTCTATGTTAGATTGCCGTTGGAGGACTTTGTTATTACTACAGTATCCAACGTATATGAGCTATCTTAAGATCAGAATAGGAAGAGAAATAGAGGATTAGAGGAAAGCCGGACCCAACAGTTGTTTACAATTAACTGCCTGCCTGGTAAACAATAATAATAATAACGAACGTGTAACGAATAGTGTGTGTGTTCTTGGTGGACGTCACTATCCCTTTCGATGAGAACCTTGTCAAAGCCGAATCAGACAAAAGGTTTAAGTATCTGGCTCTGGCGCACAAGGTTACCGATATGTGGCGAGTGACGTCCACTGAGATCATTCCAGTCGTAGTTTCATCAACGATCTAGTTCCAAGTTCTCGTCATGGCCATTTGAAGAGATTGGAACTGAGTGACGGACCAGTTGTAGCAAGGCTCCAGCGAGCGGTCTTGTTGGATAACGCGAGGATTGTCCGCCGATAGGCTCTCTCGCTCGGACCCTCGGCCGTTTGATCTCCTCTGCCGAAGGGTGTCCTTCCTTAAACGGGAAGAAATATAATTTTATTTCTCAATAATATTAAAGTCCGCTATTTTTAGTTATCTAGCAATTCGATTGCGAATCGATTAGTAGACTGCACTCGAGACAAATTGGGTATTCTGCACAAACTTATAGGTAAGCGCGATTGCGTTCGCTCTCTTTGGTATAGCCTTTTAAAATCGACCTACCAAGAGACTGAGCAAATGAACGTGTACGTGATTGATTCGCTTTGATAGATTTAATTTTCCGTTCTTTTTTATTTTACGTAAATTAAATTGTCCGCAAGGAAGACCCTTGTCGAACAAGAGGAGAATACCGTTTTATAACACAATCGATTCGATTGTGTGATAAAACGCTACAATTGTAACAACAATCGAAAACCAATCGAATGTAATTGGTCTTTTATTTGTAGCAAAATACAAAAAACGTGTCAAACTGTGGAAATTTGTGGACATCAATCCACTCTCCAACTCAGCATTCCTTTCTCAATCCTACTCACTACGACTTCTTTCAGTCCAGTCCCTCATTACCGCTGTGATTACTTCGTGGTAATGATTTTCAAATTAGGAAGAGTTACGTCATGGTCTACAGCTTATTAGAAAAAGGTAGATCGGTTATGACTGATCATCGAAAGCTAATAAAGAACCTACCTTCACAATACGCGGTCTAAAAGTACTATCCTGGTCGGTACGTACCTACTACCCTAATGGAGTGCAAAAGTTATTGAAACCAATTTTCTATCTCAGTAGGCGCCCACAATTTAATAAAACATCAAATTATTAACAGGGAACGATAATTAACACCAAAATTGTTCCATAAACACTTGAACTTCATCATATAATAATAAATAATTATTTAATAACACAAAACTCAGTGTAGCGTAAAATTTGCTCTTAATTTTCTGGCCGACCGAAAACACATTTCATAATTATTATTTCAACGGAAAATTTGTGTTGAAATTTAGTAAAACTAATATATTTTGTGGCTCACTCTTGGCGATATCCAACGCTGCTTCTGTATGATGTTGTTTGGTGTGAATTATGAGAAACTGGTACGAAGGTGTTTCACATAAGTTTCTTCCTAACGTTCTATATCATCTTATTCAGACGACGTGCCTGTAGTTCTATATTTTAGTTACATTAAATGCACTGCTATTGCTTTTGTGCTGTTAAAATAGATTGGATCTTAGAGGAGGGGCCAGGATATCCTTCATACACGATCACCTAATTTAGGCATTTATCTCTCATTCGCATATTTATAAATAATCATCTTGGCGTCCTGGTTATGGTTTTATTTCTTAAGGCCTTGCCACACACAAAGCTCGGCGCGAGCGCGGTGCGATAGTTGCTAGGCAACAATCACGCCGCGCTCGCACCGCGCTATAGTTGCCTAGCAACTATCGCGCCGCGCTATAGTTTATGTCGGCGCAAGGCCTTTATTATGTCGCACTTTACCCTCTCCTAATTAAGCCTAATTTTTAATTTTTTTAACCAATATAAGAAAATAAAAAACAATGAATATTAATTTTTACTTTAAAACATGGTAGGTCAACTTGAGGATTACTTTCTCTCTTTTAATTGAAATTTACGGGCGAAAACTATTATTGTTTGTTGGACTGTTGCTCGACTAACGAATCAGGCGCCGCTTACCTGCGTTTGCGGTTTGGTGTAAGTCACCAGAGATTTTGTAATCCATTTTAAACCTGGTAAAGATCGCAGGTACCACCTTGATGCGGAAGGCACAGGACCGGCCTTTGTGGTGATCTCTGGGGGATCTCTGCCCAGCAGTCTTTCCTATGAATTTTTTTCGTATGATTATGAAACACTGCACATACTTTGCGCTATTACCATACCGTAGAAGTAAATATTCGTTTTCCAAGAGCGAGCTGGATTAATTAAAAGAAATACCGTCATGGAGCTCGTCAACTGTTGAACCAGTCTCCGGGTCCCCAGCGGTATACCTTGGTCAACCTCGCTTCGCCAACGGTATCAGGAGGTACACCAAAGGAGTGCTGAGGTTCGGCTACCCTCAAAGTACGAAACTGTCACCCATTCACTTCCCGGACATAGCTTAACCTTGGTGATCGGTCTCAGTCCTCAGCAAAGTCAGACCTCGCGACAAGTCTGTACCAGCACAAGTGTGCTTGCAACAGCTCGCGCCGTGAGAGTTTTGCTATCTCAATACTACAAAGAAAGATACCTTTAGCAGTATATATGCCGCGTCGTAGAAACTTCGACAACAGAGCGAGAGCGTCGGTGGCCGAGCCAGAGGTCCCGGGTTAGAATTCCGCTCCGGCCTTGTACCAATGACTGTTTTCTGAACATTTGTATTTTGTATTGTGTACATTAGTTGAATACTAACCGATGCTCTTACGGTGAGGGAAAACATCGTGATGAAACCTGCACATTCAGGCGACTGGATGTGTAACCATGATCCAATCTGGTCAGGTTCCCCTGGTAGCAGCGTCATGAAGGTCAGATGGCAGTCGCTCCACTATAATTAACTGACCTACCAAATCCTGGATCATGGTCAAGGCGGACCCCGGGCCCTCGTGCGCGAGAGCACAACTGGGACATTAATGCCAAGATGTTTTTTTTATCAACCTCGACAACAGTGTCTCGACTGCGGATAGTATTCAGCTAATCCATTTATAAGTATTTACTTGGAAATCCGAGGTCAAAACCGAACGCTACTTACTCATTTGCATTACTTATTTTCACTTGAATAAATTCTTAACCATGCTTCCCGCTACCGTCATCAAATTGCACCACCGAGTGCATTTAAAATATTCACAACAGTAAATATTTAACAAGCCATCTAGAAGCGGCAGAAGTTAGCAAAATTAATAATTTAAAGTGATTTTTCAGGTTCGCGATACATCGTACGTTACCTTCCGTGTTAGGGTTGAACGCTTCCCGGTTTCGAGGAAATTGTTGCAAATATTTTAAATGCGATATTATAAACAAAATATGGACGTGTTTGTATGATTATTAGATCTTAACGCTTGTATCAATCGTGATACAAAATAAGTAGGTGTAGAATTGTATTATATACGAGTATATAAATAAATCAGTCTGCTAATAAATATTTTTCTTGACGATCTCTATGGAGAGATCACGCGTGTTGATAGTTCATCCATAAAACTAAGAAAGAGTCTTAAATGAAACCTTTAGTATGAACTAAGGAAATAATTATGCGATTTCCTGGCATCTGATGTAAATCTCATGATAGTATGATAGTTATCTGTACATGATAGTAAAAGCGTCAGATTTAACATGATTATGGCATTTACAACACGCTAACACACAACATGGAGTTATTCAAGAAAGGGGTGAAAAGGTCTTTTACTGGTATTGGAAACGTCCATAAACTTCGGTGACTGCTTACCATCAGGCAGGCCGTAAGCTTGTTTTCCACTTGAGTGGTATAAATAAAAATAACTGTTATTCAATAGTGTTTGATGTAATATTTACAGTGCGTGACAGCCCTGTTTGCAACCCTTGTTCCGTGTGTTTATTAACGGAACTGGGACTGGCAAGTTGGGTCGAACTTTCGTCGGATCCTCATTAACAAGTCTGTTAGAAAATTCTCATTAAACTAAAATACAACTAATGGTATCAGTAAACAATTAAAGTTGTCATTTTCTATTGTTTGATTTTGATTTTTCGTTATACTAGCCTTTGCCCGGGACATCGTTCTATGGACATAAGCAACACCAGGGGAGTCACCAATGCGTTTCCCGCCTTTGAATTGACCTCTAATGTACCTCTTGAACGATCTCATGTCATAGTCTAAAGGACAAAGGAAACACTGTGGCTGCTCATTCCACATCTGAATCGTACATGCGAGAAACATTCTTTCGAACCTTTGCGTGGGAAACCAACAGAAGTGGGGATGAGTGCCCAGCCCTCGACAGGTGGCGCGATGGCGGAATTGTGCTGTGGACACCAGATCGAAAAGTTTCTCGAAACACTCCCCATTGTACAGCCGATAGAACACACACAGGCAGCCAAAGTCCCTTTGGTTAGCCAGTGGTTCTAACTTGCTTGTTTGTTTGGGATCATCGACAATTCGTATGGCGCGTCTCTGTACGGAGCATAGAGGATTAAGCAGGGTGGCAGTTTCGCCGGCCCAAAGATGGGAACAATACTCCATATGAGGCCGTACCTGCGCCTTGTACAGCAGCAGGCAGGCAGCAGGGGGAATTTCGGGTTCAATTGATCTGTCTGAAAACCAGCGCTGTGATTGGCTGCTGCCATTCACAGCATTATGCTGAGACTGGTCCAATTTGGTCCCATGACGCATCGCCCGGCTTCCTTATTATGTACTTATTCTATAAGTTATTTTAATGTGTTGTTGGGCCAAATAAATATATGTCTATGTGTATGTCAAAGTTTAGTCTTTGTGCTTTAAGCTGTTGGGATCAGCTATATTGCTGCCTAGTTTATGCGTGAAGGAGTAACAAACGTCATCACAAACTTTCGTATTTATAATATTTGTAGTATCAATTTCATACGAAGGAGATATACTGACAGGCCCTAGGCCTTCTTCTCTTTGCTTAGATTTTAGATGGGTTTATAGACTGAGGGTACAAGAAAAATTCGCACCTCGCAATATGTTTGCACCAGGTTCTTCACGGGCATACCAACGTTTTGTGGGTCTCCTTAACCTCTCCTATCGCTAAAAAGTGGAATTTTTCTTGTACTTGATGACCTACTGTATGTAGGATAATCTACTACACCCTCACAATCTATTATGTATAATTAGTATGTATATGTATAATAAATAATAAATAATCGTGACAAATTCACACGGCGCCATCTAGCCCCAAACTAAGGAAAGCTTGTACTATGGGTGCTAGATAACTGATATACTACTTAAATACTTTTTTAATGCATACTTATTATACATAGAACCGTGTGGTGTCCGGCAGAGTAGAATAGCACCAACCCCTTACACTCATGGGTGTCGTACAAGGCGACTAATGTTTTCGAGGCAAAAGATCATGAGTCTCCGTAGCCTGGAAAATGGGCAGCAGCAATTTCCATTGTTATATTTAAACACTGCGATCTCCAACCCGCCTGCCAAGCGTGGAGATTATGGCAATAACCTCCCCTTTCGTGGGAGAGGCCGTAAGTCCTGCAGTGGACTGTGACGGGCTGTGTTGATGATACATAGAACACCCAGACCCGTAACATAAATTAAAATTCATCATTTAAATTTCTGCCCGGCCGGGAATCGAACCCGGGACCTCTTGCGTGGCAGACGTTGACCACTGAACCACTCAGGTCGTGATAATACGAAGTAAGGTTGTTGGCGAAAAGACCAAAGTACAGGATTAGGATGCGTACCTGCGTTCCACAAAGAAAGCCACGTCTTCCAGCCAAGGGGCCCCGCGAAATACGCCCACCTCACTCCTTAATGAAGTTGGAACCAAGCCATGTTACGGCGAAAACGACATTTTCATTCCAAATTGTATCCCGGAATTATTCCAAATTGCGCACAAACTTCGTAAGGCGAAATATTTCAGTCCCTAGAGTGGCGGAGATTTCGTGCCGTTTCAAGACTGTAATTCACGACGTTTTCATATTTACGACACAAGATTTTAGACGATTGGGCTCGGCCGGCTTGATATTTTGTCGATGGATTGGGAGCAGCTATATTGCTGCTCCCAAATCCGACATAATAATATTATTCGCGCGTGCTAAATAATAATAATCGCCATTCTTAATACCCACAATGTACAGTCCACAATAGTAGAGAAACTCACAAAGTATACAGATCTTAAAGATGAGATATCCCGAATTTGGAAACTCAAAAAAGTATACCAATGTATACTTTTTTGAGTTTCCAAATTCGGCACAATTCCCAATAGTTTTGTCCGCCACTAAAATCATACCCACCCAACTGCATCAGCTTACTTACGGCGGCTTACTTACAAACAACTGCAAAAGGCAGTAATACTGAATACTTGCAGAATTGTAAGAAAGTTCCTCCAAACAGAAAATAATTAACTCTATATTCGGTACTTAGCTTAGGCCCGTGCCATATTTCTCCGGGTCTTTATGAGCCGAGATCTCTTAAAGATAAAAACGAAATTATTTATAATTATAATTAATTAATAATTACTCAGACTCTAGCCTTACCCAATTTTACGTATTCCTTGCTCCAGAAAGCTGCTCTCTTAAATACCTGTATTTTCTAAGAACCCGGATTTTCTTACAAAATACGAGTAATCCACACCCCTCAGTGCCTACTGGCAGTCCTTAACATTACTATGTTATGCCATCCACTTGGCTTTGGCCCGTGGATGGTATTAGTTAACCGTACCATGTACTGAGAGGTATTGACAAAAAAAATCGTGGACAAATTTACACAGCGCCATCTAGCCCCAAATTAAGCAAAGCTTGCACTATGGGTGCTAGATAACTTGATATACTACTTAAATACTTTTAAATACATACTTATTACAGATAGAACACCCAGACCCGTAACAGAAATTAAAATTAATCATTGAAATTTCTGTCTAGCCGGGTATCGAACCCGGGGCTCTTGCATGGCAGACCACTTGCACTTGCACTGGCACTTGGATGAACCATTCAGGTCGTCGAAATGAGATGGAACCTTGTCGAAGTAAATCAAAATGAACTATTATTTAGTATATCAATAGTTCGATTACCGAAAGCTAGTGAGCTGCAAACGTCGTTTGATCATAATTTCCAATTTAACTAATCAATCTTTAAGTGAATTTAAATGCTGTAAGACTATAATATGAACAAATAAATAAATAAATAAAGGCAATTAAATTTTCTAAACGTGATTAAGAAACCAATATACAAATATCTGTGGTTTGTCAGATTTTCGTTAAAATAGGTTTCAAATTTGCACGGGATTTATTTATATATCAAATCCCGTTAAACTTTAAATTATATATTTGGAGATTATGATCAATATGATCACCTCTCTCATAGGCCAGCAACACATTCGGGACACCACTGCGCTGGCGTTGCGAAAGTCCATGGGCGGCGATGATAATTTCCCATCAGGTGACCAGCTAGCTCGTATGCCTCCTTCTTACATATAACTACCACTAGTTCACACCAGGCGGTAATTCGTTCACGTACTTCTACTTTACACCTACACTGTTTTTTGCTTACTTGAAAATCTATCTACTGTTGAAAACCGCATTAAAATCCATTGCGTAGTCTTAAAGATCTAAGCGTACGTAGGGATAAACGGCGCAAATCTACTTTGTTTTATACTATGTATAGATAGAAGCTATGTCATTTCGATAGAATGTGACAAGGTGCCATCCCATTCTTATTGTGTCCTTCTAATACCAAACTCCCTTCAGAAGCTGGTGCTAGTATTTTATTTGAATTTTTACGACGAAATATTTCATTTGCTACGTGGAGATGGATTTTAATTCGTCTACACTAATGAAATAAGTAACACATTGTCAACAAAAGTAGTCGTACTAAAATATATTATCCAACTTTTTCGTGAACCCCAATAAAGAAAATAAAAAGTCGTACTGAAGATGTAACTTAATTTGTACGCAACAATTGGTCTGTAAAAGGTCCGTAACCACAAAATCGATTTCCAAAAAAATGGAGGGCACACAAAGGCGTTTGGTTACTTTTAATCTGGGATAAATGTGAGGGTCCTGAGAGAAAATTGAATGTACACAGAGCCGCGAATTCCACTCTGGAGACCACTAGTACTGAGATAAAGGACACAACCTTCTTTTAAGGATCTTTATTATTTTCTTCTTTGTATTGCGTTCCGTGGTACCCACGATGTATCCTTGCGAGATGAGGGTGTATTGGAGATTATACTTAAGTGCAACTACTGTTTCATTTTTAGTAGAATATGCTCCGAGCGTTGCGAGTGTCTTTGGTGGCGGTGACCACTTATTATCAGACGGCCTGCTCATTTGCACCCTCATCAATGTTGTAACCTAATATTGTGGAAAAACCCGACAAAAGTCTATCTATATCGACAAACCGCATCGAAATCAGTCCATCCTTTCGGGAGCTACGATGATGTAGACAGATACACAGATATGCACGTCAAACTTATAATAGGTACTGCTCTTTTAGCGTTGGAGGTTAAAAATGAATGAAACGAAACAAATAAATAGAATGATAGATAAATTTATTTAAAGATAGATTTATTGCTCATAAAACATAACAATACAAATCAGTTACAGTAACAAGGAACACACATGAGCAAAGGCGGCCTTATCGCTACAAGCAATCTCTTCCAGGCAACCTTTACAGAAATTGAGACAGGAATATTACAGCAGGTAGTGTTGAGCCACAGCATACAAGAGAATGCGTTGTGCACTTATCTTATAAACAGTCAAAAACATGAAATAATCGTACTTATGTAAGTATACTAAAATAAAGTTTCACAAATCTTTCGCTAAAAGGCATTTACGACGTTTTGACTTAAAACTAGACAATGACTCAAAAAGTATGAATAAATAACAATATCTATAATTAATTACCGGCATGACCTCTTACAATTTTTTATTAAAAAGTTCATGCGCATTACAGTACAATGGCAGTATGATGTTGTCTTTTTGTATGGATAAAATGACAAAAACTTACCTATTTTAACTTATTAAATTAAAATTTGCCAAAAAAAAAAAACATTAAAACTGTACTTGAAAGATAAATAAATGCCATTTTTATGTTAACCTTAATCACCATTCCAATAAAGCTCGTTTCATTGATATTACAAATATTATTATTTTAAAATATCATATCAAATATAAATCCTTCTCTAGAATCACTTTATCTGTTGTTGAAAACCGCATTGAAATTCGTTACCTACTCTAAAACATCATCGTCATACATACTCGTCGGGACATACGGCGGGAATCGAATTTGTTTTATACTATCTATAGATTTATTCTTTATTTTAAATGCCACTGCTCACTTACCATCTTACCATAGCGCGTGTGTTTGTCACTGAGTAGCATAAAAAATGATTTACTAGCATCTATATCGAAATCAATTAATAATTTTTTTTCTTAGGTAAAAAAAATTCAGAACAAAGATATGGGAGGAAGAAATGGCAACTTCATACTTTTATCCCTTATTATTACGCGTCCAAGACTGTTCTTATAGAATCGCTGTGCTCTAGCCATCCAAACCATTGTCAAGGAGATATTTACGGGCACAAAGCCTCTTGAAGCTTTCCGCTCAGAGAGCCCTGGAGGAAAAGTCCTGTTCAAAACTAGAAGGATATACCTGAATGGGTCGTTGGAAATTATTTTCTGTTTGAAAAGGAAAAGTTAGAAACCTCTGGGGATTTGCGTATTCTAAAAATACTAGTATGGAGTGGCTGAATTCGTTTGACAAGTTATAATTAGTTATTGCGTACATACCGTCTTTGAGATTTATTCTTACCTTAGATCAGAATTTGAAATTTAAAAATAAAATGTTGGTAATGAACACGCTTAATAAATAGGTAATTTATGCCACGCGTTAAAAATATGAGTGACATCCCCTTATAAGCAGTTATGGTAACATTATTTTTTACTTAACTATACCTATAATAATAACTGTAATATCAATGTGACTTCTGAATATGTAATTTACCGCAAGTAAATTCATTTATTTACAATTTAAATTACAATTTACAATTATTAAGATTAAAAAAAATTAAAAAATAACTTACTCTAACACCAACCTTAATTCTAACTAAACTAAATATAAAAAACTTGAGCCAGGTCCCCCGAATTTGGAAAAGTCCCGTAATTGTAATAATAATTGTAAAAGTTGTAATTTACCTCATGACATATAATGGTATTCATTTTTTTACGCAATATTATTTTAAGAATAACATACGTATGAATTGTAGTTATTGACATAAAGGCAATGTAGACGACCTGATTGTTTCACCGGACTGCCACACAGAGATCTGGGTCGAATCCAGAAATTGAAATGATTAATTTTAACTCCTTTTACGGGTCTGGGTGTTGTATGTAGAATAAGTATGAACTTAAAAAAATAATATGAAACTTATCAGTATTCTGACACCCGTATACCAAGCTTTGCTTGTTTTGGGGCTAGATGGCGCTGTGTGTATTGTCCAATCATTACTTTAACTCATAAGAGTGACAGTTTTCATCGAGAAGGGTGTTTGTTGGTACTCCGTGGACCGGCGATCTGATAAAAATTACAAGAAAACAGAAGCTGATAGGTACGAAAGTTGTATACCAGGTAGACGAAACCACCACCTACTATCAACGCAAAATTTCCAAACCACTTACAACAAATTATGCAAATAACCTAAATACCTTAAAGGCAGCACTTTGGTATGTAAATTTCTTACTTACGAATCAGTGCGTTACACTTACCACTTTGAGGCGGCATTGTGAATTCAAGAGACCCAAAACTTGTATAGGCGACTTTAATGTTTCTTCACACACAATTGAATTACTGAAGCCTGGAAACTTTACCGGGCGTTCATATAGAAATTCTGTAGGAATCGCGCTGAACTACTTAGTCGCCTTTGTTTGTGTTATAAGCGGGACACGCATGAGGGAATCAAAGTTAAATCTTGATATTGTTAAAGGGCTGAAAAGGTTACTTGTTTAAAAGTAAATGAATTGAGGGCCTTTTGTGTGAAGCCAAATGACAAATGAATCTTTCACTTATTTGTATAGGCCTCCGGCTGTTTTGTGTTTTCCATTTGTTCTACGAGAAACATTGTGAGTAGTTTGAAGCCACCTTCTCTTTTCCGCCATCGCATCCTCAAGCGTTGAGACTGATTTTATCCACACTAACAGGATACCTGGGGTCTGGCATCCAACTAACCTACAGGCATTGCAAGCCATTACGGCGCACCGGAATTACATCCCTTCTGAAGTCTTTACTGTGCACTTGGGGCTCTTTAAAGCATGTCTAAAGGTACTTAAAAGGCGATACGGAACGGTATCCGCTCCCCTTCATTAAGTTGCAGATATTACCATCAAGTGAACTGACTGTCCATGTGCCTACCTAGCCACTGATATCATGCTTAAATTCCGGTTGACTGCTCAAGAATACCACGGTGTCATGGAGTCGAAAAGTGTTGGATTACAAGCGAGGTATCATAAATTGCCACATACCGGGTTTTATTTATTAATTTAACCATTTATTGTGCACGATGAAAGTTACAATAATATGAACATAAAGATAACAATCACAAAAGGTATAGCTTATTTCTAAAAAGAAATGTCTTACAGTAGATTTAACAAAGGCAGAGTGCTATAAAAGAGAGGCAGATATGACGTGCACCCAAATACATAATATAATTGAATTACATAAGTATCTAAATATATAATATAATAGTAATATTACCTACATATATAATGAATAACACAAATACTAAATAAATACATATATAAATAATTATATAAATATATAATATTATGGATTGCAAGTGGAAAGATAATATACTCTTTCAATCTTTTTTTATAAATACCTAGTGAGGTACTGCTACGAACAGTATGCGGCACAGCCTAGCCGCATGAACAGTTAATGAGTTGATGTAGCATTCGGTATGATGAGGGGGAATGGAGAGGAGTGTCCTGACGCTTGAGTGACAGGGTAAGTCTTGAGAACGGGAGAAACTAAACCGGTCACGGAGATAGGAAGGAGCACGAGGATTATAAAGGATATTTGTAAAGAAGACAAAGGATATGGATATTTCGGCGAATGCGTATTAGAAGCCACTTGAGCTGAGACCTAAATTGGGAGATGTGGTCATACATGCGTAAGCTAAAAATAAAGCGAATGTCGAGATTTTGAAGGCACTCAAGCTTACTCAATAGCTCTTCAAGATAGCAGGAGTCAGCATAATCTAGCATAGAGTTTTGACAATGGTTATTTTGGTGTTCAAAGGAAGGAAATATTGAAGACGTTTGAGTGTATAGTGTGGTGAATTTTCAAGCTCACGTTGTTGACTTGGGCTGTCCACGACAGGTAAATTCAAAAATTCTTCGCAGTTTTGGTATACCTAGGGAATAACCGAAGGCACTTAGCCATCACTAATACGCTTGTGCATGTAGGTACTACCAATAATCATCGCCTTTGATTTATCAGGGTTGACAAGTAAACCATAGTCTTTTGCCAATTTCAAGATATTGGCCAGCACTAAGTTGAAATACCTGACGGCATTTTCAGTATCATCGACACCGAAATGGTGGTAGAGCTGCAAATAATAGGCGAGGAGATGGAAACTACAAGGGATAGCCGAAGTAATAGTATTTATGAAGACAGAAAAAAGAAGAGGTGGAAAGGACGCCACCCTGGGGTACGCCCGCAACGAGATCACACCAGTTTGAGTAAGCATCATTCAAGCAGATCCGCTGCGTGCGACCCCCAAGGACAGAAAACAAAATAGGACTGATGAGGACAGATTGAGGGAGCGAAGGAAGCAAGGAGTAAATCAAAATCCACTGAGTTGAAGGCGGTGCTGAAATCCAGTAGGGCGAGGTTAGTGAGTTTCTTATTTTCAACTGCCCAGCGGATGTCGTCAGTGACTTTAAGAAGGGATGTAACAGTGCTGTGTCCAGAGCGGAAGCCAGACTGATAGGGAGATAATTATTGGATAGGACATGATCCATCATCATGGTCATCATCATCATGTGTTATCATGGTTTTGTTCATCGTAAACCTCCGGCGCTCCGATTTCACAGTGCAGCACCTAAGAACGATCTCTCTGACGCTTGGACTGCTGAGTGGGCACTGAGTGCACCTGTCGATGTTCCCTTCAAGCTGAACGTTAAACAGCACCCAGCAGGCTTTAAAGAGTCACGGCGCGTCTGGTGTCTGCTGAACCGAATAAGAACAGGCGTCGGAAACTGTGCGTATCTATGGCACAAATGGGGTTGGTGCGAGGCAGCGGCATGCCAGTGCGGCTACCCTGAGCAGTCAGTAAATCATATTATATTTGAATGTCCGGATACCAAGTACAGCGGGCAAGCGGAAGATTTTCAGTCCCTTTCGGCCGAAGCTCTCGCCTACTTGACGAAATGTAAATTAAAAATTTAAGTAGCAGTAGGAACTTAAGAGCCATACGATAAATAAATAAATAAATGGTTTTGTATTACCATACTATGACGTGTGTATGTTACGTGGACCCTCTAGTGGTGTCCACGCGGAGATTCGAAAGAACGTTTCTTGCTCATACGATTCGGATGTGGAATGAGCTGGCTGAGTGGTGGCTTTTTTTTATACCACTTAGGTAGCAAACAAGCTTACGGCTTGCCTGATGGTAAGCAGTCACCGCAGCAACCTTAGTGTGCGTGGAAGAAAGTTCCTTTGGAACCGCACAGTTCGCGACCAATTTAGCTCCAAGGTGTGAGGATGAACTCCCTGTCAGTGGCGAGCGGTGCGATGATAGAATGTAGCTGTAGGCATCATGTCAAACAGTTCACATGACAATGACACCGTTGTACAAGCAGTAGAACACACGCAAGTGCAAGTGCAAGGAGTATAAATAAACAGTAAGAATGTGACTTTGAATATTTTATGACATTTTATACTATTATTTAATTATTTCGACATATTTTATATGCATATTAATAATAAATTTTATAATTTTGCCTTTTTATCATTGTGAATATTGTTAGTAATTTGAGGTTTATTAATTATTAAATTACTTTGACATTATATTTTTATTTGACATTCAAATTATTATTGACACTATCTTCTATTGACAATTTAATTAATAATGACATTGAATAATGAAATTTATGATTATTTAATACTAATTTTATATTGTTGAATGTTTAATGTATATGAAATTATTTAAATTCTAAATTGTAATTAGCCACTCCAAATTTGTATGCCGATGGCAGGTCACAGAGGACCCATCTACTAAAATTGTAACAACTGCATAACCTGTGTACCACGAATAAATGAATTGAACACATGTGGCTACAGTGTTTCCTTTGGACTATGACATGGGATATTTCAAGAGGTATGTTAGAGGTCTCCTTTGACTGCCGTATTACATAAAAAAGACATACAAGGTGTTTGGACTGCTTTCTAACATATTAGTAACAGTTCATGTAATTAATCATAGACGTCGTTGTTACAGGTACACCACTGAAAAAAAATAGGAGTTGTCAAAACCGCATAGCGCGCAAATTATCATTCTCAGTGAAGTGCAAGTAATTCAATGGTTTTATCACATTTTTAATTTTTTTTGTAGATACTCGTTATATCGATATCGAGATATTTGACTTTTACAAATTTCAATAGATTTTAGCAATTACAAATAAAAAAATTATTTTAAAATGACATAAAATATGTAAGTTAGACTGGGACCATCGGACTACCATGTACTCGAGTAAATATTGTTAAAAAAATATAATCATCTTGGCGTTAATGTCCCGGTTGTGCTCTCGTGCACGAGGGCCTGGGATCCGCCGTGACCATGATCCAGGATTTACCAGGTCAGGTAATTTTTACTGGAGTAAATATATTAGTAAATATATATAGTTATTGTGCATTATTTTATCAATTTGTTATAATAAAAATCACTCAGTTAAATTCTATACAACTTCACAAATCTAAAAATATTTTTAGATTCCGTGTATCCTTTCTGATTTATGGCACTAGACATTTTGTTATACGCTCACAGTTAGTTGGAAAATCGGAAAAGTGTGGACATGTAACGGAAAAGCGCTGAGCGAGCGGAACTGTGAAATGGCAGTTTAAGCAACAATATAAAAGAAAGTATCTTCCCGCCGTCTGATTCTATGTATCTATGCACGCTTGGATCTTTTAAACTACGCAACGGATTTTAATGAGATTTTCAACAATAGATAAAGTGGTTCAAGAGGAAGGTTTATAAGCAAAAAAAGGTAAGCCCCTTACATAATTTACTAACGGGTCCACTAATAAACAAAAAATTAAAAAAACCGAACGAATATATGCGTGAAGTCTTGTCAACCAGCACTAGGCCAGAGTTGGGAGTTCCAACTTTGACCTTCAGCTAGTAATATAGTTGATGATGAAAACTGCAAAAAAAATTATCACCCAAGATTTAATGCCCACTAAGTAGGACATATCAAGTTCACTAATGAGTCTACTGCTGAACTGTGTGAAGCACGCACTGCGGTGTGGCTAATACTGGTAGGTATGACATAGTTAATGTCACCCATTTATTTTGAACATCGTCTCTCTGATTTGTTTTTAATATTGCAACGCCTGTCAAAGTCATAATTACACTGTGATGGATACACTACATGACACAAGCAATTATTCAAGGCTTATGTCGAAAATATTTATGATCAACAATTTTTAATAGTAACACGGTAATTCTACGTCTAAAATCCAAACATAATACTATTGTAATAAATTATCCGCAGCCGACAAACTTGTTTCTAAGTTTCGAAACTTTGTTTGTTACTGAGCTTACTACATACTTAGCTCGTAGAAACCAGTGTTTATCGGAGTTCGAATACTATTCGAGCCATTAATGATGTCTTCAACAAACCATTATTTATATTAAGCTCGACGTATATCGTTCTCGTTATCAAGCTTTTGAAATAAATCATTAAGGTATTTAAATAAAAATAAATTTGGCTGAATGTAAACTACTAAACTATAATTGACTAATGTAGATGTCCATCAGTATTCATCAAGGTAGCAGTAGTATTGATCGTGTGTGAGTTCGTGTAAACATGGGCTGTCTTATCTACGAGTATGTGAGCTATCACAATATGAGGAGGAAAGTTCGGACATGTGGTAAAAAGAAATATCGACATCGATTAGGTAGGTGCAGCGTTAAACGGGGGGATGTGGAGTGTGCGGTACGGTACGCATTGCCACGATTACATTACATACATTCATACCGCGATTGCCACGTCGACATGTCGTCAACAGTACGTTTGTGCATAAATTCAGAACAGCTGCACCTATTTGAGTAATTATTTTTTCTTGAGTATGTAATTGTCAAGACAAAGATACAAAGAGGAATATAAAAAAGGGTAGGTAGAGTTAGGATAGATATAGCGTAGGAGTAGGGTTAGGAAGGGGTAGGGGTTTATTAATTTGAAACCACCCGAAGTCGCGCCGGATATCTAATAAAAAATATACAAGTTACCTAATTAAGCTACATAGATGTCGACAAATTCAACACATACTAAATTATTTCATTGAAATCAATGTAAAAACTAACAAAAAACACCTTTTTTTTAATACAGTTATAATCGTATTATATTGTAGCATTCCTTAAATCCCCCTCCCTGCATGTAGATATTGTTTTAGATTGTAGACGTCGGATGACGGTGGCCACTTTCCATCAGGTGGACCATCTGTCCGTGTGCCTCCCTAGGCAATAAAAATCAATTTCATCATCATTTGCACATTTTGTTCTATTTTCTAAATGTCAGTCTGTTGTTATTTTCTAAAACAAAATTCTGCTTCTGTAACTTCAACTACATCATCATCAGCAGAACATACCAATCCACTACTGGGTTAAGCCCTCTTCCTTCGCACGCTATTTTCTTCTGTTCTGCGCCATCCTCATCCGATTTTTTCCCCCTGCTTTTACGATCGTCGCGCCATCTCGCCTGTGGCACGTCCTCGACGAGAAACTTCAACGTCAAAGCATAATAAATTATCGCTGGTTAATTACGTTAGTTTTAATATCTGCTCAAGAAGGCTGGTTAAGCTCAGACTGAAGTTTGCAAAACAGTTACCCATAAAATGCTTTTTTATTGCAAGTTGTCTGTCGTAATTATTTTTCGAGATATAAACACTTATACAGTCTCGGCCTTCTAAGTTGGATAATGTCTAAACTTTCCTCCAAATTGTGACGGTCGCCAACTTTTAGGTTGAAGAATGATGAGGGTAAATGGGGATGAGTTTGTCGTAGTTTAAAGACATGCAGACATACACCCTGCCTGGCTGAGCAAGAACTTCCATCATATAACAATTAGTGGAGTGCAAATCAGTAACAACGTTTTTTTTTTCTAAAATCTTCGATTTACTACGGAGGTAGCGTGAACGCAATTTTATGACTAAGTCTTTGATTAATTAATAAGTTTAAGCTACGTGAGATGAATCCGATTGATGAAAAACTTCCATCAGGTAGCTTGCCTGTTTTGCTGCCATAAAAAAATCCTTAAGAGAAAAATATCCCCCGAACGCGCTCCAATCAAACGTAGTTAGATCACATTTTTAATATTACGCTATCAAAGCAAATGAAATTTTGTAGATGTGATCCAGAAACCAATAGCTGTGCTTGTAGTTTGTCAGATATTCGTTAAAATATATCGTTTCAAAGAATCCTAAAACCCGTGTAGGGTTTAAGATTTCCATGTAAATTTTAAATTCCGTGCAACTTTAAACTACATATTTTAACAAAACTAGCCTTAACGTATTTACAACCGCACTTCAGGCTGTAATGGATACTGAAGCACGGTAATCAGAATGATTCTCTTCAATTTTAGTACTTAGTGTCAAGGATGATGATGCTGATAGATGGATGGATGGATGGATGGATGGATGGATACTGAAAACGTGAGTGGGAATAATGTTTGCGATTTGAAGTCAACCGATTCGCATCTTCAATTTTCAATTTCAATTTCAATTTATTTTTATTTGGTACTTGGCATCTTGTTAAGAAACAAGTAACAAGACGCCAAGTCAAACTGATTATGAACACGCGTCACCGCGTTTTGGCGCAAATAATTAAACAGTCCCGTGTTTCAAACTCAAACGGAACTCGCTAAGAACTCATCCGCCATTTTGTTTGTCGTCAGTAACACAATAACTGAGTAAAGGCCGGGCTACACAGAGGTGGGGAAGCGGGAAGTAGTCGCGGTGCAGTACAGAAGGAAGCGATTGCATTTGGGGCCACTCGGGCTTTACCAAAACTAAACCGCAGCCGTTGTTTTACAATATAGCGAAAAATATTAACGGCACGGCAAATACTTTAAAATTTAGTCCACTTGGCCCCCAGAGTCTCAAGTCCGCTAATTAACTAACGCTCGATTGAACTGTAATTGGATTGCATTTGCTCATTACAACAATTTGCTTCCGGCTTACCGCCACTCGAACACTAAACCGCTTTTCGGCCCGTGTGTAGCCTAGCCTTAGCCAGATGTGTGCGCAACAAATTTCCGAGTTGATGTTGCTGTACGTTTTTCATTCGTCTAACTTCTGTTAGGTGAGACGGTCTCTCGAGACGCTCAAACGTATTTACTGGGTGAACAATCTAAGTGAATCTATCGTAACTTCAATTTACTCTAGTCATAGGTAACTTTAAATTACTCTAGTGACAGGTTTAATTTAAAGTTACGAACAAGCCTGATCACGTCGTTTTTATAACTACACTCGTAAGGAACGTTTCTATGAGGGCTCAGAATCAGCGCGTTCCAACAAAATCATTGAGTGGCAATTCTCCAGTGACTGCCACTAAAATGAATGAAATGGATCAGTCATGGAACCGTATTGAGTGCATTGTGCTCGGATTGTAGTGAAAACGTATAGTATACTACATGTATTGTTCGAGAATATGGTTGGTACAATAGTCTTGTCTAAGGACAACTATCATACTGTCAGCGTTTTAAATCATAAAACTTAATAAATAGAAAAACATGGTTCTTCCCGTAACTAGTCCTCATATGTACTAAATGTTGAAACAAAATATAGGATAACGACTTTTTAATGATTTATTTATTTCAAATGTCACCGTGCGATCGTTTTGCTACTGTGAAATTCACTACAATTCATTAAATAAAATTTCGGTAAACGGTTTAAAAACTTAATTGTTTTCGTGATATGATGGCAGTACTCGTAAATATTGTGATGATGATACGAATAAGCAGGGCATTTCTATTTAGGTCCTGCTATAAGAGCTCATGGTAAGCCCCCAGAAAAATCCTATAAAAATAGTATTAGAAGATAAAGAAATACTAATCGGATTATAGGCTCGTCAATTAAATAAGCTATAGAATTGTTCTGAATGGAGGAAAATGAAGGGCTAAAGGTCCATGACTTTTACGACTTTCGTTGGCATTCCTCAAGGGTCAGCGCTTCGGGATTTAGTTAGGTACAGTCTATCACCATTACAGTCTCACTGGATTATTAGACTTAGATACCACTAAGGTAGTAAGTTAGCATAACTCGTAAAGTTGTGATATCTGGATTTATTGACGATTTATTACTCTTTCATGCTAAACTACTTAATTTTGTATACTGAAACTTATGAATAGTAGATGTTGCGGGCGACAGTTATCGCTTTCCATCAGATCATCATTATCATGGTGTTCATGTCCCGGTTGTGATCTCGCGTACGTGTACCCGGGGTCCACCTTAACCACTTGGCCAGCGACGTTTCTATAGATCCTATTAATTCTACTGAAATTCAAAAAAAATATTTCCGTATTGTCTTATGCAATTAAATTTAATGTTACGTTTAGTATATTTTATGTCCTTTTCTCTTCCTTTTAGTTGACTGGTAGAAAAAGCTTAAGTAGCTTTAAGTCCGCCTTTGTACTGTAATGTGCATGAAGTTATAATTTAATAAATAAATAAATAATTGTCTTATCTTAATTCTTACTAATAGGTACTATAAATGTGTAAGCTTGTAAGGATGGATGGAAGTTTGGACGTTCCTAACGCCTTTTGTTGATGAAATTTAGCAATAATGTAGCTTATAGCCTAGAATAGCACATAGTAGACACTCTATGTGGTTCCAGTAGGAATGGGTTCGTAACCTAAAAGCGAATTTTATGCAGACGCAGTCGCGGGCAAAAGCTAGTAGCTTATAATCGTAAGAATTGCTACAGACAAAAATACATTTCACCAACCGCTATGAAATAGCTATCGCCGTTAGGTAACGCTTAAAGATAGAAAGTGAATTGGGCGGTGCTTAGTCCGTAGGCATAGCTTAAAATAACAATTGCATTCGGTTTCCCATATTAAACTTATCTGACCCGGTAGCCGACATTGGAACTATGTGTCGCCATTTTGAAATGTCGTAAAACTCGCCTAGAGGTTGAGGTAAAGTAAAGTAAAGTAAAGGTAAAGTTCTCGTCTAGGTAATGGAGCATTGAGTAAGGCTATTCCTATAGATAAGAGTTTTCTAGGTAATTCGTAATTCGCGTAACGTAAAAATGTTAGTATTACTACATTTCTGATATAGGTAAAACTAGCAAGTAGGAATCTCCATTAAGCAATCCAATACAGCTGAGTATCAAGTGCAGATTCCTAGATTTCAATTTGGATAACTTTAGTCTATGCCGGTGACAGGTTGAGTGGCGGTCGCAAGGTGACGCCCGGACGTCACCTCAGTGATTATTTGGCATAGGTATATACCATCGAACGCAATTGAAATTTAAGCCATAAGGGTAGGTTTCCTAGAATTAGGGGCTGTTCAAACAATCTGAGACATGGCATATTGTTTTAAATTCTCAATATAATATATATGTTTTTTTTTTTTTTTTTTTTTATACCACTAAGGTAAACAAGCAAGCAAACAAGCTTGCGGCCTGCCTGATGGTAAGCAGTCACCGCAGCCTATGGACGTTTGCAATACCAGGGGCATCACCCACGCGTTGCCGACCCCGTAAAAACTTTTTAACCCCTTTCTTGAAGAACTCCATGTTGTACTCTCCAGGGAAAACCTCTCCAGGTAGTTCATTCCACAACATTAGTGTGCGTGGGAGAAAGTTCCTTTGGAACCGCACAGTTCGCGGCCAATTTGGCTCCAAGGTGTGAGGATGAACTCCCTGTCGATGGCGAGCGGTGCGATGAAAGAATGTAGCTGTAGGCATCATGTCAAACAGTTCTTCAGAACAAACACCGTTGTACAAGCGGTAGAACACACAAAGGGAGGCGAAATCCCTCCGCTGACTCAGCGGCTCAATACCACTTGTAAGCATAGTATCATCGACAATTCTCACAGCGCGCTTTTGGATCGAGTCACAAGGACTAAGCTGATATGCCGGTGCTCCCACCCATACATGAGAGCAATACTCCAGATGGGGTCTGACTTGAGCCTTGTAGGGCATAGCATAGAAAAGAGGTAGGGCATAGCGGGGTATCTCGTTCGAATTGGAGCCGCCCGACTGGGGAATATCCACCTTACAGAATATCGCAGCTAAATAATACTCTTTTAAATAGTATTGTGTCTTTGTCGGTGAGTAAGGTTTCCAGTGCTCCATGGGGTGGGGATTTGGGGAACCGTGGCTTTGGCAGTGGAGTGGCTTTTGCCCTTTTGCTGCCAGAGCAACGTGTTATAGAGGTGGGCAACGCATTGGCGATACTCTTGGTGTTGCTAATGTCTATAGGCAGTGGTGACTACTTCCCATCAGGTGGCCCGCTTGCCTGTTTGCATATCTTATGTCATAAAAAAAAAATCTGAAGGTTAGAAGATTAAATGAATATCACTCGATGTTAAAAAAATCAGGTCCCCCTGTTTAACAGAAGTTACCCCTGTTTGTAATGTTATATTTAAATGATGACATACTTCACTTAATTTTAATAATCAACTAAAGACAATAAATATTAACAGACAAATTCGCTGAGTCTGACTTTTATTTGGAAATAGTTTTTTTATAACAAGCAAAAATGTATCAAAGTTAGCACTTTTTTGCACTTACGACAATGACCCTAATTCTATGAGCAACGCGTTCCAGTTTGGTCTGTCTGTCAGTGTTAATAAACAAAAGGCAAATAGGCCCTTCACAACCTACTGTATTAAAAAATAATATTCGATAAGTGTTGGTTGGCAAGGTGATGCCGGTAGTCTTAAACTCTATCTACATCAGATCATTACATGTATATTAACTATAATTATCTCTAGCTACATCATTATTTGTAATTGATTGTACCCTGAGAAGAAAAGCAATAAAGATTATTATTATTACGGTATCACGTATTGAGATAATTGCTAATGCGAGAATTATTGAAGGAGACAGGCGACGATAAAGAAAGAAAGAAAATACTTATCACACATAATATATTAACACCGGGACACGGTAAAGGAGATACAACCGCACTGAAGATTGAGAATTGTCCTACCACTAACTAATTTAAAAGGAGCTAACATTGCTATGGGCGTTTATAGAGACGCTAGCTCATCTTGTACTGGTTTTGGAAGGTTACAACAGTATAAAATCGGAAAAACTTTTACAAGATAATTCAAGAGACAATGAGGCATAAAAAATAGATAACGAATTATTCTTGGACATCACCGTCTAGCCCCAAAACTAAACAAAACTTGTGCAATGGATGCTAGATAACTGGAAACTACTTTGTAATTATACTTTTATAAGTGTATACTTATTATAATACACAAAGTAACAAAATGACTTCAATTGTTGGGAATCCGGGACCACTACGGACACACCGACATGTTAACCACTCCGGTCGTAATACTGATGCCGATTCGAAACATTTATTTTGTAACTTACAGTAAACTATTAGGTACATATTTCTTTGGACCTACTTTCGTTAATTAAAGTGTCGATACTTACGATCTGAAATTTAATACATACCGCTTCGCAGTGTGAAATCCCTACGGTCTACTACCGTGTTAAGTCTATATCGCACAAATTCACTCGACTTATCATAAGGCTTCTTGTTTTAAGTGTTCAGTACGTTCATTAGACAGCAGCCCTTGCTAAATGAAGCAATGAAAATTGTTTCAAGGGCGGGTCTGCCCTGTTATAACGAGTTTAGCTTTCCTCTGAAATAACGGCTTCCTCTCTTCCGTAAGCGTGAAGGACAATAAATAACTCTTTGAATCATCCAATAGAAGGGGTATAAACTAGGAAGGAAACACACTGACATGTTCCAACATGCCTACCCTATGCCGACAACAGTCAGACTGTGCCCGACAATACCAGATAGAGCCGGACGTTGCATTTACTAAGCTACGTTTAAGATACGTTTGTGTAAAATACGTTTATCTACGGCCAAAGGGTGGTCAGCGTGTCACTGTGTGTTTCCTTCCTACTTTCCTAACCCCCTCCTTTTTGACGATTGAAAGAGATAGGTATTTATTGTCCTAATCAATAAAGAAATTTTGAATTTTGAATTTTACGTTATACTAAGAAAACTATCAACCTAAAACTACACCAAGAGTAAGCCAGTCCACAAAGGCAGCATAAATTCACGAGTATAAGGCAGGGACTAGCCATCGACCAATTCAACCATACTTGAGGGGAAAAAAGCAACCCGGCCCCCACGTCACCGCCAGACAGACTTTTAGGCGAGCGTGCATTACAGATGCTGCATGTGATAGGCAAACACAAATTTTAGTGTTGATGGTGTACTGGAACGCGAGTAGCCCCAAAAATACGAGTTTTGATTTCAATCTAACTGCAACACCAAAAGGCTTTGATTGGCCTGGTGTTTGCTGAAAAGGCTGAAAACTGGCCACGGATGATGTGCTTAGTTCTCACATAGACAAACATGCAAAAATATGGCTAGATGGCATTGGATGATAATGTGATGATCAGGACATCAATGCTATATCTACATAGGGCTCCTCCCAAGCTTTCCATGCCTTTCATGTTATTTCTGCGCCTCTTGCATTCATTGGTACCCAACAAACAGTAGCAATTTAATGTTTCTATCTACTAAAGATAGGTATCACTAATATCATGAAGAGAAACTTTGGTATATTTGAAACTTTGAATATTGAGGAGAATCTCCGAAACCACTGAACTGACTTCGAAAAACTTTCACTATCGGAAAGCTATACTATTCCCGGGTGTCCTAAGGTACTTTCGATCCCGGAAAAATACTAGGATCCCGCGGGAAAGTTGCATGTTTACTGAGATCCGAACTGCAACTGAACATGAAAACCTCAGGGAAGGCTAGTATTTTATACTTTATAACCCGTACATGCAGAGGAATATTGTCGCTTTGAACGACTTTAAAAAGTATGTTACGCACGCGTCGTTGTCCCGATGTTTTATGAGCAACTATTCGAGGAGATAAGAGAAGAAATACTGACAGATTCACAAACAATACTAACTTATAGAAATTGCATCTATGGGTTTCACAGTGCTTGCCAACGGCTTATTGCTAAGTGAGCACACTGCGTTCATTAGACTCTATGATTGGTAAATTTTGCTGGTTATTAGACGCAAGTGCCGATCTCTAGTATGTGCAGCATTCAGCTCTAAAGCATTGTCAGTTGGAACCCTATGATCTAATGAGTAGTAACGTTTCTGAATACGGGTGGAAACCTTTTGTTGGATAAAATAATATACTCAACTATCGGCACTGGTCTAGCGGTAGCCTGCTTACCGATTGAGATACCTGAGATCGATCAAGGTTACGCAGTATTTACAATGTCCGGCAACTGCATGTGTGACCGTTTCGTACTTCGAGGGCCGATTTTAATTTCAAGACTCACATTTCGCTCACGCAATTTCCTGTCAACTCTGTCTCTAGCAACTTACCACGAGTTTGAAGAGCTGGTTAAGACGCATACGAGTCGAATGCTAACGATGTAAAAATATAATTTATCTCTAGAAAACGGCGCGAATACGCCGTTTGCAGCAACGGCTCGCGCGATGCACGTTTTTTCCTCAGTAACAAGTAAATTTTATTTCACTATTTTACAGGTTACACGTGCGTTTCTAGATGCAATCAAAGGTCAGCTGTTTTTTTTAACTAATTACATTTCCAGGTATATAATCCAAGAAAATTTTATGAGGTGCCTATTTATTTACAATTTTCAACGTGATTAAGCATTTAGTTTAAACCAAGACTTTTCCATGGAATCAAGTTATTAAGTCGCCTACTATTTTGAAATTTGATACCAATTAAGGCATCGATTTCACAATACAATTAAAAAAAGCCTTTTCAGTGCCACCGATCGAGGTTTCAGAACTTTAACTTCGATGTTAAATCCATTGATAGAACCTTGAAACTTTCTGAGAATCGAAATTATTATTTGCTTATTTTGGAAGAGAATTGAGGGTGACAACTCGAAGGAATATTTTTGCGCATACCTGAAATTGTTGAAAAATGAAAAAGTATTTTATTGAATTAGGATTACGTTAATTAATCTCTTTTCAAAAGTCAAAAATCTAACGGAAAACAAAGGGAAGTTAAGCGAGCTCATCCAGGTAGGGGGCGACGCATGCAGACCGATCAGCGCGTACGAGGGCTTACTCCGGCGAGACACCGGGCACCGATACGCGCCACGCACATAACCGCCTAGGCGAATCATGTGCAGCGCGCGCCCGGCCCCAGCCAGCCCGCCGGCGCTCACACCCGCACGCACCAGCCGGCCTACCCGCGTCGCCCCCTGAGCTCGGAACAAATAAGTAAAAAGAATGTCGTCTGTCTGTCAGTATGCCGCTTCAGTTAGGAAAATGACCATCTGTGGGAAAAAGAAACGGCAAGAAACCCACAGGTACATTTAAATATGATTACATTGCATTGATACATTTGTCAATTTAATTTGAGTGAGCCTGTTTTGATTGGAATATGATGTGAACCTCTACAAATCGGTCAAGATAACTAAAATAAATTCAAAAACAAAAAATGGCACAGCAAAAGCAGGCCAGTCCACCAAGGCAGCACCCGTTCACGAGCATGACGCAGGGCCCAGCCATCGTCCAATTCAACCATATTTGAGGGAAGAGAACGACCCGACCCCCATGCCACCACCAGGCAGACTTTTAAGTGAGCATGCGCTGCCAATGCCGTACACATTAAAAAAAGATTTGTTATTCAATGACTATTACACATCAAATCATCCTCACCCAATTAACAAAATTGTAAATTTATAAATAACTTCCTATTTCGAAGAGCTAGTAGTACACCATACATTTTTGTCATTGATATATTCATCAATTTTATAATAGGCTTTTTTCATTAAAGTTGTTTTCACCTTATCTTTAAATTGTAATTCAGGCAAATTAATAATACATTCAGGAATATGATTATAAAATCTTATACAGTTACCCATGAAAGATGAATTTACTTTACTTAGTCTGAACAACGGTGTTACCAGTTTATTTTTGTTTCTTAAATTGACATTATGAATATCAGTATTTTTAGCAAATTGGGTAATATGCTTTCTAACATACATAATATTATCAAATATATATTGACTTGAGAAAGTCAATACATCAATTTCTTTAAACAATTCTTTGAGCGAATCACGTCGACGTAATCCATATATTGCTCTTACAGCTCGCTTTTGTAGTTTGAAAATGATGTCACTATCAGCACACTTGCCCCATAGTATGATGCCGTATGACATAATACTATGAAAATAACTATAATAAACTAATCTAGCTGTATTCACATCCGTTAGCCTCCTTATTCGCCACACGGCAAATGCAGCCGAACTTAACCTACTAGCCAATGATTCAATATGTGGGCCCCATTGAATTTTTGAATCTATATTAACGCCTAAGAAAGTAGTTTTCTCTACCAACTCAAGTTGCGTTTTATCTAATATAACATTACATTGATTACTTTGTACATTAGGGAGGCAAAAATGAACGCATTTAGTTTTTTTAGAGTTTAAGACTAAGTTATTAATCGTAAACCAATGAAGCACATTCTGAAGAACATAGTTTACTTCGTCTATATTATTATCTTTCCTATTAATTTTAAATATCAGTGAAGTGTCGTCAGCAAACAAGACTATACCAGCAATATTCTGCACCATGTATGGAAGGTCATTTATATATACAAGAAAGAGAAACGGCCCCAATATAGATCCTTGTGGCACTCCAATGCTTACTTTCCCACCCGCAGATAACTCGCCATTTACATTTACTTTTTGAACTCTACCTTCTAAGTATGATTTCATCATTTCAAGACTATCATGCGTAAAACCGTAATGTTTTAATTTTAGTAATAGTGTTGAATGATTTACACAATCAAATGCTTTAGACAAATCGCAAAAAACACCTACTGCATTATGATGTTCTTCCCAAGCGCCAAAAATTTGTTGAATGAGGCTAATACCAGCTTCGGTAGTATTGCGGCCTTTTGTGAAGCCATATTGTTGTTGATGAAATAATTTATTACTGTTAAAGTGCACAATCATTTGACTTAACATGATTTTTTCAAAGATTTTACTGAAAACGGGCAGGATGGATACCGGTCTAAAATTATTCAAACTATTTTTACAACCTGATTTGAATAATGGCACCACTTTACTGATTTTCATGAGGTCGGGGAAAACACCTACTTCAACGCAAGCATTAAAAATGTAAGCTAAATACGGTGCTAAAATATCAACAACAGTACTTATAACTCTAACTGACATTCCCCAAATATCTTCCGTATTTTTCAACTTAATGCTTTTAAAAGCTTTAATGATAGTTTTAGCGTCTACTTCGGAATAACAAAAGCCATTTTCACAGGCACCTATATTTTCTTTTAACAAGTTTTCTGCACTAATTGGGCACGAGTTTAGCAGCGAGGTAGTTTTAATCGGTATTTCGGTAAAAAATGTTTGGAACAACTCTGCCACTTCTTTATTTGCGGTACTAGTTCCGGTTTCTGTTTTGATTTCATAATGTGTATCACGAGGCTTTATTTTCCCTGCCACCTTATTTATTACATTCCACACAGTCTTAGCCTTGTTTGAAGACGAACTTATAATTTTCTTATAATGCTGTGATTTTGCAATTAGACAAACTTTCTTAAACGTTTTTGAATATTTTTTGACATATTCTACAAAATCTTTATCATGGCAATAAGCTCACTGACCGTATAGTTCAAACATTCTATCTCTGCTTTTGCGGATACCTAAAGTAGCCCAATCACTAAATTTAGATTTACAGTTACTTTTTATTCTTTTTTGCGTAAAAACACTTTGATAAACATTATTGACAGAATTGAACATATCAGAAAATAGAATGTTTGGGTCATGAGAATTAAGAGAAAGGCCGGCAATGGTCTCCGATAAGGCTTGTTTGAAGTGTTCAATTCTCCTTTGAGTAATTGGTCTTGTAATTATTTCATTGATATTACATTGTTCCGTAAAATCAAAAACAACGAATTGTCCACTATGGTCAGATCTTGTAAAATTTATAATAGCCTTTTCGTTGACCTCGCAACAGCAGAATACATTGTCGATGCAAGTCGCTGATGATTCTGTGCATCGTGTCGGCTCTAAAAATACATAATTAAGATTAAAACTACGAAATAAGCTTATTATTCTCTTACTAAACGTTGTTTTTTCTAGTAAATTAACATTAAAGTCTCCACAAACGATTACCTTTTTTTTACACGTACAAAGTCTTTCTAAAACTTGTTCCATAGTTTTTTCAAAAATCTCATAGTTTTCATTGTATGGTGGCCTATACACACAAAGTATGATGCACTTTTCTAGCTCCACGCAGGATAACTCAATCTTATGTTCAACTGAGAGGCCAGAAACATCTTTCCGGTCTTTCGATTTAATATTTTGCCGTACTGCAATTAATGAACCACCACGGGAAATAGATTTTCGATTAAAACAACTAATTATATTATAGTTAAATAAATTAAATGACATGTCAGATTCCCTCAGCCAGTGCTCAGTTAAACATAAAACTTCTACAGGAGTTTTCTTTAAATATAATTCTATTTCATGTTCTTTGCCAGAAAAACCTTGTATATTTTGATGAATTAATCGTAAACAATTCTTGGGCTTTTCTTTTGTCTTAAAATCTAGTTTAAAGAGCATCCTTTGTCCTTAGATGATAACATGCAGGAGCCCTGGTCAATCCTACTTACGCTAATATTGTTATAACAATTAATATTATAAGCTAACAATGTAGTAATATACTTTTTGTCCTTTTGCTTGAGATACAATGTATCATTTGTACAAATAATATTGCCAACAAATTTGTTGATGTCAAAAAATGTAAATGCGTTACTATAACGAGTCAAATTATATAAACATGTATTCAGTCTATGAATACGTCTATTTAACTTAGGGTCATTATTTGTGTATGGGAAAGCACACAAAGTAATTTTATTAAAATTATGGGTCTGAATTTTTTGAAAACTCTCTACGATATCATTTCTAGTTATTCCCATGCTATTTCCGACCATTACTATAATATTGGTACGGTCTTCATTACATTGTTGACTAGCTACATTTATTATCTCATTAAATGATCGGTTTGGCAAACAATGATTACAAACAGATGTATTGACATCATTACTTATTAATATGCCCATGCCTTTGCCAAGCGAATCGGAATATATTATGGTGCGTATTGAACTCTTTGCCGTGTCCGTAGTGCCCGCCAATCTCGTTGTCGCCACGACGGCCGGGGCGGCTGGGGTCTTGTGGGGCCTGACGACCGCGGGCTGGATGTGGGCCGCGGGGGCCGTAGAGCGCGTCGATCTCCTTGCTATGGTAATAATGGTATTGTGGTGGTGGTATGGTGTTACTGTTTATTTTATAATGTACAATAGACAAACAGGCAAGTGGGCCACTTGACGGAAAGTGGTCACTACTGTCAATACCACTACCAATAACCTTGGGACAGTTTGCTCTGGCAGCAAAAAGACAAATATCCTGCCAGCGCCAAAGCCACGGTTACCCATAATCCCAAATCCATGGAACACTGGAGACCTTATTCACCTTATTCCAGCAGGAACCCAATCCTATTTAAAACAGTACATATTATTTTGCTGAGGTTTTAAATTACCTGATCTGCCAAATCCACTGCCACTTCTCCAGTCTGGCGGCTCCATATCGAACGGAATATTCCGCTATGCCATTCTTAAAAATTACCTAGTAAAACGTAGATAGTACAAAAATAAACAAAACTCCTATCCTAGTTAGTATTAATGCTAAAGTTTATAAGGATGGATGTTTCTTACTCTTTCAATTCAAAATTACTAAATGGACTTAGATAAAATTTTAGTGTTTTAGCTTATAGTTATCCCTGAATAACATACATTTATCCCGAAATCCGAAACAATTAATGAATCTCGGAAGTCGATAGTGACGGTATCTAATCATCGCCATTCTTATTTCCAATCTACTAACCTCTTCACTCCTTTCTAATCACCTGCGTTCACATAGTCTTCACATCTAAATACCTATTATCCCGAAATTCAGTTCCATAGCAAACAACGCGTGACTACAAATTGCTTACCATTTACAACAAATCTGTTTTAGTCGGATCGGTTACCGTCTACCAAAGACTTAAGACATCGCGACGCCGGCCGAATGCTAACAATCTCGAAATTTAGACAACGGACTCGGATTCTGGAAGTTCCAGGTCCGCGGTCTCGAAAGTTGGTGAAGGGCCGAGTTTGCTACACTCGTTAGCGTAATCTGCGGAGTGAGTCGGCAAATGTTTACAGTGGCCCGGTGGCCTGTCATTGGTCGGGTGTACCGGCAGACAGTTTGGGCAGCAAGGTTTTGGCGATGGCCTGCATGGCCAGTGATATCTAGACATATAATAAAACAGTAAAAATCTGTGTTTGTACATTGAATATATGTACAAAAAGTTAATTTAGGGCGACGAACATAATTTTTTTTAAAATGTTTTCTGTCTGTTTGTCTAATCTAGCTAATCTCCGGAACTACTGGACTACCGAAACATTTTTGTGTAACTATTCTTCTTTTTATCGTAAAAATATGCCTGTCGACTCTATGCCTTGTCACCAGGTTTAGGTACTTACAATGTTGCAGCCGGATGGTTAAATTAGCCGTTTAGTTAAACGGCTAAATTGGTAGTCAATTATAAACCTAAGTGACTTCAACGATAATTGACTGTTAGGTTATTTCAGTGATGTGACAATGCACTACACACTTACTCTTACACATGTACACTTAGGCAATGTCGTCCGTTATACCTTTCAAAGTTTATGAAATTGGCGTCCCGTTCAATTAAATTATTGTATAATAAGTTAGCCGTTAAAGTATTAGCCGGCTTATTTAATTATTTTTTATTTTATTTTATTTTTTGAATATATTATATACCTACATATATTTTTGATTATGGAGGTAGGGTAAAATTAGGTTAAGTTAGTAATGTAAATCTTAGAGTTTCTAATTATTAAATAAAAATTTAACAAAAAACTATTCGATGATATATGCTCGCACTTCTCCAAGCCCGTGTGTATTGCCGCATAAACACCGTTTTACGGTTAAAGAGATTGTTTTGAGAGCGTTTTACTTTCAGGTTGAAATGTTCCGTTCATAAATAACCCTGCTGTGGCGTTTTGCTTGTCCATAGTAATTAATGTTTGCTTCCGACGTCATTGTCTGATAGACGTGCTCTAAATTTAGCAAGTATGCTGTATTTTCATTGGCTTTCTATATATTGTTGTCTTAGATCAACATTAGCGTGCTTATAGTGACAGTTGTCGACATATTGTTGACCTTTTCTCACTATATAGCGCTGGAATCTTAAAGTCTACTAGGTAATATCTTACCTACGCGTAATCATTAATTAATACAACCTCCCAAACTATGAAGTGAAACGACATGAAACTGAGGTGCATTTTCATTCTATGGGTTCCAATTGTTACGAAGGCAGGTTGATTATGGATTTGTTATGACAATAGTATAGTGTATACACTAGTATTAATGGAGAGTTCTGTCATAGTCTTTCCCTTCCTAATTCTCAGTACTTCTAAAATAATTGACATCACACTTCGCAATTTCAACGTCGACTAAAATTCGATACTGATTGTCATGAAATAACAACAATTAATGTTAAATCCAATCTGACCGCCAATTCGCGTGAAATGCCTGTGTAGGCTTTGCCCAGTTGACAGCTGTCGATTGTAACACGATGCCGTTGTTTCATTTATTATGCGGCTAGGACACAAAGTTATCTGTTCTCTATTCTATGAATTTGATTTATTTCATTTGCATTTGCACTTTAATATATATTAGAGCACCTAAACTTTGTCTCTAACTTTTCCAAAAAAACCTCTTATCTCACAGAAAAATGTACTGGTCAATTCGTTATAACAAAAGAATACATGTGAATTTACACCATGGATTACTAATTTTGTAGTTTTGTAAGCAAAAAAACCACTTATCCGACTTTTTCTGTCAATTAGGTTATAAGTGGTTTCAGACCAAGTTACCTTAAATTCAAATATTTTAAAACTTAACAGAACTGATTGTATTGAAGCAAAGCTAAGATCCATGTTAATTAAACTGGCTTTTCAATAAAGAAAACCGCAACTAGATCGGTTCTACCGTTCGGGAGCTACAATGCTATAGACACAAAGCTACAGATACACACGTCTTTTTTCGGGGGTTAAAAATGATCGACATATTATACCAAAATTTGTAGATCATTTTAACATTTATGGAAAATTGTTTTGAGACTGACCATATAGAGATTGTACCCAAGTGGAGTACGACTTTATGATACGGGCCTTAGAGTGCCTCCGTTTTATTCTGATAATAATGGTTTTATAGGCTTCGTAAGAATAGTGAGAATAGTGTATTGCAGTGTAGTGTTCGTTTTATTTGTGGAAGGTCTAGTAGTAAGCGTTATCTGGCTATTTGCCATAAACGTTAGAGATCTCGGCGTAGAAAACTGCAGCAATGCTGCTAAACAATGCTGCCCATTTTCTGGTCTACATTTAAAGTTTATACGTCGTTTACTGGTCAGAAACCATTGCTGAAAATGAAGCATCTATTCCAGCCAATAGCAGGGCCTCATTTTGACATCAAACCTCCCGTCGCAGTGGCGCCATCTCGTGGATTGTGGAATCGATAGACCCACCTACCCGCGCTTATACCAGTAGGTGACCACGGCATAATATGTCTCTTTCTTCCATTCAATCCTATCACTCATCATCTCATTTATAGTCTCATTACAGATTTACAGTCCATCTATATTTTCGTAGGTCGGTATCTACTGAAGTGGTTACTAATGTGGACGGACATCGACATTCATATTCCCTATCGCATAGTTCAAAAATTCTTTCTTCGTAATAATAAGCTTGAAAACATTTAAATATTTAATAAAAAAATGTTTATAACTACATTCCATTAATTCTAATACATTCACAGTACATACAGATATATTTCCATACGGTCCAATGAGTTTAACGAGTACGTTAGGCTTATTACAGTGATTCAGCACTTCAAACGCCCGCTTGGGAGAGCACTAAATTCGCTCTTTTTGTGTAGGAACAAACATTATTCACATTTATTTTCGCCTTTGTTTCTAGTCATGGACGTCATTGAAATATTTCTAGAGCAAACACCGAACAATTTCATATATTTGACGTCATCTATGACATTTTAGCTACGTGGAATCAGTCATCCGGTGTTGTGTGGTTTTTAGTACGTGATTTTGTTACGTGCAGTGTGAATATTGTACTTATGTATTGTATAAGCAATTAATCTGTAACTAGTTTCTAGCTTATATTATCATAATCACCATAATTCTTGATTAATATTCGCGCCTCGCAGCCGATGTATCAGTGGTGTAATCGGTAGATCTATAGACATAATAATGCTTTTTACCCGACTTAATTAAGTTATTTATAAAACCCTGCTGCTACTCTCTATCGAATTAACTGATCATCGAATTAACTGTTCGTTAAAAAACTTATTTCACAGTTTTGAACGATATAAATTAGTATTTCAACTCCATACTTCAAAGAAAACTTCGCAGAGCTAATTACATCGTCATTATCATACTAAACCCTGTTTTAATTCCAAAAGCCGGAGGTCCATAGCTTGTTAAAAATACACAAACTTTTAAGCCAATTATTTCTAAAAACGGAAGAACTGTAAAGCCACGCTACGCTTCCAAAGTATGGCAATTGAAAAGAAAGCTGCACTTTGTCATGCGATTCTAGGAGAATGTGGGAATGTCATGGATGATGCAGGTGCTAGACAAGAGTTTTTAACAAAAACTAAGAGGGTTCTTTCCATGTTTTTAGTAAATGTAAATGAAGAAGAGAAACTTTTATAGGTATATAATACTTCTTATTTCTACTTTTTAAACAAATATTGAAACAGAAGGTACAAGTATGTAATGTGTTATGTCTATACAGCAGACGATTTGTCTTCGTTTAACCCTTTGCCCTAAAATATGTACCTAAGTATGTTTCAGTCCTAATAACTTTCCAAGTGGATTTTTTTTAATAAAAGACCTTGAGGCACCTACTTTACCACAAAAACTCATATAATCTATCTTGTACGATTTGATTAGATTCTTATCGTATGTATTGATCCTATCTCACAAATTGGAGCGACCGAAGGAAATACAATATCTGGTGGGGAGACCTAGCAACAAATTGGTCTAAGTGGAAAAATGGGAAAGAGGCCTTTGCCCTGCAATGGGACACCGAAGGCTCCTAAAAAAAGTGTATATGACTTATCATTAATTTGTTCGTAAATATGATGTGAAAATGTCTTCCAAAGTCAAACTACCGCAGCAGAATGCTCGGTCCGTTAGCAACATAATGTTCTCTCTTTCCTTTGCACTCGCTTTAATGAGGAGCGCTTCGCCCTCTCTTTTTTCCATTTGTCCTAATGGAACATGGGCGTTGTTTTGATGATCATTTTTACTTGTCAGGCGAAATGGCGATCGCGGTGCCAAATTCGCGTTTGAAGCGGTTATTTCCGGTTTCGACTGGCTCTTTTTAACATTACGGCGCATTTTCGATTTGCCTTCGTGATCGCTAACTTTCGGTTGCGGTTCGCGGTCTTTTTCATTCGGCCGTTTGTTTGTCAACTGATGCTATTTTGTTGTTCTTATAGATCATGATCGGAGGATTTTTTTTTGTGTCATACGGTAAACAAACAGACAAGCGAGCCATCTGATGATATCGAAGTACATTGATAGTATATAGAAGTCTTTACCTAAGTACATCACTCCAACAATTCATCATATCAGCCGAAAGATGCCCACTGCAATATTTTACGAATTACAATGCCATTGCCCGCTAGCCGAAGTTCCACCAAAATTGACAGCACACAATAACTGACACATCAATTTGACAGCCCCCATAATGACACGTCAATTTGGCAGCCCCATAATGGCGTTAGGTTAATCCATTCAGCGTTTACTCTACACCCTGTTTAATGTAATTATTAGGGGGTGAGTCAGCGAGTTGTGAGCTTTGTCAGAATCCGAATAACTTGTTAGGCGGCCTTGGAAACTGTTAAGTGTGTATTATAACCGTTCTGTACCTAGATGGGGTGCAATTTGGAGTTTTTGTTTTAGTAAATATTTCTAAACTCAGTATTTGTGATTAATCACGTAGTTCTCGAGACACTTCTCTTATTCTGTTAGTCACGTAGTCACGTTCTTGAGACACTTCTCTTGTATTTTTCTGTGTCTTCACCCGATCGGTTATTTTATTGCTTCATTTAACTTACATAAATTCATTACCATTTTTGTATAATTCTCTCACCTTTTTACACAAAACTTTTGCAACTTTTGAATTCTTAACGGAATGACAGTCTAACACAATAACCTAACAATAACGCAATCCTAGTTATTTAATAGTTTATTGGAAACAACATGGCAAATATATACATGCCTAAGAATAATATAAATGCGAAAGTAACTCTTATTCAGAACCGCAGGTGCGTTGCTACTATGAAACTAAGATGGACTAAGACGAAATGCTCCATGCCTGCAATTTTGGAACACAACAACGCAAGCGTTATTGTTTGGCGGCAGAATTAGAAAAGGCGGTGGTACTCACCCAGGCGGACTCCTCAGGCTTAACAGAGACCTACTTTATACAGTTTTTTTTTTATTTAGGCTCAGTTATAAGTTGATATTTTTCCACCTCTTATGAAAACTTTGTACTGTTCCATACTACACTGTACAACGCATAAATATTCAATGTGTAACCAGTTCCACCGATAGGCTCCGCGATCGATTCGAAGCAGGTACTTCACCCTTATATTATTCAGCGGTGTTATCAACGGCAGAAAGCTGGTTTTACTGCCTGAATCTTGTGACGTAATATTCAGAACCTATCTCGTGCTGGTTACGTGTATTATTTTTTATAACTCCATTGTCATTGGTAGATAGGGATTTGCGTTCGTATTGAACACAGGTGCGTTGTCACTCGTAGCTGATACTGTGTATTTGAAAAATGTTTATTATTAAATACGACCGAATCAAGTTGGTCTGCTCTACGCGATTTTCTCAGGGTTATGTAAAAAAAGTAGCTTTAGCCCGCGCTCTTTGTCTGCGTAAAAGTAAATTTTTTACATTCCGAATTCCGTTCCGCTAGAACCACATTGAACCACGATAAAATATAGCTAGCAAATTTCATCAAAATCCGTTCATTAGTTTTTGCGTGAATGAGTAACAGACATCCTTACAAACTTTTGCATTTATAATATTAGTAAGGTACCAAACAACTTCGCATCGACCATTACTACGTTGCCCGCACCACCGATTACAACATTGTTTTTATTGTCTAGGGAGGCACAGGTTTGGGCAGTCCACCTGATGGAAACTGGTCACCGTCGATCAAGACATCCGCAACCGAAGGGGAGCGGATGCGATGCCGGCCTGCCTAGGTACCTGGGTGCTTTTGAAGAACTTAATAAAATCACTAATTAAATTACTACTGTACTTACCTAACCACAGCCGTGTGACGACCGGAGTAGAGTTTCTTCTCTTAGCACTAACCCCTTCGACTGGGTAATAAAAAAGGCGAATAATGTCTAGGTCTGCTACGTGACAGCAGCATAGAATACAGTCACCGCAACTCTTCTCTTGGGAGTCGTAGAAGGCGATAAAGTGAACCTCGGCCAAACACCAATTCCGAGAATACAGTGATAGTCACCAAACCATACTGTTAAATGGCTTTGGCAGTAGTTTTAGGGGCTCTCCTTCAAAAAATGGTTGTCATGCCATGGTCGTAAGACGGACGTCGCTCTACAAATTGGAGACCTCAAAACCGCCCGTTGCACGACCATGGGCGTACGACCGCTGAGAAATAGGATAGCCTCTAAAACTACTACCAAAACCCTGCCAAAGAAAAAAAACAGTATGGTTTCAACCTTATCGACTTCAGAGAACTCAACCTCACAGACAAATTACCATTAAACATAAGTTAAGCGCTAGCTTTAACACATTAACTCATCACGTACAACTAACGAAGACGCTTCGTTAATTATTCTGTGAAAAGCGCTATGAAGCAGCTCGCTAGCACCCTTTCAATAAGAATTCCATTACAACTAATGAGATGCTTTCAAAAAAGGAGATAGATAAAAAAGAAACCTTTGTAAAGGAAACACAGTGTTACAAAGTTTCACTGTAAAGGCGGCTTTGAACTTTCAAGGAGAACTGTGTTTAATTTAAGTATAAGTAATATAATAAATATTAATGATAACACTAGAATGGTAAAATACGTTTTAGGTGCGTTGAATTCGATGTCGTAATGATGTAACAGACTGATACTGATTTAAGGGGAGGTCTAATATTGTAAGTGTTTACCGTCGACTTGGTATATGTAGACCATATCCCAAAAATCCCTTTTTAGACTTACTTAGGTGCGGCAAACAAGAAACCTACTTATTTTTCAAGATTCTGGACCCAGCGGTTAGCGCACTGCATTGATATAAGACAGTCAGTATTGACTTTTATTCACTTAGTTTATTTATAGACGAAAACTTACTGCTTTTCGAAGTTTACGCGGACCTAAAAGGTTTCAATCATGACGTGCCTCGACTCGAACCCAGCGATACAGGCAAAGAGAGAAACAAAAATAATTGCCAACCATGAATGTAGCTAACTTTCCAATCTTTTTGTTTGGGTACAAGTGTTCGGATCCTTCCCGCAGCAAGCTTTCTATCCGTAGTCTCGTGGAAGTTGGCTGCCAATTCATCAGTCTTAAAATTGGTCTACTGCTGAATATAGGCCTTACCATATTAAGCCCAAAACACCCTCGGCTTTCCGAGGCAGCTTCCGCTTGCTGAGTAGAATCGTACCAATTTCTATTATGAGGTGATGTCTATTCAGTTGTCGGTCTTCTAAAGACGCCCATTGCTGGGCATATACCTCCCCCAGAGATATCCACAGAGGCCCATCCTGTGCCTTCCGCACCCACCTGGACTTCTTCTTATCGAGTCGATAGACTTAACTCCCTTACACTTTGTTCGCCAAGTATTCGGCGACGCATATAGCATTTGGACTGGCCTCAAACAAGTCCTCCATTATGCAAGTTTTAGGACACGCCGAGCATGAGACTAGGTGATCCATGGTTTGCGGATCCACCTGGTACCACCGAACTTCACTATGTCGTTGGGCCACCTTGTGGGAGGCCTACCTTCGTTGTTTCTTTCGGTACCTATCGCCACTCTAGAACTTTACTGCCCTATCGGCACTGCCACTTTAACCCGGAAATCCTTCCGATGTCGGTGACGTATTCTACGTGTAGTGGACACAAAATTGGTTCCGACTTTCTATGATCAAGCTCGAACGCGTCTTCAAGATAAGTAAGAAAAAAGCCGACCGCTGAATAGACAAGGGCATTCCCCTACTAATTCATCACGGGACGTGTATAGGAGGTTTTTGCTGTTTACTCGACTAATCCCGAACGATGGATTGGACGCTAAATACGAGGGTAGTTTTATGTTATTAGAGAAATGCGGGTAGGTCTCGCTTTGTTCGTTAACGTTCTATAGCGTGAAAATTGAGAATTTTTTTTATTCCCTATACGATATATGAGTAGCTACAAGAATTCAACTACTACTACAGAGAGATAAAGACGTCACTTTCTCAGTATCCAATATGCATGAGATCTAACATACGTCGGGTAAAGATTTTTACGAGGTATAAATTAACTTATGTGACTTTAAAGGAATGTAGCCTCTTATTAATGAAAAATTTATGGTATTTTCTGAAATCACCTTAAACACATGACTTTCATAAGTAAATAAATGCTTTTGGTAGGAATCATTTAAACAGATCGTTACTAGAGATGAAACGGATAGTGGTTTGGCCGGATACCGGATATCCGGCCAGCTTCTTGGCCTGATAGCGGGATATCCGGCGGCCGGATATTCGGCTGAACTTTGTCTCTTAACAAGTTTGTGCAAGTTGTAATCGTGGGGTGGGACTTTAGACGACTCCTCGTGTTTACGTGATTTCAAGTCTTCCTTCAATGAGAATAATTTGAAAAATTATTTCGACCTCGAAAGGATTCGTAGTTTCGAAATACGGGCTTACACATGCTCCCAGCATACCGAAGGACAAACGACATCGTATATTACCTCTAAATATAGAGTAATTTGTTTTTATCCAGCATAAACCTTGATTGACTTTGAATAAATGTTATACTAAACAACACTTGTCAACAACACATGACAGAAATGCGCATTTTTTATGCTGGTCAGCGGGTGTCACCCTGTTCGGAAAAGTACATATTTAATGTCCGAACTCGTGGAAGTTACTAAGTCTCATAAATCCCAGAGAAAATTAGAGAACGCCGAATGCGATGGTATGGGCTTGTGCTCTGTCACCCCAAAGACCACTATGGTGCAAGTAGCCCTTCGACGACGACGCGCTGCCGTATAAGGCCCCACACGCTACCTGGCTGACGGCGGTCCAACAGGACCTAATGGATTATATCATTGACGCGGCTACTGCTTAGAGAAATGAAGGAAGCCGATGAGCAAAATCATTTTTATGGGATTTTCATACTTTTTTTACTATCCGGTATCCGGCAGATATTAACGCGCTATCAGATAGCAACCGGATATCCGTTACATCTCTAATCGTTACCATATTTTTAAACTAAAAATATTGTCCTATGGTAATGAAGCTTTCTATAAAATCGATTTGTAGTTTTGAGTTTATGTAATATTTAATATATACTTAAATAAAATCAACCTAGGCGCTAACGAAATGTTCAATTAAAGTGAAATGATTTCAATTACTTAACGGAAACCTTTTAAATGAAGTCTTACATTGTCACGAAACATTAAACTATTTAATTCCAGTAAACGCATGTAACAAATCAATTGTTACTTAACTGATACTCCACTTTAATCTATCCTTAATTGCCTCAGACGAAGCCACTTGTATAATACTCTGATACTCTGAGCTAGTTATATGAAAATATTTCGACGAATAGGTAATTTCGAAGCGTATAAATTTCTGATGATGTAACATTAATTGCTCTGGGAAGTACAGGCTAAATTACGATGTTTTGTCGATACATACAGCCAATAAGTAATGGGGCGTCGGTGGCCAAATGGTTAAGGGGTCCGATTCTTACGCGAGAGGTACCGGTTTCGATCCCAAAGCATGCCATGTACCAATGGCCCTTTTCTAAGTAATGTACATTATTGAACACAAACCGATGCTCTTATGGTGAGGAAAAACATCGTGATGAAACATATATAGGTGTACAGGTGAACGTGTAACCATGATCCAATCAAAATCCCCGGTTTATGAGATCCCTTAGGTCAGATGGCAGTCAATCCTCTGTAATTACCTGATCTGCCAAGTCCTGGATCATGGTCAATGCGGATCCCGGGCCTTTGCGCGCATGAGCACAGCCGGGATATTAACGCCAAGATGACCACCCGCAGCAAAAAAAACTACTCACTATCTGAAAAGAAACACTTTTGTATTTATAAATATGCCTTATATTAATATTTATCAACTGAACATTTCGACCGCTATAGAGTCTCGTGTTGAAGAATGCCTCAGCCTACCCCACGGAAAAAGACATTGACAAGACCAAATTACCTCCGTCATGATTGACAGCTCCGTATTCGAAATGTACCAAATTACCTGTTAGAATATTCATGTCAGAAGCCATCAGAAGGTCACGAAAACCATTCAACTTGTCAATCGAACGTCATTTGCTGGAATTCGAACGCATTACATTACCATAGAACTCCACTGAGTACAGTTCCGCCTACAGAGGTTCGTTAGCGCACCTATTACCCGCATGTTTTACCCCATTTGCGGGGTAATTTCTGCCAAATCTGGGTAATTTATCATCGCAATTGTCACTCTGCGCCATAGATAGCGGCGTATGGTGCCACCTGGCATGTTACGGGTCTACCTTTGCGTTTACGTTCCACCTTATGATACTACGACGGATGTGTATGGTGGCAATGTACGAGGGGTTTGTTGGACGATGTGGAGTTGTAAGATGAGGATATTTGTACCGATGAACTTTTAAAAAGTATGAGCGTCAAACGCTTATATTCTTTATAGCTATAGATTTAGCAGATCAGGTAATTACAATGGAGCGACTGCCATCTGACCTCCATGAATATGTGAACATACCGAGATTGGATCATTGTTACACATTCAGTCGCCTGAATGTACAGGTTTCGTCACGGTGTTGTCCCTCACTGTAATGTACACTAATGTACATAATTCAGAAAAGAGTCATTGTTACATAGCGGCACTGGGGTTCAAACCCAGTACCTCAGTGTACGAGTCGGACCCTTAATCATTAGGCTACCGAAGCCCTATTACTTTTTATTTTACCTTGTAATTTTTTGGCTAACTGTATTAATTAAAATGGGAAATTTAAGAGGAAAAAAGTCGGTTCACTGGTTCTAAAGATGATTGAAACGTACGTTCAAATAAATAAGTAAATGCGTAGAATCTTTGGTAGTACCTACTTATAGTAATTATTAGTCACATCTGGGATATTGATGCCAAGATGGTTATTTGATTAGTAGTACCTATAGTGAGGAAGGCCTATAAGAATATAGGAAGGCCGTCGTTTTGACAATTACTTTTGTAGTGTAAACATCTTGCCACAATAAGAAATAAACATAAGGGTGTGGATCTCTTAGAATCATTGAAATATTGATAAAAATTATTACATATGAAATTTAAAAAAATTATTGGTGCAATCCGTAACACTTTTGATCTTTAATATCCGAGTTCAGACACATTTTGTGTCCTACGTTGAAACAACGCTTTGTAAATTGATCACGCACGATCAAAAACAACAAATAGCAAATACGATCAAAAGCCATACGTTACAGGCTAAATACGACCAATGAGTTCAAAAGAGCCTTGGGCGGACGTCCAAAAAAACAGTGTACACGTGGCCACAATATGTTCAGGTAATGACAGGCAACGATGACGCGACTCGCGGGCATTCAGCGAGCGTTCGCCGACTCATGGCAGGCTAAATTACGATGTTTTGTCGATACATACAGCCAATAAGTAATGGGGCGTCGGTGGCCAAATGGTTAAGGGGTCCGATTCTTACGCGAGAGGTACCGGTTTCGATCCCAAAGCATGCCATGTACCAATGGCCCTTTTCTAAGTAATGTACATTATTGAACACAAACCGATGCTCTTATGGTGAGGAAAAACATCGTGATGAAACATATATAGGTGTACAGGTGAACGTGTAACCATGATCCAATCAAAATCCCCGGTTTATGAGATCCCTTAGGTCAGATGGCAGTCAATCCTCTGTAATTACCTGATCTGCCAAGTCCTGGATCATGGTCAATGCGGATCCCGGGCCTTTGCGCGCATGAGCACAGCCGGGATATTAACGCCAAGATGACCACCCGCAGCAAAAAAAACTACTCACTATCTGAAAAGAAACACTTTTGTATTTATAAATATGCCTTATATTAATATTTATCAACTGAACATTTCGACCGCTATAGAGTCTCGTGTTGAAGAATGCCTCAGCCTACCCCACGGAAAAAGACATTGACAAGACCAAATTACCTCCGTCATGATTGACAGCTCCGTATTCGAAATGTACCAAATTACCTGTTAGAATATTCATGTCAGAAGCCATCAGAAGGTCACGAAAACCATTCAACTTGTCAATCGAACGTCATTTGCTGGAATTCGAACGCATTACATTACCATAGAACTCCACTGAGTACAGTTCCGCCTACAGAGGTTCGTTAGCGCACCTATTACCCGCATGTTTTACCCCATTTGCGGGGTAATTTCTGCCAAATCTGGGTAATTTATCATCGCAATTGTCACTCTGCGCCATAGATAGCGGCGTATGGTGCCACCTGGCATGTTACGGGTCTACCTTTGCGTTTACGTTCCACCTTATGATACTACGACGGATGTGTATGGTGGCAATGTACGAGGGGTTTGTTGGACGATGTGGAGTTGTAAGATGAGGATATTTGTACCGATGAACTTTTAAAAAGTATGAGCGTCAAACGCTTATATTCTTTATAGCTATAGATTTAGCAGATCAGGTAATTACAATGGAGCGACTGCCATCTGACCTCCATGAATATGTGAACATACCGAGATTGGATCATTGTTACACATTCAGTCGCCTGAATGTACAGGTTTCGTCACGGTGTTGTCCCTCACTGTAATGTACACTAATGTACATAATTCAGAAAAGAGTCATTGTTACATAGCGGCACTGGGGTTCAAACCCAGTACCTCAGTGTACGAGTCGGACCCTTAATCATTAGGCTACCGAAGCCCTATTACTTTTTATTTTACCTTGTAATTTTTTGGCTAACTGTATTAATTAAAATGGGAAATTTAAGAGGAAAAAAGTCGGTTCACTGGTTCTAAAGATGATTGAAACGTACGTTCAAATAAATAAGTAAATGCGTAGAATCTTTGGTAGTACCTACTTATAGTAATTATTAGTCACATCTGGGATATTGATGCCAAGATGGTTATTTGATTAGTAGTACCTATAGTGAGGAAGGCCTATAAGAATATAGGAAGGCCGTCGTTTTGACAATTACTTTTGTAGTGTAAACATCTTGCCACAATAAGAAATAAACATAAGGGTGTGGATCTCTTAGAATCATTGAAATATTGATAAAAATTATTACATATGAAATTTAAAAAAATTATTGGTGCAATCCGTAACACTTTTGATCTTTAATATCCGAGTTCAGACACATTTTGTGTCCTACGTTGAAACAACGCTTTGTAAATTGATCACGCACGATCAAAAACAACAAATAGCAAATACGATCAAAAGCCATACGTTACAGGCTAAATACGACCAATGAGTTCAAAAGAGCCTTGGGCGGACGTCCAAAAAAACAGTGTACACGTGGCCACAATATGTTCAGGTAATGACAGGCAACGATGACGCGACTCGCGGGCATTCAGCGAGCGTTCGCCGACTCATGGCAGATAAGCGAATGGAACGAACGCTGTGGGCTCGAGCGAGGAGCGATGAGCGAGGGGCGAGAAGCGATCGTTGCATTTGAAAATTTTCCCTAATGGGAGAATATACTTCTCTATCGAAAGGATAGGAAAGTAGTGTTCCTCGTGGACTATGACATGGGATTGTTCAAGAGGTATATTAGAGGTCTCTTTAGAATCGAGCAACGCATGGATAGCACCTCTGGTGTTGCTGATGTCTATTGTTGGCTGTGACCACTTTCCATCATGCCCGCTTGCCTGTATGTCTGCCATATAAAATAAATTAAATAAAAGGAAGGAAATGCCCTAAAATGCTGCTTCTTAAAAATATATTTGACTCACATTATCAAAAGTTTGTAAGGTTGTTTGGATGCTTGATATTCATTCACGTAAAAACTACTGAAAGGATTTTGATGAAATTTGGCAGTCATTAAGTTTATAGCCCGGGAAATAGCTTATAGCACACTGGCTTCTAAGAAATCAAGAAATTCAATAATAACCACGAAGACGCGGGCAAAAACTAGACTTCGATTAAACGTAAAATAGTAGAGGGTAGAGGAACCAGTATCTGGCGAAGCAGCCTTACCATAATAGGTCGTGTGGGTCACATGACATTCGCCGAACGTAAAAAGCTTCGAAAGAAGAGCAGAGAAGGAGTACTTCATAATTTACTCAATCACTTACGCGGAGTTGTTCAGTTGGTTGTTAACCACGTACCGTTGGCTATGCAGAGATTGCGGGTTCGATTCCCGGCCAAACAGAAATTGAAATGAGGAGTTTTAATTTCTGTTACGGGTCTGGGTAGGGGTATAAGTAGTATTATTATTATTATTATTTATTCATTATTACTTACTGCGCCAGCTAAGCGACTTTGAGTCGCTGAATCACTACTTCAAAGTTTTTAAAGTGGAGGCATTCTTTCAAAAAAGTAATCTTTGATAATTCACCATCTAGAAAGATATTTTGGTAAGTACTAGAATGTGTTACCAATCGATTCACATTACGACTTCAGTAAACTTTACTTAGATACCCGATGTTCCATTAAAACTTCCATAGGTTTGATAAATTTCCAATGAATACTCTTGAAACATGGTCAGATAACCAAATTACGATAAAGGGAGAGTACATACGTTTAATTCGTCAAGTTTCAGATGTGATGAGTGTCTGGTTGAATAATTAAATAATGAAGGGCAGGTGGCCCGTTTCTCTTTTGGATATTTACACTGTCAGACCAAACTTGAATGCGTTGCCCATGGAATAAGGGCCATTGTCGTATCACGCATTTTGGAATGCGGAATAATGCTTTTATCGAAAAAGTCTAAATTTAGATAAATTTTTGCTTTTTATTAAAAAACTATTCCCAAATGGAAGTCTAACACAGCGAATATGTCTGTAAATATTTATTGTCTTTAGTTGAGTATAAAATTTAATAGTTCCGGTCAACCCAGCCTATATGACCAATAACGTCGAGCGATATGTCATTGGAAAGGATTTTACATTTTCTACAACTTTTATTATGGCTATAATCCTGTCAGATTATTGGTCTCGAGAGTCATCGCTTTACTAAAAGTTGTAGAAAAAAAAACCTTTCTAATGACATATCGCTCAACGTTATTGGTCATATAGGCTGGGGTCCGTACATTTTTGCCGGCCCTCTTTACCTAAAGCTAAAAAAATTTAGAGATTCCAAAGAAAGTTAAAATAACTTTCTTTGGAATCAGGTAATCCTAAACAGGTACCGCAATAAGATATATTTTTTTAAATATTATATGAAGAAGTTTTTGGGCCTACCTTAATATCTTTCTACCGTTTTCTATATCCAAAGTTGCTAAAGCAAACATCAATCTCGTATTGATTAATGTGTTATTTATTTATTTAATTATAATACATCGTCTTTACAGTTAAACCCAATACGACGATGTAATAAATATTTATTTATATTAACAAACATATCCACTCTGTATAAAATCAAGATAACAATTCATTCAAATTGGTTTGAAAACGATATCCTTAAGTTGTTGGTACACCCATACCTGGATTAATTTTTGAATCTGTAGATTATGGGTTTTCTTTCTGTAGGGCAAGGTTGTATTTTATAAAAATGTTGTATTGTATTAAGGTAAGGTGTTGTTCAATAAATATCCTCGAAGACGACCTGAGTGGTTTAGTTGGTTAACATGTCTGCCATGCAGAGGGCCTGGGTTGGATTCCCGGCCAAGCTGAAATTTCATTGATGAATTTTACTCTGTTCTGTGGGTGTAGTATGAAAAGGTATATGAGTAGTTTACCAGTTATCTAACATTCATAACACAAGCTTTGTTTACTTTGGGGCTAGATGGCTCTGTCTGATTTGTCCGGGCATGTTTATTTATTCATTATTTGTTCTTCAACCACGGAGAACTATCTTCCAACCGCCAAAATATCACAACTTGGACTCAAAACAAAACATTACTCATATTCGGAACGATGAATGCAAATGTCTATGTAGCGAATGTAATTGCGTATGCTATTGTTAAACTTTTCTTTTTCATGGAAATTGTACTATTTTTATCGCCCTCCTATGGAGGGTTTCTTTTATATAATGACAGGTTTGTGAGAATTCCATTGTTAACGGCTGTATCGATAACTGGAGCTTATGCTTTCTGAAGCAGCGTTTTCTATTGCTATGCTTATAACACTGCGATCTTCAACCCGCCTGCCAAGCATGGAGATTATGGCAACAACCTCCATTCATGGGAGAGGCCCTAAGTCCTGCAGTGGACTGTTATGGGCTGTGATGATGAAGCTTTCTTAAGTAGGTAGAGCATTTGACGGACTGAGCTCTCGAGACTGTTCATCCAGTCTTATAGTCTCCAGCTGAAGACCTTGATCAGCCTCTTTTCGCACACAGTATTAACGTAATCGCAATAGTAACAATTTCAACCATTAAAATCAGACGACCTGAGTGGTTGACCTGCCACGCAAGAGGTCCTGGGTTCGATTCCCGGCCGGGCCGAAATTTAAATAGAATAGAATAGAATACATTTATTGCACAGAAAAACAACACCACAAAATAAAATATACAAAGTAAAGAGTAAAAAAAAAATATATACAATAAAAATAATATACCATTAGAAAAACACATTTTTTTTTAAATATTATTGCCACACAGTGACGTTGCATATGCATGGGTGTGTTGTGGTGTGGTGATGTGTGCAAAAGGGACCCCACTCAGCATAAAGCTCCGGCGAAACCGAAGCGCTGGTTTTCAGTGAGCCCTGCCGAGTGAGGTACGGACGAAGAAGCTATATTAAATTAAATATAATATAATAATTGTGTGTGTAGTGTTCTAACGAGTGCAGTGTCATACATAATATGTAAGTAAACATAAATAAAGGTAAAGAGAGGTTTGGAATTACTAAAGGATTAAAATAATAATTCGCTACTGTGTCAAGTCAAAATTTACTATACCTACAAATTTTTTTTATATTAGAATTACCAGTTCGATGTCTACTGAAAAAAGTATAATGTTAATTAAAATGTCAAAACAATAAATAAGTCAAATAAGTCAAAAGCGTGTTTTCATTTTGCCATGCGACAAAGCGTACCGGAAATGCCAGAAGTCAGCCATGCTCAACCCAATGCGGAACGATCTCACCATCGTACCACTACGATTCTGCAACCTTGTCGTGAATACTTATTATCATTTCTGATTACTTTGCGCGTTTAATAAAAATATTTTAAGATTTTTCCTAAAGGTATACAATGATTGCAGCCTGCGAAGAGGCGGCGGCAAGTCGTTCCAACATTTCGTCGCTGCGAACCTGAAACTTCCGCGGAAAGCCGTCGTACGGTGACGCGGCAGCACCAGCGAGTACTGAGATGCTCGAGTCATGTTATGAATGTCGCTCGTCCACAGAAGCTTATCCGCCAGATACGGAGGTGTTCTATACCTGACTATGCCAAACAGGAGACAAGTTAGGTGTAAATCTCTGCGATACTGCATTTTTAAAATATTTGTATTATTCAGGTACGGTGTAATGTGTGTGCGGGGAGGGATATGAAAACAAAACCTAGCAGACGCGTTTTGCACCCGCTGGATTTGCTTCTGCGTCCGAGCTAGCAGTCGAGGGCCATAAACCACGTCCATGTAATTTAGTTTGGATAGGACAAGCGCGTCACAAAGTTGGATGCGTAACTTTGTGTTAATATAAGGTCTGATTTGATATAACACCTTTAGCCTGTAGTAGCATTGACTTATCACATTTGACACATGTTTTTCGAAGCGGAGTTGCTCATCTAAAGCTGCGTACGAATTAGAGCGGCTCAGCCCGAGGCATGCTCGCCGCGCGCAGCGAGATGCTCACCGCTCGCGGCGAGGCTGCTCAGTTGCGCGTTTGTTTGTGCGTTGAGGCAACGTGCTCGCGGTGAGCCACAAATGCGCCGCACAAATAAAATGTTGATGTTGCTTTTATCATTATTGATTGGATTGTTAAAATAATTTTAGATTTTTCGATGCCATAACGCTTTTTTCTGCTTACCATGTTGTTTAGTATATAAGTTTTCCAAATTACTTATTTATTTTATTTATTTTATTCATTTTAGTTATTTTATTTATTTTATATATTTTATTTATTTTATTTTATTTTATTTATTTTATTTATTTTATTCATTTTATTTATTTTATCCATTTTATTTATTTCATTTTATTTATTTTATGTATTTTATTTTATTTATATTATTTTATTTATTTATTTATTAGGAAGACCAACAGTTTAATTGACATGAAAATATTAAAGTTGTTAAGTGTCAATAAACAATACGCGCGCATTCGTAGTCACGTCCAAACATCGCGAGGCACGCACGCCGAGGCACCTTTGAGCATGGACAGAAAACCGACAATCGGCGGCTCGCGGCGCACGCGCTCGCGGTGCGCCGCGAGCTGCGCGTGAGCCACGTACGAATTTGCGCAAATGGGCGAGCCGTGCGTGCCTCAACCTGAGGCTGCCTCTAATTCGTACGCACCTTTAGATAAGCCCTAGGTTCCGTGCCTCACTGACTCGCTGTATTGGTTCGTTTAAAATATGCACTCTTGCGTTCTGTGCTGTAATTCTTTCAATTTGCTTCGCGCTGCCGAGAATCATGAACTTAGACTTATTACTATTTAAAACTAATGAATTAGATTCTGACCATCTGGCTATCCTATCTAAGTCGTCGTTCAGCCCTGTGACAGCAGAATTTACATCATCTGGGTCACATGGTATGTATAGTTGGACGTCGTCGGCATAAATGTGATACAAGCTACGTTGTATAACCTGTGTGATGTTTGTGGTGTAAATAATGAACAATACTGGGTACAATACTGGTAAATAATGAACAATAATGAACAATACTAAATGATGAATTTTATTTTAATTTCTGTTACGGGTCTGGGTGTTCTATGTATAATAAGTATGTATTTAAAAAGTATTTAAGTAGTATATCAGTTATCTAGCTCCCATAGTACAAGCTTTGCTTAGTTTGGCGCGAGATGGCGCTGTGTGAATTTGTCCACGAATATTTAAAAAAAAAAAATGTTGCCAATAGGGTTACGTAATTAGCCTACGGTTGAGCCCAATTTTCGAATTGTATAGTCCAGTTGCATAGTCCAGCGAAGAATCATGAATAAACTTTCCTATCTTTTAAATTCTTACCTACTTTTACCTTTTTTACCTTTTTTCTTTTAATGCGTGATTTATGACTCACAAAACAAGACATTGTGTATGAGAAGTAATTTCATTATGTGCCAGTCTAGTTTATTCTAAACAACAACCCAACAACCATATTTTACTGCCTTATAAGTTTCGGTCGCCCCAACAACTTCAAGGCGGAATTTCTAGACCGGTCCGATATTTCGGGACGATGTTTCTCGTACTTTCGCCGCTCCTTTATTGCGGCCTGTGCAAAGTTATTGCGTGTGGAGACTCAATATTGCATTGGTATTGGTTACACAGTTCCCGTATTGCGTAGAAATCGTGCAAAGGTACACATACACATAATATTATCATCATAATGTTCTCGAAATGGTTTCCCTGGGTTCCCGTTAGCAGAGTCACGGAGGGTAGTTGGCAGTCGCTCTGTAATTACCGAATTGAAGGAAGGAATGCGTTGCCTGCGAGTGTGTTCTCTGATTATTATAATCTAAAGCTAGAGTTAATAGACTGTTCCTAAACAGGCATGCTCCATCAACAGCTGCATCGTGACTTATCACGAGATGAGATGGCGGTCAAATACCTGACTAGAGTAAATAAAAAAATCCTGGATCAAGGTCTAGATGGATCCCGAAATCGAGTGCGGGATAACCGGGATATGACGACAAGATGATTTTTTCTTCAGGGAATGTCCGCCAAGACTAAAAAACAGCCTGCTTCCGCTTTGTAAAAAGTACACGGTAGTAGAAACAAACAAATCCACAAATTCAGTCCAAAACTTCTTCAAAATAACAAAAAAATCCATACGTAATCCTATTAATATCATACGGCGCCCTAACCGAATAAAGTTGACTTTACAGGAGAGCAGAAAAACGGTTTAAACTAATCCATCTTCTCTGCCATATACAACTGACACACGTTATATATTAAAAAAAAACTGGTATTTTATGGTATAAGGCGTTGGCCTAATTGGCAACTGTCGTGCCACGAGCGGTATTGAGGTCTCCTTTTAGTCGGGCCACGTCCGTCGTACGACGCATCGAAATAACGACAATAGTTTTATCAAAACTATAAATATCATACCATACCATCGTTTTCATCACAATTGCTAACGCAACATAATATTTGCTCTTCCGTAACCGAATTTATTTATTAATACTTAATGCTGATGTATGAGAATTTAACATACTCATTATTTATTTATTACAGGTACATTACTGATAATTGGAAAAAGAATTTGCCAAACTGGTAAGAACAGTAAAATAAGATATTTATTGAAACTTAACAATTGCTTAAACTAACTTAATCATAATAAATTGAACAAACTCAATCAACAAATAAATTTAAATTAAGATACTAATTAAAATAATGTTCGAACCTTGAAGATCAACATTAACAAGTTTGTCTATTACACATTATTGATTTTAGCATTGAAACCAATGTTAGAAGAACCTTTACTAATGCTAAGAATGCTTAAGTTTGTGCAGATGGTTGGTCGTTTGAATATTTATTTATTTAAAAACTTTATTGCACAAGTTACAGCAATTAGCGGACTTAAAGCCATTGAACCATTGAGGATATTGGTTATGCTTTCACGTTTCAGAAACTATCAAAGATGTGGATACTATATCATCATCACAGCCCATAACAGTCCGCTGCAGGACTTAGGGCCGCTCCTACGAAAGGGAGGTTATTGCCATAATCTCCACGCTTGGCAGGCGAGATGGAGGTCGCAGTGTTTTAATATAACAATGAAAAAAGCTGCTGCCCATTTTCCAGCCAACGGAGACTCTAGATCTTTTATCTCGAAAACATTAGTCGCCTTGTACGACACCCACGAGTGTAAAGGGTTGGCGCTATTCTTCTCTGCCAAATTATAATTAAGATCCTTGTAATTAAAATGTAAAGATACTATCTACATCAAAATAAACCATATAGGCTATACTATATCCCAACTTCAAACGAATGCGTTAAAAGCAGCGTTACAATGCGAAATAAGACACTTACATGTGGTTCTTTGCTAAGTGAAAGCACAATACGGTTCTATGATTGGTCAATATCGTTCTTTGTCACGGACGCATAGTTCCGTTCGGCACACATGTCAGTGAGAACCCTGTACGTTCGCTCGCACTGTTAGTTTTCATAGTTTTGACGACCTGAGTCCAGTGGTTCAGTTTGTTAACACGCCGGTCTGTCACGCAGAGGTTCTGGCTTCGATTACCGGCCGGGCACAAATTGAAATGATGTATTTTAATTTCTGTTACGGATCTGGGTGTTTTATGTATAATAACTATGTATTTATAAATAATATATAAAAGTAGTTTATCAGTGTTCTGGCACCTATAACACAAGCTTTACTTACTCTGAAGCTAGATGGCGCTGTGTGAAGTCCAAGCACGTTTCTGAATACGAGTATTACAATTTTGCCCTATTGAATGTCTTCTACGATAAATCTAGACGGTCTGCCTCTAAGCCTTTAGGCGCCTTATACGACACCCGCAAATGGGAGGCCGGTCTCTCCGCACGATGTATCCCTATGTGTGTAGAGAGATACGTATATCCCTCTCCCATCTCAAATAGCCGAGGAGCGTGACAAATGGTATACGATAAAACTGCAATCAAATCGCACTCTGGCTGATCACATGCTCAGACGGAGCCCGGTACCCGCTAACTGGCGATCCCTCCCGCCTATTGATTTTGCATTACGGCAATTTTTTATTTGATACTTTAGTTCGCTGCCAAGGTTTCTTTTTATTGGATTTACAGATAGTTCGTTCGTTAGTCGAAATTCAAGTCAATATGATATCATCATCATCACAGCCCGTAACAGTCCACTGCAGGACTTACGGCCTCTCCCACGAAAGGGGAGGTTATTGCCATAATCTCCACGCTTGGCAGGCGGGTTGGAGATCGCAATGTTTAAATATAACAATAGAAAATGCTGCTGCCCATTTTCCAGACTACGGAGACTCTTGATCACATTCCTCGAAAACATTAGTCGCCTTGTACGACACCCAAGAGTGTAAGGGGTTGGTGCTATTCTACTCTGCAGAAAACCACACGGCCAATATGATATATCTACTCCGATTTCATGTCCCTTTTAATTAAGACATTGACCTACTGAGAAGATGACTTACCCTGTTAAAGACGTTCCTCAAAATTGATTTTTAAGGAAAATAATTAAGAAGGAGTTCACGGGCGTCACCCTAAAGTCCCTGTTAATCTCTAGGGGTTTATATCGGTACAATAGCAATCAGTTCATAAATAAAAATATAGGTATATGTCTTTTTAATGAATCTCAGTACATTTTTATAATGTACGCTAAATGATAAACCAAGTTTACCACAATACATAATTAAAAACCGATGCCACATCAGTTAAGTCGTTTGATAACGGCGCACACAAAAATATCCGAAAAAACATAAATAATTATTGTTGAGAGTACAATAGCGAAATAATATACATAGTAATAGTTATTCTCAAAAATATTTCATGTGCAGATATCGACTAGTTACAGTTTTATTTCTACAGTTCAGTTCAGATTTCATCCACATTATCTGAATACCTGGAGTCCAACTAACGTAAGAGCATCGAGAGCCTTTTTACCGCGCACGTGCAACATATGGAATGAGCTCCCTCTCGAAGTTTATCCTTTGGGGTTCTTCAAAAGGCATGTCTATAGGTACCTCCGAGGCCGGCACGTATCCACGCCCCTTAGGTTGCAAAAGTCCTGGACGACGGTGGCCGTGCACCATCAGGTAAGACCGTTTGTCTGTGTGCCTCCCTAGACAAAAAAAAACAGTGCAGCCTTGATTAAAATAATAAAAAAGAAACACGTCCGAATTCGCTCATCCATTCGGGAGCCATAACGTGAAATTTATAACAAGTCTTAACAATCTTCTCTTCTCCAAAAAGCACTTTTTTTTGTGTCGGCAATTAAAAACTTTATGTTCCACAACTTCTTCATTAACAGGACTGTCTTCAAATGACCTTCACCTTGAAACCAAACCGCTTATTGGATTACATCTGATTCAAATTTACATACAAATTAAGCTTTACTTGTTCAACACCATTGTTTCTCTGGTACGCTCAGTTAATTAAATTTTCAACCAGACAATAGTCTCGGATTCATTTAATTCTGCCAGATTATGTACTAAATCAATTGTTGTGAAAATATTTCGTTGTTTCTTAGAAGTACTGTGACAAGCAACATATGTATGAACAAAGCATTTAAAAAATTAAATTAAATGACGTTTATTGAGTAACAAAGACACAACGTCACAATATTCACACGTAAAATTGTTGACTTGTAGTAAGGCAATTTTAGCTTGAAGACCGCCATTGTACTTTAGTGCATAACTTTTTAATAAATAAGTAAAAAACGCATTAATCATACAAATAAAAAATTAACAAATTATAAATTAAACATAGCTAGGAACATAAATATACATCGATTAGGAATTGCTGTGCTCTGGCACTCCCTTTTTTTTTGTTTTTTTAAGTTACAGTCCTACCCACTAAAAACCACCACGTTATCCCTCATATTCTCTTTCTCAACAAGATTACGGGACCGCTTAGCACACTCCGCAACCTCGTTGAAGAGTAGTTTGCTAGTATGGCAACCACCTCTTACTATCTCTGCTCTCAATTTTCTTACGGGCTTACGTTAAGCTTTCATTGGCTCTTCGCCTGGCCCGCGCTCTCCGGCTCGGCAGAGACAGCGGATCCCGCTCCCGCTCCCGTTCTTCGGTCTCCTTCTGCGACATAACCTCTTCGCAGAAGGTAATTACTGCCTCCCATGACCTCTTGTTATCAACCATACGGGACATGACGGTTGGAAGACTGAGATCGGCGCCCACTACCGTGACGAGGCAATCTCGTTGAGCCACCCATCTCGGGCACACCTCCAAGGTGTGCTGCGCTGTGCTCTCGGGGCAGTCACACTGGTGACATCTGGTATTAGGCTCCCTTCTGGCGACGTTGCACAAGTACCTCCCGAAGCTCTGGCACTCCCTGTCAACAAAAGGATCTCACTCAGCATGAGACACGCCCGGAGCCGCGGCATTAATCCTTTACGAATCCTAACAAAATAAGAGTCATAATAGAAGTTTGACAGTGTCCTACCATACCAATGATCAAACTAGTGTCGAATGCTAAATGTCAATATAAAATAAGTTAAATATCACGCCATTCACTATCATCATCATCATCTCAGCCGCAGCTTCCCCTCTCGGCTTCCACACCGATCAATGTTATGCCTCTTGCTCCATTCAGTGGCTCCCTATGATCTTCTAAAATAGGTATGGTGTCGAAAACCGTACTACACAGTCAGGTACATTTACTAAAAACACGTGGCAAATGGGTACTCTGAGTAAAGAGGTTTTCAATTTGATACTTAAAGAAATCTCCTTGTAAATAGATGGCGCTGCACGGAACTCTTATGTCTAGGTAGCTTTAAGCCGGTCACAGACATGTGTCAAGATGTGTACAAATATTTGTACAAAGATATTTGCAAAAGCGACTTCCCACTGAAATATTTGTACCTATATTTACAAATAGGCTCCCACACATAGTTTTTGCGCATCTTTGTACACATCTTGATACATATCTGTGACTGGCAATAGAGTCAGACAGGAGGAGATATCACTCATATCACGTCGTAAATTGAGTATAACTAGCCCATGTTGTTAACTGTTAAAACTGGTCCGATTTAAAAATCCAAAGGGTCAATCATTCAATTTTATTGGTCCTTGTGTGTATATTTGACATATAAGCACAGAATTGCTATGTGCGAATGTGCTAGGTGATAAGAAAAACCCTTTTATTCAATGTCATCTCTCATTCCCAGAACTAATATAGCAACACCAACCCGCTCTCTCATCGCTCAAAAGCTGCGACATATTGCAAAAACAGGCAACGAAATAATTTACGAGACAAGTACACCCTAAATTGTGAAGGCAAAGACGCAGATATTTAGGTAAACATTGTCGATTTTCCACACGTGTCGCCGCTAACACGGGATGAGAATGATCATTTTTACTTGTCGGATCAATCTCATTATACCATACCCTGGCGTACCCCTTTCTCTCAACTCCCCCCCTCTTTCCCCCCTGACTCTCACCGTTTCTAAAGTGGGCCATCCGTCAGTGCCATTTTACGTGAGCCCTTACAATATTTTGAAGCAGATGGGCTAATGATGTAGGCCTGTTTTTGATGTTTACGGCGATGAAAGAAGCAGGACAAGTGCGTGTTCCACCTTTTATCTTTATGTTTTTCTTTCATCCGTTTGATTTTATTATTACAAAGGCGATTATAATGTAATGTTACGCATGAAGGACTCGCAATTTTATTAAAATATCACAAAGGACCACTCGATTTTCCCACATAAAATCTTTTGAACCGTAGAAGTGGCATTTCAAATCGTGGTATTTGAAAAGGTTACCTCTCTGGATAACGTCGCACGACCCTTTCCAAAAAGGTCACGAAATAAACAAGATATTTCTGGTCTCAGGTGATTACACGGCCGCGAAGTCTAGATACTGAAATGTCTTCCATTCTACACCGTACAACCACGAAATAAAAAACTGGCCCGTGCAACTTTGTTCCCAAACTAAATATATCACAGCGATATACTTTCTGAAGGTATTTTTGAATCGCTGGGGTCGAGTCGGAATGGGCACGAATAATCTACATAACTATCTGGTATCTATGCACGGAACTTTACAATTTCTAAGTAGTTCAATGATCATCATCATCAGGATAATTTTATCAGGTGGGAAGACTCTATCAAGTTTAAAGAGTCGCATCGCCTATTTTTGCCGCCAATCAATAATGCTTGCATTGTTATGTTTCGGTTTGAAGGATAAGGAAGCCAGCGCAAATACCGGCATGAGGCTTTTCATCTTAGTATTCACTGATTCCGCACCTATGCTTCTGTATTTTTGTTGCCTGCATTAGTATGAATCGTAGATATTATGGGCGACAGTTACCGCTTCCCACCAGGTGGGCTGTATGCTAATTCGTCACTGCTTAGAATGAAAATCTATCCGAAAGAAAAAGTCAGAGAACCACCGACCAAATTTACTTAAACTAATATATAATTGGCCGTGTGATATCCGGCAGAGCAGAATAGCACCAACCCCTTGCACTCATGGGTGTCGTACAAGGCGACTAATGTTTTCGAGGCAAAAGATCTAGAGTCTCCGTGGGCTGGAAAATGGGCAGCAGCTTTTTCCATTGTTATATTTTTATCACTGCGGTCTCCAACCCGCCTGCCAAGCGTGGAGATTATGGCAATAAGAGGTTATTCCTCCCCTTTCGTGGAAGAGACCCTAAGTCCTGCAGTGGACTGTTATGGGCTGTGATGATGAATATATAATATAAATTACAGAACCGATTATAAGAAAACAAAGCTAAGAACCATCAAGATGAAACGGGCTATCAAATAGAAAAAATCGCATCCAAATCGGTTTATCCGTTCAGGAGCTAGGATGTCACAGACAGACACACAAAGCCACAAATATACATATCAAACTTATAAAACCCCTCTTTGTTCGTCGGGGATTAAAAAAAGACATTGCCATAATTTCCGGCTTTTTATGCTACTCAGTAACAAACGAGCTCACCGGATGGTGAATTCTGAATCCCTTTCTTGTGCCAGGGATTGATTCAAAGCAATCAGGGCTACTTTCTCCACTTTCCTAATTTGTCCACTGCCTAACTGGTCCATTTTCCTAGCTCATCAACTCTAAGGGTCCGTTCATACGTCGCCGCTTCCAAATCGGACAGTAAACGTGTACAACTAGTGTCAAATAAGAATAGACTTGGCGGGTCACGTAGTTCGACTTGCTTAGTAGGCGATTACCTGCGCGAAATCCCCTCTACTGCCATTTGACAAGTCTCTTCTTTCATGACGCGGATTATACACGTCCAAATTGTGCAGATATTGTGTGCTCTGTAACATGAAAAGCAGTTAACTATAAAACGTCAAGTTTACAAGCTAATGGAGAATGTTGCATTAAAATAAGCACCAGCTGAGAGAAAACGTGGGTATTATCTAAAAACTTTACACGTTCAAACTAATTCGCAATTACTTAGAATTTGTTTAACCGAATTGCAAAATACACTTTATCTAAAGAACAAACATAATGACTGTAATAGTTAGGTTAAATATAAATGTTTTTATCTAACTTCTTAAGTAAGTTAAATGTGTTCTTTCCTTCCAACTTTACCTTTCTTTTAGTTTAATAATAGAGCGAGCATTGTCTTTAAAAGTGTTAGTAGAGGTGGAGTCGGAGTTTGGCGCTTGTACAAATTTACTGCTTTGCTTTAATTTATACTTAGCTACTTACAACGTTATCTAAGGGACATTTTATTTTTTAAATTTGTTGTACTAGTTTTTATTCATGCCTGATTAGGTATTCATTTAACTCTCCTCCACCCAGGGTCCTATCGACCTCTCGGTCATACGGACCGCGTCAGACCTAATCACGGGTGATGCGCACGCTTATTTGCCGGTGGCTCTTTGGGCGTGCGCAGTTCCTGACACGCACAAATCCGGTTGTCTATAAACACTCTCCCTTAACGGGCTGACGTTATAACACGCTTTCTATCCGTCAGCTCCCATCCTTCTTCCCTTCCTCTTCTAGCTCTTTTTCTGCTTCTATTCTTCCTCCATTCTCCTCACACGGCTTGATTAGGTATGTAATTTTTTTATGGAATTTGAATAATTTAGAAGTAGGACAGGATAAACGATGGTCGGTCATTATTTTTTTAGAATACTCTTATACCTAATCATTCAGAAATATTTAAAAAAATAACCTGTGTATAATAATTATCTGCTGTCTTTCCAAATTATTGATTGATCATCGTCATCCTGGCGTTAAAGCCCAGTTTCACTCTCGCACGGTATGTCAGGGCCCGGGGACCGCCTTATTCCAAATTATTAATTGAATAAATCAACAGCAAAGTCCATAGAATTCATTTTTAACGATTTAGCTTTCAGTGTGCTAAAAGGTAACCCAAGATATAAGAGAAAAGCTACTATTAATTTTGTCATTTAAAGTGCTCAGTTGCTATGAAAAAGTGCCGCTCCATAATTTATAAATACTATTATGTGTTCGGACAATGTTTCGGTTTCCGAGAGGAACAAAGTCTCGTAAAACAGCTATATAGTTAATTATGAAATTAACCAACAAAGAACGAGTTATGGCGGTATTATCTTGAACACTAGGGCCATTATTTTGTCCAGGATTAAAAGGTATTGCACCTGCTCTAAGTGATCGTTAACATTTATAGAACACGGAAGTTGGAATTACCAAATAAAAACGGGTTTAATGCAATGGAATGAAGTTTAATTACAGCAGAATAAACAAGTCCTCACAGTACGCATTTAATAAAATCCGAGGTAAATTCTTAATGAAAGTTATATATATTTTATCGTTACTACGACTATCAATTTATCTATCTTTTACAGTACCTGTTTTTAAAACATTTGAGTACAACCATTCAGAGCGATAGATTTTAAATAATATCGAATGTTGATTTAATTTTTAATGTACAAAAATGTACAGCATATTAGTAATACTGTCGGTATTTCACGCTTCCATAGTATATGGTAACTTCTTACATTGAAGCTCATACAATTATTTTTGCAATTTTGGTTCCTAAACTAATCACAGAAAGCTTGTTGTATTATTTGAAAAACACACGCGCAGTGCCCGCGTAGTCAGCGCTCAGTCATTGTTTCATCGCGCTGCACCCGCGTATTCACCGCGTCCGGGCACTGCGCGTTTATTTAAAATAATAAAATAAGCTTTCTGTCATTCGTATATAAAAATTGCATAAACATTGCAACGGCACGTCGTGTGCGCGCCAATATAACAAAGTAAAGGACAGCCCGCCGTGTAGGCTGTACGTTTTCTGTCCGGTTACTACGCGGTGACTATGCGGCCACAACGCGTATGCGAATTCTGTCCCATTTATAAGTGATGACGTATAAACGGGTCCGTACGCTTGTTTCTAATTAAATAAAATCGAATCATTATTTCTTTATTGAGTAGGACATTATATATCTCTTTCAATCATGAAAGAGGAGGGGGCAAGAAAGTAGCAAAGAAACACACGGTGACATGTTGGCCGCCCGAGGACCGGAGCACATCCACCCCACGCCGACAACGGCCGGTCCGTGTCCGACAATACCAGACAGAGCCGGCCAGTGCCCGACAATGCCAGTCAGAGCCGGAGTTCTCAATCGCTTGTTATAACGCGCGTCACGAAAGAAGAGACTTGTCAAATGGCAGTGGAGGGGATTTCGCGCAGGTAATCGTATACAGCGCAAGTCGAACCACGTGACCCGTCAAGTCTTTTATTATTTGACACTAGCTATAATCAATCTTTAAACAGCGAAGTCGTATCCATTCTTACAGTAAGTATACACGAAAGTGGTATAAAAATACAAGCAAAAGTTCGATTTAAAAATGCATTTCCATGAATTGGAACGTTCTTCGGAATGCTCGACGCTTTATTCCGCGTAATGCATATGTGGAGTGAGCATTCATCTGAAACACTCCTTTACGTTTTGTGTCTACTCTTTGGCTGCACTTGTGCTTGTACCTGTATTTCCTAGATGAAATTAAATTTCGCTCGTTCGTTTATATAATAAATTTGAGCGGAAGAAGTGGACTATACTCACCTTTGGCGCAGAGTAGATATAAATATACCGTCACTGAGTGAAAATCGTTCGTGGATCTCAGAATAGATAAATAAAATAGACGATGATGATTAGACTATTTAGAAATATAAATCTTGATAGATTTATCATCGTCCGAGCGGTCAATCCCGGTTGCTGGTTGAGTCCGCTTTCCTGCTTTGTTTTTTCCACTTCCTTACAGAATACCGCAGCTAAACAATACCCTTTTAAATAGTATTGTGTTTCTGCCGGTGAGTAAGGTCTCCAGTGCTCCATGGGGTGGGGATTTGGGGAACCGTGGCTTTGGCAGTGGAGGGCATTTGCCTTTTTGCTGTCAGAGCAACGTGTTATAGAGGTGGGCAACACATTGGCGATACTCTTGGTGTTGCTAATGTCTATAGGCAGTGGTCACCACTTTCCTTCAGGTGGTCCACTTACCTGTTTGCCTACCGTATGACATAAAAAAAAACTTTGCCCGATCTTCGGCATCCTCATATCGTTGGCTCTCGCGTACGACTCAGCGATGTCAGTCCATCGTTTCTTGTGTCTCCCGCAAGACCATTTTCCTGATACAGGCAGGTTCAGGCACCTATTTCCCATGTATCCCTGGGGCTTACGCAATACGTGGCCAAAATACAATAGTATAAAACATAGTCGCTTTACGCGGTCTATGTCTTAATGTATTTTTGTATCTTTTTACGCTTTTAAAATACGCAACGGATATTAATGCGGTTCTTAACAATAAATAGACTGATTTAATAGGAAAGTCTATAAGTACGAAAAATGGGTAGGTAGGGGTAATGTAGGTGTACGCGAACGAAGTCGCGGGTCCACTAGTAAGTAATAAATTGAAAAATAAGTAATACATTGTAACCCGAATATTATAGCCTTATGTAATTTAAAGAGTGCGGCTTACTTACCTTACTTTAGTCGGTTTACAAACTATTTTCCTATTTTCCTCTATAAAGTATTTACATACGAGTACATCGTCATTGAATAAAAGCAAAAATAACAATATTTCAAATGTATCTTTACTAGCTTCTTAATCTTCTATCCACAACACGCCCAACCTCATAGATAAAATTCTAAATCCTTCCGTCCCAAACTTTGAGGTGGCGTATCTGGGCGAGGCTACAAACGTTTGGCTTACGGCTGTCCCGAGTCCAAATTAACCGTTATGCCCTAAAAGTCAAAAGAGCTGGGATGAAATTTAATCCAAATTTATACGTTCGACCCTGTTTAGTAACTGCACCGACTTTACCCGCGCCAGGTTGGATGCTGTGTCCAGGTAGTCTGGCCAGTGGCTCCAGGCCTACCCATCGGCTAATACCGGCACTTTTATGGATAACTCCACTTTTCGTTCAGCCGTGGCTCTCCGCCTCGGTGCTGAAGTCTGCACCCCACATAAATGCCCGTGTGGAGTGGACGTCGACCACCTGGGACATCACGGTATATCCTGTTAAAAAAACGCAGGCCGCTTTTCACGCCAAGCAGTCATGAAAGACATTTTGCGTCGCTCTCTCGCTACCGTCAACGGTATCGCACGTGACGATGGTATGAGACCGGACGGAATGTCACTCATCCCTTGGAAGATGAGTCGGGCCTTAGTGTGGGATGCAACGTGTGTCGACACTCTGGCACCCTCCCATCTGCCATTTACTTCTAAAAACACTAAAAAGCAAAACATGGTGAAATACCGGGGTATCGGCACCCAATACATTTTGTTGCATGTGGTGTCGAGACCCTGGGTCCGTAGGGCCCCGCGGCGCTCTCTTTGTACAGAGAACTTGCGAAGAAATTGGTCGACACCACAGGTGACCGAAGAACTGAAGAAGAAGAATAAGCATTGCTATTCAGAGCCTATTGCGGATGCTATTGCCAGCATCTTGGGTATGCTTCCACACGATCCAAATTCTTTACTTATTTTAAGTTAGGTTACTTATTTTTCTTTTTATTGTACATATTAATTATTATGTTAGTTGATATAAATCAATAAATCTCGTAATAACATCGTCAAAATAACTAGGTCACTTATATAAACGACGATATTTCATAAACTAGCAACATGGAATTAAAATTATAATGTAAAGAGATTTATTTTAGACATCAAAACGTTTTTATTTTAAATAAATATCTTTCTGTGACTTCACCATCTTAAGTTGTTCAGGAAATATCGTATTTTATGTAAGTGATCTAGTAATTTTTGCACTTCAGTGTATTATCGTTGACTTAATAACATGAACGTTCTGTTTCATTATTTGTATTATCACCTTTATATTTAAAATGTACAAGTGCGGGAAATTGTAGAGCAAAATATGTTTGCATTTCTTTGCGTTTCATTCGTTACGTTTCTCTTAGCAGCTTGTAAAAAGGCTTCGTATTTTCTTCAACACGCATTTTTTACTAGTTCTGTTCTAACTTTTTACTGCTAACGATGGTATTCCTTGGAAACAGTATTGTTGTTGTCTAAACGAGGAGTATTAGTGTATAAAAAAATGAACAAATGGTCGTACATTAAAACCATGTCTGTAATCTTTTGCAACGTATTCGCGACGCAATCGCAAGATTTAGACGCACTCTTATTACATACAATGTTTTAAGCTTCTGTGTAAAATTTGTTGAAATGAGATGGAACAGTGAACACTTTGAGATGTCAGAAGGTTATCAGTGATGCCATGCATGGTTCTTCCATGCATGAGTTTTCCATGGATGACCTTCTGACTGAACGACCTGTGGCGTGTAGATCGGTTGTTGTTGTGGCGTGTAGATCGGTTGTTGTTGTGGGATCTGCACCACTTGCGGTTGTGGTATCTGCACCACTTGCGGTTGTGGGATCTGCACCACTTGCGGTTGTGGGATCTGCACCACTTGAGGTTGTGGAATTTCTACCACTTGTGGTTGGACTGGTTGGACATATTGCTGGATTTGCGGTTGGTACGATGGTACGTACTGTGGGACCACTGGAGCGGGTGATGGTGCGTACTGGTGCTTGGCATTTATTTTGTCTTTCCATGAATGTTTCTTCCATGCATGACTTTTCCATGGATGACCTTCTGACTGGACGATCTGTGGCGCATAGACCGGTTGTGGTTGCGGATACTGCACCACTTGCTGCTGTTGTTGTGGGATTGTTATCACTTGCGGTTGGACTGGTTGGACCACCGGTTGGACCACTGGTGGGACATATGGCTGGATCTGCGGTTGGTACGATGGAACATACTGCGGGTACGCTGGACCGGGTGCTGGGAGGTACTGATGCTTGGAGTGTATTTTGTCCTTCAGCAGATGTTTCTTTTTCCATGAATGACCTTCTGACTGAACAATCTGTGGCGCGTAGATTGGTTGTTGTTGCGGAATATTCACTACTTGCGGTTGTTGTGGTATCTCCACCACTTGCGGTGGTTGTGGTATCTCCACCACTTGCGGTGGTTGCGGGATTTCTACCACTTGTGGTTGGACTGGTTGGACCACCGGTTGGGCGTATTGCTGGATTTGCGGTTGGTACGATGGAGCGTACTGCGGGTACACTGGTTCGGGTGATGGGTAGTACTGGTGCTTGGAGTGTATTTTGTCCTTCAGCATATGCGTATGAGTGGCCTCGTTGGAGGCCAACGCGCCCAGCAATACGACCAACGTGAGGACACGCATGGTTCTGTAACCTATGGCGATGGATACACTATTGGACCAACCACCATACCACCAATACAGTGGAGTTTTACGGCGTCCTATTATATACTCAACTCGGACGTGTATCTAATGTGCAGCGTTTATGCGAAACTGAGTCAGGATTTTTATGATTTTGTGTTGGTGCGTTTGCTTTTTTAATTGCGCACACTGGTGGATGTTATCGAGATGGTGGACGAGGCATGAGCCATCGTACAGCCTAAATTATACTACGATTTCTATGTATAATAAGTACGGGTGTTCTATGTATAATAAGTACGTATTTAAAAAAATATATAAGTAGTATACCAGTTAGCTAGCACCCATAGCACAAGCTTTACTTAGTTTGGGGCTAGATGGCGCTGTGTGAATTTGTCCACGATTATTTTACAGTTTTGTTAGCTGCTTACCGATTTCTAAAGCTGCCTTGGCTGTTTGTCTTTAATTTTTATACTACTAAGGTGGCAAACAAGCTTACAGCCTGTCTGATGGTAAACAGTCACCGCAGCCGTTTGCAATACCAGAGGCATCACCCACGCGTGGCCGACCCCGTAAAAACTTTTTACACCTTTCTTGAAGAACTCCATGTTGTACTCTCCAGGGAAAACCTCTCCAGGTAGTTCATACAATAAGGAGCCCTGTTCACTCGTGTGAATTTAAATTCTTTTAAACGTTACGGTGCAGCGACAGTGTGAACACAACTTGAAAAATCAAAATGGTCCGTTTATGTATGATGTATATGGCGGGTCAAATCAGAGATGCAGCTTCCATCAGCATATCCAAAAATAGACTTCAATAGCGAACTCTTTTATGAGTTTGAAGAATTATTGAAATGGCCTTCTTTTTTTTTATTAGATATTTTGTGACATTGTAATGATTATTTGACATGTAAATTTATTAGTATCTATAGCACTATGTACCCATAACAAGGAAAAATAAATATTTTAATTAATATTGATAAAACAGAATTATTTATTTTACAGTAGAACTATAATGCAATGAAACGCATACTGATCTGATTTGTAACTAATGTTATAAATAAAAATCTAATCTAATCATCAACATATTGGTAAATAATTAGACTTACAGCTTCCACATAAAACATCCATCAAAACAGGCATGTACTCAATACAAGAAAAACATGTTTATAATTTTCGCTTATTTACTTTCTATTTTAGATTATTCGATAAGTTTCAGGTTCACACCTCACGTTCAAATTGAAGCATGTAATCCTCCATAAAATTACATTTTAATAAGATTATAATATGACATGAATCGTTAAACACCGTTAAATAGTCAGGCATATAACTTGAGCAAGTATAATCGTAATTCTAAACATAAGCGATAAGAATACTACTGAAACAAATGTTATTTAGCAAAAGTGTTCAGTTAATGGAATTAGCTACGAGATAGATATATCTAACGTAATATTTAAAGTTTCAAAACAGACCTGGGGCCAAATTCTTGCGCTGTGGTATCACGAATTTGACATTTTATCCAGCCACATATCTCCATTAATAATGACATTGAAATGTCAATTGTAGCCTAAAAATATATACTTATTTATATATACTTTATTGCACATGAAAACAAGTTACAAAAAACAATCATTATAAACGGTTGTTCACAAAGGTGGGCTTATCTCTGTAAGAGATCTCTTCCAGCCAACCCTACCGGGTGTGGAGAAAAGCAATAAGCGGGAAAGCAATAAATAAAGTGCACTACCTTTCTAAATAAGCTACGTTATATAAGTACCTACCTATTATACATAAATACCTATAATAATATATAATATACTATATAAATATATATATATATTATAAATATTCTATCAAGCTAATCAAGATATGATAAAATAAATACTTAACTATCTTCGACAATCGTATATTGTCACAGATCAATTCAGTGACGTTTTAATACTGTTTTACGCTAGGGAAATTGTCGAATTTGAAAAAAGCTGCATTAAAACGACACTGAAATTTATCTTAAATAATATACGATAATTTTAAGAGAGGTAGGGCATAGCGGGGTATCCCGTTCGAATAATAGCCCCCCGACTGGGGAAGTACCTCCACCTTACAGAATACCGCAGCTACACTGTACTCTTTCAAATAATGTTATTGTGTTTCTGCCGGTGAGTAAGGTTTCCAGTGCTCCATGGGGTGGGGATTTGGGGAACCGTAGCTATGGCAGTGGTAGGGCATTTGCCTTTTGCTGCCAGAGCTACGTGTTATAGACGTGGGCAACGCATTGGCGATACTCTTGGTATTGCTAATGTCTATAGGCAGTGGTGATTACTTTCCATCAGGTGGCCCGCTTGCCTGTGTGCCTACCGAATGATATAAAAAAAAATTAATAGGCATTTCAATGTCATTAGTAATGGAGATTTGTGGCTAGAAAAAAATGACGATTTCGAGATGTCACATCGCGGCAATGAGGCCCCATATCAATTTTCCCATGGCAACAGATTCCCAGCTCTACAAATTTCCAGACAGATCAGTCATGAATAATCCCTAGACGAACACAGGCGTTGGTAAGATATTCAATTATTCAATGTATTGCATGATAATTGAAATTGAACGCTATCTGCCATCCAAGTGGCGATAACTTTCTTTTGACCTTATTTCTGACGACCTGAGTAGTTGAGCGGGTTTGTGCCGGTTATTTGTATAATAAGTATGTATTTCAAAATATATAAGTAGTTTATTATCCATAATACAAGCTTTGTTTACTTTGGGGCAAGATGGCGCTGTGTGAATTGTCCAAGCATATTTATTTATTTTTATTCCCCGACAGGATTTACTAATTTGTTATAAGACTGAGAAGTCCGCCTTGATGGTACAACCGCCATTTCATTTTCTTCCGAGGCAAACAACAATGTGTAGTGCCAAACCAATGCATTGGTGTGTCCCCGTTACACTTTGAGGTAACCAGCAGAATTCTTACTGCTGACTACCTTAATTGTGTGCATTAGGAGTGTCTTGGAAGACCCAAGAAATTCGTTGTTTTATACTATGTATAGGTATATAAGTAATTTATCAAACACCCATAACACAAGCTTTGCTTACTTTAGGGCTAGATGGCGCTGTGTGAATTGTCCAAGCATATTTATTTATTTATCCAAAATGAGCGTGTTCAAACAACTTCTCCTTTATAATATTGTTATGTATAGACGGTTCAAGGTTTCGTTATTATAGCGATACAATACGAATCGAGATTGCGTGACAGTGGCGCACTGGCACCGTCTTGTCTTCCGTTTACGGCGTGTCGTAAATCATAACATTGCGAGGATGGTTTACTGCGAAAAAAGCGGGTCACCCCGTGTACGGGATGTTAAAATCCCTCCTTTGCAAGTAATTCCATTGCAACACTCACAGTGCTCTTCAAAAGGGTAGACATGCTCCCGGAGGCTTACCTTTGCAACAATAAGGGGTTCTTCACGGATTGGCTACAGGTACCTCAGAGGCCGGCACCGCATCCGCTTACCTTTGGTTGCAAATGTCCTAGACGATGGTCAGCTTTCCATCACGTGGATTGTAAAAAAAGAATGCCCAATAAAAAAATTGTATCAAGCCAAACTAAACCAAACTCACGAACGTACACGAACATTAAAATTGATTATCAGTATAAAAAAATTATTTAAAAAGCAAAATCATAAGCAAAGTCATTTCTATTTCATTTCTCTGTTCAGTTCAGTAACTTATTCTCATACCAAATAAGGGAATGATGTTATCAACAGGGATTCAAGGATTATTTTATCTAATAAGGTTTACCCTAAACCGAGCCTGTATGAAAATATTGATGAATATGGAAGAAGCGAGAGAGATTTGTCAGGACCATAGCAAGAGGAACGATGTGGTCTCTGCCTACTCCTACGGGAAAAAGGCGTTATGTTATGGATGTATGTATGTATGTATGTATATTTATGTACCCTTGCGTATTGAATCTATCATTCTGAATCACCCTATTAAGATTTGGCATGTCTTTTTTTGCTTTATATATACTTATGCTATACGAGTAGATTAACGGGATATGACATCGGTTTTTCTTCTCTTTTGTACAGGATGGTTTAGAAATTGATTTTATCCTGAGCTGCTTTCGTAAGGTTTCCGTATTGGATGAATTTGTGTATTCATGAACTATCTTTACCTACAAATGAAAAGTAAACGATATTTGTTTACCCTTCCTACAGTTTGGGTTGGAGCATTTTATGAAACTGTTCCATGTGACAGATTTAAGATATTATAAGCGATAGCTACCCACTTCTCATTTCTCACTGAGGTTGCACCTAAAGTTTATGGAGAGGTAGGGCGTAATGGTACATCCCGTTCGAACTGAAGCCGCCCGATATAATACCGCTGTCAAACAATATTATTTTAATGTTAGATCCTTACCTATGAAATAAGCGTTCTGTATGGCGAAATTGACGGAAATTTGAATTTTCATACAAGTTAATTTTACAATTTCTTGGAAATGGCTTATCAGATTACGACAAAATTTTGAATTTATAATCAGTCAACATTTATCTAACTGGTGCATATCATGTAATTTTGATAGATACCCTTTTAAAAAATTACACCTAGTTAAGGAGGGAAAACTGACGACAAATGAAATGTAAAAAAATATGTACTACCTGAAAACTTTATCTGTTGATACATTTTGTATTGAATAAACGGTTTTGTATTTATGTTTGCAGTGACCACTGTCCATCAGATGGCCCGCCTGCCTTTGTCTACCGTTTAACAAAAAAAAACATTTTTGCGCTTGGTTAACAAAATGGTAATTTCGTTCTGGTTACACCCTGTACGGCTACATCCGTGTTATTCAGGGCCGCATTCCGACCAATAAAGTAAGGGCATTCGGTCCCGCTTTTATGTTTGCTCGTCGAGTGTCATTGATAAGTTGTGGTTATGGGCCCACTTGCCCCATGGAGGTCCATAACGTAGTCTTAACTCATTGGAATAAATTGAAAGAGTCGGTACTTAGGAATGATGGCCACGGGATCAAGTGGTGGCTGTAAGTATCAAATTACGAAGAAATCCTGTCGCAAAATCTGTAGATTTATTGAGGCTAGAATGGTTATTCGGGGTTTATATTCGTCCTTTCCCTTCGAATTATAAATGTGACACTGGGAACTAGGGTTGCCAATCCTACTATATAATATAATTAGTTTCTTACTATATTAGGAGTCTACCTCAATAAATTAGAAATTAAAATATAGTAGGCGAAACTACTATATTTAATAAGCACGACATTACCATCTACCGCAAAACGGAACGCGTCCATAAGATCCTCCAAAGAAAAATTTTACTGATGCAAATCGAATATTTCAGAACGACCTTGAGTCTTGACATTTGTATGACGTGACGTCAAACTCAAGTCAAATAAAACAAAATAGTTATGAAGCTCAATGTAGCAGAAAATATACATTTAAGAAATAATATAGATACGTACATTTTATTTAAAAAAACTACTATATATTTTTTTATTAATTCCCTACCTACTATGTTTTATGGCTTCTAAACCCGAAAATAATATATTTGGTCTAAAAAAAAGTTGGCAACCCTTGATTATTATTTAAATATCAGAATATATTCTTCGTAACTGGGCAACAACTGTAGAATAAAGTATAGTCTGACGTAGAAATGAGCTAAAACATTTTTATAGACTATGACAATGACAAGCCGATTACGTCTTTACCGATACCACGATGTAATCTATTTTTAAATTCGGGTGACGTCACTAATTGCCACGTGTCTGGAGATTTGAACTGCGCTACGGCCTCCGGGTATATCTCACGGTCCGCTTTCCTGCTACTAATACATAAAAAAGTATTCACATTTTTAAGTGGTTATTCACTACACTTACTAAACGCGCTTACACTACATGGTGTACTCGTGACCATGACGCATTCAACTGCGTAAAAATATCGACGTAAAAACAATACTAACCGTGGTAACAAACCCGATAACATGTACGATGAAAGTGTTATGGAAACTCACTGCTGCATAGCCAACACAGCTACTCAAGATTTAATATATCCATTATATATTTTATGTAAAAAATCACAGCAAAATAAAATTCCCTACTTATTCTCTACATCTCTCGGCTGGTAAATGAATATTGATGTCTTTTATTGGCTATTTTCATGTAGTTTCTGTAGGTGTGTTTTCTATATATAGTTTAGCCTTGTATATGTTTATTCGCATGTAGGTGTATATTTCTATTTATTTATTTATTTAACATTTTATTCCACACAGTAAAATACATAGAGAAACTATACTATTCTACTTTGTATTACGTGTAAGTACGCTAGTATATAAGTCCATGTTGTTGACTTTCCTGTGTATTAAGCGGTTCTTTAGACTAAGGTTGCCTGATAGAGATCGCGTACAGCGATAAGGCCGTCTTTGCCCACAACTAGTTCTGGTCTTTGGAACTTTATAATGTAATTATTCTTGTGTGAGCAATATAAAATTTATCTATCTATCTACTTATAAAGTTCCAAACCCACTAAGTCTAGGATAATCTATTGAATACGGTCTGTACAAAAGATTTATTTTCGTCATAATCTCACCAATAAAGTCATCCGATCAAGCAACCATAAAATGACATAGTGACATGGAACATGAAAACCGGCTGACCCCGTATAAGGACAAATTGCGTATTTTATGGCAAAACTATTCCCAGTTGAGGGTAATGACGTCATACGTCATTATTAGACAACCACGGGGCCGACGATCTCGAGCTACGACCTATTGGAATCGAAATTATGTCCAGCCATAAATCTGTATTAAAATGTCGATCTTCGATATTCCCAGGCATACGCGTTTTCTGCACGCGTTGTCCCTTATGGCGATTTTGGGCTCGTTACTAATGATTAAATGCTTAGTATAAAGTTAATGTATTTATGAAATCTAAACAAGGATTACATTTCATAAATATAAAATAATAAAATATTAAAATTACATATCAAAACTATAAAAACTTAAACAAATAATAATCAAATAAATGTCAATGCTAAATTTTTAATCCTTCCACAAAACTGCGTCCGTCTATTCACCGCGTATAGTTCGGTTACGGAAAGAAGGTTGGCTCCACACAAAAGTATTTCCATATTACTCAATCAAAACCAGTGATATTTTGTAAACGCGAAATGGTCTGTGGTTTGTCAGATTTTCGTCATTTCGTCGTTTTCAAAGTTGCACGGGATTTATTATTAAAATTGAAATCTTAAATGCCGTTTAGCCAAGTCACCGCGTAGAGCTCGTCTAAGCGCTGAAATGACGCGGGCCACTATCGCAATAACGCACACAAGCAAATTTAAAATATGGACGCAATACATATACAAATAGCGTTGTAATTGGTCATTCAGTTGCCGGTGAGACTCAAACGTAGGCGCACGCGTCGTTCTATTGGTTATTAATATTTGCAATCACACATCGAAATCAACTAAATAAGTAGTGGGGCGCGTCATTTCAGCTTAGACGAGCTCTAACATCCGATCTGCGAGCGCGCTGCATCCGCCTAGTCATCGCATAGCATCCGAACTGCGAATGCACTGCGTCCTAATAATAAAATACTGATTTTGTTATACTATTTAGAGTACCATAATATAAGCAGTCATAAAAGCATTTCGGTGCAAAGTCCCGATTCCATAACAGAAGTTTACTCTTGAATACATCAGTGTTACCAACAGACTTTGCAAAAATAAGCATCCCAGTAATTGAGGATAAAAGTCCAAACTGATTTTTTTCTTACAATTATAGAAAAAGTTTGCAAAGTCAAGCACTGATTTTTCCTACTACGTTTACATTATATTTCTTAATTACTGACATGACGAGTATTTATGCAACTGAGAGATATAATAATTTTGCGAAACTTTCATCATAATTAATGTGTAACTTAGTAGTTTGACGCAGTTATCATAACAGGCTGCTAGAAGTTTTATCGTGTAGTAAAAGTTTTAGAAGGTCAAGGTACAGGTTGTAGTAAAAATAACGACTATAAGAACTATTGGTTAGTAAGCAGTATTTGGGTCTAGATGGCGCTATGTGAATTGTCGAAGCTTATTTTTTATTATTTTTATTATTCATAACGCAATTAGTGCGAGCACTCTCTTTTCGAGTATTTCTCTGTGCGGTATATATAAGGACCCTACGACTCCTACGAGAGATTGAGAGGAATAAAATGCCTTTTATGTGTGCTGCGAGAGGAGAAAGCGCCAAATGTCTTAGACTAGTTCGCTCCAATGCTTCCATTTACAAGCAAGCAGTCGGGCCCTTTCCAGATCTGCAACGGCGTGCTGGACAGACCAAGTCAGGAAGACTAGATGGACCCCTTCACGACTGCACAAGAAAAGCAGCCATCAAAGAGAAATAGCGGCGACTGGTGACACGAGTCATCAACTGTCAATGACCATGACCTCTCTCCCAAGAATACGGCTAGGAAGAAGTAGTAAATATAATTAAACTTGCGAGTAGTTACACTGATGGCCGTATTTTGGTAAATCTTGTGGTTGTTCCTTCTCTAACGAGATAATGTATGGAAAGCTACTACCAATTACACTACCAATAATACTACTAATTGTACTATTAATTTGATACTTAAGTAAAAACATTATTTGAATGATGCATGCTCTCTCTCACTTGTTTGTAATGCCCTAACAGGGTGTCACATGTGCTACATAATATTGTGAAATCTTTTAAAAATCTGTGATACCCAATGAATGAAATGAAATAAAGGTTACTAATAAATAAAAGTTCGAACGAGTATTATAATTAATTCGGTACGTCCAATTTCGCGTCAAGTTTGCAGCTTGAGAGCTGAAAGCTCGTTTGGTTTATGAATTTTCTTTTTAATTATTCATGCTGCGCGCAAAAACTATTACATCTAAAATTATTGGAAGAGCCACCCCCATCTTACCTAAAAGCTACAGGCATTTATACTGATTTCTTATGACTAATATTTTAGTACAGTAAAGAAGTTGCCGTATTTATGGTCTACATTAGACACCGTCTCAAAAAAGTAAAAGTATTGCCAAGATAGTATAATGTCAAGGTCACGTCAATTAAGCATTGTGAGTTTGTTGTTTTTGCAGTTCTTCATTTAAATGTTTGTCTCTCCACCCTATGTAGTAGAATTGTATGAATAATTTGCGCATTATTCTTTATCTCGTAATTCATAGCACCGTTTAATCATGTTTCTTGTAATACTGAGCGTAGAATAAAAGAGGAGACATTATACATTAAAGCTGTTTTTGTCCATTTATACTTTGAAATTTAAATTTTAAAATATTATTTTCCGAAAAGGAATTTAGTTTATTGCCCTCACTGAGTTAACGTAGTTCATATATTTAAATAAGCAGTTCATTAACGCTTATTCCCTATAATTTATTTTTATTAAGAAAACGCCAACATCGTTCTTTTGTAGAAACAATTTGTTAGTTACAAAAAGGAAATTTATGAACTAATTAAGTCTTGTTTACTTGACTGAATATTTAAAGTAACTGCTACGTCCAAAGATGATCTCATGAATAATAAAGCTCTTGTGATAATATAGTACTAAACTGTAAATAACCAACATCTTTTCTTTTTCAACATCATAATTTACTACTATACTATTTTGTGCATGAAGATTTAATAAATAAATAAATAATCTTGGCGTTAATGTCCCAGTTGTGCTCCCGTGCACGAGGGCCCGGGGTCCGCCTTGACCATGATCCAGGATAATTACAGAGGAATGACTGCCATCTAACCTCCATGACCCTGCAGGGCAACCTGGCCAGATTGGATCATGTATACACATGCAGTTACCGAATGTGCAGGTTTCATCACGATGATTTCCCTCACCGTAACTCAGAAAAGAGTCATTGGATTCGAACCCGGTACTTCTCGCTTTCGAGTCGGATACCTTAATAACTCGGCCACCGACGATCTTTTCTCATTGTAGGGAGCAATATTTTCTTTTATTTTTACATCAAATCATAATAATAAGTAAAGTAATCATTTTCTTATTATATTGCCGTGCTCACATAGTTTGCATAGTGAGCAGATATTTAATGTGATACGTATTATCTAGCTAAGTATATTTATTCTTTTTTAATTTTGAGCTAATAACCACTACTACTCCCCTACATTGGCCGTGTGGTGTCCGGCTGAGTAGAATAGCAGCAACCCCTTACGCTCATGGGTGTCGTAAAAGGCGTCTTATGTTTTCGAGGCGAAATATCAAGAGTCTCCGTAGTCTGGAAAATGGGCAGCAGCATTTTCCATTGTTATATTTAAACACTGCGATCTCCAACCCGCCTGCCAAGCGTGGAGATTATGGCAATAACCTCCCCTTTCGTGGGAGAGGCCCTAAGTCCTGCAGTGGACAGTTACGGGCTGTGATGATGAACCACTACTACTAACCATTACTGACTGTACTGTGACTGTAAATAATTGCTGAAATAATTACTGTTTCCTTTTGTTTTGTTTTATTCCAACCTGTTTACAACTCTTGGAAACTGTTTCAAAACTGTTGAAAAGTTTCCTGTTAACTGTTCCCAATGTTCCTAGACCGATTTATGAAGTCGAAAACCTAGAAACTTTTTCATATTGCATTGCAAAATGTTTCCTCTTCAAAATAAAGTCGCTTTCTGCGTCTGTCTGCCTCTATGTATCTCCGCTAACGCCTACTTTATCTGCATAATATATACAATTACAGTAAAGAAAAGCCGAGAAAACCCGTGCAAAGTCGGGTCGGGTCGCTAGTTTTGTTTATATAAGTTTCTATTGCTCCCACACAGGATGTCCCAGTTTACAAATGTTTCTCGACATCGATGTGGAAGCTCATTGTAATAAACTATGTGAGAATAGGCTACACCCTCTAGCTCCGAGGCGTCATCAAAGTGCCCGCAAAACAGAGTCTATCCGAATCTCGCCAAGGTCGCTCCCATCTCGTCCAATTTCCATTTTCCAACGTATTTCCCAGATGTGTTCTAGACTGTTAAATAAAGTGAATCTCATTTCTGCAGAACGTCTGGATGGAATTAAATGTCTTAGGGAGACCTGGAGGAAATGTGTTATATATAAACTTTTTTCTTTGGTTATTGTTAGGGTGATTGCTACTGGAGTATTTAGCTGTTTTGAATTACCTTGTTTGTACACTGAAGATTAAGATATGCTGTTTTTTTACATCTAGTGGACTCAATGCGACTTCGTTCGCGTGGCGTCTTACCCCTACACTAGCCTACCCCTACCCTACCCTACCCTAATCCTACTCTACAACTACCCTACACCTTATCTACACTTAACACTAACCCTACACCTACTTTATCTCTACCTACCTTTTTTTTGTTGTTTATAAACATGTCTCTTAAATCACTCTATCAATTGCTGAAAACCGCATTAGAATTCGTTGCAAACATGGGACAGATGGCGGAAAGCGACTTTGTTCTATACTATTTTTTTTTTCCGACGTTTCTTCATTATCAATAACCAATAAATATTGTAATCAACTCACAAAATAATTTGTTGAATCAATATTACTATTTCACAATTATTCCGTTAAAAGTTGTTTCATTCTTCGCGTGAGCAAAAGCGATTACGATAATTTTCTATATTGACCATATAATATTCTCGGAAGAGATGCTTTCCATTCGTGCAAATAACATTGATTTCTTCCGTCTTATCTTCTTTTGTTAAATCTTTAACTCCTATATTAATATGCATGGATTATTTACTACTCTTCGATCCGTAACTCAATCGTTTAAGGATATAAGTCTGTCAGTTAATCGTTAGTTCGGACTGACGACTAATACGAACTGAAAGTGTGTGGCCGCTGACAGATATCGGCCGGACAGTCCGTGGCCTTGAGGCCAAATAAACACACATTAGTCGGCCGGCGGTCTGACTACCGTCATTTCAGCGCCTTTACTTTCATGTTTTACACTCTGTTGAACTTTTTGCCAAAATGGACCACAGACCCAGTGTTGCTATTCAGTGGAATTTCCATTAGATCTGGTAATTTAGACTTACCTTTTAGCAGACAAATTTTGGTTTTAGTGGCTAGTGGCTTTGGTTGCTTCAGTTAGTAGTAAGGTACGAAATTTAATCATTAGCAGGGGTAACATATTTGCAGAATATAACTCGAATGTTTACGTTACTAGTGCCTATGTTTTTTTATGTGTAGATAACACTCAGAACATAAGGTAGTCGTTGCGGGGATTCTACGAAACTAGTTTGTCAATTTCATGAATAATTTAAATTATAGCCAAGGATAGGTATCCGGCAAAAACAGAAATCGTAGAAACTGATTCTTCTGAAGACGTTTCGCCTTTTGCAATTATTTTTTTAGTAGGCACATAACAAAAATAAATTATAGTTTTATAATATAAATTACAATATTGTTGTTTTATTTTTAAATTATATTTAGGTATTATATTCTGCCTGGCGTAATATGTTATTGGTTTTCTGGTGGTTTGAAGGATTACCGAATTTAGTAGTATACAACAATTTGTGGATTCGTTAAACTAAAGTAGGCAACACTGGTGTGGACTTCCGACCAATGCCGGCTGGTGAAAAACTGACGATTTTGAACTGATAGTGTGTTGTCGCAGAGGTGGCGACAGGCCATTGCCAGCAGGCAATAATCGCTTTAGTCTGTAGACGTTATTGGCCTAGGACGGCAGGCCGCCGGATACGACCAGAGACTGCAGGCGGACTGTTAGTCTGTGTTGCCTTTAACGCAACCAATAAATTTGTCTACGCAATACGTATGAAAAACAAGACATAAAACCTAAAATTAAAAATGTTGTAAAAACCCAAGACGGCTAAAATAGTTGTAAAGGAAAAATTATTTATAAAAATTTTAAATTTTTGCCCAGATTTGCCGGTCGCTCGAAAAATCCATTTGAAACGACATATTTTGACGAAAATCTGACACCCTAGCGAGCGGCCACACAGGAAAGACGTAAGACTTAGACAAGTCGCAGACGCGGCGCCCGATCAATTTACTTTCATATAAAATGTATAGAAACGTCGCGACGCAAAACATACAGCAAAGACAGGGCGCGGACGCGTCGCAGACACGACTTAAAACATACAGAAAAGACAAGGCACGGACGCGGCGCCGTCGCGGACCAGTCAAAGCGTAGGCAAGACAATGACAGCAAGCGCTGCGGGCGTGGCCCGGCTCCCGCGCCCCGCCCGCAGCCCCTGTCTCGCTCGCGGCGCGCCCGCGTCCACGTCCTGTCTGTGCCCTGTCCGCGACGTGTCCACAGATTACTATAGATCAGATGGGAAGCGTCCATAGAGACACGGACGTCGTAGAGAAAACCGCCAGCATCGGTTTTGACGTATAGTTTGACATAACCACAAACTAAAAAATAGCACAGATGTAGTAAAATCCACATGGCAGATAATAAATAGTGAAACTGGAAAAGTAACAAATCGCGATACTAAGTACAGTTTAAAGATAAATGATAATGTTGTTACCAAAAACTCTGAAGTTGCGGAGGCATTCAATAAATTTTTTACAGACATTCCAGTGTCAACTACGATATCCTTAAATTCGTCTCCTGCTCTCGCTGAATCCTTGTTAAAACAAAATGTACCCGAGAGTGTCATCGATTTTAAGTTCGAGCATGCAACACCTCAAGATATAGTTAAGGCTTTTAAAACTATAAAAATGAAAGCAACTGCCGACATTGATGGTATGTCAGTAAAAATTATTAGCTCTGTAATTGATGTTATTGCTGTCCACTTAGCGAATATATTTAATAATTGTGTTGATAATGGTGAATTTCCTGACCTGATGAAGCACAGTAAAGTTATTCCATTGTTGAAAACTGGTAATACAACGGATCCTACAAATTTTAGACCAGTTTCAATTTTACCGGCTCTAAGTAAAATATTTGAGAAAATCATATTAAATCAACTAAAAGCTCATTTTTATGGAGGTAACCTATTGCATCATAAACAATTCGGTTTTACTCGCGGTCGTTCAACAGCTGATGCAGGTGTTGAACTTATTAAACATATCTTTGGGGCCTGGGAGGAATCCCGTGATGCCTTAGGGGTTTTCTGTGATTTATCCAAAGCCTTTGATTGCGTTAATCATGATATTTTGGTCAGGAAATTACAACATTATGGAATAAAAGACTTGGCCCTAAACTTGCTAAATTCATACTTGAGTCATAGAATTCAAAAAGTTGATGTAAACGGAGAGAGATCTATGGGGTCTGTTGTCTCTATGGGTGTCCCCCAGGGATCTATTTTGGGCCCGTTTTTGTTTCTTGTTTATGTAAATGACTTACCGTACTTTGTAAAAGATACCCATGAAATTGTCTTGTTCGCGGACGATACATCTTTAGTGTTTAAAGTAAAAAGACAACAATTAACATATGAAGACGTGAACAAGGCTATTGCAGAAGTGGTAAACTGGTTTACGGTTAATAACTTATTACTGAATGGCAAGAAGACAAAATGTTTAAAATTCTCTTTGCCAAATGTTAGATCAGTGCCCACTAATGTACAAATAAAAGGCGAAAATTTGAATCTTGTTGATTCTACAGTATTTTTAGGCTTTACTCTGGATAATAAATTGCAATGGGGTCCTCACATTGATAAATTGGCGAAACGGCTAAGTTCTGCAGCATATGCTGTAAAGAAAATGCGGGGTATTTCTGACGAGGCTACAGCAAGATTAGTTTACTTTAGTTATTTCCACAGTATTATGGCCTATGGCATACTGCTGTGGGGACACGCTGCCGACTGGCACAATGTATTTGTATTGCAGAAAAGGGCTATTCGCGCGATTTATCAATTGAGACCTAGAACTTCACTAAGAGATAAATTCAGGAATATTGATATAATGACAATGCCGTCACAATATATATATGAGAACTTAATGTATGTTCATAAAAATTTACACTTATTTAAGAAGAATAGTGATATTCATAATATTAATACGAGAAATAAAGATAAGCTTGTTGCTGGTGCTTGTCGTCTAGCCAAAGTCCACAAATCATTTATGGGTCAATGTGTACGCTTTTATAATAAGGTTCCAACAGATATTCAGAATTTACCATTGAATAAATTTAAAGTCGCTATAAAAAACAAATTATGTCAAAAAAGTTATTATAGTATATCTGAATATGTAAATGACAAAAGTCCATGGGACTGAACTGCTGTTCTATACAGGTATTTACTTTTAAGATAGTATATAGGACAAATAATGTATTAGTACATAAGACATGTTTAAAAAAAAAAAAGAATTAACGTAGGCTCTGTGGGTTTCTTGCCGTTTCTTTTCCCCACGGAGAACCACCTTGGAAGCGGCGTTAATTTTCCTTCCTCTCCCACACATGGTGTCTCCTGTCTGCGCTAGGGTAGGGGTAGGGTAGTAGTTAGAGTAGGGGTAGGGTAGGGTAGGGTTGGAGTAAGATAGAGGTAAGGTAGTATAGGGTTGGGTAGGGGTAAGATAGTGGTAGGGTCGGGGTAAGATAGTGGTAGGGTAGGGGTAAGGTAGTGGTAGGGTCGGGGTAAGATAGTGGTAGGGTAGGGGTAAGGTAGTGGTAGGGTAGGGTTAAGGCAATGGTAGGATAGGGTAGGGCTAAGGTAGCGATAGGGAAGGGATAGGATAGAGTAGGGTGGTAGCGACTACCTACCACATACAGCATGTGTGATGCACGCTCACTTAAAAGTCTGTCTGGCGATGGCGTGGGGGCCGGGTCGCTCTTTTCCCTCAAATATGGTTGAATTGGACGATGGCTGGGCCCTGCGTTATACTCGTGAACGGGTGCTGCCTTGGTGGACTGGCTTACTCTTGCTGTAGTTTTAGGTGGTTTTTTTTTTTTTTTTTTCTTAATTATACTAGACATACCTATATAATATAATATAGCGTTCCGGCTCTGCCTGGCATTGTCGAGCACGGTTCGGTTGGCGAGGGATACGTTTATCTACGGTCATAGGGCGGTCAGCGTGTCACTGTGTGTTTCCTTCCTACTTTCCTATCCCCCTCATTTTTGACGATTGAAAGAGATATTTATTGTCCTAATCAATAAAGAAATTTTGATTTTGATGATTTTGATTTTGACAAGTGCTAGTGCTGCGGTCATATCAACATAACAATCTATCGATTGCGATTTGGCTAGGGATGCCACATCGATTACATTTTCTCGATTTTCATATTGTACTTTATTACTGAATTCTAATTCTTATATTAAAGAAAACACAAATGGCACATAATTAACATACGTATAATTTGTCTAGAAATCAATTACAAAGTAATAGTAAAGCGCCTCTCAATTTAAAATATTCACCGCAGGATCACAGAATGTTCTCAAGTTGTGTTCGACACCACCTGAAAGTAAAAGTCAATAATGAAGCTTTAATGTCATTGTAGTACCAATGTACCAGTGCAAACCTGTGTACACCTGTAGATGTCCATTATCAAGAGGATGTGTACTATCAAAAGCAAAAATAAATTGATGACTCGAACAAATTATAGTGCACTTCAAATATAAGTTTGGCCATATAGAAGTCTTGTTTAGCCTTTGCTTATATTTACCTAATAGAAATTGATGTTTTAGTGCAGGTATAATATGTAGGTAGGTACTTATATCCAATTAAGTATTGCTTATTACAAGGGCCAATTAATTTTTCTGATAGAAATAATTTAAATGTCAATAAATCTACAAAATTTTGGATGTGTTCTATCAAATGCAAAAATAAATTGATGACTCGAACAAATATTAGTGCACTTCAAATATAAGTTTAGCCATATAGAAGTTTTGTTTAGTTTTGGTACAGGTATAAATGTAGGTAGGTACTTATATCCAAATAAGTCGCTCTTATTACAAGGGCCAATTAATTTTTCTGTAAGAAATACTTTAATTGTCAACACGGTCAATAAATGTACAAAATTTTTAAGAAGTGTTTACACATAAAATAAATGCACTTAATACCAGTTAAGCTTGTTAGCCCAATATGAACAACCAATGGTGAATGCATAAAGCAAAATGCAATTTCATGCTTCACACATATAACCAAACAAAATAAGTTTACAATAATATAGTATACTTTTCAATTAAAACAATTACCATAGTAGGCCTCTGGGTATTCGTGGTCATAATCTTGATTGATCATTCCTCGAAACACCTGGAAAATGGAAACAGGAATGTTAAGTATTCATAGTTAAAGGGAGTGGCAAGGAAAGGTTTTGTCTAATAATTATATTCTATGAATGCTTACAATGAAACATTCGGTATAATTTTAAGGTTATGTTCCGGGTTACCTATTGCATACCTTTGTTGACGAGTAGCCCGATATTTCGACACAGTTGCATGCATCATGGTCACGGGACGCGGTAGGAAACCCGAACGGAACATAACCTTAAAATGTGTAATAATAACCGCGATAGTTTAAAACATTATATTAGGAATAATTTATGTAAAACGGCAATTTACTGATATTCTCACTTTTGAACCACCAATGAAAAAATAGGGATGATGTAGAAGTCCTCCACTAATGTAGAAGTCCTATTGCTAATCCATGAAAAGTAAAGGTGAAAGGAAAAGGACAACATGGCTCAAATATGAACATTATACCCTTATTAAAAACTTAATTTGTAATATACTACTTACTTTTATAAATAACAGAGTTTTCTTTGGCAGTGAAAACACTATGTTGGACTATGAGGTTTGAGTTATTTGAACTATATGTCGCAAGTGCTGGAGTTGGCCAATTTCACAATGTTTCTCTCAATTGGCATCCTCTCATGACACAGCGATATTGAAACATTGCTCAAAAATTCAAATAGAAGCCGATAGGAATCTATTATGTTACAATAACAAATTAGAATTCACGAAAATACAAAAAAAACGATTTCTGTCAAAAAAGAGTTTCTTTTTCTAGAAGTTCGGTTTGGCTTTGGATACAAGGTATCAGTAGTAAATGTTTATAAAAAAAGAACTTTCGCGTATTATTTATATAGGTATATTAATTTTATTCTGAAAATGTATAAACATTATTTAAAGATATTATAATATTTTTTATTATCTGCACATATTGGTGATATTTTTGTATCCAACCGGGATGTCTAGTATGTAAAATTATATTTAAAAAGTAATTTGACAGCCACTCGATGCTGGCGGTCGCTTTTACTAAGTTTATGACTCTGGATACTGCGTTTCCACCCCGTGGACGTGTCTGCGTCTTTTCTGTGTGGCCGCTCGCCTATAGCCATATTTATTGGTTTCTAGATCACGACTACAAAGTGTCATAGGCTTTGATAGCGTAATATTGAAAATATGATTAAACTACGTCTGTATGGAGTGCGCTGGAGCACGCTCAGGGAACACTAGCCTTAATACTTTTTCCTTAACAACAATTTTACTCGTGACTTCACAAAATTTTATATGTAATTTTTATTATAATACTTTGTAACAGTTACATTATTTTTTTAAAAATAATAGCGTTTGATTGCAAAAAACCGCTAAACGCTGTGGGTAGGGGTAAAGTATATTAGGTATGTACGCAAATATATTTTAAACTACACAACGAATTTTAATCGTTATATAGCGAATTTTCTTCCGGAAAGTTGTTAAAAAGGAAAATAGGACACTAAGATATCCATGATACACGTGCTTTTCACAGCAAGTGTCAGCTTACCCCCATATTTTACGATAAAAAAACTTTTGCACAGCTTACTAAGAGCGTGTCGAGATAAAAAACGTTTGCTTTTTAAAAAGTCCTCTTAAGTCCCGGGACGAATACTCGTTGCGTTTTACTCCGATCTCCGGAGACAAACTCATTTACAAGGAGTTTTACATTTTATTAGACATCGCGGGGAAGTGGCTCAGAAACGTTTCTCCGAACACTTTATTATCAGGTTGCGTTTAGTAGCTTGTTTAAAAATGACTTGTGCATTTTTATTGGAGAATATCTAATGTTGGAACTTTAGTGAATTTATTTACAACTATTATTTATTTACATCTAAAAATATTACCTACTGATTACACAGTTAAAGGTTCTCTCGACTTATCAAAGGTTAGCTCGAAGAAATCCCGTTGTGGGATAAGCTCGCCTTTGCATTATAAGCTGTGTTTTATATCCTGTAATATCATAAATGGATGCAATAATGAGGTTACAAACAAACAAACATAGATTCCAATGTATGTGTTAGCGTGCTTATACACGATACGTCGAGCAGCCGTTGACCATCACATTGCCGTCCTTCTATAAGCATTTTTAATGACCAAACACGAGTTCAGACCACAGTTAGCTCGGCCTAGGCCTAACTGATATAGAGTGATTTCCTATAGCATACCACAATGAATCATGTTTATTACTTCAGCCAGTTATGAGACTCAAGGCTCAAAGACACGAACGAATTTCATTATGAAACTTTTTTATTTAATATAAACCGAACTATTCACTATTCTATAATTTGTAGCCAACTTAGATATACGGGTATGATCTATTTATATCATAAATTAGGAATTAACATTGCCTTAAATTTACATTACATTAAGTTAGAAATATAAATTGGAAGACCTCCAACAGAGGTTAAAATATTAATAGTTGTGCGAGATCACGAGATATACGTTAAATCAGGATGCAATAATCCGAAAAGGGGTTCAACCTCTATCTACGTTATAAGCTGCTTGATTTCTACTTATAGCCTACCCGGGTAGGAGATTACTCGGACGTAATCTGTCTGTGTACTAACAAACGATCTGTTTTCTTGCCATTTCTTTTCGGTTCCTTGGCTTGTAACGATATCAGCGATGAGATTTTGTATCTGATTTATGTTGGTTTACCGTAGATCGCTGTTGGGGAACAGAGATTTTTCTTTTTAAGACTTACGCCGACTTTCCACTTTGGTCGGAGGAGGCCGAAAATCCAGGACACATGGAAAATAATGTCGAAAAAGGTGTATGGCCCGCCCGATGGGAAGCAATTACTGTAGCCTATGCCTTTGATCCCTGTATCTCCAGTCGCTAGTCCTATTTGAACCACTATCATGTTACAGACAGTGTATGTTACTAGTACACGGCCTTATTAATAAACATGGCATAACTTGACAGGTAGGAATAGTTATAAAAGTTTATATGGCTAATCCTAGGTGTAAACTTACGCTACGTTTATTAATACGGGGGACAGAGTCTACCTTACTACAATAAATTTACAATTATCCTAGGACAGAACTTTGGTACATTAGAAACACAGGTTATTAGATTACTAATGATTTACAAAAATTTTGCATCGTGACACAAATATCAAATGCCTACAACAAATTTTTCTTTATTGCAATATCATCAACATTCCCAGGGTGCTTGCGTTTAAAATAAAATCATCACTTTGTAGCGTAATGGTCTAATTACCAATTTTTGAAATATTTTCCGACACATAATATGAAGAATATACGATGCAAACAGATTACATTTTCTGTTAAAAAGCTGAATTAACTTTGGCCTAGAAGGAATCCCGTGTTCGGGGAATACAAAATTGAAACAAGATTGTATTGAATACGCCCCGTAAAAAAATTGTAAATTATAGTACATAATTTAAGCAAGCGAGGTCGTAAATAACAGCCTAATCTGACAAAAGATGGAAAATACTGAAATACGAATCAGACGTGAACCTAAGTCGGATTAAAAAAATATTACAAAGCTTCCGTTTTGGAACAGCAAAGGCAGGAAGTGTCTGTCTACATTATGTTCTTAATAAAATTTATATGACAGCTGAGTTTACTTTTATCTAATAACTTTTACTTCAGAGTTTATAGAATTGATTAGGCAATTGAACATACATTAGTGACATACTAATAGAACTAACGATTCAGTCCGATATTGTCGTAAAACTATTGGGAATTTAAAAAAACTTTATTTTTTTTAATCACTAAGGTATAGTCACCAGCTGTAGAGTAATCGTAACACCTACGGTCTCGTCACTTTCCAGGCGACTGTAAGGGAAGATGAAAATCCCAAATAGAATAATCCATTAATTCTGTACAACGGATATTACATTTTATATTAGTTATTACAAGTATCAGAATCAACAAGATTTACAAATAACTTCAACATAACGAAAATAATACATCGAAACATAATCGATGATAAGTAATCTTTTGCCGTTTATGTATTACTGCCTTTGCCTGAGACTACGTCTGTTTGGAGTAATTTCCTTCGCCAGATTTATCATAATTATCTTGGCTTTAAATCCCGGTTGTATTCTCACGCGGTACGCCAGGGTCCGGATTCCGCCTTCCTACTCTACTTTGCTTGGTCTTCGACATCCCCGGTGGTGAGTCTATTGGTACGCATGTCGTTCTGTACGACGTCTAGCCATCGTTTCTTGGGCCAGCCTCTCCTTCCCGTGCCTGGCGGGAGTGGCATGGATAGACATTTGTTCCCTACGTAATTTGTCGGTCATACCATCGAAGGCTGCGCTCTTACAGCTATCACAAGCTCGCATAGCTCTAAAGTTTTGTACTATGGCCCTATAAACCTAATTCACAATAAAAGTAATTAAACTCTGAGTTTGAATTGAATGGAATTCTTACATTTGTTTATTTTGATATTCCTTTGCGAAAAAGTAAGAATTCTAAATTAATCAAATAGACAATACGTCTAATGCACATATAACAGAAGTGGGCTTCCTTCCTTCCTTCACCAGATTGCTATATATCAACAATAATTTTAGAAATCAGTTCAATAGTTTGTTACATACTCCCACTTACACCACCACTTACAAATACGAATTCAGTAGAAAAAGGTCGTATCCACCCGCCACTCAAATTAGAAAGTATCATTTATTACTCCGCCACAATAACTTCCTAACACTAATGAAACATGTTCGTCAGTATCTGATACACGCACATCAATTATTCCGAACAGACCCCCAGACCCCCTCTATTCGGGTGTGAATCTTCATAAATAAACCACTGAACACAGCAAGCGAAAGCAGCAAATATCCTAGACATCCTTACCCAATAAGCCGTAAACAATATCAATCACTGAACCCATAAATAAATCCGGTACCGCTGGAACATGTTGGAAATAATCGATACCCAGGTTAGGAGCAAAAAGGCATTGGTAATAAATAATTTCCCAGTTGTGTTGCCGGCTGAATTAATCATCTGCGGCTTGGGAAATCAGCTGGAATAATAACAGTGACAGTGGCGCCTTGTGGCGTGTGCGAGAGGGAGGCGAGTAAAACCAGTCGTTTGAGGTAAACAGCCCTGTCTCGGAGGTGATAAACATGCTCCAGTTTTCGATTCTTCGACTGTCATCTCTCGTTTGTCGTCCGCCTGTTCTGTTTTTGTTAGCGATTCCTTGGAATTGTGTACGAACGACGCAGTTGCTTCGATGTTTTCTGTTTCTGTCGCCACGTGATTGGAGAAAGTTTCGGTTGTTATCGACTCATCGGTTTCTATAGTCAAAGTTGTTGGTACACGTACGTGTACCTACTATAACTGTAAGTACGATTTTGGTGTAGGTAATGCATTCTAGAGAGTTTTACACGATAACGAAATAAATTGTGAAATGTTATAATAAAAAAACTTGCAGTAAAACTGCTCTTCGGCTTATGAGAATAAAAGCAATTTTTCTAGCCACATAAAACGTTAAAAAGGTAAACATTTGTCAATAACATCACGAGCTTTCAAATTATATTTTGACAGCTAAGAGAGTTGTTTATTTGATCTGTAGTCAAATACCGTATTGTACTTTAATAAGTGGAGTGGGGGCGTATAAGGAAAACTTTTTGTAACAAAATTGGAATTTCACAATAAAGCGAATACCGGGGAAAAGTTTCAAAACGCCCCCGACTTTGTTCAATTTAGATCCCTTTGAATGAATCAATGAAACTATTTATACAAAGAAAATAACCATACTTAGGGCACTAGAGGCAAAATGGGGTCGTCACACCTGGCTGTAGCAAATCACGGTTGTAAAATTGAGATTGAATTTTCTTCTGCTATTCGTTTGCCCCATTTTAATATTCAGCGGAACTGATCCAGTCCGAGGAAAAATACCTCCATTTTTGTGGCTTCGATTCAGTAGAGAAGTTAACGAGTCAAGTTCCATTATTAAGGAACGAAGTTTTGTCATAATGAATTACGCCTGAGGGGTCATCTCGGATCCTTGATGAAGGCGGCCTTGACTGTTGTGGTAAGTTTTTAAAGTACGACGGTAAGACGCATGTAATTTGGTGAAAAAGCACCTGCCGCTTTAAATTTTAGTCGTATGGAACCTAATCTTACCGCTTTCCATGTGTTTGATTGGGATTAGAGTTCTAAAAATATCTACATTAATATTAGTTATACTTACAATGTGTCACCTGTGCTCTTGTATGTCTTGTGCCCTTTGCTATGAAATGATGAAGCAATCAAGTTAGAGAAAACTAAAAATTGCGGCGCGTAAGGTTTACTTGACTTGTAACTCCGAAACGGATATTTTGATTTATTTCTGGAATATCCTATGAACTTTGGTAGGGGTCGGTTGAACAGAATATATATATTTATATAATATTAGCTTTTTCTGTTGGCTTACCAACAGAAAAAGCTTTTTGCGAACATTCTGGCGGTATTTAGGACTGCATAGCGGCTGAACCAATTTTGATGAAATTTTCAGGGAGTCTACGTTAGCCAAGCTGGTGATTTTATGAAGCCTGGTAGTGAGAGATCAACAGATAAAAGATAGTTTAGGGTAAGGTAGGGGTTTTATAAAAACATGATGTAGAACAGATGTTGGGTACGGGTAGGGTAGGGGGTAACCACTACCCATTGGTTTGATACAGGTAGGTTGTGGGTCTTATATAAAAATAGACGTAGAAAGGGGCAGGAGAAATAGTATCTAGGTCTTAGTCACCCTGGTGGAGACTGGCAGGGGATTCTATTGGCTTTAGGGGGTTTGGGTACGAATAGGGGTAGAGTTCATTAAATAGAAACCACGAAGACACGAACAGGCAGTTCATTATGTCTAACTGTCTATGTCTATGTATTTCCGTTAACTCCTCCTAAACCACACAACGGATTTTGATGCGATTTTCAACATAAGACAAAGATTTTTTCGTAATTATAAACTTTCCGGAAAAATACCATACATGTCGGTGTATTATAGTAAAATGAAACGCCAAGAAAACTCGTGCTATATATAAAGATACTGCCTACCCCTATTGTTCTTCTACCTATAATATTATTAATGTCTCCGCCAAGATTTTATAGCCCTTCACAATCGGCTTTAAGTCCATTTGAATCTATGTCTACAACTTGAAACTCGATTTTGTTTTCCATTATTCCCAGACGAAGGTTCGATAGTGATTCTCTTTTATTTGCCAATAGAATCACTTTGTTAGTTCCGTTGGAGATTTTAAATTGGTTTCTTTGCTTGCATTTTATTTCAATCATTAGCGTCCATTGCAAACGCAACTTGACTTAATGTCACATCAGAAACTCGTTATGGTCTGTCAAAATGGATCACTTCTATGGTATGAGACTTTGAACTATTACGTTATTGTATAAAGGCGTCAAATGTAGGTTCTTTTTGTCATTTTACTTGATTTAAGAATTATAAATATTACGATTTCATTTATTTTTTTATACTGAATGCTAGTTCCACTTGAAGCCTTCAATCATAACCTGGTTTCATTTTCATTTCAATTAAATGAGATTAGTAGTTCCATATCAAATGGTTTGTAATAGTGTATCACAGACACAGTATCGTGTACCAGTTTTAATTTTTTTTAGTTTGTACCTTGACTATGCAACAAAAGCGTTATTCGTTTTAAAAGAAAGCATTCCGAGCACAATAAGCTTCTTATGTCAGCATGATGATATTTAATTTCGCAATTATTTTACAAAAAAATTTGCTACGGGATACTTTCTGAATAATACACAACTAGGCTCAGACATTTAGAGACATCTGAAACTCATCAGATATGACTGCACAATTATCTATCCAAAAGATGCCGTTTCTGGAAACAATTCATCATCATCATCATCATATCAGCCAGAAGACACCCACTGCTGGGCATAGGCCTCCCCCAGAGATCTCCACAAAGACCGGTCCTGTGCTTTCCGCATCCAGCTGGTACCTGCGATCCTTACCAGGTCGTCGTTCCACCTTGTAGGAGGCATTTTATCTTATTCCTCATAGGTACAACGCAACTGCAGTTCTGAATTTTTGTCGCCCGCAACCTAAATTCATGAATTGTTGATATTATGGGCGACAGTTACCGCTTACTATCAGGTTGGCAACCACTTGTCACTGCGTAGAATAAACATACAGTTTTGATATGATACGGGTTGATAACATAGGGTACGTTATTGTTTGTTTATAACTCGCTAATACCAGTATCTATTTACATATTTTGTAAATAGTTAGATTTTCAGAGAAATTGTATTGGAAAGTTACATTGCAGGCGAGCGTCAATGTCACAGTGACAAGTGGCCGGCGGGCGCCACTTTCGTCCGTCGCGGACAAAGAATAAAATCTTTGGCCGCGGAGTCTATGTTTTGTTTTCTTTTTTTTATGAGGCCCTACATACTGGCCAAGAAACCGTTGTCCGCTATTGTGTGACGTTCATAATTGTTTGTGAAAACCTAAACTGAATAAACACAAAATTTAATTCCATCGCCCGTATTGCCTCTAGCGAAATGCTTGTTTATGTACAATCTAAAAATCTAAACTTAATTAAACTGTAGCTGTAAACAGCATGGAAGAGCATGCAGGCAAACAGCAGGTAATTTAGTTTTGTGGAATGTCAGTGCGCTTATCCGCTTTGTTTTTAATTAGATAATCTTGTTAAGTGGCACCGCGCTCGGTGCTACACAATTAGCAGTCTCACTGCGGATGTTTTCTTTTAGAATAAAGAATTGAGGCTAATGGAAATGTCAAGAGATATTATCAAAGGCCTGTCAGCTGCAATAGACGCCAAGTTCGCCGGTGCCTTTTAATTGAATTTGGAGGTAGAATTTTCGAGCGTAACATTTGTAACTTTTGCCGTGTCTTTGCGAGGTATAATGGTTAGTTGGTTGACTATGTGCAGGAGGGTAAGGTGCTAATATCCAAATTGTGAGGTAAACTTATAGTTTGTATGTTTTTAGACTTCGAAGGAATATTTGAAGCGTTTTTGAATCTGTTTTTTAATAATTCAGTTTTTATTGTCCCACCTGTGGGACAGAGCCGTGAGCTTTATGTATGTATGTATTTTTAATGTATATAAAACTACATTATTCCCAAGCGGCACAAAGTAATCATAACGTCAAGCGTATAAGTTTCCTAAACATAGGTACCAAGACACACAATGACGCCTGTGGCTCGCAAGTCACAACAAGTTCAACTTCCTAACATTTTTTTTTTAATTTTTCTTTATTACTTTACTAGCCAGGCATTTGACCGCCACCTCACCTACAACATAGCACCATAGCACTTTCCAAACCCACATAAGTTTTGTCATATGAATTTTATCAGATATATGTAGAATGGAAGAGGTTAGTTTCAACTCTACACTACTTGATTAAATAGTTTACACTCTCGTATTTCACTCGAGGCAAAACTTATTAACATATAATTTTTTTAAAGAACACATATTTTAAATTTTTTGTATGATCTTGCCTATTGATATTTATAATCATCATCCGAGCGGTCAGTCCCGACTTCTGCAAGAGTCCGTTTTCCGACTAATTTTCCTCCATGTCGCCCGGTCCTGGGCATTTTTCTAATAGATAATATAATAAATAATAATAAATAAATATTCGTGGACAAATTCATACTAATTAAATACTTTTTTTTTTTATATATACATACTTATTATACATAGAACACCCAGACCCGTCACAGATATTAAAATTCATCATTTCAATTTCTGCCCGGCCGGGAATCGAACCCGGGACCTCTTGCGTGGCAGACCGGCATGTTGACCATTGCACCACTCAGGTCGTGTAATATAAGTACATAGGTACTTAAAATTATGATTTTCTTTTGCATTTTTTAATTCATAATCCATGGTATGGGTGCTCCTATACTACAAAATACAGTTTCCATTTCAAAGACTATGGTTAAAGAGATCCTAGTTATTTTATAACAGCAATTCCGAATTCGCTAGATCGACTGAGAAAATCACCACGAATCCCAGTTTAAACTCCTCAACTTAAAAGCCAAGAAAGCAAGTACTTTAGAATGCTTTATTCCGCACCGTTGGCACGCTAGGAGCTTCGCTTGGCACATTTACCCTCGGAATTCCCCAACCCCTTCCCCTTGGATCAAATAAAATACGTGTCTTATCCCCCATCAACCGAGCTCCCAAGTATGACAGCGAAGAGACAACCTGTAACGGGCTAAATCGACCGTAAATTCGTCTAAACGCACTACATATGTATGGGATTGGGGCATTGGGGAGAGGCGTTTAGACCCTACCTTTGTTGAAGACGCAGAAATGATTGTCGTGAAAGGCTTTGGAATGATTGAGGTGAAAGGTTTGCTGTAAAAGCGTGAATTGGTCCAAGGTGCGTTCTATGAAATGAGCGAAACATTTAAATTTAACTTTGTTGAGTCGTTAAATTGCGTTATGATTGTTATTATTGATGCCGTGCGGTTTAACGCGATTTAATGAGTGCGGTTATTGTAGTTATTTCGGATTCATTGTGGAATTCGTAATTGCAGTGAGCAATCTATTTTCGGATTTTGGAAGTATTTGATATTATAAAATAAATGAAATTGTAGAGAATGTTTTTACGCTGTGGAACGACGTGGATACTACGTAAAAATAAATGCTTGTAAGAGATCAAATAACTCATTCCCGCATCTTCACATGCCACTACTTGAGATGGAAGTCAAAATAACTAACGATAAATTGCACTGACGGCTGAATTACAAGCCGTACCTACAATTTGGCAACCAAACTTGACATTTGAAAGTTACAGGTGTTTGTGGTTCTCAATAGTCTCTAGGGTTAGTGTGTATTTATGTGTGAAATACCATAAAATAAAATAACCCTTCAATGAAATTTCCAAAACTGTGAATTCATTATTAATTAATTTTACCCTACCACTGTCTATTTATTGATTGACTAGGGACAGCCCGAGAACCCAAGTATGTATTACAATACATTATTTAAGACCTGAAGAAGAATAATGCTTCTAAATATTCCCTTTGCTCCTTCAGCGAGGTCTCTAAATCACCGAATTTACATGTAAACTGTTTCGTTTTATTAAACCTAAATGAAATTATAATGTTACTCGTTTTATAAATTACCGTTGCTGCTGTTACTTTAAATTTATTATACAAACGTGCTTTCGCTACACATGTTATTCGATTTTAACTGTGTAGCGAAAAAATTCCACTCAAACATCCCGCTCAAGCTCAAGGGGCGAATATACAAGAGCATTATTACGCGGCTGATGCTTTATCGCTGCGAAACCTGGCCAGCGCTGACAAAGCACGTTCGCTAACTCCACGCCACTGAAATGAAGATGCTGCGGTGGATGTGTGTCGTTAAGCGACTTGATCGAGTGCGTAACGAGTACATCCGTGGCAGTCTTTGCGTAAGAGATATCGCGGATGAATCGAAGAGGCTCGCCTTGGTTGGTTTGATCACATCTTGCGTAAGCGCCAGGGAGAGGTGGGACATAGGTGCCTAAACCTTCCGGTATCAGGAAAAGGGTCCCACGGAAGGCCCAAGAAGCGACGGATTGACATCGCCGAGTCTGATGCGAGAACCAATGCCTTACGACGCGAAGCTACTCAAACCCGACGAAATGTAGGATTATAAATCGAATAGCGGGGACTAACCGCTCAGATGATGATGTTTAACTCCAGTCGGAACTGACGTGTGCAGTTAAAACTACGAGGTGCAGATACAGCTTAATTGCGCACGTGTTTAAATATTGTACAAAAAATTATCTACCGTTGAAACTTTGTGAGTAACTTTTTCAGTATCTCGATCTTGATTCTGCGCAAAAATCACAAAATTTGCCTAGAGCTATTATTAGAAAACGTGAAATTATATGTAGCCGGAGTTACGTACAGTTATATGAGGAGCTACGTAAAATGATTAAACTGACGTCTCTAATTGAAATTCGCCTCTATTTAATTTTATACTTTTCCATGAGACGACTTGTTGAACTTTTGATTGCTTGTCAATTTCGCTTAACTTTATTTTACCAAATGCCTATTTATTATCTTATGAGTACAAGTACCAGGTTCCGGTGGATCGATTCCTGTTTTAATTACGCGCATCACTTAATCGCTCTTAATACCACATTTACGAGAAATTATGTTTTGTTCGGCTTTGATTCTTTTAGCTTGTTTACCTAATGGAAGCGTCAGTGGATTCGTAAGCGATAGGCATTGGGTTCGAATTCCGCTGCCGGTACATGCGGATTGATACTTATCAATAATTATTTTCTGAGTCATGTACATTAGTTGAATACTGACCTAAGCTCTTACGGTGAGGGAAAACATCGTGATGAAACCTGCACATTCAGGCCATTAAATGTGTAACCATGATCCAATCTGTACCAGGATCACAGAGGTCGCTCCGCTGTAATTACCTGATCTGCCAAATCCTGGATTGAGCACGGAAAACACAGTCGGAATATTGAGGCCAAGATTATACTTCATAAGTTTCATTTTCAAGTTGGCGCCTATGATTATAAATTAAATTCTTGTAAACTGTCAGATGTGATTTGCAAACTATAACTGTATACACAAAAGGAATCAGACCCAACACGAAATCATATAATTACATAACAACATAACATATTTCATGGCAGCCGGTTTCTTTGATATGCTAACAAACCTATCAGTCAACACAGGCCTTAACCGAAGACGAATTTAAAGGACTCTAGAGGCCCCTATTCGTAGTCCAAATAGATGGTCCCTTTACATCCCCAAATTGGTTTGTACAACCTAAGCAAAGATCCTTGGCCTTTTGCTTGCCCCATAATTGATCCTTGAGGTACGCCTGTATTTAATGAACTAGCAACTCAGCGCAGAGAATTTATGGCAGAATATTTAAAAGGACATTTAGTACATTTTATAAAATACAAAACATCAAAAACTTATACACACGTCGAAAAGTCTAATGATGTCGGTACAATCGAAGACTGTTTTTTAAGTCGTTATGGAAGAGGATGAAACAGTGAGGTTAATATTTGTGAACGGGGTAAATAATTTTGGCCCGCATGGACCAAGTCTGGTGCAAAACCTAAAAGTAACCTGTTCAGTGACATTACAATATATAATACTAGTGTAGAGCTCGTCTAATTTAAAATGACGCGCCCCACTATCGCATTAACGCACACAAGCAAGTTTAAAATATGGACGTGTTATATTATATGGTATTATAGTCTATTTTTAATTGTTATTTAAAAGTAATACTATCTTAATTAATTATAAATAATATTGCCAAATAAAATTATAGTCGTTTCAGAACGAATGTACGAAACTCCTGAACGATGTTTCATCTTTGAGCACATTCAGTACTAATTAACTAAAAGTTTGGTTTCCAAATATTTAATGTATCTTATAATTATTTAAAATAGTTTTAAGAACTATTTCGATGAATTTGGTTATTATCTTTGCACAATATTTCATAGTTAATTAGAATTATTATAACGTGCTGTCATTGGTTGAAATGTAACGGCTTCTAACTTCCGTTTGAATGTTGGTTATATAAACCCAGTCGAGAGACTGGGAGGGTTTTGTTGCTCCAGACCCGGCACAGAGTTAAGTACAAACTTGCATTGTTTTATTCTTTAACCAAACCTGTACTAGGTCTATCGGATATACTTAGTCATAGGTAACACAGTCGATCGGCTACTACACCAAAAAAAACTAAACATAAAAAGTAATTCACATTAACGTTACATAGTGCCAATAACCTAACACAAACCAATTTGGAATTTAACTACTCGTATTTACATTCATTTGGTAAATTATTTCTTACCAACAAAAAATTACAAAGACTTTTTTTTTGAATGTTGTAGGCAGCTTTTCAAAATAATTTAAAAAGTATCGACGGTCAAAGACAAAAATTATAATCAAAGCATACCCTCATTAAACAAATAATTTTCAAATTTTACTGTTGTGTTCGTATTCGTTTCTGGACAGGAACTTTAGTTTTAAATCCATTGTAAAATTAATTAAATTGTAATTCTGCCACTAAGTTGGTGCATAGCAACTTATGACTTTCTCGACTTTCTCAATTTGTTCGTTACACATTCGATGAGAGAAATGAATGAACGACTCACCGATTAAAAACTGTAAATAGCAGTTTCGTCGAGGACCAAACATCGTAGTCCCGCATCTGCATTCTGCAGGTACTCGCCGTTCCGCGTCGTAAGAAGAATCCAGCTTCCACAGGCTCGTGCGGGCGGAAAGATCACGACGTAACATAAAAAAAATAAGAATGTTAGAAATATTGTAGGACGTTGCGAGTCCTTTATCCCACTTCTGATGTTAGATAGGGTGTATAGAGTGTACAGATCTCGCGTGTGAATTTAAGTATTTAGAAGATATTAATGATGGTGGTCTAGTATTTTATCGAAAACTAAGGGTGAAAAGCTTAATGAAATAAAAATAGGGCACATTAGTTAAATATAAATAGCTATTTATTCCAGACAGGAAAAGCATATTTAAACACACATATTGGATCAAATTAGATAAGTTATTACATCATAGGATAGGCAATCATAGCAAACAAAGTTACATGGGAAATATAACAATATATTCTGAACATAATAATACATGGCAAAATACAAAATCCCTAAAAATGGGACAATAGTATTACGTATGATTAAATCAATAACCGATTATATAGATGAATAAAACTAATACAAAATATAAAGCAACAATAAAACAATGCAAGTTTGTACTTAACTCTGTGCCGGGTCTGGAGCAACAAAACCCTCCCAGTCTCTCGACTGGGTTTATATAACCAACATTCAAACGGAAGTTAGAAGCCGTTACATTTCAACCAATGACAGCACGTTATAATAATTCTAATTAACTATGAAATATTGTGCAAAGATAATAACCAAATTCATCGAAATAGTTCTTAAAACTATTTTAAATAATTATAAGATACATTAAATATTTGGAAACCAAACTTTTAGTTAATTAGTACTGAATGTGCTCAAAGATGAAACATCGTTCAGGAGTTTCGTACATTCGTTCTGAAACGACTATAATTTTATTTGGCAATATTATTTATAATTAATTAAGATAGTATTACTTTTAAATAACAATTAAAAATAGACTATAATACCATATAATATAACACAATACATATACAAATGCCGTTGTAATTGGTCATTCAGTTGCCGGTAAGATTCAAACGTCGGAGCACGCGCTGTTCATTGACTCCCACACAGATGAAGTGTCGTTATTAATATTTGCACTCACACATCGAAATCAACTAACTAAGTAGTGGGGCGCGTCATCTTAGACTAGACGAGCTCTACCTTCTTTACCTCTACCTAACCTTTTCTCTTGATTGTAAACCTTCCTCTTGAATCTATAATTGAAAACCTCATTAAAATCCGGTGCGTGGTTTAAAAGATATAAGCGCACATAGATTCATAAGGCTATGTATAGTTGTCGTCGCTTTCCATCAGATGAGTTGAGGTCAAATGCAAGCCTATAATTAATTAAAAAAATAATCTAAAAATATTTGTAACTACGAGTATTTATCTACCGTATGACATAAAAATAATATACCGCATACATACCGTAAGATATAATTTTGTATAGCATTTATTTCGACAATTGATAAAATTCATAAAGTGGGTATGAGAACTCAGAAGTTCCTTTATCTCCATATTTCCTATCGTGGGTCTGCTGTTAGACTCATTATGTCAGTTTCATTAAAAGACTTTAGAAGAAGAAGGCTGACACTGAACTGAAACTGACAGGCAATATATGGCTGATAATATCTTGTAAATTTTATTATCAACAAATAGACAAGAATTATTTAGCTTAATATAAAAATACTAAGCAAAAAGAATTCGTAGAAATGGAAAATCCAGTTTCACGGTATCTGTTACACTGGCTTTGTACTCAAAGAAGTTCATTGGTGACAGACTACAGAAGCTGACAATATATTGTTGGGACAATATGCGTTCAAAGGCTGTATCCGAAAATGATAGCCATATATTTAGGAGACTAGACGTTCCCAATGGTTTTCACCCGCGCGTAGTTAGGACATTTTTTTTTTGTATAGTCAAGTATCCGTTACCATTCTGCTATTCCGTGTGACCCTATTATTTTTCTGGGACGAAAAGTAGCCTATGACACTGTGGAATAATGTAACTTCCTATTAGCGACACAATATTGAAAATAGGTGTAGTGGTTTCGAGGATTATCCTCAACATAAAAACTTTTCCTCTTTTTGATTGTCATGGAAATAAAACGGATGACCATCGTCAACAGCCCATTACAATTATTTGGTGGGGAGTCTCTTCCACATTAGCAAAGGATCAGTACCTAATGAACGTGCAACTTTAATCCTGAACCGTATATTGTTATTGAGATTACTGCCTCGTGCTCGTAGTCTTTTTATTTATTTATTTATTTATACTCATGCACAAACAGTACATTGGCGGACTTAAAGCTAAAATAGCATTATCTACCAGTCTACCAGGAGAGATAACAGTTGACAAAAGGTATGCGGTGCAGGAAGATTACTTACAAGTAAAGATTACACATAAGCTTATTCAACAACAATCAAATTTATAAAAATAAATAAATAATAATAATAAATACACTAAAAGTTAAAAATAGCAATAGATATTTAACACTAATAAATTAATTAATTAACTGCATGAGTTACCCAAAATTATTCAGGTACTTGAAATTAGCACTTCTTGAAATGACGACTTCTCGAAATTCGACTTTTCGAAATTACGACTTCTTGAAACTTTGTACTTTTTCGCAACCAAGGGGTTTAGTATATTGGATATCTAAATAATTTGTTTACCCGTTTTAGATGATTTTTTTTTATAATTTACGATTTTCGTAGCTTTTTTACTAAGAAAGGGATGCACACCGCAGATTTCTATCGGCCGAAAGTTTAGTCGGGCTCTTACCAGTATGAAGATGTATGGAGGTGCGCAGACCGTAACGATTCGGTATCTACTGATTAAAATATTGGATAGGCTGGCCGGCTAAACTATCGGGTAACCTTCGGCGACTGTTTACGCTGAATCACGCAATTTTGTGCTAAAAATATGGTTTTTATAACTTTTTCTACGTCGTTTTAAGGCATTTAAAGAAATTGTAATTTATAATTAAATAATAAAAACAATTAATGAATCCTTGTACTTTTTTAAAATTAAATATAATGGAATGAAACAAATTTAAGCGTCAAAGTGCCATCGCAGACAGTTTTTCTTTTAAATCGAGCTCGTAAAATACTTGTTTTTAATTATACGTGAAGAAAAAGAAAAAAGTGTTGAACCAATTTGCTAGAATGATAATGGAACTTTCGTTAGCCATAACCAAATATTTAATTAAGCTTGCTGATACTGTGAATGAGGACTTCGAAAATCTCAAATTATCAAACATTCAGCTAAGAATGTTAAAAGCCCTCTTAATATTAATAATGTAAAGAGAAATTATTACATATTAGCTAAAATATTCATACTGTAATAATTAATTCTGTACTTGTTTTATATTTAATAAAGTCTATATGAGTATTATTAATAAGTCACTTGGAACGGTGATGCCTTCGAGAGGCAGAGGTGGGCGTTAATGACAGCGACACAGTGAAAGCAATTCTGTTGTTAATGTAATCGTTTTTGTTCCAGTAAAGATTTATTTATTTGTTTGATACCAGCTTAGTAACATAATTATGTACAGATTTGATTTCATATACTCTTTTCTCTCTCTCTGACTGTAGTTGGTCCCTCATGACTGAGGATCGTGGTCTGATGAGCACATTTCAGTGCGTACGAAATGCGTCCAACTGCTCCTATCCAGCCAGCCTCACCGCTTCGAAGTATCTGTTGGATGGCGCAACCTTCAACTGATCGGACCATCAAGTTAGTGACCGTCCACTTGACCTCTTGCCATTTACAATGACCACTATGATAATATTATCTACTTTAACTATAATTTAACATTAATTTGTAACGATTTTTACATCACTCTGCAAAAATTTCTGATAGGATTTTGATGAAATTTTACAGTATTGTAGCTTATATCAAAGAATAATACATATGCTATAATTAAGCTTAATATTCTTACAAGGCATCACTGAATTTCACGTGGTCGACATCGTGGGCAAAAGCTGGTCTATAATATAAGCAAGCAAATACAAACATAGCGCAAGACAATGCACTGCCTCCAAAGCCTAATGAATGGTAAACTATAATGAATGGCAATTTCCTTGCCACAAAACAATTCGAGGCTATAATATCACCAATCTATTGATAGTCAACATTCTATTGTTGAAAATAATCTTCCCAAACCCCTCATTGTTTGTACATGTCTGCGTACTCCATAATTAATATTTGAATATCATTGCCAAGATCAAAGCTTGGTGATTATTTGTTTGTAGAATACGCTTTGTCATATTGGATTCGAATAATTTACATCTGTACCGAGTTGTATATTTTGTTGTTTGTGAGTGGTATTTTTGTTTGTCTCTCTCTCTTTCTCTTAAATAAGAATAATTAATAACTTCTACTTATTATTACGTACGTACTTAAGACGCTCTCCTAATTGGCTACGGTCGTGCGACCATAGTCGCCTTTGCATATAACACACATTTTGTGTATTTAGTGTGTCGTTTTATGAATAATTTTATGAAATTTTTTATAAATTTTTAGTATAATGTAATTTTCATTTATTAATAAATGAATCTAAAAATCTAATCTATGCAATAATGAGATTACAAACAATAAAAAAACGGACCTCTCCCATCGCACGACCATGGTCGTACGACTGTTGCCAATTAGAAGAGCACCTAAGGGTTAACGTCAATGTATATATTCCTAACACAAACGCGGGAGGTTTCCTAAGAAAAACCTAAATTTTGTTCTGTTTCGCTATCCAATCACGATATTGAAGCAAACTTTGCTATCTACTGTACAGAATTAACTTCTAGCCAACTTAGCATTTCGAGACAAATCCCAAGCCGAGCTGTGTAAAATATACAAGCCACAGAAAGAATTTTCTACCAAGGGGTAAACTGTAAATTCAGACGTACATTTATTTTGTGGCCAGAGCCGTACTTAAGATAAAGAATGTAGTCCCAGCTTCCATTTCAGACAGTCCTCTACAGAACAACTGGAGGAAACTAAATTTTACGGCAGTGTAAATCCTTAAACAGTATTACGATCGGATATAGGTATCGTTATCCTAACCAATGTTATTGTAACTTATTGCCTGTGTGCCATCTTGGTGTTCCTGTTGTGCAGTCGCGCGTGGGCCCAGGGTCTGCCTTGAGCATGGTCCAGAATTTTGCAGATCGGGTATTTACAGCAGAGCGGTTGCCATCTGACCTCTATGACCCTGCTACCAAGAGATTCTGACATGTAACTACCTGATCTGACAAATCCTAGATCATGGTCTCGGACACCGTTTCCTCGTTACGATTCAGTTTTCTGACTTGATACTCAGTTTGATTTTAAAGACTTTTCACGTCAAAAGACACTTGAAGTCAAGCGTAGATGCAGTCCACAAGTAAGCTTACCTCTACTAATTATGTAAAATATCACAGTGTTTGCCAAATATGGCTAAACACGCACCAAATCATGCCCCAGCTTCGACCCTGCCTTATCCATATATTGAGGATTTGGCTATGAAATATTAACGTATCAGAAAGTCCGCTTGGCAAGCCGGCAGATTGTCACAGTGCCAACGAGGTCGAATCCCTATTTGCATAAGATAAAGTCTCTAGGATGAAATATTGCCGTTTTAAAGTCCAGTTTTGCTATTATGTGTCTGTAGTTTTCCTTTCGTTTTGCTGTTTCGTTGGTGTAGGTTGGTGCCGGCGGTAGATGTTGTTGTTGCTGTTGTTTCTGATATTGTCTGGTGTTTCTGATGTCTTGATGTGACCACTTTTCATAAGGTGCCCCGCTTGCCGGTTTGCCTACTGTATAGCAAATAAGTTCAAATTAAAAATACTTTTTTATAACAAGCTTTTATCGCGCGTTCTCTATCATCAGTCAGAAAATTTGTCAAGACTAATCAAACAATCCCAAACTCGATGGGTATACCGTGCGTTGTTTAGAAGTTACTTCAAACCGGAACACAACATGCATAATCGAATACCTTTAATATTGTATAATATAATTGTTCGACGTGCCCTTGATTTGGGAAGATCGTTCGACAAGAATTTTGTTAGAAACAGACGATGACATGATTGATCCAGTTTGGTTACTTCTATGACAACGGCAAACAATGTATGTATTAGTTAAGTTTGAGACCGAATATTTGGTCTCTTACTTAGCTGACTTCCGACATGTATAAATTCCAAAATTCTAATTTTGAAATTGTTCTCTAGCGCATCTTAATTATTCCCGTTGGCAATACAAATTAACTTTATGATATGGCTAAAGTTAATAGAAATTTATGTGTTACTGTGTGTTTACTTCCTACTTTCCTATCCCCCTCGTTTCTGAGGATTGAAAAATATATTGAATGTCCTAATCAATAAAGAAATTTTGATATTAAATTTTTTGTGTTTCAATTATAATCCTTTTGGATCCACTCAAACAACTAGAAAGTTAACTCTATCTCATGGCTGAGCCTTGCAACTTCTTTTCTCCTCTGTGGATTGATCATCATCATCATCTATGACATCCAGTCGCGGGTGGGCCTTAGCCTGGCCCAGTGAATCTCAGTCCAAATTGTCTCTGGCTTTTTCTCTCCAACTTCTATCTTACATATTTCTAAGGTCCTCCAACGCCATCCAACCATCTCAGCTTTGGCCTGCCTCTACTTCTTCGTCCATCCTGGTTGAGCGACCTGTAAACGCTTCGAGACTCTATCGTAGTCTATACGTATGACATGTGCCGCCCATAGCAGGCCTATTTTAATGGTCTAATGAGGTTAGGCTCATTGTACAACTGATATAGTTCGTGGTTGTATCGCGTACGCCACCGCCAGTTCTTCAGCACAACTCCGAAAATGCGTAAATGCGAATTTTGTGCCTTTATAATGCGTACGGCTAAAGTATGGAATACGTTGCTTGCGAGTGTGTTGCCTGCTGTATTTGGCGCAATCGTCACTTACCACCAGGTGAGATGGCGATCAAAAACCTGGATAGCCTAATTTTAAAAAATGCGTCTGACTTTTTTAGTTCCAAATACTATCAACCAGACCTCGTTCTTTCGGCTTAGCGTCCAGCATTTCGATCCGTAGATATATTGGCCTTAGTAAGGTCTTATATAGAAAAATTACACTTCTTGAAAGTAATTTGGAGAGAAAATATCTTAGCAGTACAAAATAGCATTTATTTATGGATCTCATAGTGCAAAAGCCTCTACGGGGCGACGGGGAACAGATGTTTCTCGCTTAGCCCTGCGATTTCAATTTCAAATGTTTCTTGCTACGAGAAAGTTTCACCCTATACTTTCTATGAATGGGTAATATATTATAGTATACCTAAATGAAAGAGTGAATATTACGTTATTTCTGTACTGCCAACGACGATGCATCACCAAATGCGGTGTTGTAGGCTTATTACGTAACGTTGTTGCCCATATTTCTATAATTTCAATTATTGAAATTGTAACTTTTGCAATTCCAATCATCGATTTCATGGGTTCGGTTGTTTACAAAGTTCTATTGCAATAAACTGAAACTATTAAATGAGAGAATTATTGGCAGCAGAGTTACTTAATTAGCCAACTAATCAAAAATCTGACAAGGATATTATAATAAAAAATACATTTTCATCATTACCTACCCAGTACGAGGCGCACATTAGACTCGCACTTACAGCTACAGATCAGATAAAAAATAAAGATAGCGCGCTGTCAACAGTAACATAATGTCGGTTTCGTTAACATGTGTGCCATGGCGTAGTTTGGTTGTCAATGTGTATGTTCACAGAGCACGACGTAGTTTTGCGGGCGTCAGTATGTTATTCGCAAGATTCAGTCTTTATTTCGTTTTTGGTCTGAGCTGACACCAGCAAAAGATAAGATCTAATTTGTTCCCATTTATTTCATATTTCATTGATCAATTTAAAATTAACATTATACACAGATTGATTTTTTCATACGTTTGTAATGGGGGCCGTTCAAGTATTACGTAAGCACAATGGGGGGGCGGGGTCTTTGCTTTGCTTATTTTGGATGACATGGGGGTAGGGGAGTCTAGATGATGATTACGTCATCGGTAGTTATTTACTTTATTTACATAGACATTCCAAAATCGGATGAAAGTGAGCAGACTCACAACACTGAGCAGCAAACATCCAATGTCATCGAAAACTTACAATCATGGATTCGGGTTTCATGGACTGAAGACTGTTAATTTGAATTTAATATGTGTACCAAAAATTTAAAATAAGTTTGTTATGTTCGTATGATTATAATATTTTTGTACCTTACTCTATGTTGAATACCGTATTAGTAAAATCTAATCTCTATACTATATATAAATCTATATATTAATTTACAATTTATAATAATTTGTATGTAGGTATAGGTTTTATCTTTGTCTGTATTTTGTATCGGTTTATTTTGAATTTATGTTGTTTGTGTATTTATAAATATGGGCCTCAGTTGCCTGAAATAAATGAATAAATTAAATTTAAAAAAATTAAATTAAATCTATTTTCTTATTTTTAAAATTATAATTATAATATTAAAAAAAAAACAATACATTAATTGAAAAATGTTTACGTCAGCATGGGGGGAGGGGGTAAGAGCTTTGCTTACTTTTGCTGACAAGGGGGATGGGGGGGTAAATAATTGTAATAAATCTGCTTACGTAATACTTGAACGGCCCCATGGATAAATATAAAAAACAACTTATCAACTTTTAATATCATTTCAACTAAGCTACTTTATCAGCAAGTAACATTGTATACAAGAGGCACAAAGTCGCATGAAACCCAACCCACAAAGAAAGGCTACCTTGGATTTGGGCTCTGGTTGGCTTAAATACAGCCAAGAAATCAGAATCAGATTTATAATGTAAAACTGAGTATTGTTTGGCAAATACGTGAGATGTTAACATTATTTTCTGCGCAATAACGAACCAACCTAGATACACCGATTTCACAACTCCAAACCTACCGTAAAGATTAAGGCCTTTAAGGTAAACCTCGGCTAAACCTACCGTAAAGATTAAACCTTTGGCTTGCCCAGCGTCTAGATCCCCAAATCCTCTTTTGAAGTAATAAAAAACATAATATCCTTTAGAACTACAGAAGAAAAGCTCTGTAAAAAGTGTCACCGAAACCTTAGAGAAAAAAAATACCACGTGCAACCTAAACCCATTAATCAAAGGCACGAATCCGTGACAAATTTGGACGAGTTGGTACTGTCGCGGTCAATTTATTTGTACTTTTGGCATCGACGACATCCTACCGACTAAAAGCTATCTTATCTTTATTGTCTTAAGGTAAAATTTCATACATTGTCGCCGTCGAACGAGAGAGGCGTCCCATTCCATCAAGGTGCAGAGATATTGTGACCGATTATACTAAGTATAAGACGCGATACGCCGCTGAGAGAGCGATCCATCACCCATCTGTCTACTTGTCATATATCACTCGATTGGATGATAATGTCACTTAGAGAAAATTGGATGGCCTGTCTATCGCACCCCGTATAAGGTTGTTCGTTGATGCGTTTTTTGGGGTCACTCGCAGCATGTTTGACCTCGACCGGGTAGAAAGAATTTGTATAGAATGGTAAAACGTTTATTTGGCACAAACAGCTAATAGGTTCAACGTTTTTCTTTCTTTTTTTTAAGCTACTCAGTGACAAACGAGACCACCTGATGGTTAGTGGTAACTGTCGCCCATAACATCTACAATTCATATATTTAGGATGCAAGTAACAAAAAGTGACCACTTGAATATAAGTTAATATAACAGACGATGCTTTCTCGTTTGCCTCCATTTATCATATAAAAAATTTCAAGAAGAAATAAACACAAATAAACATTTTTAGTAGTATTCTGCAGCAACACAAAAGGGATAAAAAAAAAGAATTGTAGTAGTAGTGTAGCTTATACCCACGACTCTGTCTGTGGACTATGTAACAATTAGTAGAGTGCCCTCCAACATGTCCTTATTTAAACTACTTGTTATTTTATTTTTGAATACAATACATTATAAATTTGTTTTTATTTACAGGTAAATAACACGGTCTGCCTGCGCCTACGTTACGGGTAATAAATACAGATAGTATCTCTAAAACCAAATGTCCACCAACCAAACCACCACAACCAAATCTTTATTATACCACACCAAAATTAATTACATAAAATGGAATACCAACAACAGAAAGCAAAAAATAGACAAGCAAATTGTCTATGAAAAAGTTATGATTACTCAAAAAAAATACCGTACAATCTACAACAAAACAGCAGCAGAAAATCCATTCATCTCAAGGGAAAACAATATATAATTCTCTCAGTGTATTTTAATGCCTACATTTCCATTTTTTAAAGATAGACGTTAAAACAAGATTGCGTCCCAATGGAGAGATGGGCCTGTCACAACCATAAGCTTCCCGGCAAAAAATCTCCACACCTTATCTCCTTAATGCCAGGGACGGATTTGGATGCTTAAACCGTTAACACAAAAAGAGAGGAGTAATAGTATGAAGTGTGTAGGTATATGTTTCATCTGTGACATTGTAACTCCCGAACGGATGGATTTCTATGTGCTTTGAACGACATGGAATTGAATCTGCAGTGTACGAAATATTTGTAAAAAAAACGGATTTTTTGACTTAAGTCAGTAAGGTTTTTTTTTTTAATTTTAGACTATCCAGGTATTTGACCGCCATCTCACCTGGTGGTAAGTGACGATGCGATCGAAGATGGAGCATGCCTGTCTAGGAACAGCCTATTCACTCTAGCCTTGAAGGCGTCCAGATTATAGTGATCAGGGAACACATTCGCAGGCAACGCGTTCCATTCCTTAGCCTTTCGCATTATAAAGGTGGAACCAAAGCGGCTCGTGCGGGCAGCTGGAAGATCCACGACATAAGGATGAAGCGCTCGCCCGGATCGCGTTTCCCGATGGCGGAAAGGGCTTATTGCTTATGTGTTTCACTGTTGTTTCCTTCTTCTCAATTGTCGAATCTTAGATTAGGCTGAAATTCACTGTTAGGCTTTTTTGTATTATACGGCACACAAATAGGCAAGCGGGTCACCGGATGAAAAGTGGACACCACCGCCTTAGGACATCAGCAACACCAGGGGTGTCACTAGCAGGCAACGCCTACTTCTAAAAATACCTCTGCTACTATAAGTTATTCTAGATATAGAAAACCACCACAAATCACTTTCATAGGAAATTGGTTGCAACAGAATAATTTTAATGTGTCTAAATTCACTATCATCATCTTGGGGTTGAGCTCCCGCGCGACACGCGAGGGCCCAGGGTCCGCCTCATGTGTTTAAATTGTTTGTTAATAATTAGTTTGCCAGATATGGCGACAATATGTAATGTCTATTCAAACTGATCCAAGCTAAATTATAAATTTCTCTGTCAGCCTGACCAAACCTTGTTACAACGTCTATATTTAAAAAATGGAAATGCCTACATTATTAAAATATATAGAGAATGAGTTTATTATGTTAAAAGAAATATTTACATGACGGAAATAAATTAAATAAAGCTAATACTAAATTATAAAATAATATTTACAAATAAAAAACTTGCCCCAAGTCCCTTGTTACAGGAATAGTTCCCAAAAGGCTGGCCGCATTGCCTCGCTGTATCGCGAGGCTAATCCTTTGGCCAAGGTATTGGCCAGCCTTTTGGTCATGCGAAGTGTTAACCAGGCGCTTAGACAACTCTTTGAAGAGAGTATGAGCGCCTGGTCCCCACGGCCCAAGCGTTTCTACGCCAAACGGCGCAAATAGATGATCTCCGCTGAGGCCAGCATATTTGCGCCGTTTGAAATTTTCTGCCGAAGCGGCAGCGGAACCGGCATTGACACTCGTGGATGGAATATGTGACGGTGCAAGGGTATCGACGCAGGTAGCGTCCCAAACCAAAGACCGACCCATATTCCAAGGCACGAGCGTCATACCGTCGGGCCTTTTTCCGTCGTCTCTCGCCAGTCCGTTTGGTTCCAGGATGGCGGGAGAACCAGCAGTGGTAAAGGCCCGGCGGATGATGTCGTTCAGTCTGCATGCCGTGAAAAGCGCCCGGCGCTCCTGCAGCACGACAACCCGTGATGCCCAAGTTGTGACACTGCATGGCCACAACTGCATTCATGACGGACCACGAAGGGAACACCAAGGCGAAGGGCCGTGGCAACTCTAAATGTAGAACTATCCAGCAGGGTGCCAATGGTGGATGATGGAAGTGTCTGAAGCCATAGACCTGACTCCCATTCGCCGACAGCTAGGAGGCGGGCACGCACTGCAGGATCGGTTGACGTATTAACCAGATTATCCCGCACCAACCTGCAGAGCGGCTCGTCCCACAGTTTCTGTGACGAAGGGGTAGACGGATATTCAGTGCTCGGGCAAGCTAAAGTCCATGAATTCCTGGCCTCTGTCATATATGCCACCTCACACGCGTTGGTAGATGTGCCCAAAATCTTATCTACCAACGTACACGTGCTGTGTACAGAGGACAGGAAAGCAGGTAAAGAAATACTTGAAATTTTTCTGATGCCCAGACCACCAAACCTGATGGGTAGAGAGGCCTTGGCCCAAGCATTGTCATCGAATTTTAAATTTAGGAACATCGTTAATGATTGTTTAATAGTGCTGTCGAGTCGAAAGAGTAAATCAGGATGTTTCCATAACTGACAGCACCGTAAAACATATGTAAACTGGGGGACAAAGAGGCAAAATCGTAGAATGACATAGGCCATGTGGGTACTAATATGCTGAAGGCGATCCGACACTGCTGTAAAATTTTGAATTTTAAGGTCAACAAAGGGGGAAAAAGATTCGTCGAAAATTGGGGCACCTAGGAGATGAAGCGTGCTCTTGTTGACAAACGAGATGTTTGGCGCCAGGGTATTGAATACTACTTTTGACGCAATAGTACTTTATCTGGACATGTGTCTGGGATATACAACTCACACTTCGCTAAATTCAGCTCTAATCCAATAGCGCCAAATTCGCGAATCAGGAGTTGTAGATCCTCCAGCACTGTTGTCGCTTTACCACTTAGGGTCCCATCGTCCAGGTACCAAACATTAAATTTGGATTTCAGTTTCTCTAAAATAGGGTGGATCGCCAGACCAAAGACAGCCGGCCCGAGCGGGTCACCTTGCTGACACCCAACGCTAGAATGCAATAAGTGATCCCTGTATATGAGTTTTGATGGTTCTTTATAACATTGCCATAAAAACCCATACACAGAGGGTAACTTTGATTGCACTTGGGTCAGCAAAGCGCCCCTATCGACTGAGTTGAAGGCATTTTTAACATCCACCTTCAGCAGCACTTCACAATCCTGGTTGATTAAAAAAGTTCGCAGCGCGTGTACCGCCGCCTCACAGCCACCCTTTGACCCAAAACCCAGCTGAATTGGCTGAAAATAAGCGGCCAGTTGTTCGGCAGCGCTCTTACAGCAAAGTTTAGCTGCTAGGCGACGGTACGTAGTGCCGACGGCAATTGGCCTGACACCACCTCCTTTTTTATTTAAAGCTATGATATTGGCCCCATACAGGATGTCGGTGATACCATCTGCAACCGAGCCAGATAGCATGAGGTTAGTTAGATCTTTTAACTCATTTAGCAGGCACACTCCAGTTTCACCGCTGCCGCCACCGAGTAGGTCTTTGAGGTGCTGTGGTGTCAGCCCGTCAATGCCGCCAGCAGAGCCAGTTTTAAAAGCAAAAATAGCTTGAAGTACTACCTCCGCCGAGACTACAAGGGCGGGGGCATCCATACTTTTAGGATTATCAGGTATGTGCCGAGCTGCTAAAGGTTGTGGATGTTTAGTGCGAAGCGCTGTAAGGGTATCTGCCGAATCAGGAGCGACTGCATCTGTAGAAAACAGAATTCGTGCAGCACCCCTAATGTCACCTTCGCTTACTTTTGCTTCCACATGTTTATACATATTGTAACTGGATTGTGGCCGGGTGATTTTATTGTCTAATGAAGCAGGACTAATGCAGTTATCTTTTATACGAGATGTGAGAGATTTTTGGGGATGATTATTATTGTTATTTGGAACATGTAAAATTCTGTAAGCGAAGGTGAGTAGATGCTCCCAGGAATGTACAGAATTTTCACGGATAACGTTTTTGATGTCTTGTATCAGTATTTGAGCAACAGCAAGCCTTGCGCCACGAGGAATGCGCTTAAGTATTGGTGTTGTTCGTTTTAAAACACTTATCTTTTTCCAAAAGGGGGTGTCGGAGTGGGGATTGAATTGTAAATCCGTGGACGAAGGAAGGGGCGCAGATGATGGTATATCTGAGTTAATTGTGTGCATTTTTCCTATATGAATGTTTAAACCTCTGCGCCCTTTGAAAAAACGTACCTGGGGGCATCTTGGGCACTGCACAAAATTACAGGGTGGCTGACTGCTGGATTGTCCTGCATTCTGAGGGACATGGGGTAACATTTCACTTAAATAAAAACGCGTAAAAAAACTATAAACCTAAAGAAAATAACTAAAGAAAAAGTGCTGAGGTAAAACTTTGGAAGACACACAAGCACAACACCAGTAGGTACGTAACATTTTCACTGCACAAAGAGATATTGTAGATTCAAACATTTTAAATCACATTTTTTCATCTTCATGTCATAACATTATAGCACCTTGGTTGCCGTGCATGACATACTGACATTGATGCTTACGTAGCCAATAGGGCAGCCAGGTCCTCGCCAGCGCAATGAAACGGCCCAGCGCGCGCACATGTCAGGGATATATGTCCAGGCGTTGCCAAGCAACAACGTCGCTTAGTAACGAACAGCGTTTGGCGTCATGTCATATATAATGGATAATATTTATATAAAGGCACTGCGAATAGGAGATGGCACGCGTGAAGTTGCCCACAACTCTGCGCACGCACTGTAACAGGAACCCACGGAATTGGCGCGGAAAACCAGCGTAGGGAGCCACAAAAATTTAATAATACATAACAAAGATATGGACCATCATTTCAGAAGACAGTTTTTTTTTTAGAGAATTATATATTGTTTGCTTCGGTTGAATGAATAAATAAGTTGCTGCTATTTTCATTGTCTGTCTTATGCCTAAACCGCTGATTAAATTTGAATTACATTTGGCTGGAATAGATGGAAATCATTATTGTATTATTACTGACTTACTGCTGACATTTTAAATAAATAAAAGCTTTATATCGGCAACTTAAAATCAATGACAATATTCAGCGTCTGGAATATCTTTTTAAGCTTGGATTTGCTTGTATTGTCTACTCTTTCGTAGCCAAATATATTCACTGTTATCTATTAACTATCTTTAAGTAATATAATTTCCAGTGGTTTAAATTTTAAATGTGAGACATTAGACTATCTAATAATGCAGTTACTCAATTACACTTTTACTACACATATTATCAGGTTTGTTACCACGGTTAGTATTGCTTTTACTTCGATATTTCGCCACATCATATGTATAGTAAAAGTGTAGTGAATAACCACGAAAGGTTCAAAGCCTATAGTTACTCAATTTTTGTATTATGATCTCGTAAAATGCTTAAGCTGACTTGAAATAAATTATTAAAATAATACAGTCAAAATTATTAAACATCAGTTTCATCTGTGCCAAATGCGTACCTGTATTTAAGGTAGGCTGATGTTCACGAGGTAGGCTTTTGTAATCCGCGGGTGTTCGCCGCACACTAAAGCAATTTATATCCCAACTCGGTCGTGAAACTAGACTAGAAGCATTAAGTAGCAAGGACTAGAAACCATAGTTATGTGTGAAAAAGTAGGCGTAGGTACTGGCTGTTTTCGTTCAACTTGTTTCGCGGTTTCTTTTTGGGTCATAATAAAAATTTATTTATTGAGTAGAACATGAAATATCTCTTTCAATCGTCAAAAAGAAGGGAAAGTAGGAAGAAAACACACAGTGAAATGTTGGCTGCCCCAAGGCCGGAACACACCCACTCTCTACCGACATCGGTTGGACCGTGTCCGAAAATACCAGACAACCGGGCAGCGCCCGACATTTCCAGACTGAGTCGGACCGCACTCGACATATTATAATTAAAACGAGAGTACGACAGGCCACCAAAGCAGCACCCGTCTATAAGTATAACGCGAGATAATTTAGTAAATAAGTACAGAATATTTAAAAAAAACGTTAAAATTTTTGAGCCGGAATAAATAATACGATCTCGGAGGAGGTTTAAGGGTTTACAAAGATCCGTGAAAACTGCAGGGAACGGCTAGTTGGAAATATCAAGTTAATATTGAATTTCGTTTGTGATTTATAGAAGAACAGATGTAGTGGAAAGTCGAATGTACTATCATACACATAGACTAGGTATACTATCATACACAAATAACACTACAACTACAAACAGTAAATTCATAAATATAATTAAGCTTCGTTTCCCAAGTTTTAATTGTTGCTGAACTCTCGACAGAATAAATTGAACTAACTTAACTAGCTTGACTTACCTAAAATGCAGAGTGTCAACTCGCTTTGGCGTTGTTATTCTGGGATTAAAGAGGTTATGAAATAAAGTTGTTAGAAATGGTTCTCGTCATAATGCGATTACAAGTAGGTACTTCAACCTTTGACCATGTATTGACTCAGCGAGCGAGAAGAAATTGCGCTTACAATTTGTCTAAGATAAAATGAAGATAGACGTTCCGAAACTAATTGTAAAACTAAGATGGTCGATGGTACGGAAAGTTTCTCGAGTGGCGCCCACGTCCCGGAAATCGTAGCGTGGGACGCCCATTGAGCGCCAATTTAATTAAATAATTATTTATTTCGATCCGTAATCCATATATACGTTAGTAACAATAGTACTCTTACAAGACAATTTTGTTAAATTAAGTAATTCGATTGATTAATATTCCACTCCAAATAATGTCACAATATGTCAAAATTTACTAGCTAGAAAAGTTCCATTACATAGAATTAATTGTCATTCAATGCACCTCGCCCTCGGCCTACCGCATCCAGCATCAATCTGGCTCTGCAGTATTCCGCAAATGTCACTCCACCTGGGCCAAGGTGGTCCTACACTGTAGCGACATCTATCGCTCCAACAGGGAACTTCAACAATACTCACTTTACGAGTACACGAACACATGGTTGGCAAGCATCCGCATATAGATGGCGCTAACCGTCCTGCATCGCGCTAGAGAAATGTGCCAACTTCCACGGCATATATACAACTTCCGACGATCAACTGTCGGACCCTTGGTCCCCTGGTCACAACACCCGGCCAGGTGGGTAATTACCTTTTTCTACCTTCTCACCATCTTCGCTTGCCAACATTGGCGGCTACCATTATCCTGCACCGCCAAAACACTACGCTGGCCTTGTGAATGTGTAATTTCGATACCTGAGCCTTCAAGCTGTACTCAGTACGAAAGAAGCTCTTTCAACTTATGAAAAATCATTTTCTATATTAAAAATCTTCTTATTTATCTTAACCATCTATCGTGACCAAAGCTAGATCAGTACTGAGAAATCTCCAACAATTGCATTCATGGGTACACAAGAAGTGATAAAAATTGTTCATTCCCAACCCAAAATATAGCCAATGTTATTCTTAAACCTTTTTAGATCTTAAAACATTTCATCAGAAACACCAAAAGTCTCCGCAGGCATTTACATTATTATAAATCGAAGTATTTGCAAAGGTCTGAACAAAGTTTCTCCAAAAAAAACCTTCTTGTGAAGGTATTGTAAGTAAAATAGATAGAACAAGTTACAAGTATTGAATTCTAAACTTAATATTCGAAAATGTCTATTTCAGTTTCAACTAATGCTCAGTCAGTTAAGACTTAATAATGATGAATTTGAGTTTAGCAAATTAACGAAGAATTTTAGCTCAACTCTAATAAATTTTATTTCTTGAGTTCATTTGGAATTCTATTCTTGTGATTATTTAAAAGTTACAAACGATATCGAAAAGCATTATCCACTGAAATAAAAATAAATTTAGTTATTGGAATAAATATAGATTCTCCATTAAATTTCGATGGGCAATAACATTAAATCTTATTCTGAGTTATGTTGTAATTATTAGTTGAGTACTAACATATGCTATCACGGTGAGGCATAACGTCGTGGTGAAACCTGCACATTCAGGCGACTGAATGTTCCCCTGTTCCCCTGATAGCAGGGTCATGGAGGTTAGATGGCAGTTGCTTCACAATAATTACTCCGACCTGCTATATGCTGGATCATAGTCAAGGCGGATCCCGGGCCCTCGCACGCGACTGCTCGACCGACATATAATACCAAGATGAAACAGATGACGTACTCCCGCTGCTAACACTATTACAAATAGTTAATGGAAATTAATTATTACGTTTTCCTCCCACCCACGTTATCCCTGTGGTTGGTGCGAGACTGTAGTTGAATAGAACAGAATACACGTGGCACAGAGGCACGTGTATGAAGGCTTTTAGATTGTGGAATGAATTTTAATTCGTTAAAGAGAACGACAAGAATTCTTTCTGAACGTTGTGAAAATTTTAAGCAAATATCTAGGCTGTATAATCAGTTGTCAGGCTCGTTGGTCATCTTACATACAGACATATACACCCTCCTGCGTTCTATAGGAGAGGGCCAAACAGTCGAGTGTCAAAAACTATGATCCTGACACACTTTTTGACTCCCACATTCACACATATTCTCATACTATAGCTGAAGGGACTCCAGACTTGATCTTTTTAGAGGTAATTTATTTAGAGCATCTTCTGACTATTCCAAGTTACTGGTATAAAAATAAATCATAACCTACCCATACATCCAGTACAGTACGAATTGTGATACATCCAACAGGATAGTATCGTTCATTCTCTGACACGAAAAAGTCATATAAAGTTGCGTGTACACTGGAAATATAGCTGTACTTTACGCAACATCGTTTAGGGTGTAATAAATGTCAACCCAGTGCCGTTGTATTAAATTCCTAGATATGTGACCAAGGTTGCCGCCTCGATTCGGGCTATGAAGTCGAAACTGTGGATAGTAGAAAGGAGTAGAAGATATTTTCGCATCTGCGGTTCTGCTATTTGGTTAGGCACTTTATAACTCTCGCTAGCCTAGTGGTAACGATATCCGACTTGCAAGCGAGAGGTTACGCGTTCGAATCCCATGCCGGCACGTACCAATGACTCTTTTCTGAGTTATGTACATTAGGTGAATGCTAACCAATGCTCTTACGGTGCGCACATTCAAGCGACATGATCCAATCTGGTCAGATTCCCTTGTTAACAGGGTCACGGAAGTCAGATGGCAGTCGCTCCACTGTAATTACCTGATCTGCCAAATCCTGGGTCATGATCAAGGCGGACCCCGGATCATCGTGCGGTAGAGCACAACCGACACATATTCATATTATTTATTTGGTAATATAAATTACATGTCAATTTAATTTAAGCTATTAACACTATTAAGCATTAACGCTAAGATGATAATGAATTCAAAATATCTCTACTCGTTTGTCACCATGATAAAACACCAATCGATCATTTGGCTACGAATAATTTAATATGTCTGTTAATCGCTTTATTCATTGATGAATCATCATTGTTATTGGAACCATTTCACTGCATTACCACTCAATATTGGAAATGTAAATAAAAACTACATTTCAATAGTTTTTTATAATTATGTTGTGTAATTAATTATCTTCTAATAAACCAGGCGTACAGATTGATATAGCTGGGTGGCGTCTATAAAAAAAACTGAATCCACTTTTCCCCGGGAATATTGTTTGTGAAGGGGTTGGGTCTCCCGCTTTTTTATAAATCCTGCAACGCTGTGTAACACATCCTCTTTCCTTTCGGAAATCCCTTTTTGTAACAGGCAGTTAACCAATTTATTATTTCAGCCTCTTCTTCATTATTAAGTACCTTGGACCAGGCAGTGGATTATGATTTCAACCGAAATTGCAGGGTAGCTCGAGGCACTAGGAACCTCTTATGCTGCCTTGGGCTTGTCATTTTTAGTTGCGCTTTTTATTTTATGGATTCTTCTCAATATCGTTTAATTTTTTAAATTTCTACTTTATTTCGTGGCTTTATCATGCAGTAAGCAGCTAAAATAAACAAAAAGTGTTATTGACATCAACTATCCTAATATTGGCATCGACTATTTTAATATTGCCACCACTGCCAATAATATATTTGTCGTCGCGCGAAGGAAAGGGGTGTATCAGGATCATTGTCATCAGGGTGGTGACATCAGTATTAGTTAGTATTCGTCCAGATAAATAAAAGAAAAGGTTCACATTTACTCCACTGTATTTATTCCAAAATTGTTACTAATTCTAAAATTGTTATTAATTCTAGGATTAAATATAGAAAATAGAATATGATTTTATTTTATGCCTGTGCATGTACTTCAAACCACTACAAGATAAACGATAATGCCTGTTTGGACCAAACTTAGGCGACTCTTTAATGTTTTAAAATATTTCTAACAAGAAAAAGCATTGCACCAACCCAACCTTAGGTTTTTTGACTTTCGTAGTATATTGAGGTAAAAATAATCCTAACCGTGGTGGCAAACTCGATGTATGTGATCATTTACGTCTCTGTCACTATTAACTTTATGACACCGATTTAAATGCTTAGGAATATTTTATGGCGTCAAAAGCGTTACCTAAGTATGATGCAACCGGGAAAAAAAAGAAACAAAAAAACTAGATTAATACAGAACATCGCGGACCGTCGGTGGCCGAGTGATTACGTTATTCGACTGGTAAGCGAGAGGTATCGCGTTCAAATCTCACTGCGGCCATGTATCAAGGACTCGTTTCTGAGTTATGTACATTAGTTGAATACTAACCGTTGATGCTCTTACAGTGAGGGAATCTGTAAGAGCATCAACGGTTCAATCATCAATCTGATCAACATCGTGATGGAACCTGCAAATTCAGGCGACTGAATGTGTAACCATGATCCAATTTGGTCAGGTTACCATGGTAGCAGGGTCACGGATGTAAGATGCCAGTCGCTCCACTGTAATTACCTGATCGGCCAAATCCTGGGCCATGGGCCAGGCGGACCCCGGACGTTCGTGCACGAGAACAAAACCGGGATATTAACGCCAAGATAATAATTTTTATTATTACCTAATACAGAACGAGTGTAGATGTTTTTGTACATTCTTCAGTGAAACTGGAGCAGTAAATGTTTTCTTTATTTTACTGAAATAGATAATGGATAAGATAGATAGATACACACTTTATTGCTCACAAAACATAACAGTATCAATTAATTACAGTAACAAGGAACACATATGAGCAATGGCGGATAAGATGTATAAAAACGTTTACGAGGGGTAACTATAACTCTTGAAACGTGTATATACCGCCATCTGTTAGCTAGTAGTGGAACTAAGTGGCAGTTAAGAATCTGCGAAGTCACAAGTTGATTGTTAACGAAATTACTCATCTTTAATAACTTTTTACGTTAATATCTCTATCAAAAGAAGACTACAATATATAAATATTTATTTGTACTAGTTTTTCCATGTTTGATTCATTTTTGCACATCACATATAATTTCACTTGAAATCAGAGCGGTATTACAATGTAGGTAGTTGAGATAATTTACTTTCTTATTTCAAAGGTGATTTTAAAATTACTTTATTTTTAAACTTAAATAACACTTTCTATAAACGAACTTCAAACGTAAACAAACGAAATGTGGAGACAGTTTCAAGACGCGTCACTCCTCGGCGGCGGTCGCGCCAAGAATGGCCGCCACTCGGCCCGAGTCGTGCCGTCGAGACTCTGTCAGCACGCCCCACCAGAGGGCGCACTCCCACTTCCGTTTTCTTCGTCATGAGTCCGCACTATTGACCACATTAGTCCATACTATTGACCGTGATCCGTCATATTTTTTAATGTTGGCACAGTGCCAATAATAACATTCGTTGTAAATTGTTGTTCCAAATGTTGGCACCTCAATTAAACAAACTATGTTAATATAAATTGAGTAAATATGAGCTAAATTGACTGCTTAAAGAGGTTCAGATGCCTACAAAACAACTTGTAAACATGTTGTTGTTAAAATGAATATTTTATAATAGCATTTGCAAAGGTCTTACGTTATAAAAACCAAAAATTATCACCGAAATACGAGCACACAACTGAATTTGTTGACAGTAAGTCGCCATATTATTTACTGGTGTGGTGTTGCCAATTTTAAAAGAGAAATATACCTATAGTTTTGATATTTTACTGAAGTAACTCTGACTAATTAGTGGTATCCTTGTTTTTTTAATCTAAATGCAAAGTGCCAATAACTGGAGGGGTGCCAACGAAAGGGTAGGCTACCCTTGTTTAAAGAAAAGAGAAACATGTGTCATACAAAACAGGCAAGTGGGTCGCCTGTATTATCTATCTATACTTATAAAAATTAAATGTTGTGCCTTAGTCTTACTTTGTCTGTAAATTTTCCCAACCGGTTATAACTGTTTATACTATTGTTATTGTTATATGTCTTTATATGTCGGTTATAATGTCTATTGAGTTTTATTTTTTTAAGTCCGGAAGAGGTTAAGGTATTAAGAAAATAGGGAACAACGAAAAGAAACAGCAATAATTTGACAACCATTTTGCATGGATTCAGCCTCTTCGCTTTTCTTTCGCTACATGGCGTTAGCGGCGAATCTTTTGATAGTACGCGTTAGTATTAACTCATAGCGAAACATTTTTTTAGTACTCCTGTTTTTTTACTGATTTTTACTGCAATTTAATGCGGTTTTCAACGAGTTTTCAACAATAGACAGAGATTCGAGAGGAACCTTAACCTTCCTCTTGAAAAAAAGAATGGGTAGGGGTAAAGTAGGTATATGGTAGATGCAGATTAGAGATAGGGTAGGTGTAGGGTTAGTGAAGGGTTGGTGCGCCCAAATTCCAAATTTGGTGTGTGTACCTTTATTCATAGAGAGCAACAGCATCATTATCGTGCGAGAGGAATATCCCGATTTCTGCCAGAATCTGCTTTCCCATTCTTTCTTCTCCACTTCGTCCGGTCTTGGGCATCCTCGCTCAGAGCCACTGGCACCCGATACTTATTAGTGTCAGGAGCATTGGCTCAATGCTCATTGGGCATTGAGCCAATTGAGCCAACATCAGTCTGTCGAAAACAGATTCTTGGTACCGGTTCAAGGTTGCGACTCTGGCAATATAAATAAGTTTTATTTGGGAATTCAAATCCTTGTTGAATTAGTAATCTATCCCCGTCTAACACCTGTCAGAGCTTTCTCTCCTCTGTTGAAATAGACTATAATTAACTATACATTATTAGAATAAATTGCAATATCTCATTATATCAGCCAGAAGACGCCCACTGCTGGGCATAGGCCTCCCCCAGAGATCTCCACAAAGACCGGTCCTGTGCTTTCCGCATCCAGCTGGTACCTGCGATCCTTACCAGGTCGTCGGTCCACCTTGTAGGAGGCCTACCCACGCTGCGTCTACCGGTACATGGTCGCCACTCGAGAACTTTACTGCCCCATCGGCCATCTGTTCTTCGAGCTATGTGCCCTGCCCACTGCCACTTCAGTCTGGCAATCCTTAGAGCTATGTCGGTGACCTTGGTTCGCTTGCGGATCTCCTCATTTCTTACTCGATCGCGCAAAGAAACTCCGAGCATAGCTCTTTCCATTGCCCTTTGGGTAACAGTGAGCTTTCTTATAAGGCCCATAGTGAGTGGCCACGTTTCAGATCCGTAAGTCATCACTGGCAACACACATTGGTCAAAGACCTTCGTCTTGAGACACTGCGGTAATTGGGACGAAAATATGTGGCGTAGCTTCCCGAACGCTGCCCAACCGAGTTGGATTCGTCGATTGACCTCTTTCTCGAAATTGGACCTACCTAGCCGGACTATTTGTCCTAGGTATGTATAGTCGTCAACAACTTCAAGTGGAGTGCCTCCAACTGTCACTGGAGTAGGCACAACATGGACATTCGACATAATTTTCGTCTTGTCCATGTTCATTATAAGACCTACTTGTTGAGAGGCACTACAGAGGTCATCGAGCATTTTGCCCAAGTCTTCCAGGGTTTCAGCCATGACTACGATATCGTCAGCAAATCTGAGGAGCGTGAGGTACTCGCCGTTAATATTGATGCCAAGTCCGTCCCAGTCCAGAAGCCTACAGATATCCTCCAGTGCAGCGGTAAACAACTTCGGAGATATGACATCACCTTGTCTAACACCTCGCTGCAACTGAATAGGTTCTGTGGTCTTGTCCTGGAGACGAACTGACATAGTGGCGTTTTTGTACAAAGACTTCAATGCTTCGATATATCGATAGTCAATTTGGCACCGCTGTAGAGACTGGAGCTCCGCCCAAGTTTCGATCGAATCGAAGGCTTTCTCATAGTCCACAAACGCCAAGCATAATGGCCGGTTATACTCTTCGGTCTTCTGTACAACCTGCCGCAGCGTATGTATGTGGTCTATGGTACTAAAACCTTTTCGGAATCCGGCTTGTTCGGGAGGCTGGAAGTCATCAAACCTGCGTGCAAGACGATTCGTAATGACTCTCGAAAACAGCTTATAGACATGGGTCAGTAGCGATATTGGTCTGAAGTTCTTCAAGAGAGCCTTATCACCTTTCTTGAAGAACAATATCACTATGCTTCTGTGCCATGCTTCTGGCGTTTTGCCCTCGAGGATGACGGAATTGAACAGCTTCTGAAGGGTCTTAAGCACAGGTTTGCCACCAGCTTTCAGAAGCTCAGCCGTAATTCCATCATCACCCGGCGCCTTGTTGTTCTTAAGCTGTTTGAGAGCGATACTAATCTCGTACAGGCTGATGTCCGGGATATCTTCGGTGTAGTGTCGGGTCAACTTGGCTCTGGGGTCTTTTGCCATACTGGTAACAGGTGCCCGTGTTGTCGTGTATAACTGTCCATAGAACCTCTCGACTTCCCTCAAAACCTCGGACTTGGTCGAAACAACTCTGCCGTCATCCGTTTTCAGTCTCGTCAACTGGCTCTGTCCAATCGACAGATCTCTCGCAAAGACTTTAGAGCCTTTGTTCCGCTTTTGGTAGTATTGAAGCGGCGTATGTCGCGAGTCAGAGACTTGGAGATCTGTCGATTAAGTCGCCTAAATTGAGAAACATCATCAGGGGATTGCAGAGTCATTACGCGTCTTTCTTCGATGAGTTTGAGGGTATCGTCAGAGATTTTATTTGTTCTGTTTGTACGGCAGGCCTTATAAAACTTTGACCCAACCGTATAGACAGTTTCCACGAACCTGTTATTATAGTCGTCCACGTCGACGCACTCTCCTAGGCACTCGAAGCGATTTTGTAATTCGAGTTGAAAGCTCTCGGGGTTTTGGATTTGGATGGGTATAGGCCGGAGCGTGGACCTCATCAATCTCGATCTTTCCAGCTGGGGATTAATATTGAATGTGCCTCTTACCAAGCGGTGATCACTGCCAATTTTAACGCTATTGATCACCGAGACATCATTGAATATATGCCGTTTCGTAGATAGGATGAAGTCAATCTAATTTTTTGTGACACCATCGGGACTAACCCACGTCCATCTGCGATGATCCGGCTTCCTGAAAAATGAGTTCATCATAAAGAGTTCCTCCTTCTCCATAAAGCCGGCCAGCATCTGGCCACGGGCGTTCCGACTTCCAACTCCAAATTGCCCCACTCTCAACTCGTCTCCGCCTCGTTTGCCCAGTTTCGCGTTGAAATCCCCCATGACAACGGTATAGTGTGTCTTGGAGGTATGCATGGCTGTAGAAATATCCTCATACATAGCCTCCACTTCATCGTCGGAGTGAGTCGAAGTCGGTGCGTAGACCTAGTCCGGAATAACGGGGCCGCCGGGTACTGGGGGCCGTGGCCTGTGTGTGCTTGATTAATTGCAATATGTACCCAACAATATACCTCTGGATTTTGACTCGAATTTATTTCGTTTTGCGATGAAATTACTTACATTGAAGATACCTGTGGACTCCATCGTGGCTCGTACACACATCAATAACATTGACAATAATTTTATTATTCTCCATGAAATGATTATTAACGTATTTAAAAAGAAATCTTGGCGTTAATGACCCGGCTGGGCCCTGGGTCCGCTTTGACCATGATCCAGGATTTCGCAGATCAGATAATTACAGTGGAGCGTCTGCTATCTGCCCTCCGTGACCCGGATACCAGGGGAACCTGACCAGATTGGATCATGGTTATACCGTCTGTTGCTTGAATTTGCAGCGTTAATCACGATGTTTTTCCTCACCGTAAGAGCATCAATTAGCATTCAACTAATGTATAACATCAATATCAAAATTTGAATATCAAAAATTCATCTATTAGTCGAAAAACATAGGCATTATGTGCATTAGTTCAACACTAACCGATGCTCTTTCGATAAGAGAAAACATCGTAAATAAACGCGCGTGAGAGCGCAACCGGGACATTTATTTATTAGTTAATTTCACAATTTTCCAGCAGTTAAATACATTTAAAATATAAGTACTTAATGGTTTAAATGCCAAAGGCATAACCGCATTTTAAATGTAGCCTCTAAGCAGCTTTGCAGATATATACTCATTGACAAACAAAAAGAACAATGAAAAAGATAATAAAATAAGGTAATACATATACGCATAGATGATTATTTATATCTATTTGATATAAAAAAAAAACGTGGACAAATTCACACAGCGCCATCTAGCCCCAAAGTAAGCAAAGCTTGTGTTATGGGTGCTAGATAACTGATAAACTACTTATATACTTTAATTAAATACATACTTATTATACATAGAACACCCAGACCCGAAACAGAAATTAAAATTCATCATTTCAATTTCTGCATATACAAGCAACTCTATACCACTACCAATCGAAGTTGACTATACCAAAGCCTCAGGCATAAGCTTCTATGCAAATATTATAAGAATTTACGTAATTCAATTTACGTATTCGTAAAGTTATTTTCACATAAGTTCGCATCTGTACACCTGTCACTTTGCCATTTGTCACAAACGTGTCACTTGACAAATATTCAGCGAACTCATGTTAACAAACTTTATTTTCTCTCGTGAGCCACATTATAACTAAACTGTGTTTATATTGTGTGTTACCGATGCTTTAGGCAGGTAAATTATTCCCTAGTGACAGGTAACTTTATTCCTAGAATAATGTTCAGCTTACTTTGAAAGATATCGATTTTTTCTAAGTTTCTTGGTGCCGCTGTCATTTTTACGAGGTACGCAATAATTTTTCTGTCGAAAGAAAATGTAAGTCGTGTACATTATTTACATTTTCTTCAAGATTAAAACAAGCCGCTGTGCACGAGGTTGACCAATGTCTTCTACTAGAGATCCTGAGACTGGTTTTTTACGGTCCACCATCAGGTGAACCCATGAAATCATGAGTTCATTTGCTAACCATAAAGTTCCATTGCAATAAACTAAAACTATTAAAAACTTATGATACGTAATCGCAAAAGCAACAATTTCAATCATTGAAATTAGATAATTGTTGGCAACAAGGTTATGTAATTAACCTACCGGACATGGTTAATGGCCTCAGGATTTTTTTTAAATAAGAGACATTAAATATGATATAAAAACTTGACTTAATTGTTTACATTATTTAAAATCCCAAAATACTCCCGTTGAGTAAAATAAATCTATTCCAATTTTAACTTTACCGATAAATTGGATAATCGAGATTATTGCTGATTTTGATGATATCTAAAAGCGGCGGTAACCACTTTCCATCAGGTGCCCCTGTTGCCTGTTTGTTTGCCGTATAACATATAACCTAACCGACCCTAAAGATCCCGTCCCACATCTCAAGCCGCTATGGTGGTTTCTTCACTGTACACTGCGCGTTAATGGAACTCCATACCTCCTTACATCTGCTAGTCCTTCACTGACTACATTTAAAAGGAATTTAAAAGAGCATTATCGCCTTCACTAATATACAGTTATAGTACGTATACAGGGTGTTACTTAATACATGTATAAAGCCGAAAGGGTGTTAAAGTATAGCTTGCAAAGAGTACACTGGCGACTTCATATTATCTAGACATTGAATTTTAATTTTTATAAAAAAATATTCGTTTTTAAAGAAAAATAATCATATCGACTACGTTGAAGCGAAGCTCTATTTCAAGTTGATGATCCTAGAAGGAGAAGTTCAATAACCGCGTGCGACCCCTATGAAAGTAGAGCAACCTCCTTAAGCCTAGTACCAGGAGCCTAATGCTACGTACACACGCACCGGTTTCGGCCAACGATTGTCCGTTGGCGTGTGCCGGCCGGCGATCCGCAGCGCAGCGTGGCGGTAACATCAAACGGATAGAAGCAATCGACTAAACGCAGCTTGGGCGGATACCGAAGGCCAACGAACAAACGTGCGATTACGAGCCCGAATAGGTTCCCAAAACTCCCAAAGATCGTTTGCTTGACCACTAAATGCAATTACCTATTGGACCTTAGAAGTCCAAAGAAGTCTTCGTTGGCGTAAATTGAGTGTGTACTGTAGCAATGTTTGCTATATTGAGTTTAAATAAAAATGCAAAGTATTAATTGATACTGTATTGATCAGTTTGGTTTAAAGAATCATATAAAATACATATAATACCTTAGATCTAATTCAAATGGAATACATTTGAATTACCACCTAGCCAGTGCTATGTGTGCCCATAGACGCAAGCTAATAGCTTGCGTCCTACTTGCTCCGACCTATCTAAACCTATACGCCTATATCCTATTTGCTCTAACCTACTTAACCGACTAGAGCCCCGGTTACCCTACAGGAGCAGCAGGCCAACCCGAATGCCTACCTAACTTAGAGCCCGTTCGAACATACGGCCTCCGACACCTACCTCTCCTAGAACCCGTCCTTACCTAAGGCCTGCATGAGCACACACGCTACATCTACCCTACAGTGGTGGAGGCGCCGGGTACGAAGAAGTCGTACCTACAAAATATTTTGTTCAGAGAGAACTAGAAAAAAGTTCGAAACAAGAAATTTATGACAAAGTTGTCAGAACTAGTCAATTCTTTTCCGATTGTCAGAAAAGATATCGAAGATAAAAAGGGTCAAGAAAAGGCTAAAGAAAGTAAAGGAAAGGCTAACGGAAGAAGCCTATAAGAAAAGACGCACCAACGCTGGAAGTTAAAACAGTATCGTTGTGTAATTATTTACTAGAATTAAATAGAATGAATGGGGAAGAACTATTTTCCGGTATAAACGATGTCAATAATTTTATTTCACGCATCAAGCGTCATTTTATTAGTAAACGCCTCACTGAAGAGGAAAAGATTGCAACGCTGCCGGCCTACCTATGCGGCCCGGCAGCGGCGTTTGTGAATGAATACGAAGGAATAAATGAAACTTTCTCGTTTGATGATATAATATCTGCCCTGTCAGAAGAATTTTTACCCACCGTTAATTATGTGGAACAATTCTACTCTCGCCAACATTTGCCGGGCGAGGATATCTTAACTTTCTATTATAAGCTCTCAGAGATGGCTACAAGAGCGAAGATTGTTGACGAGAAAATATTTATAAGCAGCTTTCTTAAAAAAGCCAGAGGATTTTATGCACATAAAGTAAACTCCTCGCTAATAACATCAAAAGAGCAGTTAAAAGCGCTCATAAAGCAATTAATTATGGTTTACGGGAAACCCGTAGACACGAATCCCAAAGTAAAATCTTCGAGCCTTCTCTACGCCATGGATGCCCATCAAAGCGTTCCAGTTCATTCCAATGATCCAGTTCAGGGGTCACCAATCTTTCAAACCCCGCCTAATGTACTTAGCGACACACCTCAAAGGCCGAAGGAACCAAGATATCCGCTAAGATCATATACACGCCAACAGCAGCTGCCTCAGCAGCCACAACAGCAGAGATACTTTGAGCGGCAACAACCGCATACACGCCAGCGGGCGCAACCTCAGCAGCCGCAGCAGCAGGAAGACTTTGTGCAGCATCATATCAGAGGTGCATTTGCCACGCAGAACGCACCTATGATGCCACAGCCTTCTTCGGCTAATTTTGATACGGTCAGACCATATATCTTATGTAGATTTGGAAGTAGCCAGGATATTCCTGCGTTAGTCGACACAGGAGCATCTATCTCTTGTGTATCGAAAAGTGTTGTGGATAGAATAGGCTTAAATATGATGAGCTGTGATGATATTTATGTCAAAGCCGTGAATGGCGCAAAAATTAACATTTTGGGAAAATGTAGCGAAATAATTAAGATAGATAGTAGGGAATATGTATTACCCCTAGTCGTAGTGGAACACCTAGGGTGTGAGGTCATAATTGGCCAAGATTTTTTATATCGCCACATGGCAAGTATAGATTTTTCTCAAAAGTGCGTGACATTGGGAAAGAACCATCACGTTAACTTTTTATTGAGGAGAAATATATCTAATGATAATGGGAATTTATACCAGGGTTCTCTAGATTCATTAGGGCACCAGGAGCAATTTGATTATATTTATTATGCGTCCTTAAACGAAAGGGCTGTGTCTCCAAAATTAATAAATACCGTTACCTCTCCACAGCTTCCAAAGGACAAGCAGTTGTCCTGGTTAAATGATGGTTTGCCTGGTCAGGATCGAGAGGAGTCAAGGAACCCGTCGAATGAACTCTTGGATAGATTAGCATTTGATAGTTCTAATTTTAGTCGGTCAAAAGTGGTGACTACGGACGTGGGAACGTGTGATAAGATTCCTATTCGTAGTTTTCCAAGTCGTGTTTCGCAGGTGCAGAGCGAGAGTCCGAACACCCAAGCAGCGGAGATATTGGAGTTAGACATAGTTAGATTATCTAATGTAGAACGGGATTTTGATTTGGCTCGATATGCAGATCGTGAAAAGGTCATTACACATTTTCTTAGTAAAAATCGTTTAGCTGAAGATAATCCGGCTCCGACGATGAATACTATACCTCCAGATGGGTTAGATTTGTTCACGAGGGCCGAGAGTCAAACTCATAGTAAAGTTTTTGCTAGGCGTGCAGATGAAGTTTGTACTAGGTGTGCAGGTTGGGTTCGCGGTATTAAACATGAGAAGCTCTTGTGTAAACGGGCTCGTCGTAGAGTCATGCTACGTGATGAGTGCATTGCATTCCTTTTGATAATGTTCGCTTATAATAGTAGTGTGAAGGTTTCCCCGTATATGATGGTTTTCGGCAGAGAGTCACTATCACCATATGACGCAGAGCTGCGGAGCAATTTAGGCAATGTCGGTGAAACGTTATCTCAGAAGGTTATAAAATTGCGTGCTTTAACTAATACCGTGATTGCAAATATTTCCAGAGCACAATTGAAACAGAAGCAGCTGTATGATCGGAAGGCGAGTTCGGTGCGTTTCGAGGTTGATGACCTCGTGTTACTATATACACCCAGACATCTTTCCGGTAAAACGTTTAAGTTGTGTAGGTTATATAAGGGACCATATGTGGTGGTTAGGTGTATAAACAACAGAAATTATATAGTCAGAAAGTTGGGTAGAAGGCCAGCCAGACCGCAGGTGGTGCATGTCAACAGAATGAAGAAGTTCCATGTTCGCCCGAGGGTGGTATAGGCAGCGTCCGAAGATAAGCAGTGGACATTGCTTTTCTATTATTTCCTACCGGTCAGTAAGTTCTATGGTGGAAACTAGTCATAGGTATTGTATTGTTCATTGGTATAATCCGAAGAGCTTGCAGTGTTTACAAGGAGAGTTTTCGTTCTTCTCTTCTTCCATGAGGAAAAATTTCATAACCCTCCTGATTTTCGTGGTAGGTTAATAAATATTTTTTCTTGACAGCGAGAGAATACAACTGGAGTAACTCTGTATACTGATGGTCTAATGATGATTCTCAAATTCTATACAGGTTCAGAGATTTTTATGCTTATCCATTAGGGTAAATTTTATCATTTTTGGTCAAGCACTTTAAAGAATCATATAAAATACATATAATACCTTAGATCTAATTCAAATGGAATACATTTGAATTACCACCTAGCCAGTGCTATGTGTGCCCATAGACGCAAGCTAATAGCTTGCGTCCTACTTGCTCCGACCTATCTAAACCTATACGCCTATATCCTATTTGCTCTAACCTACTTAACCGACTAGAGCCCCGGTTACCCTACAGGAGCAGCAGGCCAACCCGAATGCCTACCTAACTTAGAGCCCGTTCGAACATACGGCCTCCGACACCTACCTCTCCTAGAACCCGTCCTTACCTAAGGCCTGCATGAGCACACACGCTACAGTACACACCATAAAGAGGAGTTTAATAACCTCGTGCCATTCATAACAAAACAAACAAACCTCCTACAGCTTGCTACCAGGCGCCGAACTAAATGTTACCTACTTATCTACATGAATAAACTTTACCAAATTAACTAGGAACTTACCTACACTAATTATTTTCAATAGGTAGGTATGCTTAAATAGTCGGAGCGTCGTCGGTGGCCTAAGGTTACGGTATCCGAGTCGTACGCGAGAGGTACCGGGTTCGACACCCGCTGCCGCCACGTACCAGTGACCTTTTCTGACGGAAAACATCGTGATGAAACCTGCACATTTAGGCGACTGAATGTCTAACCATGATTCAATCTGGTCAGGTAATCAGGTTCCCCTGGTAGCAGGGTCAGGCAGGATTCAGGACTGTCAGTGGCGGGAGGCGAGGCGGGAGGCTTGGCAGCAGGCAGCGCTTTAGGGATCCGCGTGTTAGGGGTCGTACTTATTTCGCCTCTTATGTTCTCCTGGTAGATGCACCGTAATGTTGATTGTGTTTATTTAATAAAGTGAGGCTCAAACAAGTCCAACAGTGGACTAATAATAATCCTTATGATGTCGGTGATGGAATACATTTGCTTACCACTATTTTATCGAGTAATTTGTACAGACAGTAATTACTAAAATTGTGTTTGGGTCCGTGTTTCACCTAGGTGACCTCCAGGGGTCCCGTATCAATAGCTCTCTGGGGCCCCCCTTAGTTAGTACCCCCAACTGCAAGGGATGCTAATGAGTAACTTAAATCCAAGCCATTCGCGTGTTAAGGCGGTACGATTTTTATACAATTATGTAACGTTTTTGTGCAATTGGCTATTAGAAAATATGTCCAATTGTGCGCGAAATAGATTTCTACATGTTAATAATGTAAAACAAAGCAATGAAAAAGAAAAATAATGAAATCACAAAACAACGCCATCAAGCGGCGATTTGTGCTTTTTTCGATTTAACTGCTTTTGAAAAGAAACCCATTTTGCGCACCATTGAATACATTTACTAAGAGTAGAAATCATAATACAATCACTAAACACTCAAACAAATGAAATAATATCGGGAGAAATTTAGTATGGGCATTGAATCACCTTAATAGTAAGAATAACATATGAAAGAAAGTTCCACACCGCGTCTGTCTGCCTGTTCGCGATAAACTCAAAAACTACTGAACGGATTTTCATGCGGTTTTCACCAATTGACAAAGTGGAATTACTTTGTCTATTGAGGAAGATTTAGGTGTATAATTTGTTAATGTTTTATGTTGGTAGTTTGTATGACAAGAATCTCCTTAACGGCCGGGGTGGACATCGGAATTTTTGTAAATTGGCCCTTGACTTTGGTATATTAAAACCTTGCGTGATAAATATAAAAATGACATAATTTGTTGGTTAAGCGAGCGTAGCGAGCTCGATAGTTTCACAAACTACCCCTTCAGAATACTTGCGCGAATAACATAAAATCAGTAAATGGACTATACGATGTAGACATTTTTGACATCTGGTTTATAATAAAATTAACTTCGCAAACAATTAATTAATGAGCGTGCGAGCTCTATTTCTGACATTTTGGCTATAAAGTATTCACGATTAATTTAAAAACAGTCAAATTCGAAAATCGTGTGGGCCAAAACGATTTAATTATGAGCCAGGTCCATCTGACCCGTTGAGCAATGAACAGTGTAAGGAGTTTCTTAAATCTTATGATCTCACCGATAGTGCTGAATATGTTGTACATGAGATCAAGATTTTTCTCATTTCTGCTATAGGTGCATTTTTACACAATTTCAATGAAGTAATGAGTGAGTGCGCGTGAGGGGCTCTAAGTTGTTGTTTTTTATTAAAAATGTTAATTATCTCTAAGCGAAAGGGGAACGAAAACGGATTGTATCACTTGATTTCATTTGCATCTTTGGCGGAGGGGGCCCCGACCCTGGTCTGAAAATCACTAAAGAATTTTTTTTCCGGGAAGTAGGGTTTATCTGAAATTGATGATAACAGTACGTATTTTTGCTTACAAACGATTTGGGACCCTGTATCATTGATACGGCTGATACGGCGGTTGTTGCGCCCCTGCCTAGGTTCTCCAACTGTGTGAAGCATGAGATATTTACAGGTATAGCTCCGTCAACTAAGATTCATTTAGTTAATTTTTGTTGATGAGAAATCGTACGGATTTTAACCGTCATTAATAGCCGATAACAGTCCTCTGAGAATTTAAGCCTTCCCCACATTAGTGGAGGGTTCTGTCTTAAACTCCACTCTCTACTGTCTTTGTTTTATTTATGTTTCATTCATTACACTAAGGTATTTTATTTGTTTTATTTAATACAAAAATATGTGTATATAGTTACTGAAAAATCTCATAGCAGATAGGTACGATTACCTTTGCGACACTGAAACATGACTGACAGGCATGACATGAGAAAGCAAACTTGTAAAGACAAATATGCTACATTAATTGGAGTTTGCTACATTAATATGCTACAGTAATTTGAATTAGACTACTTTGCTATTAGTAAGGTGGTGGTGCACTTTCGAAAAAAATTTTAAGGAACCTTTTAAATTAAAATTACAATATTTTTTTGTACAGAACCCCCAAACCAAAAAATACAAAACGGCTAATTTAGATCTCCTTAATATCCCATTGCGCCTAGTACTATGAACTTGAGTGACCTTTTAAACTGATTTCTAGAGATGCGGTCTTTCGTTTTCAAAATGTCGATTATCGACATTGAAAAGGAAAAAGTTCGATAGTCATTTTCTCGCTTACTATTCCACGCACGAAAAAAATAATTGTACCTATCGTTTTAATACGTTTAGCACTCCATCCAGTTCACGGCTTTATACATTTATTATGAAACGCCCTGTATATTTATTGTAATCATTATTAATTATAGTATTTGTTTATTGTTTAAGAGAGGTAGGGCATAGCGGGGTATCTCGTTCGAATTGGAGCCGCCCGACTGGGGAAGTACCTCCACCTTACAGAATATCGCAGCTAAATAATACTCTTTTAAATAGTACTGTGTTTCTGCCGGTGAGTAAGGTTTCCAGTGCTCCATGGGGTGGGGATTTGGGGAACCGTGGCTTTGGCAGTGGAGTGGCATTTGCTTTTTGCTGCCAGAGCAACGTGTTATAGAGGTGGGCAACGCATTAGCGATACTCTTGGTGTTGCTAATGTCTATAGGCAGTGGTGACCACTTTCCATCAGGTGGCCCGCTTGCCTGTTTGCCTACCGTATGATAAAAAAAAAAAAAAAAAAAAAAAAAAAATATTATCTTTTTTTAGTTTACTTGTGTGCACTTCCTATGCCTAAATGCTGACTTACAGCTTCTTTGACTCCAAGGTTTGCTGGAAGAAAACTCAACTGTTGAATTAAGTTCGCCTTTGTACTTAAGTTACCTTCTGTTAAATTGTATTTATTATTTTTGTGTTCAATAAAGAATACAGAAAAAGTCGGATAACCTCCGACTAAGTGTTTTCTAAACTATAAAACCGATTTTAATGAAACAAAACTCAGAAGTATCTCGAAGAAACTGGCTTTCAAATAGACATAAATTGCACCTAAATTGCTAAATAATTTCGGGAGCTACGGTCCCACAGACACAAAGCTACAGATATACAGATACAAACGTCAAACTTGTAACACCCCTCTTTTTTGTCGGACGGAGGTTATAACAGATTACATAAGAAAAAAGAACAGAAACACTCCGAAAGTCCACACGGCGACATACCACCATTATCGTCGTACTCATCGCATCTTCAGATAAATGTCTGAACGTCTAGCTAGCGATGTCGGCTCGTAATACTGGGTACAGTCGGTGACTGACTTTCTTTTTTTAGAACTTGCAATGTTGTGTTTATGTTTTTTATACTTGTAAATTTGTACGCCGAATGGCAGGTCACAGTTGAGCATACTAATATACTCGTATATGTCGTAGAGGGTCATGAGCCTAGTCATCATTTGGCTAAGAAACGCAACGTCAATCGAAGCGCCACCTTGCGGATAGCTGGAAATACGGTGAAGACGTCATATTCGGCGCTTGATCGCAACGAACACTTCCCATTCGACCATCGACGAGTCAAGACTTGTAACTAGCTGCTCATCCATTGAAGAAAAAAGAAGTCTTTATTTATTGCCTTACATCACATAGCCGTACTCCATAAAGGAGAGTGTGAGTACAGAAGGGACTACCAAATTATAATTTGTACAAGGGCGCACGTGAATAGATTCCCTGGCGCACCTTGCGTTTCGGCCTCGCGGGATGGCCATGGATGGTGGCGGGTCTTCCTGTGACCCACGGGTTCGGTAGTCCCACATTATTATCTGTTACTTAAAATTATCCTACAGTCATCCTATGCTTTCATTGTTTGCTATTTTTATTATAATATCGCTTTATTATCTCAATACACTATTAAACTGTCCGGTTGTTTTTCATTTTCACGAAACTATCCAGAAAATACCTTCTGATGGATCTCTCCCCTGCTAGAGGCTGCCCTTATCTATGACATATATTATGTAACATATTTTTACCTGTGTTACCACAAATACAATAGATTGAAATTGAACTTTTGGCAATGTTTCATGTTCAGATCAAATCTATCCTAAAGTCGACGTGGTTGGTTAACATGGTCGGTCTGCCTCGTAAAGGTTTCGGGTTCGAGATTGAAATTATTAATTTTAATTTCTGTTATGGGTCTGGGTGATGTATGTGTAACAAATATGTATTTAAAAAATAGATGAGAAGTTTATCAATTAAGTCGAGATCGTTTTTAGCTTTGTTTAATTAAAATTTGTCTTTGTTTAATTAGTAGGTTAGGAAATATTTGATTTTAAGTATACATGGTCGTGGGATTTCCGATATTTTTCTGTTGGATAGTTTAGTTTTTTACTGTGTTCTCCAACTCCAAAAGACAATAACTACAGTTATAATAACCTAACAGCAGAAAGAGTCGGTAAACTCCCGCTCAGTAAACTCAAACATTTTCTAAACTGGTAAATCGATTTTAATGAGAGAGCTAAGAACAATCACGATAAAACTGGCTTTCAAACAGAGAAAACTCCGACTCAGAGATACAATGCCACAGGTTGACACAAAACCACAGGTACCCACCTCACTTTCGTCGGGGGTAAAAAAACTGAATAATGCTACGTGTGAAACCAAACCCGTAGCCTCTTAGCACAGAGGCTACGAAGCGTAGCCGTTTTTGTATTCAACAAAAAGCAATTTAATATGACAGCAACATATTCTTACCTATGAAGAACCTTACACAAACATCTTAAGCTTTCATTCTGAAGCAGCACATAACGATATTTCGTGCCTCTTAACTTCGTCGCAGACTGTACATTCGGAAGCTAAATGTGTCCACAATTTGTACGTTTCTAGAGCATTTCCAGCGAGCGCCACTCTCGAGTGGGACAAGAATTTTGGTAGAAACGTGTTGTTTTTTTGCAGCTTCAAGCCAAGTGTCAGATAAAGAGGTACATTATTGGAGGATCTCGTGCGAGATTGTGTGTTATCTTAAGCATTGGATTGGCTACGTACGAGTTGGTACAGGGATGTTTTAGTAAAATTTGTCTTTGAATTACGAGTATTTGACCTGGGTTGGCATCGGTGGTCAATCACGAAAGAGCAGAAACTGAAACGATGAATTTTGATTATATAAATAAGTATAATAAGTAGTTTATTAGTTATCTAGCACCCAAACACAACTTTGCTTACTTTGGAGTTAGATGGCGCTGTGTGAATTGTCCGAGTAAATTTATATTTATTATTAATTTTTATTTATAATGAGGATAATGAGGGTACACTGAAACAAAAGAAATTAATACAAGTCCTCATTAGCAACCAACGACAGATCGATGTAAGATTTAATGTTATTAATATGTTTTGTAAAGGAATTTATCTGCTGATTGTTCTGCTAGGCTAATAACATTTTCAGAGTGTATTTACCAGAACTGCAAGGGTCATTTGGCACTTGATGAGGGCGTGGTGTCAAACATCAGCTCCAGCTGCCTCAGAAAAGTGACGCTTTACAAGATGACAGCGTTAGTTCTAATTTAGGTCACATGCCAAATGATTCTTGTACTCACTCGACTTCACTCTACGAATGTATTTCACATTAATAAATTGTTAGTAACTTTAACTGTGGTTAATTTAAAAATATTATGTGCATCCCTCTCTATTCTTTAAGTAACCGTGTATTCTTTTTTAAAGCACACAATGTTAAGTATCAAATAAATTGAATTCAGGCTTAGATCAGAAAAAATTGACTATCCTACGAGTTGTTTTCGCCGAAAGGTATCATCCACCGACAGAAATGTTGTAGGTAGCTAATTACTATGCCACATGATGGCAACTGCATGTTTCATGCATGCAGCGTAGTCGCTACTCCCCACTATTGTGCAGTTTGATTAGGCAGGCAGACAGCGGGTTCAACACGATGAGAACGAAAAACTAAATTGGTCTGATTGCTGTACCTACATAGGTAGGATCTATAGAGATAATACAATGAATATGACCCCTGTGGCGCGCAAGAAACAATTTTCATTATAATTAAAGTACAAGCACAAAATGTAGTGGAACACAAACTGATGCTTTGCGGTAGGAATCCTGCATTTATAAGCAGAGTATCTGAGCATGAACCGTCAGAGTCAATTTAAGTCCGCTCGGACAGGAAGCTCGCGACCTCCTTGCACAATCCGCAGAATGCCGCATTTGTGGTTAGAAGGTTGCGGGGGAGCAACAACACTGTCCTGGCGATATTAGCGCACAGAATGGACTGTCCTGTTATAATTAGATATATTGACTTGCATATTTGATGGTGTTTGTAATTTTTGTGACATTGTGCAATTCAAGTTGACATTTCCAATTGATATAATTATGAAATGTTTTGATATTATTTCGATTTTTTTATGTTATACGGCAGACAAACCGGGCCACCTGATGAAAAGTGGTCACCGCCGCCTATGGACATCAGCAACACCAGGGGAGTCCCCAATGCGTTGCCTGCCTCTGAAGAGACCTCTAATATACCTCTTGAACTGACATTTACTTCGTATTTAATAATGTATCTTATTCATTTCTTAAGATACTAACCTAGTTAATAAGACCTTTCATACTAACACAATATGAACAAAAAAGGTCTGAAATAAATGATTCTTTTTTATAACCCATCGGGAAGCCCGTAGGTTGTAAGTTTCGATAGAAGTGCGTTAAGCCAGACTCGATCTCTCCCCCTTACTCTCAATGGCAGCCGCGCATCGGTGAGTCAGTTACACTAGAAGGTCACCGGCACAGCCACCTTTGCGGAAACTGTATTGACGGTCGCTAATCAACTGGTTTCACTCTAGGTAACCGACGAGCTAGTTATTTACTTGCTATATAACTTGGACATGGAATATAGCGTTTTAGCACAAAATAGAGAACTAAGTTTTAGTTCTCGTAGACAAGTTATAATAAATACGATAGAACAAATTCGTACAGCGCCGTCTAGCCCAAAGTAAGCAAATCTGTAAAGTAAGTACTAAATTTTAAGCAAAATCAGGACATCTTTGAAATCTCATCTTGGTAGTTTTTTGTCGAGCGTCTACTTCAGATTCGTCCAACATGGCTAGACCAAATACAAAACCCACGTAACTTACAAAACAACAAATTGAGGCTTAAACTATCTAGGTCAGATCCCACTGACGCTGCACACATCTGCTTCCGCTAAAGTATACTGGGATTATCCCTAACGACAGACGTATCCTCCCAAAGAAAATATGAGGGAGCATCTTCCGTTGCCCACTTACTGTACAAATGTTAATGCTTGCTATAAGAGTTACAAGGCACTGCAAACATTTAGGGGCTTTTAGCCAAATAGCTAGCCAGGACGTTATTCATGTACCGTTTTTGTGATGTAACTTTGGCGCAGTGTAAATCAAGTCCGCGTTCAGTGGTCTTTGAGAGTTGACTTGTAATAAAAGCACGGGTCATCGTACAGTCATACATCTAATTAGCTGACCCCTTACTCCATATTGTCATATGGATTATCATAAGGTCGGAGGTCAACTAATTAGTTGTGTGTCTGTACTAGCGTTAGATATGCGAGTGTCTGACTTAATGCTCGTGTGTGTGAAGTGCAAAAACGATAAAATATTTACATTACAATAGAGCTATCAAATCTAAATATAAAAATACTAAATGAGCTATTGAATATAAAAATACTGGGTATCTCCATATTTCTTTATAGAGCGGAGATATGGACTATAAAGGCCACTGATAGAGCAAGAGTTGTCGGGTTCGAGATGTGGTGTTAGCGCCGCTTACTTAGAATCCCATGGACAGCTTACCGCACTACCGTATCTGTTTTGAAGAAATCAAACTTGCAAACGATTAAATCAAACTTGCAGAATACACAGCGATTATAGTCAATCTGTATGTAGAGAGTGGTGCGCTATTTCCGCCATATCGCCCGCCGGCATAACAACAACCTGAAACGACTACTGCTGATTCATCAGCAGCAATTTATTTATTTATTTATTTCACAGTTTTACAGTATACATATATAGCCAGTATGCACCATATAAAATACAAATATGCACCAGAAAAAACAGCAAGAATAAAAATAAAAATATAAACTTCTCTCTCTAAAATTATAATATAAGATTCTCTATCTGTATGAATGTATGTGCGTGTGTTCATGTGTTTGTGTGTGTGTTATCCTTCACACGACTGGAGGTACTGGATAACCCTTTTTGTACATTAATAATAATAATAATGACAGGGCCATCCTTACTGACAGAACTGTTCACTATAACAGACCGGATATTACGCTTATTGATAAATTAAACAAAACAGCACAACTGATAGATATAGCTATTCCGAATTCGCACAATCTTCAAAACACAATAGCAGAAAAGATGACCAAATACATAGTCCTTAGAGACGAAATTGTCCGTCTCTGGAAACTCCAAAGGGCAACTATAGTACCCGTAGTGCTCTCTGCCACCGGTGTAATTCCCAAGCAGCTGCATCAGTCATTAGAGACTCTAGCCCTACCCAATTTTACGTATTCCTTGCTCCAGAAAGCTGCAATCTTAAATACCTGTAGGATAGTAAGGATTTTCTTACAAAATACGAGTAACCCACACCCCCAAGTGCCTACTGGCAGTCCTTAACATTACTATGTTATACCATGCCATCCACTTGGCTTTGGCCCGTGGATGGTATTAGTTAACCAGTACCATGTACTGAGAGGTAACGACCTAAAAAATATAATAATAATAATCTTTATTTCAGGAATAGCCCCATAGTATACAATATAAACTTATTAAACATGAAATACAATATAAAAAAACAATGTAAAAATAAAAATAAATAAAATGTTACACAAGGATAAATAGAATTACACTATTTATTAGGTATACCGCCTGTACCTACAGTCTTTCTATAATATTTGTAAAACTGACTCCTAGAGTCATACGCGTATTGCATTTTGTGCATTATTGCATTAGCATATTGTACTCGGCTAAGATGGAAAACGTACCCAATCATCTGATTAAAAACTAATTTAACTTTTCTATTCGACAAAACTCTTAAGGAAAGGAATAAAAAAATCAGCCATCATTTCTATTAAAGAACTAAACACGGTTACAGCCAAAATAATTATATAAAAATAGTTCAATATCAGTTAAGCTTCTCATACCATTAAACTGAGAAAGCTTAAATGATCCACTGCGAAGCCAAGAAAAGCATTTGAAATTCAAATAGACAGACTCTAAGGTCTTATTCCGCGAAATGTCCGTTCAGAAACAAGATTTAGTTCTCAGAAAACGAGCTTAAGTGTAAACGTTTATTTGTAAAGGAGATCTTTAACAATAGTGCTATTCTGAGTTCTGCTGGATTATCGGTTTCTGTGACCATAACGAAATAAATATCGAAATATCTCTAGTATGAGCGGATATAATAGCGCTTACTTATTTTATTTCTATAGACCGTTGTATTAAAAGCGTCAGATAGCTTATGGGTTGGCCTCGTAAGCGAGAAGCACTGAGTTGGATTCCCAGTGTCACTATGTCCCAATGACTTTTTATGAGATACCTACCTATGACTTTACCCTACCCTTTTTTTCTTGCTTATGAACTTTCCTCATGAATATCGGTATATATTGTTGAAAACCGCCATAAAATCAGTTTAAAAGTTCTAAGCGTACATAGAGCTGTAATGTGCATGAAGCTTTAAATAAATAAAAAGATACATTTATTTATGTATTGTATTAGTTAAGCATCATTATTTTGTTTTTGCTACTGTGCACGTCTTTACTGCATTTAATTGTCACGATCTCTCTGCTGTAGGCCTGCTGGAAGAAATTTCTTTATAGAAATAAGTTGGCCTGTTGTGTCTGATATATGATGCAATATACTTTTGTAACAATCTTGTGTACAATAAATGGTTAAATAAATTAATGAATAAATACAGACGAAGAGAAGCGACTTAGCTTTATACTATGTATAGATAGATATAAATTAGTTGAACCCTAACTTATGCTCTTACCGTGAAGGGAAACGTCGTGAGCAAACCTGCATATCCAGGCCACTGAATGTGTAACAACGATCCAATCTATGTGGCTATTGGCCGACGCAGTGGTGAACTGAATTTGACATTCGATTATTCTACACTACATCATATACGTTGGCCACTGGCCATAGCGAATACTAAATTAGAGCAGTAATAGGATTATCAAATTTCAAATTCAGTGGTCCATGAGATAGCCAATAGCCTCGCTGGTCAGGTTTCCCTGGTAACAGGGTCACGGAGGTCAGATTGGCAGTCGCTGCACTGAAATAACTGATCTGTCAAATTCTGGATCGTTATCTAGGATTTGACAGATCAGTCAACCCGGATCTGTGATCCTCGCACGAGATACTGACGCCAAGATTTTACTTTTTACGCACATATCGTACACAGACCGGAGTTATATAACTACACTCGGGCTTAGGTATACTCCAAAAAGAATCTACGCAAGAACCAACATGGTAAAAAAATAGTTTTAACAGTATTAGATTAGTTAAAGCATACATAGGCTTAGGCGTAGCACCAACAGCATTCTCAGTATTATAGCGGACAGATTGGACTGTTTATTTGTAAATAGATTCGGACACCTCCAAGTAACCGCAATAATACCTATAAAGTTTCACTTGGTTTTTTATAGCACTAAGGTGGCAAACAAGCTTACGGCCTGCCTGATGGTAAACAGTCACCGCAGCCTATGGACGTTTGCAATACCAGGGGCATCACCCACGCGTTGACGACCCCGTAAAAACATTTTAATCTCTTGTTCTTAACATTAGTAAGTAAGGTGTGTATACTAACAAATTGAATCACTGTTACTTGAATAAATATAATTTAATAATAATTATAAAAATCTACGGTTTAAATCCAAGAAGCCAAGCCACTATTATTATTGCCATTACAAAGTCACCAGAGGGCTGAATCCAATCCCAGCCCTAAAATGTTACATACAACAGCAGTTCTCCCCCAATCATTTGTAGCTAATGGAGGCTTGGGGGTAGTTTTGTACATGGCTACGTGATCCGACTAGCTTGCCTTCAACTTTATTGGCCACTCGGCCTTTTTATGGGCTATAGTTGAAAAAATATGACATAACACTCAGCTGTTTCGATTTGGAGGGTAGGCGGTTATAGAGTAGAAGTGAATTTGGGTATTTTGTGTTGGTGGTCCGTTTGAATTTTATATTTGGTTGGGTGTAGTGTCGGTTTTTAAGTGGTTTACAATCATCTAATAATTATTAAATACGGGGTGCCGGTTCCTGAGACGGTTTAACCAGTTCAACAATCATCTAGATTTATGTTTTACTAGTGGAGCCGGCGCGATTTCGTTCATGTATACCTACTTTATGCGCTTATTACACATTCCTAAATTCAGTGACTGAATTCAGAAACAAAAAACGTGAGAGCAAATCAAAGTGGAATGTATTGCTCATAGAATAAGGTCCATTTTTGTATCTCAGATTTTTGAAAAGCGGAGCGACGCCTGACTTAATATCCACTTCCACTTTGATTGGCTCTCACGCTTTTTGTTTCTGAATTCAGTCACTGAATTTAGGAATGTGTAATAAGCGCATTACCCCTACCAACCCATTTTTTCTTGCCATTAATGGCTTGCCTATTGGCCACTATTGAGCTTTCCACCCGCAAGCTCAATAGTCAACGCGCGCGAGTCGCGAACGGAAAGCTTGTTTATCTTTACATAGTATCAAAGTCGCTTTCCGCCGTCTGTTCGTATGCACCTATGTACGCTTGGATCTAATAATTAAACTGCGCAACGGATTTTATTGTGATTTTCAAACAATAGATTTAGTAATAAAAATTGCAACTTGACTTGGTTACCATTATATCGTCCATCTCACAAGTTCTATTTTCTAATTGACTTGTAACGTACGTTATCAATAGATTATCTCATTTTATTTCATTTCCAAGCTATCTCCATACCGAATTTCATCAAAACCGGTGTAGTGATTTAGCCGTGAATGCGTAACAGAGTTACTTCACATTGATATATTAGTAGGGAGTAGGTAATATGGAGTAGTCAAGTAGAGATAATAGAGAAGTAGAAAGTAGAGATTAGCATATCTGCAGGTACCTCATAGGCCGACTTCGTATAAGTTTGCAACATGCAGTTATGCTGGCAGTTTTTTACAAACAAGAAAAATTTTGGTATATAATATATTTATTAATTCAAGATATAATTTCAGACGACCTGAGTGGTTCAATGGTCAACATGCCGGTCTGCCATGCAAGAGGTCCCGGGTTCGATTCCCGGCCGGGCACAAATTGAAATGATAAATTTTATTTTCTGTTACGGGGTGTTCTATACATAAGTAAGTACTTAAAAAAAAGTATTTAAGTAGTATATCAGTTATCTAGCTCCCATAGTACAAGCTTTGCTTAGTTTGGGGCTAGATGGCGCTGTGTGAATTTGTCCATGTTTTTAACATGCCATATTTTTAATGAATTTACAGAATTTCCGATTGACTTAAATGGTAGCTATCTACGTTCATTTTTTGTATTTTTTGCCAAATTAAAATTGAGTGGTATAATAAGACACTATAACGAATCTAGATTCTAAACACTTTAAGCCTCCCAGTAGTCTTACACTACGAGAATACTAAATACTAGATCCTCGTTAAATCCATCGTCGTTACGTGTGACCTAACTCAGATTAGCTCCAGGCCTACAAATGCTTATTGTGCGTGATGTCGGGACGTTCAGCGAAATTGGTATCATTTCGTCGTATTACTCCGCCTCTGTATCGTATTGCATAAGCGTTGCCGCTATAACTCTGGGTATTACGTAAAAATATCCTTCGGTTGTTATCAAGGGAAATGAAAGAAAAAAACAGTCAATTATGTTTTAGTTATAACATTCTAATGGACTTCATCATCAGCCGGTAAACGCCCACTGCTGGGCATAGGCATTCCCCAGAAGTCTCCACAAAGGACGGTAATATGCCTTCCGCATCCAGCTGTTACCTGCGATCTTTACCAGGTCATCGGTCCTACTTATGAACTTTCTTAGTGGATGATCTTCGTTGGCCGATTAAGAAGGATCAGCAGAATCTGTAAAAAATGTGCCAATAACCCGGTTTTGAAACTGTTGTAAACAAATAATTAGAATTTAAATAAATGTTAGGATCACCTGAGAAATATTGGGAACTACTAGATATTAAGTTACACTTTACCAAACCTGTTTCTTTATTTTATAATTTTTGGTAGTAAACGTAAACTTTAAGTATACATTCTGTTAGGTTAGGTTTGTGTTGCTATAATCTAGCATAGTCTGTCAACGTTAGGTTTTCAAGGTTTTCACTGTTTTTCACAGCTTCACATAGGACAGTGAAGTAGGACTATGTCACGCCCCCAGAATCCTGAACCATCTTGGCAAATTCCGTCAACACGCATCACAGCTTGAACTATTATATTCCGGCTTGAATAACAAAGCAGCACATGGAGCATAACACGTATGCGTCGTTAATGTGATTAACACTTTCCATGGGGGTATCTCCTACTAAATCATTAACATGTTCTCAGTCCCCACTCCTAAATATAGAAACTCCAAATAAAACAGAGTCAGTAATCCTTACATAGTATTAAATAAAGTCGCTTTCCGTGTCTGTCTGTCCGCGAATTTCTCCTGAACCACCCAACAGATTTTGATGCGGTAGAGGTCAAGGTTTCTAGGAGTGTCGGCGGTGGCCGGTAACTGTATTCGACTCGTAAGCGAGAGGTACCGGGTTCGAATCCCACTGCGGCCGTATACCATTGACTCTTTCCTAAGTCATGTATGTAAGGGGAAAACATCGTGACGAAAACTGCACATTCAGGTGCTTGAATGTATAAATAACCATGATCCAAACTGGTCAGTTTCCTCTGGTAGCAAGGTCATGTAGGTCAAATAGCAGTCGCTCCATGTAATTATCGTTTCTACCAAATTCTGGATCATGGTCAAGGCGAACTCCGCGTCCTGTTTCGCGAGAGCACAACTGGGACATTAAGGCAAAAATGATTATTTTTTATTAAAGACCAAGGTTTCCACAAAATGTACTATTGAATATGCACATACAAACGCGCACCCATTTACCTACAAACATCTGTCCTAAATACGAATTCTTCTTATAATTCCTACGGAAACTCTTCCGAAACACGTGTGCCTGTTTCTCAACTTTTGCATGGGACAAAAGGAAGAAAATTGAGCACTTTCACACATTGCAGTTTGACACGGGTTTGGGACCCGAAAGTTCTGAGGCCTCGGGACGGTCAATTTGTCTGCACGAGACTGACGGCTTGCCAGAAATCGGTTTTGAAGTCTTATGTGGTTAGTCTTTGTGAAATTGGAAAAGTTGCTTAGCGGATTTCAGGGTCGAACCTTGTCGGTATTATTCCTTTCGAGGCAGTGTGACTGTTTTGGTTTCTGAATTAATAAGGATTTGTTACTTCACTAGGAGCTAGCGATGGTAATAACACATTTTTTATAAAAAATAAGATTTTAGTTGGACTTTAGTTGAGTTCTGGATAGTCTCCAATTCAGGTGGATTGGGGCACATTTGTGATTCAAAGAAGTTGGGGTCAAAGTTTCTCATACAATTTGTATACTACCAAATATATTATTATATAAAAATAACCCAAAAATACAATAATACAAAGTCATCAATACAATGTCAAAACTTAATACTAATTTTAACAATATATCTATGTCAGCCAAATAACCCACCCCTGACCGCTCCCGGTGCAAAGGTGCCCATCACGCTCGCTGCATTACCGCGTTGAAAAATAACTCGTTTACTATTATCGTTACCGTTTAATAAAAAAAAATTATATGAAATACATTTGACTTCGTTTCCTGTAGGTAAATACCACCACTTACATACAGACAGACATACACACTCACACTGGTATCCTATAGATAATACTACCGAGTGCCATAAGCTACGATACTGACCTAAAAAGGGCAGGTCAGGAGTACCCTCATCCGGCATAAATGTTAACCACCACCTCCCCTGATAAATCTCGCCAAACTTTATGATAATCAGATTCACGTATATTACGATTATTATACATTTGTGAGGCAACCGAAGCCCCGCAGTGGACTGGGTCTTAAACATATACATACATTTTAAACCCGTGAACCTTAATATTCGTAGTCCATTCATACTTATGTAATGTTGAATTTGAAGGAACTTTTGTTAACCGTCATAACGAACTTACGATAGAACTATGATGAGCTCGTGAGGAGTTCACAAAACCCGAACAACGTGACAATAAAAACAGGGGAACAATCTAGAAATCGCATCAAGGTTAATCGCGTACCAGCAGCAAGCAGTTTATCTCGAGTTAGGTTTATCGCAGCCAGAGGGAGTTTATTAAAGGCTTTATTGGCAGGTGATCCCTTTATTGCCTCCGCTGATTGGGTGGTAAAGTTACATTTGGGGTAACGGATAACTTGGGAGAAAATATTCTGAAGATGATGGAGGAACGAACATTGAAATGGTTGTTGGGGCGGATATTATGTCGCCGCAATTTTGTTTAGAAAATATGGAGCTTATTAAAGATGAAGTACAGTAAATTACGACAAATAAACGGAAAGAAGATTATCAGAGAGACGAACATGATTTCTGAGCGATTTGTCCCAATTGTTTATGCAATTTTGGTTTGTATGCTAATTACAGAATGCTTATTTTATCTTCGACCGCACAGTCATCTTGCCGCATTCACCTAGTCACCGCGTCATGTGCGCGTCAGTAGAGTAGATGCACGTTTTCCGGTTGCTACGCGGTGACTGTGCGGGCACGACGCGTACGCGTTTACTGACCGGTTCGTAAGCGGCAACGCCTAAACGGGCCCATTTATTTCTGGTACAAGAAATATAATTAAGGTGTTTTGATATAACATAACGGGCTTGAAAGAATCAATATCTGAAGCTACGAATCACTTATCTAGTTAGAGTAGCCCCCAGATACCAGTACAAATCCAAATCTAATATCTAAAAGAGCGCTGTGAGAATTGTCGATGATACTATGTTCACATGTGGTGTTGAGCCGTACAGTCAGCTGAGGGATTTCGCCTCGCTTTGTATGTTCTTCCGCTTGTACCACGGATTTTGTTCTCAATAACTAATTTATATGTTGCCTCCAGCTACATTCTATCATCGCACCGCTCGCCATCGCCACGAAGTTCTTCCTCACACCTTGGAGCGAAATTGGTCACGAACTGTGGTTGCAGAGGGATACACCCCAAGCATAAGGTTGTAAAATAAACTACTTGGAGAGGATTTCCCTATCGAGTATACAATGGAGTTCTTCAAGAAAGAGTGAATAGGTTTTTACGAGCTCGGCTTGGATGATGTCTCAAACGTCCATAGGCATGACTACTCAGGCAGGCCGTAAGCTTGTTTGCCACCTTAGTGGTATAAAAAAAGTACACGTATGGTCTACTTACTAACCTCACTGTCAAGAAAGTCGTGAAAATTCGAGGGCGCCACCATGTGAAGCATTCAGTTTAACAGTAATTTATTGTTGCCAGAGCAATACAAACCAGGAATTTCACGACTTCCTTGAGAGGCTGTACATATACAGCAAATAAGTGGACCGACCTTTGTCGAATTTATATAAGTTTCTTTATCACATAAGTGCTCATGAAATATCAGAAAATTTGAGCAGTTGTTGAATTCGAACAAAGATTGAAGAAATTACCGACAAAGTTTATAAATAGAAAGTCGGAGAAATATTTACTTTATTTTAGGTAGTTTTCCGCTTCTCCCTAGTACTCCCCTAGTGAGTCCTTAACCTTGGTTCGAACTACAAATTATCGATTATCGGTAGTTCGACGGTTTGTTGCTTCGACGAATTATTTTTCGACGTCAAGTTCTTGCGACGAACGTTTGTGAAAGAATGACATATATCGAATGAATAGTATTGCGACGAACGTCTTATAATGAATTACTCTGCCTAATTAACGGGCTGCCCTAAGAAAATCCACTAATCCTACTACCCTCCTACTACACTACCATCGTGATTACTTAGCTCCAAACTACGCAATGGATTTACACATCATCATCATCCGGGCAGACAATTTCGGCTTCTGTCAGAATCCGCCTTTCCTACTCTTTCTTCTCCACTTCATATGGCCTTGGGAATCATCGCATCGCCACCATAATCATCGTTGAAGTATTAAGAAGGGCTAGGAGACCCTTCACATAGTAATACCTAGTTTGGGCGTATGTCTCTCCATCGCATATTTAATTTTGTAACCTATGCAGAAAGAAATGTATAGTAATGTAATTGAAAGAAAATAAAAATAATTTATTACTACTTTATCTCTATAAAATCGTATCTACAGATACTTCAAAGGCCGGCACCGCATCCTCTCCACTAAGGTGCCTGCTTTCCATTATGTGGATAATCTGTCCGTGTGCCTCCCTACGAAAAAAATTGAAGATTAGCCTAGAGGTTAGAGGCAGGGACGTGTAATATGGAGGTATTTAACCGCATCTTAAAAGTGACGATATTGTCAGAGATTGATCACACCGTCTAGAAACAGAAACTGTCATGAAGGCGCCTTTTAATTCAGGGAAAACACAACATGATCGATTCCTATTATTCGCCAAATAAAGATTTCCACGTATTCGATTTTTATTCCTTATTTACAAATATCGATAGTATACTTACATGCTCTAACAATAAACAGGCGACCCAATTTCTTATCGGTATAGGAAGATATTAATTGCCATATATGATGAAGATATAAAATCATTAAGATGCCACCAAAAGGTCTCTCATGTACGGGTATGGACATTAATTTGAGGATAAATAGAAATAGCCGAGATATTGGATGCGAAGTCAACATAATAATATTTGCGAAAGGTGTGCGTTGTATTTTCTGTCCGATATTATTTGGCTAGCTAGTGTAATATTATTGAGTATATCTAAGGAAACTTGGCCTTCGTGCTATCTTACATGAGATATTTTTTCCGATCCGTAATCACTTTAGCATTGCTGGCTGGAAACACTGGCGGAAACACTGAATAGCCATTTTTTATTAAAAGGGAAAGGTTCATTATAGGAAAGGGTGTGAAAGAGAAGAAACATCAGTCATATTATACGCCTTCTCCTCTTAGTCGGACACTCTTGTCAGAGTGGTCGTGGTTTCGTAGACGAGATACCCGGAGAGATGTCTATCGTGTCGCAGACTCTCCCGAGGATTTCTTTCTCAGCGATTTGCTTCCACTTCTGTCGGTTAGAGACGTTGCGAGTACATTGGACCATGGTGGATTCTGTAGCTTGCTTTATCAGATCAGTCCAACAAGTTGGTTATCTGCTGCGTGTCCTCCTGTCTTCGACCTAGCCGTGAATGCCCAATCTCTCCATCGAGTTCTCATTTCTGGAGATGTGAGTAAATAACTTGAGTATTCAAAGCTGCACAGATAACGAAAGCGTATCTTTCATTTGGAGTTCATTGAGGATGAAAACATTGGTGCGAAACGCCGTCCACGGGATTTTAAGGACCCATCTCCAACACCATCTCTCTAATGCGTCGATTTTGCGGTGGTCCTACTGGCTCATATTACACGTAGAGCTCGTCTAATCTAAAATGACGCGTCCCACTATCGCATTACCACACAAGCAAGTTTAAAATATGGACGCAATACATATACAAATGCCGTTGTAATTGGTCATTCAGTTGCCGGTGAGATTCAAACGTAGGAACACGCGTCGTTCATTGGCTCCCACACAGATGAAGTGTCGTTATTAATATTTGCACTCACACATCGAAATCAACTAACTAAGTAGTGGGGCGCGTCATCTTAGACTAGACGAGCTCTACCTACATATTAATACGCATTGTAAACCAGACGGGTTTTAACTCATTCCACGGTAAAGAGATGAAGCGGATCTAAAAGCCGGCTAGTATGTACAAAGTACAGAGCGAGATGGATAAAACCGTTATACCCAATGCTTGGAAAGCTTGAGGGAAACCACGAAAAGTTTCAATTGAATTTAAGATAAACATATAAATCAGGTAACATTTCCTACAACTGACATACAAACCTTTATAACCCGAAGCGTCGTACAGAGCCCAATACATTACCGTACCTAGAAATAACGGATACAAATTGTTTAAAACTTCCCCCGCAGATACGTAGGGAATTCGCTGTTGTACTAAAACTCGGTTTCACTTTGTTTCATTCAAATAACGTTTGCTCAAAGTTTGCCAAAGGAACTTTCTGTGATACTGTCTTTTCTATACGTGACCCTTTATTTTGTTTGGCAATTATTTTGCCGTGTTATTGTTGAATCGTCATGTTATTATATTGAGCATGAAAATATGTAAGTGTCTAGTTTGAGGCTATTCGATAAAACTATCTATCTAAAGTCAATTTAATATATTAAACCTATATCATATTGTACATTAAAATTCACATTTTGCATTAAATTATTATTCCATCCAGGTTTGGTGACGTAAACCTGGTGAACAATGGTGTACATACTGACAGTCTAGCCTGTCAGCTTACGACGGGAGGATGCTGAAGACCGGGCGAAGTGGAGGAAGAAAAGTTGGAAAGAGCTTAGGACACTGGCGTAAGCCGGATAAACGCTACCTCATATGACGACTCATCGGAATCTGTCTAGCCTGTCCTAACTAGCGCTAACATGGACAGAATGCTGTTGGACCTGGCCGTCACTTTACGCACAAGTAGCACATCGAATCCTCGCATAAAATCAATCGACGAGCGCCTCCGTAAACATTTGTGACGCGCAGCAGATTTTTAATCATTTATCCATGGAAAAAGAGACAAAAATTTTACATACCGATAGATTGCTTATCTAAAAGCTGTCTTGATAATATTTTGACGTCCAATTTATACCATCTTTAAAAAATAAGTCGCTCTTTCTGTCGTACTTCAGATTATTTTCGTCACTCATAATATCACTTCACTTTGTCACTTCAAAGAAATATAAATAGCCTTACATTATTTATACATTATAAGTTAGTCATGAGACGAGGAAAACCCTTTGAAATGTCAACAACATACCTTTTTATATGTTAATGGCGTTTAGATCGAACTAGACGCTGCCAATTCTTGATCTTAATCGATGTTTTCTAGACATTTCTCGAGTAAATGGAATACCGTCAGGGGCTGCCACTCGGTTTCTGGGATACATTTTTTTAAACCGCTCGCATCCACGCAACCGCTCGCCTTGTAATGCTTATCTTTTCTATCTTTAGCATCTTGCCACAAGTGTGAAAGTGACAGGTAGCGCACGCGAAAGCTCGCAAGGATGTGAGCGGTTTCAAAAATAAGGCCCTAGAGCAGTCTCAGTGATAGTGTCTCGTCGTAAATCTTGGTCGACCTCATTTCGCCAGTAGTATTAGTAGGCACACTTAACATGGCAGCGAAAAGCTTGGCAAGTTGCTTTTTTTACATTTTATATGGACCGTGTATCAAATAACTTGAGGTACCATACCAGTCGTAAAAACAATCGAAGGACCTTCTTAGAACATCGCCATAGGCGAAGTCGGGGACCCCTTGGGATATCTAAAGAGAGCAGAAAATAGCGTGCAAAGTTTATGGAATGTATTTTAAACAGTGTGATTTTGAACCCAAGCATAAATTTTATTTTTGATAAAGAAAAAATTATTTCGTATAGACTCAAGTTCGACAGAGGACTGTAATCCACTCTCGATGACGAATTTTCTAAATAAATTTACTCGTTTTTCGAATGAAAACGTACTCGCGACTCGACTCAATACATCTCTGTCACTTCATTTAGATTTCCATCAACATCGAGTTAACAAATTCAACTTGTTATAGATTACAATGTACATCGAGTTGCTTTTATAGGAACAGGGTTTCATTATTCTGCATGAATGTTGGTGGATATAATGACTTTCTAGTGATTTCTACATTTTTGAGACCCCAGCCGTAGCGTTTCCCTTGGACTATGACATGGGATCGTTCAAGAGGCGGCTCCTTATAGACGGGCAACAAATTGGTAGTGCTGCTGATGTCCATAGGTGGTGGTGACCACTTTCCATTAGGTGGCCCGCATAACTGTTTGTCTGCCGTATCACATTAAAAAGTGTTACTATACTCCCGGGTCACGTGGGCGGTGGGTTACTGATTCTCCCGGGTCACGCAGGCGGGTGGTGGCGATTCCCAGTAGTCGTGTAAAGTGTGCAGTCAAATAAAAGCAAATAAAAAGTTAATTTGTTAGTGAATGTGTGAAACATCGACACAAGAAAACAAACAGGTCCAACAGACAAAAACCGTATAGAAGCACTGGATCTTTTAAAACTACTAAAGCTCTAGGCATTAGAAATCTTGGCAACGTTTGCGGCTGAACTATCTCAACTAAATCTAGGCGCATGCCAAAACGGAGACGCCAGTACAATTCGCACTTTAGAACTAGAGTAATGAAACGCAGGGTGTAGGCGCCTGATACTAAAGGAAGAGCTCCCACACTCATCATTCCATTTTCTTATCACAAATACAACATTGTAGTTAAATAGGATACAATTTATGATAGTTGCAGGCATAATAACAACAGTCCACTGCAGGATTTAGCGTCTCTCTCACGAATGGGGAGGTTATTACCATAATCTCCACGCTTGGCAGACGGGTTGGAGATCGCAGTGATATAAATATAACAATGGAAAAAGCTGCTGCCGATTTTCCAGCCTACAAAGACTCTAGACTCATTTGCCTTGAAAATATTAGTAGCCAAGTAATATTAGTGTAAGGGGTTGGTGCTATTCTACTCTGCCGGCATCCACTATATACCAGTAGTTTTAATAAGACCACGCTATGTCCGAATCGCATATAAAAAAAAACTTTGTATGCCATGTTTTTTAAACGTCGTAGAAGACGTTCTAAGAAATCAAATTGTTTGTAATGATTTTTATGAATGATCATAACAAACAATTTGATTTCTGTAGGATTGTTTATTTTCTTTAGTAATGAAATATATTATTAAATAATGGGAAAAACAATTAAAAACGAAGTGCAAAAGATAATTTTCAGCATGAATAATAATTTAGACAAACTAAAGGCACAAGTTCAAGCCAAATAACTGAATGTTTACAAGTAGGACTGACAAGGACAGATTATGCCCAGATTATTGCCATATCCACATTTTATCATTTTTACTACTGTCAGTTAATACGGACTTGCGTTGGAGTACTGCTGCCATCTCTGGGATGGATCAGCCAAATACCAATTGGCCGCTTTGGATTCGGTGGAAAATCGTGCAAAGAAGATAATTTGTGACCCGCAATTAATTGAGGCTAAGCTGCAGAGCCTCCAGCATCGGCGCAGGGTTGCGTGTCTGTCGGTCTTCTACAGGTTGCATTTCGGAAAGTGTGCGAAACAGTTGCACAACCTCATTCCGCCGGCCCCTTTCCGCCATCGGGAAACGCGATCCGGGCGAGCGCTTCATTCTTATGTCGTGGCTCTTCCAGCTACCCGCACGAACCGCTTTGGTTCAACCTTTATAATTCGAACGGCTAAGGAATGGAACGCGTTGTCTGCGAGTGTGTTTCTTGATCACTATAATCTGGACGCCTTCAAGGCTAGAGTGAAGAGGCTGTTCCTCGATAGGCATGCTCCATCTTCGACCGCATCGTTACTTACCACCAGGTGAGATTGTGGTCAAATGCCTGGATAGTCTAAAAATTAAAAAAATTAAAACTTATCGTGGCCCTGTTATATTTCTCAGCTCAGTAAATCTTTTGAGATTTTTTTAAGATTTAAAGAACTACTGGCTTCGTCAATGCCATAAATTGATGTGTATATAAATATGAAGCCTACCGAAACGAGATAACGTCGTATCCACACTTGGCAGCCCGGATGGGGTTCCTACCCTCGTAAAAGTGACGACTACAAAGTTATCTAGTTGATCGCGGACATCGCCTATGACGTATCGTCGGATCAGAGCCAAATGCCAGGGACATGTGTCCGAGTTTCTAGTTCCAGTTCTGTGAAGGGCGAACATTTCTAATTCTTTAAACCCTCGGGAAATATAGAGGGGTGTTCTTAGTTTATATGGGTATCTGTCTGTGGCATCGTAGTTCCCGGGCGGATGGACCGATTTGGATGCGGTTTTCTCCATTTGAAAGCCATTTGGATTGAAATGGATTTAAGCTTTGTTTCATTAAAATCAGTTCAGTACTATAGAAAAAATTTGAGTTAAAATAAACTTATACTGTTTGTTTCGGTTAGGTTATTTAATAGTACCCGCGCACCCACTCTGCGTCTTCTGGAACGTGATCGCCACTCTAGGATTTCATTGCACAATCGACCATCTGTTTTGCGAGCTATATAGCCTACACACTGCCACTAAAGTACCACTTAAATCCTTCGGGCTATGCTAGTGACCTTGGCTCGCCTGCGGATCTCTTCATTTCTAATTCTATCGCGCAATGAAACTCCGAGCATAGCCTTTTAAGGTGACCTTTGGATGACAGTTAGCTATCTTATAGAGCCTAAAGGGATTTCAGGAATTATAAGGTAATATTTTAACCTAATAATACTCTTTTATATAATATTTGAGGCAAGTTTGACCAACTTCCCTGTCTCTCTCTGCATTTGGCAAGGTGTTAACTCGGGATTGATGTTGTCATCTTTCAGGTCTCGCTGGACTATGCCATCCAAGTTGACATAGTCTATCGAGGACCATGCTGTGTGAAGTAAACAAAAAGAAAGCAATAAATATCAAGTGTCAGGACTTTATCAAGCCTGAGGAGTCCATCTGGATGATAACCACCGCCTTATATATTTCTGCGAACAACAAGCAACAATGTTTGAATTGTAGTACTCCGATTGATGGACATTTTATGTAAGTCCTCAAAGTGATAATGCATGGTTCAGGATTTTTGTTACCTGCAACCTAAATGCGTAAATCGTAAACGTTGTGGGCGACAGTTACCGCCTACCATCAGGTGGTCTGTCTGCTCGTTTGTCACGGCGTAGTTTAAAAAGAATACCAGTAATAATGAAAGCAAAAACGGCAACTTTGGAACGTTCCAAAGGCGGTACCTAACACGGTATTATATAGATTTTCATGAATTCAAGAAAAAGATTTCTACCCCCATAAAAAGTTATGACTATAAAGCTGCCAGTACAGACATACTATAAGTGCTGGCGACATGTGCCTTAAGCGTTCGCTCTTATCAAATGGGCCAGAGAGATTCGGAGATAGGTATATTCGTCGGCTTTACTTTCAAACCATTTCTTGTTCTTGATTTATGAAGCGAGTTGATTCTGATAAATCTGAAGAACCATTCTCGTTTACTCTAATTGCGTTTAATATCATCGATTTGATTATGATACTCTCTCTTTCTTTTTCAACAATTCGGTTCAGTCCGGTTATATAATACGATAATCGACAATTCTTGATTACAAGAGAATATATCCCATATATTCTCTTGTAATCAAGAATCAGAAATTATTTGTTATAGACAGACAACCTTATAAAAGGTTCGATTTTTGAACTTGAATCCATTATACATATGTAAATCTGTCTGTCAACGAAAACCAATACAACTTCAAGTCAAACTCAATCTGACATTGAAAAGCATTTCTCATAATTACTTTCATTAGCCCTGAATAAACGAACATTTTAAAACCTAATCACTTCCCTTAAATAATGAATAGCCAATTATTTATAAACATTAGCAGAATTTCGAACAAACACCAGCGGTTCAGATTCCACAACAAAGCGTCCGCGAGCCAAAACAATACAATTTTATTTCAAACAATTGGATCGCAATTAATTTCGACAATTTACACAGTTAAAACAAAACGTTCGTTAATTAAAGCAATTCAGATGTTCGCGTTACACCTGTGACAATGGGGGCGCTTTACTAGCTTATAGTACCGGCCTCACTTGTTTTTTGTGGATACAGTGGTTCGATGGATATTGGAAGAGGCATTACTGTATATAACTGATAAACTATGTATATACTTCTTTAAATACATACTTATCTGTACATAGCTTTTATCGCCCGGTATAGTACCTACACATTAAGTTTAAGTACCCAAAATTAGGTATGTTTTCATAATCATATTTTGGAAACGTTGACAGATATAGTGTCGTGGACCAGTGGAGCTAATTTCTGATTATAATATGCCTATTTTTTTTGAGTAATGTCTGCAATGGAACAATGTGGTCTCTTCCAACCCCTACGGGAAAAAGGCGCTACTTTATATATGTAAGTCCACAATTTGATGGTGTTGAAAGTACAATACTATATATACAATAATATATACTGCCACTAGGAAGTGTATATTTATATATATTATTTATTTATTTACAGAAATTGTAACATTACATTACATGTAACATTGTAACATGTAACATACCGTTACAATATATAGTGTGCCGTGTAGAGTGCGGCGATACAAAAAGTTGCACAAAAAGTAATGAGAGTTGTAATTTACTTTGTAGCAGAGATTAATTAATACAAGCTTGTTGTTGAATGAATATCGCGCTTGTAATAAAGTAATTTGAATAATGAATGTTATTAAACTGAAACAATTTTATTACGCGTGATTTATTAACTCTGAGCAAAACAGAATACTTAATGCGAGTGTAATAACAGCGAGGGAAAATATCGTGATGAAATCTGCACATTCAGACGACTGAATATGTAACTCTAGGTGAGTTAAGCAGATTTCGTTACGATGTTTTTAACGTACTAATTAATGTACATCACTCAGAAGAAGTCAAAATTTAAAAACCTCTAAAAACGTAGAAAGAACATATTGTATCTTGTATGAGGACCCGCCCCCCTTAATTTTCAACATATTCCACGGTTCTAAAGATACAGGCCTCTGATAGAAAAGCAGACAGCGGAGGCCTTTAATAGGGTTACTTTTTACCTTTCGAGTACGGAACCTATTTATGCAAAGCAACTTTCCAGAATACAGAATATCAATCAATATCCAACTATGACAATCATGTATAGGTGAAGTGTGACGGGGTCGTATAACGACCCGGTTACCGCAAATTCGGGAGTAAATTTACATAATTGCTTCCCTATAGGGCGGAATGGCGGTGATACACAAATTTGCGGTTTGCGGGTAGCGTTGCGAGCACGCGATAGAGTTACCCGCGGTTTGTCGATCCTCGACAGACGAGTTGGCCACAATCCGAATCAATAGGGGGTTTTGAATGACAGTTAAAAGAAGAAAAAACGAGTTGTATGTCATTTTAAGTAATAGATGGCGCTTATGACAAGTTCTAAAATTAATATTTTTGATCAAGAAAGAAGTATTATTTCTTTCTTTCATATCCAACAATGTTTATCATAAATATAGGTAAGCAAACATGATAAAGCTTCAAATAATCAATCTTTCAATATTATTAATCCTTGTATGTTAGATATAATATTAGCAATGCGCAATGCGTTAATAGATAACGATTAGGAAAACTTTAGTTAAATGGCATTTTGAAAACCTCTCAATATCTTGAGACTGGGTGGATCTTTTACCTTCAGGATGTCAAAATTGCTTTCAGGTAAGCGCTTTAGGTTGCACCTATGAGAATATTAACTAAATTACAGATAGCCTTAACCACAGCCCATTTACTGTTATACACTCATAAATGAATGAAACACATTAAATTACAATAATTTTAAAATACGAGTACTCTCTCACGTTAAGTTCTGTGACAGGTGTAAGCCCAGCTTTGCAGTAAGTATAATGATTTTACTATTTCGGATTCGATGACGTCACGCTTAAATATTCAACACACACCGGCTTTACATTGTACAAAACGTTGTTATTGCTATTTGAAGTACTAATACCAAAATAATTTATTAAAATAGTATTATTTTTAGTTAGTACAAAACCAATTGCATACTATATCAGGACTCGTCTGTCGAACTTGTACATAGAACCAGTGAACATCGACTAGTTCCTTAACACAAGTCAGCGACGTCCTGATTGAATCAAATAAAGACGAATGTCGATCTTGTTCTAAAAAAATATCACGTCAAAGCATTCTAGATACAACTTCCAGCAGAATATCAACTAATGTCATATCATAGGTCAGCAAAGTCGATTGAATCAAATAAAGGCCAATCTACGTCCGTCTTCGTCTAAAAAGGATCGCGTCACAAGACCTCAGCCCTCAGCGCGACCGCGGAACACTCACGTACTACCAATTTGGCCTGCACATCCAAAATATGACTGGCAATTTGTACCAGAACCTTATCACAAAGCGTTTCGACGGCGAGACGTGACCTGTTCCAGGAACGCGCCGAGTGAAATGTACTTATCCGCGTTGTCTTCGTTGAAATTTTATGGGGGATTTTCGTTTATGGCCCTCGAAGTTTGTTTGGGCAATCGGAATGATTTTGAAGTTATGATTTTACTAGGTCTTTGGTCGCGGTTTCGCTGGCGTGGTATATGCGTTATTTCGCGCGAGTGGGAGGGCGGTAAAAGTATCATTTTTCTTATTCCATACCCTAATCTAGATGCTTACCAAATTTCATCCAAATCCATTCATCTGTTTAGGCATGAAGAGGCATTTATAATATTATATATAGAAGGATACGCTTTATCTTTGTGACCATTTCGTACTTTGAAGCTTTTTTTATAATATGTTTGCATTTGACCTCAACTCACCTGATGGAAAGCGACGATGAGGTTGAAGATGTAGCATGCGTGCCTAGAAGATACCTATTCACTCTTGATTGGGTAGCTAGTCGAACTTCAGCACCGCAACGAGCTACTTGTTAGTGTGCCTTTGAATACCTATCGTTGGTGAAGCGAGGTTCCTTAGTTAAGTCCTCGTTATCTTTAAAAAGAAATTATCTCAAAGAAAATGAAATGAACATGACAATAACGTGTACAAAATGCCATAAATATTTTTAAACCTTCATTTTCTCACATCGTGCCGTGACAAGCGTGTGGTACTAAAATATTCCTGTCATTTTAATAATAATTGTAATTCAAGAAACATTTTTAATCACCCATTGTAATTGACAAGACGATTTAAAGGATAACTATCGGACCAATTTTAAACAAAACAAACTTATCTAATTCAAAGTTTTGCCAATTCTCGAAATTTCTACGTGCTTATATTCCGAAATTGTATTTACCATAAGTGCACTGACTTGAATTCTAGCATTTCAAGTCTGTGGTTCATACTTTGGCTTTTGCTATGTGACACCCACGCCAAAACGTAATACACCTTATCTTATAACCGTATGCAATCGTGTACGTCTGTATGGGGTCTAAGCAGGCCATACAACAATCTTGATGGCACAAAAAATTCGAGTGTAATACTGAATCTCGGAGTTCAAAATAGCGATTTACTGTGTTCAGAAATTCGAAGTTCCATACATAATTTTTCGAAGTTCCGTACATAGAAGAGAAAACATTCTCAATTACGTAATTCGTACTTATATACTTTCTAAACCCAGTACATCGCTATATTGAATTTTAGATTCAGTATTAAGTACTCAAAAGTATCAAATATCGTCACGTCAATTACTTATTAACAACCCTCAACAAGCCACTAGCCATCTCATTTCTCCATACACATCCAGTGTAATTACCAGTGCGCCTATCTCTTTCTATGACCGCATGTTCGTACATCTGTAACACGGTAGTAACATCTGAATAATGTATGTCAGAACCCTTCGCGAAGGTTAACATAGCTCGGTTGGATTTTCATTTATTAAAGAAGTAATTTTCGTCTAATTGAGGCTCGATGGTACCCACCAGAGGATAACGTGTTAATTGTGTCTACATGGTTTGTTATTTGATATCTTGATCGCGTTTTACGTTTCGCCGGCCGCCGTGGAGCTACTCGTTCGAAGTAATCTGTGTTTCCACGTGAATTTGTATGAGCATGTGGTTTTGTGTGTTACTTATGAATGAAATTGTTAGAAAATAACTATTATTATTATTTCTATCAAGAAACGTAAACTTACTTACAAATTTATTGTTTATCACGAAAAAACTACTTTTCTGCAATTGTTTATTCAGCGCTATTTGGCGCTAATCCAATTTTTTGTCCACTTTTTCCAGTCCATACAACTGCTTTTGAGAACGAGTAATTATTTTTATTTATAGCTACCTACATATTTATAATTTGAGTTACCTACTAATTTGTGTACCGAAAGACACAGCGTGGGGAGGCCTCCTCAAGGCGTACCGACGACCTCATAAAGATCGCAGGTACCAGCTGGATGTGGAAGGCACAGGACCGGCCTTTGATTTCTGGGGCGGCCTATGCCCAGCAGTGAGTGTTTTCGGCTGAAATGATAATGATGATGAATGAAGTTTTCAAATCTATTTAGTATATAATTTTTGTATGTTGTTTTTATGTTAATAAATAACTTACACAGTGATACCTACATATCCTACTGTAAATATTTTATTTTATTGAATTGAAAATAATCAGCCGTACCGTACACTGGTCCAAGGATTTTAATAATTAATTTTTTATAGAGCTGTTTAATTGGGTCGTTATTCCGCTAGTATATTTGCCATATATAGGACAGTGTGCGCTGTAAGGTTAATATAGTACGTCGTTTTGATCGAGCATATAATTAAACAAGATAAAGTGGTAACCATCGCCCTCCATTATTTAAAGCTGATTAATATTTTGGTTTCAGTGAGTGCATTATCATCACAGCCCGTAACAGTCCACTGCAGGACTTAGGGCCTTTCCCACGAAAGGGGAGGTTATTGCCATAATCTCCACGCTTGGCAGGCGGTTGTGATGATGAAGTGCATTAATGTATTTCTGTACACCTCACTCATCAAATAAGAAAATTATTCACAACGTATACATCGCTCGAAATGTAGAAAAAGCGGGAATATTGAATGATTTTGAGAGGGATCATGATTCTACAACACTAGAACCGCCCTCCATCCCTCTCGAACCATTTCTGTTTAAAACACGATTTTCCATTTAGTTGCGGTCGTGATTCCGCTTATGAATAAACTTCACATTATTTCGGTGTTTATTCCGTCGCTATAATTTACACGCGCAATAATCCGACTTTAATTATTTTGTAGCACGAGACTGCTATGAAATTGCATCCGAGAATGCCCATTATTATGTCGCCCAAATTAATAACTTCAAACAAAACCTCCAGCGTTGTCGGGTCTCAAGTTTAATTCCGTTTCAGCGGAATCCTCTTGATTTATAGTCCGTGTGCTATTTAAATAATTACAAGGAAATCTGTTCAGAGGCAGAACTTCTACAAGAAATTTACAATTTGAAACTTGGCATTTTAAACTTGGTAACTGGATATTGTTTTGTTGGTGGTCACGGGCTTCTTTGAAACTGGACTACCGGATCTTCAGAAACTTGTTTCGAGTTTGCCGGTTTTAGAAGAATCACTGGAGTTGGCAAATAGACGATGGCCAAGTTGCAATATAGAATTAGTGGCCGCGTTAGCATTAGACGTTATCCAAGTAAGTAGATAGTACTCGTGCCAGAAGTGGTCATATAAAGGGGGTAACATATACAAAGAAACTATTTACTTTATGTAATTTTAATTCCACGATATATTGAGTGAGAAAAGCCTGATAAAATCTCATCATGTTTCGATTTCTTTCGAGTATATTATAAGTTCATAATTAGCAATACCTTACCTAGTGGTAAAATACTATGAAATGAATTTTTTTTCTTATTTGAATATAAAAAGTATAGAAACACAACGTTTTATCGTGATTCTAACTTTTCTATCTCTTGCTTATCTACTTTGCTTTTTGTTTGTTTACCTATTTGTACCGCAGTCAGGCTTTTTAGATTTAAAATAGTAGTTTCAACTCGCATAATAAAAGGGGGTATTAAAACATGAGTGTGATAAGAGTTTGACACGAGGGTTTTAATGTTAAAGTCGCCTTCCTTCCTATAATTTCCTCCAATAAGCCAATAAAAAACACGCACAAAGTGATTACTTTGTGCGTGTTTATCTCAGTAATTAAGTTGTTTAACTTCGGAAACTCTGGAAGGCTGTTATGTCGCATCGTCGCGTTTCACTTTGAATTTTTAATCAGCCTTACTTACAAACGAGTGGTGTTTGAGATTTGTATTTATATACGGACGGTTGGGTAGATTTTGATATCGTTTGGATAAGAGCTAGTTTGCGCAAAGATAGAAAGCGGCTTACTGTTAGAGCTCGTCTAGTCTAAAATGTCGCGCCCCACTACTTAGTTAGTTGATTTCGATGTGTGAGTGCAAATATTGATAACGACACTTCATCTGTGTGGGAGCCAATGAACGACGCGTGCTCCTACGTTTCAATTTCACCGGCAACTGAATGACCAATTACAACGGCATTTGTATATGTATTGCGTCCATATTTTAAACTTGCTTGTGTGCGTTAATGCGATAGTGGGGCGCGTTATTTTAGATTAGACGAGCTCTACTTGCACGATTATTTGTCACATTATCATCGGTTGAACGGTCTGGGAGCATATTATCGCGCTGTGACATCTCAAATTCAACATTATCTCTTTACGACAAATCTATATTTGAACTTCACTGAATCATTCATGGGATCGTTCAAGAGGTATATTAGAGGTCTCTTCAGAAGCGGGCAACGCATCAGTGACTCCCCTGGTGTTGCTGATGTCCATAGGCGGCGGTGACCACTTTCCATCAGGTGGCCCGCTTGACTGTTTGTCTGCCGTGTAACATAAAAAAAAATCGATCTTCGACATTTTACGATTGTCGAAGTAGTTGATAAAGTGTTTTTCAGCTGCAATAGACATTTCAGTGTCAATATTAATGGAGATTTGTAGATAGAAAAAATGACAAATTTGAAATGATAGCACGAGGGTGTTAGCAAGGTAGGTGGTGGTTCTTTTCCTGTTCCAACACTGTTTCCTGTTCCTGTTGCGTAATAACCATATCTAATTAGGTACAACTGAACGCTTGGTGCGATGCCAACGAGTATGCCGAGAGTCTGGCTACCTCATACATGTAAGCTGTATTATTATATGTGTCTATACAATTATCATTTCAGGTGAGTCGCTTTTATGTTCATTATTATCGACATAATTAAGATAATAATAATCGTGGTTGTTTATCCAGCTTATAAAGGTAACAATTGTCTTCGTAAATAAGACTTTGTTTCTTTTCTTCAAGTTTTTGTACAACAAGAATGATTAGATTCTACTCAGTCTGTACCAGATAAAGACTTTTATTATACTATACCTAAGTAAAGTATATTCAATTCTTTACACTCACTTATGTTGTAAGTTTCCATCTATGAATAAACCAGTGGCCCGGGGTCCGCCTTGACCATGATCCAGGTTTTGGCAGATCTGATAATTGCAGTGGAGCGTCTGTCATTTGACCTCCGTAAACCTGCTACCAGGGGACCCTAACCTGATTGGATCATGGTTACACATTCAGTCGCCTGTATGTTCAGATTTCATCACGATGTTTTCCCTCACGGTAAGAGCATCGCTTAGCATTCAACTAAAGTACATAACTCAAAACAGAGTCATTAGTACACGCGCCGCATTGAGATTCAATGACTACCGATACCACTCGCTTACGAATCGGATAATTTAACCACTCGGCCACCAACGCTCCTATCTACCTTCCTAAATTTTCGTCTATGAATACTTTAGCACAAATATTAAGGTCATGTAAATATAAGTCTAACCGACTTATCCCGACTGTATTCTGTATTTATGTAATAAAGTGTTCATTTATTCATTAATTTAATTTACAAAATTCCGCGTCAGTACCCCGAACAATACGTATTCCATTAAACTTTACATTTAATCGAATACGTACATGTTAAAATTCACTCATAAGCGAACAATGAATTAATCCCGTAATTTAACCTCTATAAAGAACACTGGGTGGCAGCAAAGAGGAGAGAGCGAAACAAAACGGCAAAAACTCTTTTCCAAAGCTACGTAGAATAAACTTCCCTCGAGCACAGTAAAAATAACTCTTCTAAAATGTAAAAAGATTTTCGGGAGCGAAATTTAAAACAATACGTCGTAAAATTATTATTAGAAGGGAGCTTTCGTGTTGCGTAAATTCATATATCACTTTTCACGTGGCTGAGCCCCGGGTGAATGAAATCCAAAGCTTTCTGAGGAATTTAGCGTAATTGAAGACGTGGGATAAGTGAAAAGTGGTAACTGTTAGAACTTGTTAAACAGCAACGACAAAGTTTTATGAAGCTGAAAATCGTTGGTCTTTATATCCATTATGTAAGACGTGAGCAATAATTTTACGTATATATGTCGCAGCCATCTGGTTAAATCAGCCATTTAATGAGAAGGCTAGTCCGTTAATGAAACGCCGGCATTCAATGGAATGACTAGGCCGATCGCTGATTTTACTAGCTTCACTCAACGTTTAACTATTTGTCTTATTAAAGCCAGCCCTTCGGAGACGGCTGAAGTAAAATCAGGCAGGTGATTTAAATTTAGTTCAAATTTTATCTACTGCTGCGCTGGTAGTCACCAAAACAAATCTGGCGTCAGACAGCTCGCACAGCAAGCTCGTCGTTTTAACTAAATTTAAAATGTGGTACATGCTTTTAAGTAAGAATTGAGATAACTTTAAGTATTCTTACTGTTACGGGTCTGGGTGTTCTATGTATAATAAGTATGTATTTAAAAAGTATATAAGTAGTTTATCAGTTACCTAGCACCCATAACACAAGCTTTGCTTACTTTGGGGCTAGATAGCGCTGTGTGAATTTGTCAACGATTATTTATTTATTATTTATTTTATTATTTATCTTAATTCTTTACGATAACTGAATATGTTCATTTTCTTTTTATACTTACCTTTAATTAGAAACAAATGCCAAACTCTCGTGTCATTTTATATTTAATATTATAAAATAGGACTATAGTGCACTGTTGCTATTGTTCCTACTACATAGTTACAAGTAGTAAATAAGTTATAAATTTAAAGTTTCATTAAATATTTTTACTTAGTTAAATACGGTTATAGGTACCTACTCGCAATACAATTAATTGTGTACCTACTTATTGAATATCTTGCGACTAATAATGTTTTATTATATAAAAGTGATCTTTATTAATTCATTATTTTTTATCTTAAATAAAGTTTATCATTTAAGTTGCGAACTTATGGTCACTCTAACCAACCATCTGTATGCCCTTTAACAAAACGGCTAAATAACGCTCAGCCAAGTAGTTAAACGTTGCAATCAACAACTTGGCTGGTTATCCTTTAGTCATTTAATTAAATGCCGGCGTATGATTAACGGACTAGCCTTCTAATTAAATGGCTGATTTAACCAGTTGGCTGCGACATATACATACACAAAGCTTACGCCCGTGTCTTACAGGTGGGGTAGGCAGAGACTATGGACCGCTACTTTGCTCTGTCCTGATTCCCTAGCTTCGCATATTTTAACAATCTTGAATATTTGAACAAAACAAATTGATTGACGTCTAATTTCGTAACCATCCGAAACAAAGCTCCATAACAATGCTCTTGCAATAATGATTCGTTTGCCCCCGGATGTCAAAACAAAGGCCCAAAGTTGTCCGCTAAAACCCGAAACACGATTACCTAATAAAAATCCTGTCAAAACAGAAGTAGATAATGTTACGCGGGGCGCTCACGATTTGAACAGTTTTAAGCTAATCCGAGGTAACAAGGGCAGGATCCCAGAGATACGGTTGGAACGACCAACAATTAGAGACGTAATCCCCATCCACGCGTTACCGGGATCGCAGTACCGGGATCGTACCGCCCTAACCCTTGGCGACAAGCGGAAAATTCTGAGGTACGAATAAATTTTCATAAATTTGCATGTGGTACCCGTCAATGGAGACCTCGGGCCGACTCATTGTTGGATCATAAATTATTACGCGCTACAGATAGTCCCTCTGCGGTTTAAGTGAGTGTAAAGTTTTTGATCCCGACACCGGGATCGGATGGACAAGTGTTTGAATATTTATTTACGGGCTTAATGCTGTCGGGAGTAGACAAGCGTGTCCTTGAATTTGTCGAGAAAAAGTTCATAGGAGAATATTACTTACCCTCGAGGATTTAAAAGGTGAAATTGGATGGTGACTTAGGTCTTAGTTTGGTTAGGTACATACGTTCAACGAATTAGCTGACCATCATATATCATACGATAATATGAAGTATGGTATATATTACGGTAGGTATGTTAGTAATAACCCATTCCGGCTTCGCATGGGTGTTATCTGGGCTTCCCTATTATAATATTACTAGACCCCGCGCGACTTGTTCGCGTGGCGTCTCTACACATACAGTTTAACAATATCCATACTATAAAATTGTATAATAAATAACCGTGTTATATGAAGGACTTACCATTTAAACAATTAATATCAAACCTGTATAAGTTTTTGTGTCAAATGTTTTTGTAGTACCTATCGACGAATTTTTAGCACTTAAGGTTTCACATTGTATTTAGTATAATTTTGGCTATGTTTCGTCATTATTGGATCCTTATAATGGCTTCTCATCATTTTGACATACTTATTATATCTATTTTGCATGCTATCTATCCGTTTTGCAGGACACTGGTTAAATGTTAGCGTATATTTTATCGTAACAAATAACATTGTACCACGTTTATTGCAAATAAAGACTAATAAGTAGAACTATATACTATTACTTTAAAACATTACAAAGTCTTCACTGTCGGTTGAGTCGTATTAGTGTAACCTATCTATTAGTTAAAATATGGCCCAACTTACAGATACAATCTTGTTAGCATATCTTACTCCAAGGGTCAGGCGTAATAGTGGTTTAGTTTGATTAAATGTCGAAGTTAGTTGGATTAGAATATCCGAAGTCAGATACTAGAGGAATAACGACCCAATTAAACTGCTCCATAGTTAATTAATTATTTAAATCCTTTGACCGTCAAATGGTATGGAGTACGGTAGTGACTGAATATTATCAATGAAATCAAATAAAATATTTTTAGTTTGTTAATCATCATCTTGGCGTTAATGTCCCGGTTGTGCTCTCGAGCACGAGGGCCTGGGGTCCGCCTTGACCATGATCCAGTCAGGTAATTACAGTGGAGCGACTGCCATCTGAACTCCATGACCCTGCTACCAGGGGAACCCGACCAGATTGGACCATTGTTACACATCCAGTCGCCTGAATCCAGTGGTAAATGGCCGGAGCGGGATTCGAACTCGGGACCTCTGGCTTACGAGTTGATACTCTAACTGCTCGGCCACCGACGCTCTCTATTTTTAGTATGTTCATATTAAATGTTAATAATAAAAATATAGGAGTGGTTAAGGTATCCGACTTGAAAGCGTGAGGTACCGGGCTCGAATCCCACTGCGATTATGTACTAATGACTCTTTTCTGAGTTATGTACATTAATTGAATACTAACCGACGCTCTTACGGTGAGGGGAAGCATCGTGAAGAAACCTACACATTCAGTCGCCTGAATGTGTAAACATGGTCGAATTTATTTGGGCTCCCGTGTTAACAGGGTCACGGAGGTCAAATGGCAGTCGCTCCACTGTAATTATTTGCACTCGTGGGCGAGAGCACAATCGTAATATTAACGCCAAGATTTTTATGATATACTTTCTAAGATTAGCTTTAGAAGACTGAAATAGAAACGTATAATATCTATATATCCTAACCTTTCCATTCCTTCCATCCTTTCCATCCGGTGGCCCGCTTGTTTATCTGCCGTATAACATAAAAAAAATCGATCCATCCGTTTTGGAGCTACGATGCCATAGATAATAATAAATAAATAAATAATTTATTCAAGAAAACTTATGTCTAAAATTACATAGTTAAATTTAAAGTAAGTACCTACTTATGTTAAAATTTAAATGTTCTATTTAACAAACAACGAAGTAGTTGTTTAAGTAACAAATTGTTCTAATTTAAAATTATTTATTACCGTAGTTATTTAAGCTAAGTAAATTAAGTAGATACATGCTATATTTTTAATTAACTAGATGCCTAAACTAAGTAAGTAGTTTACCAGTGCCTTAGGCATCAATGTTAGTTGGTCAATTTAATGTAGGTTAGTGCTTACGACTATATTTATTAATAAAACAATAAAATTATTGATAACATTTTGTACAGAAAATTGATATAATTTAAAATGAATATTTTTTATATATAATTAGATACTTAAGTTAAGCTTACAACACTCCTATTTTCTCGTGGGGGTTAAAAACACCCACTCGACAATACCCATTCCTTCTGAAACAATAATACTCGCACAGATCCATACTGAAGCCCAAACACACGATTGATCCATACAACCGTGTAAGATAAAACCCAATCTCGTGTATCAAGTACACACACAGGAAATAGGCTGCCGGCCATCAGTAAATCGTAGCGTTATGAGTGGAACCACTCAAGTTGACCTCTATCTTTCATACGTAGCTTCATCGCACCAACGAGTGGTCTACTAATTGCAGATGATGTGGGTTCAAGTTACGCTGGAAGCTCACGAATAGTTTCTCATGGGGAATTATTGGGGACAATTACCTCCGATAGTCTATTGTGGCAGTGGCTTATAGAGGTTTTGTTTGCCGTATCGAGTGTGGAGCATAAGCGTGGATTTGGCCCTTGAGATGGCGAGTATCAAACTATCATAAACTACCTACATAATTAGCTTGTACACGCACCTTGGATTGCGTAAATTTCGGTTATAGCCCCGCGGGAACTACATATTGGGATATAAGCTACAACAATGATGACGACCTGAGTGGTTCAGTGGTCATGATGCCAGTCAACCACGCAAGAGGTCCTCGGTTCGATTCCTGGCCGAGCAGAGATTTAAATGATGAATTTTAATTTCTGTTACGGGTCTGGGTGTTCTATGTATAATAAGTATGTATTTAAAAAAGTTTATAAGTAGTATACCAGTTAGCTAGCACCCATAGCTCAAGCTTTGCTTAGTTTGGGGCTAGATGGCGCTGTGTGAATTTGTACACGAAAAAAATAATTTTTTTTTTTTATCAAAAACGATTTAGTGGTTTTAGCGTGATTAACAATCCAATATTACAAAATTGCAGATTTATAATATTAGTACAATAAAGTACTCGTTAAACAGAAAAATTGTTGTACCTAAATGAAAGTAACCATACGTGGATTCGTTGTCAGGTTTTTGCTGTGGCTTTGATCGCTTGAGAGGATAACAAAAAGTCGTATACCAATAGTTGTATAGATATACGCCATACCATATACGACTTTTTGTCCTTCTATATAGGCCCTTGAACCTTGTACGCTACGCTATGACATTAATAAAGTCAACATATCAACCCCGATAGAAAAATAGGGGTCACACGTTCCCTTCGGACAACTTCATAATTTTCTTAAACTTGTCCTTTTTCGAACTTGACACTTTCCTAACTCGTCTCGCTTCCATTGACGAGTGTATCTACGTGTACCAGTGTAAGTATATGGCTGTGGGATCGTAAGTCCCCAATAAGTCCTGTACAAATAGACAGACTTCTTTATTTGAAAACCATTTTTATCGAGATGTTCTCAGCTTTGATTCATTAAAATTAGTTCAATAGTGTGGGAAATATTTGAGTACCTATACTATGGATAATTTGTCAGGGGTTTTGCTACATCTATCGTAAATCTATGGGTTATGTACCATTGGTGGCCTAGTGGTAAATGTATCCGACTTACAAGCGAGATGTACCAGCTTCGAATCCCACTGCCGCCATATAGCAATGACTCTTTTCTGAGTTATGTACATTACTTGAACACTAACCGATGCTCATACGGTGAGGCAAAACACCGTGATGGAACTTGCACATTCAGGCGACTAAATGTGTAACCATTACTAAATTTGTACAGGTTTCCCTGGTAGCAGGGTCACGAAGGTCAGATTCCAGGCGCTCCACAGTAATTACCTCATTTGCCAAATCCTGGATCATCGTCAAGGCGGACCCCAGGCCTTCGTGCGTGATAGAACAATCGGGACATTAACGCCGATATTGTTATTTTTAATATAATATAATGTTAGAAGCGAGAACGATAACAATATCTGACTGAAATCTAAACTATGTAAGATATACGTCTCTGTCTATTACTCTAACTTTGGATAAACAATATCAAACTTACTTTAAGATCAATTTACAGAAACACGATATTCGATAAACTAGTTTGAATTTATATAGTGCTAATAGCTGTGCCCGCGACTTCGTTCGCGTGAACTACAGGATGTTTGGTATGTCTCATATTAAGCAACACAGGTCTGCGGTGAAGCACTTTTATATTTGAAAACTCCCAAGTTGTATTTATCAAAAGACAGTAAGCCAGTAGAGAGTTCCGTCGCAGTTCGCACAATAAATGTTGAAGCAAAGTGGTTTGTGCTAGTAGTCTTTGTTATTTCGACAGTAAAACAAGTTAATTTCGCCTAGGCTCTCCTCGTTTGGTAGTGGAAAGAAAATGGGGGTATTATTATATTGTGCAGTTCCATTGCAGTCTCCGAATGTATGTCGTAACAACACAGATAGTTTAGACAAAGTCAGACTGATTGCGGAGATGTTCCAGGAATTAGAGAGTTCCTCATTTGAACCTCTTACCTCGTTGCCTCTCAGTTGAATCCATAGTCTCTAGCTGGTTTTATTGTGGTATAAATCTCAATGTATTCATTTGTACTCTTATATGAGTTTTTTCGTAGATGCCATAAAATGAAGTGTCATACTTGCACTGCAAAAACAGTGTATTACATCGGCATAAAGAAGGTCCAAACATGTTCAGTGCTATCTCCCACACTGTTTCTTCTGCATATCGCCCCTGGTGTTTCTGATGTCGATAGGCGGCGGTGATCACTTTCCATCAGGTGGCCCGCTTGTCTTGTTTATCCGCCTTAATACATACAAAAATATGTATTATAGTCAAAATCTGAACATGTTCTTTGTTTGCCCCCAGATTATGAAGGTGGCGGCGGAGGCGGCCCGCGTGCAGGCGCTATGTGGAGTGCGGGCTTGCTGTTCATCACACAGATAGCCGTGTGCCAGCTGGCCACTGGTAAGTCAGCATCGGTTTAAAATTGAACAGATATCTATTTCATCATCATGGCGTTAATGTCCCGGTTGTGCTCTCGCGCACGAGATCCCGGGGTCCAAGATTTCGGAGATCCAGGATTTAGTAGATCAGGTAATTACAGTGGAGTGGACTAAATATGGTTCATTTAGTCGCCTGAACGTATATGTTTTCCTCGCCGTAAGAGCATCGGGTAGTGTTCAACTGATTTACGTAACTCAAAAAAGAGTCATTGGTATATGGCGGCATTGGGCCTGAGCAGATTTTTATTAAGCGAACTACAGGCAGCAGCAGAAGGACAAGTGTTACCAGAATACGATGTATTTATGTATTTAAAAACTTTAGTACACAATGACACAATTGGCGGACTTGAAGCCATTAAGGCTTTATCTTTCAGTCAACCAGCAGATCGTGCAGAAAGTAAGTAGGTAGGTAGTGAGTGGTAGTATTTCCATGCAGCGTGTCATTAGCTACACCTTGAAGGTACCTACTTGTTTCATAGGAATACATGGAATGTCTACCCAGATCATTTGCCCCAAAGAAGGGATAGGGGATGCGTTTTAACTAAAATTTGCCCATTTTTTGCTCCAAGTAATGTAAGAAAAGGATATTATTTAAATAATATCCAATAAAACCTAATATAATGCCTATAAACGTTTAAAATTTTGGCACCGATATGGGAACATTGCTATTTTGGTTTTCAAGTAATTCTAATAAAAAGTTGTTCATAATTTGCCATTGCTATCATAGATAAAAGTCGATATAAAAATAACATATTTGTCTACGACTAGAAACTGTCTGCGTGTCAGGTGTCAATATTTCACTAAAATATCTTTTAAAAACTGATCTCAATGAAACAGAAATCGTTATAGCTTCGCGACGAGCACATTTTATAAGAATAAGAACACCTGGAATCACATTCGTAGATCAGGACAACAATATGAGTTCACCAAAGACGTCTAACTACGGGGTGTCGTGTATTGTTACGTCTTACAAGCAAGCGTTCGACGAGCAAATATCGTGGTTGCAAGAGATGGTGCCGTGGTCCAGGAGAAAACTAGTGGATGGCATAGGACATAAACGTTATACTCCCCACACCACTTGGGGAGAATGGGACATAGAATACCCTCACACTCTTTTCTCCCTATGGGGAACCAAACATCCCCGAAGCCACCAGTTTCGACCACTCAATAGGGGTAAACAATACTTATGCACGTGCATTGTAGCCCTCATGATGATCAAAGCTCAAGACATAAAAGCCTGGACCAGGAACGTGATAGACGGCATCACAACAAATGGTGACAGATACTACGAGAAATGTTTTGCGAATCTGAAACACGATAACTGTGTGAAGATGACCGTTCACAATGTTGTACAAGAATTTGATATGTATCCTTACAAGTTTAAGTTGAAATTTGAAAGCGTTATTTGTGGACGCTTTTATTGTACCGATTCCGAGTACTTAAACCTAAGCAAGGCTGTCTACTACTTTTTCCGAAATAACCGTCTCGGTCTGTTAGTTGGTCCTCAAAAGACTTTGGCTTTCGGGAAATCTGGGAATTCCTATTTCGTGTTTGATTGCCAAAGCTACGGGACGCCAATATTCTATCCGAATCAGGGCAGCGCCTACGTGTTGAGATGCGATGGTATCTGCAAACTAATTTACTGTTTGACAGTCGCCTATAATTGCAAACAACATTGTCAGAAGTTCTTCCTGCACAGTGTGAAGATTGCTATGGCAGAATTGTGAAGGTACACTTATCGGATGAATAAATTGAGATTGGTTTTTTAGGATACAGTGAAGTATTGTCATCTGATACGTAGACAAATCCGGTTGACAATTCAGTGCTTCAGACGAATCTGTTCTCGAGGCGTACTTACCACGATTTTGTACTTGATCATGTAAGTTGTCATTTATTTCTTACGCAACAAATTCTCTTCATACCTTATTTATCAAAGATACGTTTACCTAATTATCAGTAGCTCCGACCGACTGTGACCGACAAAAGTCAGATAAATCTTCACGTAACTTGGTTTCGTCATAAGCGCGTTAAAACCAAATTCATAAATCGATATAAAGGGGTAATTTATAATCGTTTACCCGGTTTGCTTTATCCATTAACCAAGTTAAATCTGAGGACGAATCTTTGCCCCGTAGTTAGCGAGAGGAAACCAACTAGAACGGAAAGTGGGGCAAGTCCCCGCGAGCCACAATAGTTTTATTTCGGCTATAAATTGTCTGCACGCAGTTCTGCAGTCGCTGTAGTCTTGTCGACTTTATCTTTAATCCAGTTTAATTTTTCAACGGCGATGTGGATATGGTACGTGAGCTGGATTCAAAGAGGTTCCCAGTGGACTACCTCGAAACATGATGGTGTGTGATGTGGAGATTCTTGTAGATAAACATCTTCAAGATCTTCATTTATAGAAAGAAAGAAACAAAGAAACACATATTACATATGGATGCCACGACACAGTAATTTCATAATACAATTACATGAATAAATAAAGAAAAGAACACTGAGACAATTATTAGGTTCCCAGTGGCATTGTACTTGGGCATCCAGAGTAAGTGGACCCTCCTCAGCATAATGTTTTGCCCGCCTGTTGCGAACCACAACGCTGGTTTTTTTTTATGCTACGCAGTCACAAACGAGCAGACAGCCCATCTGATGGTGAGCTAGAATTGTCGCCCATAACATCTACGATTCATGCATTTAGTATTGCAGGCAACAAAAATGCAGATCCGCAGGTGTTAGTAAGCAAGACTAATCAAACGACCCTAAACCACCACCACGCGTAGTTTAGAGTTCCTATGGCCACCTTCCATCTCCATCATCAGATCAGCTCGATGGTATCATAACATTGCATTGTCACCAAAATTACACGACTTTGACGACCTGAGTAGTTCAGTACGCCCCGCAAGAGGTCCCGGGTGCGATTCCCGGCCGGGCAGAAATTGAAATGATTAATTTCAATTTCTGTTACGGGTCTGGGTGTATAATAAGTATGTATTTAAGAAAAGTATGTAAGTAGTTTATCAGTTATCTGACACCCATAACACAAGCTTTGCTTACTTTGGGGCTAGATGGCGCTGTGTGAATTTGTCCACGATTATTTATTTTATTTTATTTATTTTACACGAGTGTGCGAAATGTCAGTTCAATCATAAAATGGGTCTTTAACTCTCATACGGGAACCGGAAAATGGATCAAATTTAACATGCAAGATTTTATTACGAACAGACATGGGGACATGTAAAGCTAAATAGAAGCTTGTAAAAACGCACGGCCAACCAGTTCCCCAGCAGAGGTGCAGTAAAATTTCATTTCCTACTCCATAAATGCTTCCCCTACAACCCCTGAGGGAATGCAAAGATTACACTGCAAGGACGGCTGTTGGGGAGTATCGCGAATGTTGTTATAAAATTAACGTCTACCTGGTTGAATTTACTACATTGCACTTTTTGTAATACTATATATTCATTCATTATGATTATGAATATTATACAGCATTGCGTGGAAATATATTATAGAAAAGAAGGTTTTTAGATTACAGTATCTATAAAAAATAATCATCATCTTGGCGTTAATGTCCCGGTTGTGATCTCGCGCACTAGGGCCCTGAGTCCGCCTTGACCATGATCCAGAATTTGGCAGGTCAGGTAATTACAGTGGAGCGACTGCCATCAGACCTCCATGACCCTGCTACCAGGGGAACCTGACCAGATTGGATCATGGTTACACATCCAGTCGCCTGAAAGTGCAGGTTTCATCACGATGTTTTCCCTTACCGTAAGAGCATCGGTTAGTATTCATCTAATGTACATAACTCAGAAAACAGTCATTGGTACATGGCCGGAGCTGGATTCGAACTCAGGACCTCTGGCTTACGAGTTGGATACTCTAACCGCTCGGCCACCGATGCTCTTACAGCAGATTACAGTATCTTTACATAGTATAAATCAAAGTCGCTTCCCGCCGTCTGTCTGTAATTATAATAAACTAGTGGACCCAGCGCGACTCTTTTACCCCTATCTACACTTTTTTCTTAAAACACTATCTATTATTGAAAACCGCATTAAAATTCGTTGTATAGTTTAAAAAATAGAAGCATTCGTAGATACATGCACTCATACATAGACACACAGCGGAAAGCGACTTGTTTTATACTATGTATAGAAGTAAAATACGAAGTCCGATTTTTATGAGCAGTAAGTCCTACGAGCAGAAAGCCCATTATCATTATCAACATTACAGCCCATAACAGTACACTGCAGGACTCAGGGCCTCTCCCACGAGGTTATTGCCATAATCGCCACGCTTGGCAGGCGGGTTGGAGATCGCAGTGTTATAAATATAAGGCTACGGAGGCTTTTAGATTTTTTGCCTCGAATACCTACGTATGGGATTGGTGCTATTCTACTTTGCTGGAAACCACGTGGCCAACAGGCAGACAGCCCACCTGATGGTAAATAGTAACTGTTGACCATAACATGTACGGTTCATGTAATTCGATTTTCAACTGCCTTTCGTGCCAACTAAATCCGTCTATCGAGCTTGTCAGCTCAGTTTGCATTGGAAAAAAATTGTTTAAAAAAGGGGAAATATCAGAAAATCAAAAACTCATTGTGAGGCAAATGTAAGGACAAATGTGAGTGCACAAATCAAATGCTTGTCGTAAGAGCTTTCATAACAAACATATACATAAACCAATGTTTTGGATTTAATTAAAACACCTAGGTATATAGCTACTATAAGAAGTTCTTGACGACAATACATACCAATACAAAGAGCCCGGATAGGTACGTTCAAATTGGAGAAAGAGGTCAATCGACGAATCAATTTCGGTTGGGCAGCGTTCGAGAGCTATGTCCCAATTACCGCCGTGTCTCAAGTCGAAGATCTTTGACTGGTGTTTTTTGGCAGTGACGACCTACGGAACTGAGACGCAGTCACCCACTATGGGCCCTATAAGCAAGCTCACTGTCACCCAAAGGGTAATGGAAAGAGCTATGCCCTCATTGCGCGATCGAATCAGATATGAGAAGATCCGCATGCGATTTTGGGTCACCGACACAGCCCATAGCAGCAAAACAGATGGCAACCACGTACCGGAAGACGCAGCCTGGGTATGCAGATACCAGTAGGATGCGAAATGCACAGCACCGGCCTTTGTGGAGATCTTTGCTCCCCTAGCCTATGCCCAGCAGTGGGCGTCTTTCGGCTGATATGATGATGATGATATAACTATATTCTGATACATACAATATCGTAAACATATACATAAACACGTCCCATCGATGTTTACCTATAGTGTACCATAACTTCAGAAGCACTTCCGTTATGCAAATCACAAATATTATATAATGAGTTTTATTTTATTTTATTGATTAAACAACAGACTAATTTATCAATAGTCCTTATCCATAAACAGGGTAATAGAATAGAATATCACCAACCGTTCCGCATATGCGGCAGTGTCTTAATTAAAGCCAGCATGTCTAAAGTTTATTCAGGGCATGCAAAGCTTAGCGGGGGTTTGGAACCATTAATCCGCTCGCCCAGTGCATAAATGATAAAATTAAACCCTGCTTTCTTTATAGGCTGTGAGGGCGCTATAGACTTTCCTACGTCATCGATAAGAAAAAAATCACTTTGTAGCGATAATAAACGTTAAAGAGACCAACAAATTTTCTATTTTCAATAACCCAAACTTCTATTATGTATAAAAGTGGACCTCTCGCCACATAACACTCTCCTAATCCACCCTCTATTTATTCTCTAGCGTAGCAGAATATGTATTTTTATCATTATAAAAATCGTAGATTACAAACTTTAATGAAAGTGTATAGCTAGAGTAAAGCCAACAGCGGCACTCTTCAAAGGCACTAAATGGTGAAACAGATTATAGAGAGCCAAAGGTTACAGGTGACACAAAGCCAGTTTTTTTTAACTGTCCAGTTGTCAACAACCTCTTTCATAATTAAATCAAACGAGAAATAAGCACCGCAATACGGTAGAGGAAATCCCTTGATTACTTCACAAAATCACATGCTCAGAGCATCCACAAACGCGAGGTTGAAGGCTTGGAGATTTATGTGAGTAAATACACATTATGCTAATGCTCGTCGGAGCCACTGATCAACTAGATCCGCCATTCATCTTAGAAAGTAAATAGAGGCAAGTCTACTCAACATGTTACCATCCACAGTTGCGCAGGGATAGATTTGGGATTAGGGACCTTTTAAAACATATTTTTATAGCAAATAGATATTTGACTGCCATCTCAGTCTATGGTGAAGCATATCTATCTATTAATTACTCATTTGCTCTTGTCTGAACGAGTCGCTCTACTGAAATTACCTGATCTGCCAAATCCTGAACTATGGTCAAGGCGGACCCTGGACCCTCGCGCGCGAGTGCACAACCAGGACAATAACGCAAATATTATTTTCTTTATCTCAAGCGTCTAACCACAAAAAAATTAACTTGCAAAAGCCACTAGATATGGTAACAAAGTACGCAACAGGAGACGTCTCTATTTATTTATTTGTATCGTTATTTTACTCCATCGAATTAAAACCTAATTGTATTAAGAAACCGTAAAATAATAAAATAAACTATACCAAGTAAAATAAAATAATCACAACTTATTTCCCAAATTCTTGAACCACATTCCGACAACGTGACGACTCTTTCGACGCATTTAACCAGAAACGCAAATGACCATACACGAAAATGACCAAATTTTCAAAAGCAATCTACCAAATGCGCGGACGACCAGGATTTATTTTTGCAAATGTATTTAGTAAACCAGTATTTTTTTTTAATTTATACGCGTAGCACCAGACCTAAATACGTATATTTGAATATGTTTATTTATTCCACACTGCTGCCAACCGGCGGTGCGTTTAATTGTTCCCTTGTTCAGCCAGGATATTCCGGAATGAATCACTTGTTTGTCTTAGAGTATAGGAAGATAATGTTATGCTTTGGGTTTATGATTGCGTTGCGGCAATATGGTTTATTTCGCTATTGCTACTACACCGACACTTTTCTCATTAGGAGCTTTATATGTACATATATAAGTATATTCATTCTGCGACAACTATGTTTGACTATTTGCATAAATTACCTGCCTTACTAGTATTGACATGCTTTGTATCAATTTACCTTAGTGTAATTTTATGTATTAATTTTTTTTGACAACTATATTATTTCGATTTATTTATTATTTGAAATTGCCTTCTTATATGAAAGCAATATTTCTTATATTATAATTTGACGATCTCTTTTATTGACCAAATGTAATCTATAATAAGAATATTATAATTATGTAAGCACTTAAGAGAGAAATAAATAAATCTAAAATTTAAATATATGTCTCTTGCAAAGTAATTATGTCACAATTCCGACATAGGTCTTCGAGACCCCCCACTGAACGTTTAACACCTTTGCCAAAGTGACCAATGAAATTGATAAACGAGTCTCGCCTATTGCTGTTATCTGGATTAAGTTTCCGTTTTCTGCGTTACCTGCGTTCTCGCTCCGATTCTTAAAGTGTACAAAACGCCGAAATATAATGCCTTGTGATTACAGTTACTCATCCAGAAATAATGGTAATTTACTGTGAGATATTATAAACTTAAATGCATTATGTTCAGTTCGTTTTTTAATGCTGATTTTCTCCAAACACACAACCTCATTCATATGGTTTATGGTGTAATTTATTGTTTACAGTTATCGCTTTCCATCAGACGGAATGTCTGCTCGTTTGTCACTGGAAATACCTGTCCATAAAAGGGAGTTTGTTGACTTAACCCCTGATCCTCTCTTCGCAGAAAATCCGCCGTCGCCAAGCACGGAGTACTCGCGAGCGGCGACTGTGACGTCGTTCTACGCGCTGAGCACCGGCGTGGTGCCCGCGCCGGTCATGCTGCGCCTGGGGAACTCCACCATCGACAGCACCAAGGCATTCAAGGTGCCACAGCCATCGCAGGTGGGTTTCAGTACGCTACTCAGCTGGTTCCATGGCCATGAAAATCTCAGAGCCGAAGGGCGTCTCGGATGTCGGACATGGACCGGCAAGCGATGAAGAACAAAACTTAATAAGGGCCATAGGAAGCCAAGTATGTAAGAGACATACAGGTGAACGTAATGGAACGCTCGGAGACCAACATCCAGTAGAAGAAATCCTGCTGCTGAAATGGAGATCTTTTAAAAAATAATGACTAGAGATCTCGTATTTGCTAAGTCACGGTGCGGCGGTAGATAAGGTAATGCTTAATCCAATAACTTACTGAGGAAGAAGTTATCGACGTAGAATAGCAGTGCGAGAGAGGTTGAAATCTGACGGTATAGTATTTTTGCGCGTTGCCTTCACGTCATCGCACACCATCCTGTGCCGCTTTCATATCGTAGAAATGTACTGAGTTAAGCTCCCCAGCACGGAGTACGAATGAGCAGCCTCAGTGACCTCGTTCTAGGCGCTGAGCTCCGGCGTGGCGCCCGCGCCGGTCATGCGGCGGATTGGGACCTCTACCATAGACAGCACCAAGGAGTTCAAGGTGCCGCATCCATCGCAGGTATCATATCAGCCTGAACACACCCACTGCTGGGCATAGGTCTTCCTCAACGATCTCCACAAAGGCCGGTCCTGTGCCATCATCCAGCCGGCACCTGCGACCTTTACCAGGTCGTCGGTCCACCTTGTAGGAGACCTACCCACGCTGCGTCTACCGGTTCGTAGTGGCTATCTGTTCTGCGAGCTGTGTACCCTGCCCACTGCCACTTAGGCCTTGTAATCCTTTGGGCTATGTCGGTGACCTTGAATCGCCTGGGGATCTCCTCATTTCTTAATGCCGTTAGGTATACCGTTAGTTCCCCTGTGATTGAGACGTGAATTCACGTTTCTGAAGTAGAAATGGTCCTTGTCTAATAGCAGCGTCCTTGCGAAACAGACAACAAAAGTTAATTAAAGCACGCAAAGTTGGGGAAGTGGATGGGTGACCATTTCGTAGCTTGACGCTCGTCGAAGTTCGGCACCGCAACGAGCTCACCACTCATTAGGTGTTAAACCTTATTATATTTTTAGATTGTAATTATGGCTTGCAACGCCAAACTGAACATTTGAAAATCATTCGTTTCGAATGATCTTCTCCCCCTCCCCGTCTCGCCTTAAGGTAGTTTAGCACCCACACAAAATGTCTCTTGTCATTCTTTCATTCATTTGAGTGTTTAGTAATCGTATTAAGGTTTATACTCAGAGTGAATGTATTAAATGGTGAGCGAAATGGGTTTCTATATGTTAATTATATAACATAAAGCAGTTAAATTAAAAATATTACACGTCGCCGATAGAAAAATAATGTAATCGCAAAACGACACAATTATTTTGTGATTTCACTATTTTTCTTTTTCATTGCTCTTATTTATAGGTATTATTAACATGCAGAAATATATATTATTATATTACACGGGACTTAACACGCGGCGTACCTTTTCGATTTGTTTTGGAAAGGTACGTCGCCGTATAAGTCCCGTCTAATATAATAATATGTGTATAGAACGCGACTTCAGTTTGTAACTAATATTTAGAAATAACATTCTCCTTTGATTGATAACATTATTTTAATAACGGCCAATTGCACAAACATATCTTTACGCACTCGATCTACACCCTTTCAAATGAAAAAAAAACGCACCAAGATTAACCAGACCACCTCCCAACAGGAACCAACCATATCACCCCCGGCGACGGTGGCAACGAGACGATCGAAGCCAATGGCGTTGCCGCCTCACGTGGTATCAGTGAAGAACACGTACTTCGACCACGATCGCCGGTACGGGCCAACCTTCGACGACGGCAACGGGAACATCAGCAGGATCACCGTACAGCTGGGGGAGGACGCCCATCTCAACTGCAGGATCAGCCTGCTGCAAGATAAAACGGTGAGGCATAGCATACGTTACATACATATTCTAAGAAAACGCTAAGTCCAAAAGGCTTATAATAAAATTTCTGTATGGCAACTTATGCCAAGCTTTTTAAATGTCAAAGAACGTCATTAATAAAAGTCATATCAAACAATTTGATGTCTGTAGGGGTGTTTATTTTTGTGTGTTAAAAAGTGATACAATTAAAAAGGAAGTGCGGGAGATAATTTTCAGCATGATTAATAATTTACACAAACTGAAAGTACAAGTTCAAGCTAATAGTGACCAAATAACTGAATGTTTACAAGGACTGATAAGGACTGACAAGGACAGATTATTCCAAGATTATTGCCATATCCACATTTTATAATTTTTACTACTGTCAGTCAATACGAACTTATCGTGGTCCTATTTTAATATCGTCACTCCTTTTAACCCCGACTTTTAATCTGTGGATTTGTGTATATTATGTCTGTGGCATTGTAGCTCTTGAACAGATGGACTCATCGGAGGCTCACGGGTCATGTGGTCTCTGTGAAGGATATCTAAAATGTGTATGGGCCCATTCTAGATGTAACGTTTTCTTTCAAAATTTTACTACCTATCATCTTGACGTCAATGCCTGGTTGTGTTCTCGTCGCGCACGAGGGCCCGGGTCGCGTTGACCATGGTACAGGATTTGGAAGCTCATGTATTTACAGTGGAGCGACTGCTATCTGACCTCAGTGACCCTGCTTCCAGGGAATCTGACCAGATTGGATCACCGTCTTTCAAAATTTTACTAATCCGATGAAATCTTGAAATGACCACGGCCTCTGCTGCGGGTAGACCTTCGATGACATGAACACGAACATCAGCAGAATCACTGTCCAGCTCGGTGAGGATACCTTTACTTGAAGCATTAGCGTGCTGAGATAAGGCGATATTTTAAAATGGCAGCATTATGCTGAGACTGGTCCATTTCGGTTTCCGTTACATCACTGGCTGGTCTTACGTAATTTTCAATTATTATAATTAACTGTACTTACCTAAGGTTAAAGATGTAATGAAGATCCGAATAAAATACTGTCAATGTCTATGTCAATATTTTTACATCGATCCTATTTATTGACCTAAACGGCATCTCCAACATATTTCGTGCTTCATTTTTTTCTTCTTTTTAACGACCATGCGGGACCCGCAACTGCGATAGCTAACTGTAATTTTTGTTGTTCCTCGTGACTAAAATAATTCATCCAGATTTTAAGTTTAGGCTCTATTTCCGGCCGGACCGTCGCTTACCGTCAAGTGAATTGCCAGCCCAGTTACTCGAAAAAATTTTTGAAAAAGTTTCGTACGAGAACTGAAACACAGGAACCCTCTCAGAACTCTCTGTTCATTAGAGAAACCAGAACTGTTCCGTTCAGTCGTAAAAGAGAAAACTACGCGGCAATTTTGAGGATAATTAACGCAGCCACCACTTTATGTAATGGTATGGTCCAGTTAGAGGCTTTGTTTCCTTCTCCGTCTGTTTTTAGAGTACCGAAACTTTAAGTGTAAAAACGGAGCCCTTATAGGACCATTTTGTTATCCGTCTGCTCTTCTAGTTGGTTTATCATAAAACAAGTATATTATAATTTGCAGTTGTAGGGTCTTGCCCTGACTTGTGTTATTACTTATAGTTATTGGGATTTCTTTTCAAACAACTTTTAAGTTCTTGAAACAAGTCAATTTTATTTCCTTGTGTTTGGCCCTTCAGGCTTTAATGACTTTCCAATTCATTATATTTTGTTCTGAAAAAGAGAGGAAACTATGTTTGTTTCAAAGCGACCATTACTCCTAAATGGTCAACGAATTATGTATTTCTTGACGTACCTTTTTGTTTTGGTAATTCATTTCCTTTTGGCCTTGAATACGTATTTTATTTGTAATTTTTAATAATAAAATAATGCTTTTAAGTTGTTGTGAAGTTGTCAAGCAGTGTCGAACCATATATCGATGCCTTATTACGAAGACTTTATTTCTATTTACTGCCCACGAAAAAGACTGGCTGTGATAAATTTGAAATTGATTGACGGCTAGAGAGAAATAAATTTAGACTGATGTTGGAAGTAAAAAAAAGTGGGTTATTTTACAAAATGAATATTATTTGAAGAAAGTTATCCCAGCCTTCGAACTAGAAGGTGGATCAGTATTATAACGCAGCAGAAGCTGTTTTCTCAAACTCACATAGACGCCTATTCAGTCTGCAAACGGTACTTTTTGGCTTGCTTAAACGAAATCCAAGTGAATTCAGAGATCCTCCCTGGACTAAGATTATGTGGAGTAGACTCATTTTGGATATTTTTGTGCTTTACTTAGACTATTTTTTAAATTAACTGTACGCAGCTAGTTTCCGGACTGAAAGAATTAGAACCCATTACCATGAATCCTTGTGTTTTCTTTACCTGAACCTGGTAGGTACTGTATGTGGGACAGTGTTACATTACACAGTTAGATAAGTTCATGTTGCGCACAATGTCTTAGAGAAATTTTGCCAACTGCATCTGCTTTTAAGATTTGAACTGATTTGAATACTTACTTACAGCGCTGACTCAGCGATCATAAGTAGACCTTGGCCTCGGAAATTGCCATCTCTCAATATCCTGTGCCATCTCTCGTCATCCGAGTGAAATATTTGGATGACATGTTGTATTTTTGTTAGCCGGAAAACTTAAGTACTTGTACATCTTTTTATTAGGCGACACCTAATTATAAATTAATTAATTTTTTTTTATTCAATAAGGTTTGCTCTATACAATGTGGCCCTATCCCTTAAACTAAACAAAACACTTGTGACTTAAGGGCTAGTGTCCTAATTATCTTTTGAAATCTTTACTATCTACAATTCGTGATTTCCAAACCGTCCATGAGTGAAAACCACATGAAAATCCTTAGCTGTACCAAATTTTGCAATGGTCTACAGATTTTAAAATATTAAAATAATTGACTCTGCGGCACACTTTCTTATAAGTTTCACTTTGTATGTTAAGGAAACTTTCCATGTCATTGAAAAGTTCCAGCGCAGGGCGGCGATACTCGCGCTTCATCGACAATTCAAATTCGACATTTTCTCTATCCAAAAGTCTGTATTAAAACGTCATTGAAATTGACCTTCGATCATATACGAGTATGATTGAGAAAATATTCATCATTACAGCCCGTAACAGTTCACTGCAGGACTTAGGGCCTCTCCCACATAGTCGCCTTGTGCGACACCCATGAGTGTAAGGGGTTGGTGCTATTCTACTCTGCCGAACACCACACGGCCAGGAAAAATATTATTTGGCTGCAATAGATATTTCAATGCCATTATTAATGAAGATATGTGGCTAGAAAAACTTTCGAAAAAGTCGATGTCACAGCACGAGAATTAGGCCCCCGTAGTTTTACCTCCTAATGCGACTTTTTGCGAGTAGTCTGGATTTTACGAGAGCACTTATCTCGCGGAATTGTTTCCACGCCAACATGGTGGAGAGTAAATAGGCCCTAATTGTGACGGCTGGATTAGACTCCGCAGCTTGCTATAATGGTGGATCTGGATGTAAACAAAAACAAGACACTGCTAACGATGCAAAAACAGAAAGCTGCCCTAATGACTAATGGATAGGATATATTTGCTATGCTTATGGATAGGTTATAAATTCGTTTTGATTACCATGCTATCAAATATAAATCGCTCAATCTTAATTAAACATTTGGCGCAACATTTTGTATCATATTTTTTTAGCAACTGCTACATTCATTGTAAAAAGAGTTAATGGTTCTTTGGAATGGATAGATGGATGGGTATTGCGATATTTAAAAAAAAAAGTATTAAAAACTTGCTCATCTCAGAATAGCATCTATAACCAGTATGAAGTATTCATCATAAAAATCAGCTGCTAGTCCACTGCCAAACATGGGCGTCGTCCAAAAAACACCAATGCACCTTGTCTTTTGCAATATGTTGCACCATCTGGCTGATTTTCTATTGAGTGTTTTCAAATCCAAACGAAACTGAAATCCAACCCTCCTGCCAAGCGTAAAGATTAAGCCAAACCCCCAAATGAACTGAAATGTCATTTATAATGACATTTCACACACACATCGTAACACAATCGAAAATTGTTTCCAAAAGGAACAATTCATTTCAACAATACCCACAAAACTGTTTACTGTTACTGTTTACTGTTGTATTGTGTGTGTATTCAACATCAAAGTATGAAACAACTGCGTATCTCCTCAATGTTATTGAAAATGAACCCAAGAGTTCACTGAGTATTACACCCTAATTAGGAGTTTGTACGGGTGGGAGCGGTTCGAAATTCAGCTAAAGATGGTTAAAACGGCATTGTTAGGAACCCTTTCACCGTTCCCTGTCCTTATAATTAAAATGTTACTACAACCTTTGTTTGAATCAGCCAATGTGAAACCCTCAAGCCATTATGGGGGATTCGGAAAATTTGTAATCGTTACAAATTCCCTCTGAAAGGAAATTCGTTGTCGAACAAATCGGAACTCTCTTGTACCAACTAATTATCCTAATGAAGGAAATCTTTTAATTGAAAAAAAGAACATGTATGGCTCTAAGTAATGAAATTGTATTTTTGTAAATTGTAAGAAATAACAAGCTAAATATAAACCTCAAAAGTATTAGCGATTTCCTTTATAATCTACTTCTTTTTGCTTATTCCGTGCTTTTCATTTCTTTTTTCTTTTCTTGTATGTGTTTAATTACGCGCTACGGAACTAGTATCCCCTTTGACTAAATTGATAAACCAGTCATTTGAACAAGGCTGTTTTCCATCTAAATTAAAAATTTCCGTTATTAAACCACTTTTTAAGAAAGGAAATGTACTTGACCCTGGCAATTACCGCCCCATAGCGCTTCTAAATTCCATCTCAAAAGTATTCGAAACAGCGATGTACATAAAACTAAATAACTTCATACAAAAACATTCCATTCTACATGACAGTCAATACGGGTTTCGGAAAAAACGATCAACATCACTGGCAGTTTACAACTTTGTTCAACAAATTTTAAAGTATATTGATTCAAAGCAGCATGTCGTTGGACTATTATTAGACCTAAGCAAGGCCTACGACAAAGTGAGTCATACAATTTTGTTATCAAAGTTGTATAATGCGGGTATACGGGGTGTTGTCCACGACTGGTTTAGGTCCTATCTCTCAAAGAGAACTCAACATGTACTTCTAGAACAATATGATGAAACTACCCGCGAAATAAAAATAATTCGTTCTGAAACAAAGGAATTAAAAGGATCTATCCCTCAAGGAAGTATCCTCGGGTGTGTACTATTTCTATTGTATATAAATGACTTACCGAGAATCTTTGACATCCACTGCACTTTATTTGCGGACGACATTTCCTTGCTATTTAGCTTCACGAAAGACGAAAATTATAACAAGAAAATCACTGACACATTATCCTTAATTCACCATTGGATCAATGCTCATAACTTAGAAATAAACTTTAAAAAAACACAATTGATTCAATTCCATCCACACCAAAGATCACCGTTACGACTCCAAATTACGTATGATAATAGGTGCATAAACGAGGTCCGGCACGCCACGTTGTTAGGGCTACACCTCGACACTGAGCTAAACTGGAAAATACACGTATCCGACACAAAAACCAAACTGTCTAGATTTGTATACGCACTGAGTGTTCTAAAGCGAGCGACGAATTACGAGACAGCGCTGTCTGCTTATCACGCGTACGCAGCAGCGTGGCTGCGCTATGGAATAACTCTGTGGGGTAACCACGCCGAATCACGCGACCTGTTTATAATGCAAAAAAAGTGCATACGTGTTCTAGCAAAAATCCGCCAGAGGGACAGCTGTAGACCTCATTTCATTGAAAAACGTATATTGACTCTGCCCTCATTGTTTATTTTGGAATCGGCCTTATTTGTCAGAAATAATATACAACTTTTTATTAATAAATCCGACATTCCCGCGTTATCGAAACTTAGACCTAGAAACCAATTACTCCAACCTAACTCGACTATGCAATTATTTCGAAAAGGTCCCTATGCATCAGCTATTAGAATATACAATAAAATACCGGAAAAGTTAAGAAATGAATCGAACCACAACAAATTTAAAAAATGTTTAAAAGAATACCTCTTGGACAAGGCATATTACACAATTGACGAATTTTTAAATAATACGTAATTTAATCAACCAGAATTAACTTGAATTTTAATCTTTCGACCTATGTACCTGTTTTATTATTTATTGACATTTTATATTTATATTTGAATGTATTTAAACTTTGACATAATATAATGTTATGTGTGTGTGTTTTGACAATTTGACAATTTGGTTTGATTAATTTATACTAGTTGAGTGGTTTGTAATCCTAAGACATATCTCATTAATAATGATTAATTGTATGTACCTGACATTCGTAGTGCCTTTTATAAGGTGTTAAATGTGGAACGAATGCTTATTTGTAACAACCATATTATACCATTTAACAGCGAATAAATGAAATGAAATGAAATGAAATTATATTTGCTCTTTCCCGACTCTATACTGGCAGCATTTAAAATTGGAAATTGTAATATAAATGCGCTGAAAGCAATCTAGTTGCACTACTCATCTTCTTTTTTCGAAAAGGGAAGACTTAACGCCCCTTTGCCATGCTTTTTACTATTTTCTGTCATCAATTAGAACCGCTGCATCGCTAACCTGCTACAAATAAATAACCGTCCTACTTGTAAAGGATGTTTTATTAGAGGCGGAGAACATAAAATTGCAATCATCATCATCATCATTATTTTAGAGTCTTGTCGGTGGAGCAATCGCCACTCCTCTGTCCTGTATGTATGTATGTATGTAAACTCTTTATTGCATTAAATACCTTAGAACTATATAACAAAAGTGATATAAAATACATTGCAAATCCTGTCTGTCCTTAAATTGAAATACATCAAAGAAAAAGTATTTAGTGTTAGTTAAATTAGCTTTATTGGAAACTGTCGCCCTTATCATCAACGGTTCAGGCATTTTTATTTAATGCGACTAAGTGATAAATGAGAAGACAGTACCTGATACCACTTTATACTTTTCATATAACAAAAATCTAGAGTTGCAGGTGCGTTATTCTAGGCTGACTTAGGATATACCTCGTCATCATCAACACAGCCCGTCACAGTCCACTGCAGGACTTACGGCCTCTCCCACGAAAGGGGAGGTTATTGCCATAATCTCCACGCTTGGCAGGCGGGTTGGAGATCGCAGTGTTTATATATAACAATGGAAAATGCTGCTGCCCATTTTCCAGACTACGGAGATTCTTGATCTTTTGTCTCGAAAACATTAGTCGCCTTGTACGATACCCATGAGTGTAAGGGGTTGGTGCTATTATACTCTGCCGGACACCACACGGCCTTAAACCTCGTGCATAGGCATAATTGGGAAGTTGACTAGATTCAGTATAAGGAACCTCGTTATAATTAAAGAGCTTCAAGTTAAACCAAGAAGTTAAAATACAATAAAATAGAAGAACGCGTAAAATTTTTAATTTATAAATCATGTTAAAAAAGGAGCACTTTTGATGCACACTTTGACCTTTGGTCAACGTGGGGTATATGCAATGGTATCGTGTACCTTATCCTTAAAACCGCACCACAACAGAACAAAGCAATCCTTATTGCTTGGCAACAGAGATAAATAAGGCATTGGTATTGGTACCCATCGACGCTTCTCAGTTTTGTCAGAGTCCTACCACCAATGAAACCATTATTGAGGTCATATACTCCTCCTTATTGAATATTGTTTTTGCACCTTTCACTAGGTATCATGGGTCAGACGGAGAGGCAGGGACGAGATGCCAGAGCTCCTGACAGTGGGTGCAGTCACCTACGCAGCTGACAGCCGGGTCTCGGTGGCCACCAGATATACTGGCAACTGGAGATTGCTCATCCGGGAGGTCAAGCCTGATGATGAAGGGGTCTACGAGTGCCAGATCTCCACGCATCCAGCGAGGGTCTTCAGGACTTATCTCCATATTAATAGTGAGTTTTATTTGCTTGATTTGAACTGTGTTGCCCATGAGATATAGCAATTAGTCGAATTCAAACCATTTAAGGCTTTAGCTACTAGTCTAGAAAATGGCCGTGCGATGTGTGACGTATTAACTAAATTATAAATAACTACTTATTATTATGATTGAAAAATCAAATAGTAGGAGTTAGGTCGAACGGACGATCCCACGAGATGAACGGACGACTTGGTAAAGGTAAAAGTGGGAAACCGGTGGATGCAAGAGGCTACAGCGGCTTGGAGCCGTGTTCCAGATATTTGCAAGACTGTAACAGCCAATATGGTGTCGACAAAAATTACCCTTTTACACATGTGTGTTTTACTATTTTCTACGATTATTTTAGTATGTTGTGCCGTGCCTACTCAGACGTAGAATAAACGTGTTTTACTTTACATTGAAGCATAATTTAATGCAACGGTAATTAAAATTAAAATAAACTTGGAGTCGTCGGCCAGCTACGGTTTTTGCGAGCGCAACGCCGTCTTCCTTAGCTAGATGAAAAAGCACCGAAGTCGAGGACAAATGGCTCGTCCGGGAGACAACATTCATAGATGCAAATGAAAAGGAATGCAAATTATTTTTGTGGGCAACGAGTATTCATTATCGGGTCACGACGAGGACGGAATGAATTTGCTTCAACTTCATTTGGGAATGGCTTCCGCTGTTTCGGAAATTGTTTGTAATTAACAGGTTTTCTGGTACTGTGGAAAGTTAGGGAGTTATAAATAAATAGCAGTGAGGTGTCCGGCAGAGTAGAATAGCACCAACCCCTTACACTCGTGGGAGTCGTACTAGGCGACTAATGTTATCGAGGCAAAAGTTCCGGAGTCTCCATAAGATTGAATATGGGTAGCAGCGTTTTCCATTGTTATATTTATAACAATGCGATCTCCAACCCGCCTACCGAGCGTGGAAATTATGGCAATAATCTTCCCTTTCGTGGGAGAGGCCCCAAATTCTACAGCGGACTGATATGGGCTGTGATGATAAATAAATAAATAAATCTTAATTTTAACAAAAAAATGTACATTAACAACTAGTGTACGTTAACAACAGCATTAGCTTTTACTTTGTCGTTGTTATTAACGCTTATCTCCGCCGCTCAAAGCCGTCAGCGTTCCAAGTGACACATTAATAATATGCATATTTCAGTTCAGTTGGTAGATTGTTTATTAATAACAGAATATAATTATTAATAACATTGAATAGGTAGAAATCAAATTTTAAAATGTTTTTATAATACTTAAAATGAATGATTTTAAAATGTTTGTAAATAATTATCTATTTTGATTAATGACATTATTTAAATCCTAAAATTAATTAATGTATCTAAAATTTGTATGCTGATGGCAGGTCGCAGAGGCTCCATTATACTTAATCTGTATCTAACAACTGTATAACATGTGTATCACAAATGAATGATTATGATAGATTTGTAATTTAAAGTGTACGGAAAAGATGTTAAGGGAAGTAATAATTTAACGACCTACCTAACCCAACGTTGTTAAGAATGACGGGCGTGCTAAAAGACTCACCACCAAGGATGCTGAAAACCAAGCGAAGTGGTTGAGGAGAAGTTGTAAGTCAGACCTTGTGCCCTTTGGGCCCACTGAAAACCAGCGTTGTGGTACGCGTCAAGCGGCCACAACATCATGCCGAGGGGGTCCAGTTGCACTGGAAGCCGCGACACGGGGTTATAACAATGCCGCTGTAGGTAGGTACACTTATTACTATCAATCTTTTTTTTTATTTTCTAACATAATTTTGACACAATAATTTGAAAGAGGTAGGGCATAGCGAGGTATCTCGTTCGAATTGGAGCCGCCCGACTGGGGAAGTACCTCCACCTTACAGAATATCGCAGCAAAATAATACTCTTTTAAATAGTATTGTGTTTCTGCCGGTGAGTAAGGTTTCCAGTGCTACATGGGGTGGGGATTTGGGGAACCGTGGCTTTGGCAGTGGAGTGACTTTTGCCTTTTTGCTGCCAGAGCAACGTGTTATAGAGGTGGGCAACGCATTGGCGATACTCTTGGTGTTGCTAATGTCTATAGGCAGTAGTGACTACTTCCCATCAGGTGGCCCGCTTGCCTGTTTGCCTATCGAATGTCATAAAAAAAAAAAAATTTTGTACCTAATTGTCGTGTCGTGTTGTCTACGTGTAATAAAAGTCTTCTTTCTTCTTTCTTTCTTTGACACCGCGCGAGAGCACAACCTTGATCGACGCCAGGATGATAATGACCCAACCAGGCGTTTTTGTCGATTGAGATCACAGAATATGTAGGGACACCTATGTGTTTGTTTAGTGTGTAGAAATCCAGTTTACGCTCAATTCAATACATTTATTAACAGCCAATTGCACAAATACACCTACATTAAAAACGTGAAATCTTTGAAATCATGAAAATGAAAGGAAAGATTAGAAGTGTAGAAACAAACAAACGGCCAAACGAAGACAGAAACATTTTAAAAATTCTTATTGCACTATTATTTCTTCATCGCCCTAAATAATTTTATTATAAATATATTCAATGTACAGACACACTTTTTTACTGTTTTATTATAAGTATACCCAGATTATACAATGCAATCCAATAATGAATAGGAAAAAGGCCGACAAATGAAGATGATACGATCCAATAATACGATTTAGTGAAACGTACCTATATCCAATAAATATATACCAAAGCCTCCTTCAGTAAGATGAAGGAGGCTATATATATACCCAATCAAGTTACCTAATAAATCAACTTACTCCGCTTCTTTTAAACTTATTAGGGCGCTACTTTCAATCCTGATTCATTTAGAAACGAGACTATATTCACTAGGTTTCATTAAATTTGCCCACGCTGTTTTATTTTGTCGGTTTTCCAGGAATTAATTTATGAATCTGCGTGGGTGGCGTTGAAAGTTGTTTAGTCAGGTGTTAGCTTGCCAGAAAATTGTCTTGCTATTAAATACCTGGTTTGTATGTCGCCAATATGAGAGATAGACATAAACATAGACGTAACTTTATTTGGTCACATACAAAAAACTCAAAATTAACAAAATAAGTTCATAATAGGGAAGTCATCGGACCAAATTGAGCGTATTAAATAAATATTATGCACGCGCGAGTTCATGTCTATCCGGCACGATCGCTTTAATAATTTGAGTAGCAATTATTGTAGGCTCGATACATCGCCATCTCACTCGGTTGCGGGTTGAGCGAGTGAGTCATGTATAGTCCGTTCGAGTTAGACGGTCGGGCTGATGGACATGAACTCGAGCGCGCTCCGTATAATTAGTGTCAAATAAAAAGAGACTTGGCGGGTCACGTGGTTCGACTTGCGCTGTATACGATTACCTGCGCGAAATCCCCTCCACTGCCATTTGACAAGTCTCTTCTTTCATGATGCGGGTTATACAAGGCGGTAAATGTTGCTCATTTCGGCTAGTTTCGACTTCGTATCTACTCACACACGTGCGACAGAGACAATGCACTATGAAGCCGAGCTAGCTGATGTGCGGTCTCGCTCATAAATGCACGACCACCTTGAAGTTCGTATTGCTGTGCATCTGTTAAAAGATTTTATAGCATATAGCACACTGTTAGAAAGGGAATAAAGTAGGAAACATTTAAAAATTAAAATAATACCTAAATTGCTTCTAGTTTTTTTTTATTACGATTCAGAATAACTTTGTCAGTTTTCCAATTAATAGTTAGTGTTTTTTTTTATTTAAAAATGAATTTAACATTATGTGCAAATACATTTAAAAAAACTGTAGCAATTTACTAAATTAATAATAAATTTTTGCCTCTCTTATCCTCAAATACAGCCTGTATTATCGAAAAGTATTTTAATATATAAGACAAAGTTTGGAAATTAATAACAGCAATTTCCTTTTTTTTTTTTTTTTGTCATATGGTAGGCAAACAGGCAAGCGGTCACCACTGCCTATAGACATTAGCAACACCAAGAGTATCGCTAATGCGTTGCCCACCTCTATAACACGTTGCTCTGGCAGCAAAAAGCAAATGCCACTCCACTGCCAAAGCCACGGTTCCCCAAATCCCCACCCCATGGAGCACTGGAAACCTTACTCACCGGCAGAAACACAATACTATTTAAAAGAGTATTATTTAGCTGCGATATTCTATAAGGTGGAGGTACTTCCCCAGTCGGGCGGCTCCAATTCGAACGAGATACCCCGCTATGCCCTACCTCTCTTAGATACCCCGCTATGCCCTACCTCTTATTTATTAAATAAATAAAAAAACTGCTGTTACACATGATTTTTCCTAAAAGTGGTCTTGCACTTATGAACGCGGACTGTACATTATTTACCACCAACATCAGCTGTTCTATTACTCCTGGCTGTACGTACAGTTTTAAAATGATTTCACGCTGTTTGCACCAACAAGCGTTTTTCATTGTGGAAATTTTAATTTCCTCTTGGAACTGGACTTCAAAAGACTCGCTCTGCCTTTGACTAGTAGGTAATAATTTAGTACAGATCGCAGCTCAAGTTACGCTGGCTGGACAATAAGGAATAGTCGAAGAGAATTTTGCTCGTCTATCCGCGTACCATTCATGCCGGACTGGAAAAATAGGATTTATTACAATAGAATACAATACAATACAGATAGCAATTTGATGATTATATTTTATATAACAACTTAAATGTCATTGGTGTTTCTTTTCAGCATTTATTGTCCTTTCTTCTGTCACTTTTCAACTCCAACATCTCCAGCAGTGGATTATCACGAGCTGATGATAACACTGTAATATATAACCATGTATGTATGTGTGTATGTAAACTCTTTATTGCTTAATAAATACAGCATCATATTGGCGTTAATATCTTCAGGATCCAGGATCCACTTTGTCTATAAAACAGGATTTGGCACATTAGATAATTGCAGTAGACCGACTGCTATCTGACCTCCGTAACCCCCAGGGGAACCTGACGAGAGGGCCTATCGGCTATCTCAGTGTACAACTGAATTTGACATAAAAAAATCTGACACTACTCTAATTTGGTAGACGCTATTGCCAGTTTTCAACGTAGATGACGTGGTGTAGAATGATCTAGTGTCAAATACAGTTGTCAACTGAGTTAGCCAATAGTCCCGCAGATCGGATCATGGTTACACATTCAGTCGCCCGAATGTGAATGGTTCCTCACAATATTTTTCCTCATCGTACCTACTGGCTTCGGTTAGTGTTTCACTAATGTACTATTATTTTTTATTGGATTAGGCACGCATTTGACTGTCATCTCACCTAGTCACATGACTAAAAAAAAGTAATTGATACATGGTGGCACTGAGGATCGAATTCAGTACATCTCGCTTACAAGTCCGACTCTAACTCGACTTGTCGTTTACTCTCTCTCTTCCGCATTTACTCTCGTTTACTCTGTCACTTTTCAACCCCCTTAGTGGAATACCACGGACTGATGAGAACACTGCGACAGAAGAGCCTATAAAACATAGATGCCTTTCAGACAGCCTGTGACTTTGTCGTCTGGACATGTCGTCTTGTTTGTCGGACAACTTCTACGAACGTCTCTTTCCTCCACCAGCTCCCCAAGTGTGGGTGGTGGACGAAGCCGGCGCCCCGCTAGTGGAGAAGTACTACGAGGCGGAGTCCACGCTGGCGCTGCTATGCCGCGCTCGCGATGTGGAGACGCCCACGCTGCTGACCTGGCTGCACGAAGGGCGCGCCCTCAATGCTGACACCACCAGAGGTGGGATCAGGTAAGCGACGAGTTTTACCGGGATGTCAATCGGCTGCCGAGTATGTTTAACCAGTGTCGTGGCCCCCAGCGGAAAACCAAGGTTCACGAACGGTATGGGAATAATGATCTTCTTTTTGACGTGCATAAAATCCATTCGCTGTCCAAGGATAGCGGCAAGGTTATGTGTTAGAGCTCGTCTAATCTAAAATGACGCGCCCCACTATCGCATTAACGCACACAAGCAAGTTTAAAATATGGACGCAATACATATACAAATGCCGTTGTAATTGGTCATTTAGTTGTAGGTGAGATTCAAACGTAGGAATACGCGTCGTTCATTGGCTCCCACACAGATGAAGTGTCGTTATCAATATTTGCACTCACACATCAAAATCAACTTAACTAAGCAGTGGGGCGCGTCATTTTAGACTAGACGAGCTCTACTCGCTTATCATAAAAAATGACAGTCCTACCCACTAACCACGTTGCTCTCTTATATTCTGTGCCTAAACGAGACCATGGGACCTTCTAAGATCATTATTAGTAATAATATCTACTGAATAGGAGAGCATAAATGAACTTAAACTTTTCTATCGTAAAATTCATTGCCTCCTTAAGAATTGTGTTTATATGTGTAAAAATTGCACCAACAAAACCAAGTAGTTAATGCGACATACAAAATTAATGCGCTAAGTCGTGAAACTGAATTTTGTATTTTTTTTTATTTATTTGGCACACTAAACTGTCGCATATTATCGATATGTAGCATATACTACTTAAATATAAATAATCTAATATGGAACCAACGACAATACCCACAGAGTAGTTAATATAATTCATTACCTACACTATATAATACAATGAAGTAGTTCGATGTACTTAAAATTTAACAGAAATTAACGGAAAGAGTCATACGACGCTCCACAAACTTACGTAATTATTTTGTCACTTTATACGGACGTAGTTGTAATACTTGACAACTACCTAAAATTTCAAAGCTCAACAACGACAACGTAATTCAAGAGCAGCGCAATGTTACGTTTTGTGAAGCGAATCTCCAAATATTTATCAGAATTGAGCCTATTAGAATTCGGAAGTGTAGTATAGAATGTGTACTGTGTTCCCCTCACAAAGACTTGAAAATATTTAGCGTTCATTTGCCGGACAATTTCTGCCCACACTCTGCCGGTTACCTATACAACGTTTAAAATGCGCTGTATTTTTAATCCGATCCCAAATAACGAAATACTTTAAACACCTGTAACAAACCCGAAAAGTTATAAATAATTTTGAAATTCCCTACCGTTTCTATTGAATAAAAATTCAACATGAAAAGCTTTTCGGGCGTATACAATTTCAATAAAGCTCCAAATCACTTTTGTTCGCCGACCTCAGCTACATGGGCATCGTTAATTTCGTTTCATTGTTTAATTCCTGTAATTAAACAATGAAAATTTAAAGATTTCGTTATTTTTCATGTTATAATACGCGAATGAGTCTATGGTCTCAATTAATACAAAAAATTAAGATAAATATCATTTATTTCAAGTTTCACAGACTCGTAGACTCAATCCTCATTAAATTGTTCGGATAAGTTGCGTCGTCACGAACGTTGGCATTGCTAAATATTCAATCCAATTTTTACGAGTTCAACCTCAATTTGGCGGAATTACACTCGTCAGATGACGGTTCACAGATTCCATTAGTCTGAGGATCCGAAGGTATCCGGAATTATCTGGAATTTATGTTGAATTCACGGATCAGCGTCCGGAGAGATTGCAAACAATTTGAGACTATGTTAAGTAATTGTTGGGGATTTGGATGTTTGGTTTTACTTTTCAAAATATATTTATCGTGAACGAATTTTCAGCACACATGAATATTTAGAAGTATTAAGTATGTATCAGCGTGTCAGTTTGTCTGCGGCATTGTAGCTCGCGAACGGATGGCCTGAATTCGATGCGGGTTTTTATGTGAAAATCCGTTTAATCGAAATAGTTCTTAGTTTTGTTTAATTAAAATCAGTTCAGCAGGTTACAATATATTTGGCAGTATGTAGTAGAGTGGTCGGTAGGTTATTTGTCATCATCATATCATAATCTGGTTCAATAGATTCGGGCGCCCATTCGCACCCCATAACGAAATAAACAAATCAAATCAAAATTTATTTATTGAGTAGGACATTAAATATCTCTTTCAATCGTCAAAGAGGAGAGCGTAGGAAAGTATATATTATCATAATAATTTTAAATTGAATATAAATAGAAATACTTGAACTGTATTTGAACTTTGAACTTCCTACATTTGACTCAGTCCGTAGTGTTCAATACGATATAATATCCAGCGAGCCCACGAGGCGAAAGGATATAAATCTAGACGGATTGGATAGCTGTGAACTAGTAATCCGGCACATTGACTCAATAGGGGTTGGGGCACACATATTCGAGTCGAAGATTGCCTACTCTAAAAGTAGGTGATGTTGTTCGTCGAATAAAAGTGGGTATTCACAGAAAAGGCCCAATGTTGAGTAATAAAATTAAATACTTGGTGGCCGGGCGGTTCAGTATCCGACTCGTAAGCTAGAGGTACCGGATCCGAATCCCGCTGCGGCCATGTACAAATGACTCGTTTCTGAGTTATGTACATTAGTTGAATTCTAACCGGCGCTCTTACGGTGAGGGAAAACATAGTGATGAAACCTGCAAATACAGGCAACTGAATTTGTAACCATGATCAAATCTGGTCAGGTTACCCTGGTAGCAGGGTCACGGAGGTCAGATGGTGGTCGCTCCACTGTTATTACCTGATCGCCAAATCCTGGATCATAATCAAGGCGGACCCCGGGCCCTCGTCATCGAGAGCACAACCGGGACATTAACGCTAAGATGATGTTGACTTAAAATAATAACATAAATTACGCGTTACCAATCCCAAATAAACATCGTACAGTAAAATAATAGTGCCTACTGCACTAAATTGCGATATAATTAGTATAACGAGGAGAGCCTCGGCGCATGATACTGTTGTACTGTCGAAACTACAAAGACTCGTCGCACAAACCACTTTGCTTTTTGTAACAAGCTCCGTGTGGTGAAACGATGTGGTCTCTGCCCGTAGGAGTACCTATGTGGGAAAAAGATGTGACTTTTAGTAACGAGTACAAGTAACTAATGTCTATCTAGGCCCGAAAATTATAAATAATAGCTAATCATTCGACAGGACACTTTTATAACTTCGATTTATTTCTATTTATTGTAATTTAGATATATTGATATACTCTTCATTGCACACAAAATTTAGCTGTATATAAAAAAAAATTGTAAAAACCCGATATTAATTACTTTCAAACCACAATCCGCAAATATCCCCTTCAAGTATCCGCAAGGTGCACCGAGAACCAGGAAAAAGTCGTAGATACCAGCTGCACGGCTAGCACAAGTGTACCCGCGACACAGCTCGCGCCACGAGAGAGCGTTTGTTTCCTTCTCTCAATACTAAGATAAAAGAGATAGCAGTATCAATGTCGCGACGCGGCTTTTCTCGCTTATCGCGGGAGAGAGCACATTTGTGCTAGCCGTGCTGGATGCGGACGGCACAGGACCAGTCTTTGTTCTCCACTAAGTTTTTGGGGCCTACTAAAGGCCACCCCTAAAGGCTGAAGATTAATTTCTTTCAAACCACTGACCGACCCGATTTCGATTAAAGGAGACTGGGTAAGTATGTAGGCGAAGTGGACTATGGCCAAATAACGACATCGGTATAGTATTTACATTTAGCACCCTCAAATACAGGATGTATTTGAGCGGGTGTAAACTGCCGGGTCCGATTTTGATGTCGTGCGGCATAAGAACAAAGCTGAATGTCTTCAACCTATACTTCGTAACCATGTCGCTGCTGGTTCAAATAATAAATAAATAATCATTTATTTCAGAATTTACAATTCCATATCTATTTAAATTCATTACCAAAAATATAAAAATAATAACAATGTCAAATTCCATATGTCAATTAACTAAAAGTATAAATGTCAAACAATTTCATAAAATCATAAATTTAACCATGTCAATACCTATCTATACCAATGCCTATCTCGTGAACGGAAGCTGTCTCTGTACAGTCGTCCAGTGGTGGCTAATGGGACACTCGCACTTACCTGCCACAGTCCTCAGGATGGTGTTGCGACGGCCGCAAACTCTGTTCATCAGGGTACTTTTACTTTTCTGCGTATTATCGCATAAAAATCATTTGTTCGCGCCTCGGCAAACATGCCAGAGGCGCTGCAGCGCCACGGCAGTCGCAACAACATCCTGAAAGTATTATTGTACTGAACACGCAGAGCGTTATAGGCCTTCTGCGAGTATCTCACCCATAGGATGCTAGTATAAAAAGATTGGCATAATATGTCACTTGTCATACAAATGTGCGAAAGACATGCATTTTTCTCAAAACTGCCGGTACCGATTTCGATGTCGTCCGGCATAAGAATAGAGCTGAAGAAGCTCAACCTATACCCCGTAACTAAGTCGCTGCTGGTTCAAAGAATACCGCACTTGTCATACAAGTATGACAAAATAATGCTTTTTTCTCGAAACTTCCGGGACCGATTTTGATATCGTGTGGCATAAGAACATAGTTAAATGTACTCTACCTATACTTAGTAACGATGTCGCTGCTAGTTCAAAGAATACGGATATTGCCATACAAACATGTGAAAAATAAATGCTTTTTTTCTCGAAACTCCCGAGACCGATTTCGGTGTTGTCGGCATAAGAATAAAGTTGATGGTGCTCTATCTATACTTCGTAACTATGTCGCTGCTGGTTCAAAAAATACGTCACTTGTCATACAAATGTGCGAAAGATATCCATTTTTCTCGAACCTGCCGGGACCGATTTTGATGTCATGCGGCATAAGAACATAGCTTAAGGTCCTCAGTCTATACACCGTAATCATGTCGCTGCTGGTTCAAATAATACGTCACTTGTCATACAAATGTGCGAAAGACATTAATTTTTCTCAAAACTGCCGGTACCGATTTGATGCCATCTTGTACAAATATGCAGTTGAGGCACCCTAACCAATAGGTCATCACCACAAAGCTGCTGCTTCATAGACCACTTTTGCACAGTCTCCTTTAATTAATTTACTTTTAATTACCAAAAATTAAGGAGCTACAATGACACGAGTCCACTTAAAGGACCGACCAAACCGGAGCTTAAAATACGCGGCGTATACGCGGCTCACCGGCTCAAGGATCACTTTTATTTTTCAGACTCTATTTGGCTCATATTTATTTATTGATTTGGAAAACCAACTGCATATTATATAACAATAGCTACAACCACAACTACAGTGAGCCAATTATAGGTTTTCACATATAAAATCTATCATCAGCACAGCCCATAACAGTCCACTGCAGGACTTAGGACCTCTCCCACGAAAGAGGAGGTTATTGCCATAATCTTCACGCTTAGCAAACGGGTTTAAGAACGCAGAGTAATAAATATAACAATGGAAAATGCTGCTGCCTATTTCCAGTCTATGGAGACTCTAGATTTTTGTCTCGAAAACATTAGTCGTCTCGTACGACACCCAAGAGTGTAAGGGATTGGTGCTATTTTACACAGCCAGACACCACACGGCCAATAAAATCTAGGTCATTATTAAAAATACAATCACAAGGCACAAGTGCGGCCTCATATGGAGTATTGTTCCCATCTTTGGCCCGGCAAAACTGCCGACTTGCTTAATCCTCTGGACTCCGTACAGTGACGCGCCGCACGAATTGCAAATGATCAAATACAAACAAGCAAGTTGGAACCACTGGCAAACCGAAGGGACTTTGGCTCACTGTGTGTGTTCTATCGGCTGTACAATGGGGAGTGTTCCGAGGAACTTTTCGATCTGGTGCCCTTAGCACAATTCCGCCATCGCACCATCCGTCGTGGGCTGGGTTCTCATCCTCACTACGTAGACCCTGTGTTGGTCACGACGCGAAGGTTCGAAAGAACGTTTCTCGCTCGTACGATTCGGATGTGGAATGAGCTCCCAGCCACAGTGTTTCCTTTGGACTATGACATGGGATAGTACAAGAGGTATATTAGAGGTCTCTTTAGAGGCGGGCAACGCAATGGTGACTACCCTGGGGTTGTTGATTTCCAATAGGCGGCGGTGACCACTTTCCATCAGGTGGCTGCCGCATAACATAAAAAAAATACCGTCAGAATTAGAGGCTGTCCTCAACCTACACTGCGGCTTTCATATGGTGTGACGAAGCATTTTGTTCCTTAATATACCTTCTTACATCTTGGAAGGGTATCCCAGTTATTCCGCTTTGTCATATGTAAATGAAACCACGTTCTTTAATATTAGTCTGGGACAGGCTTGACTGTATATCCTACTATTATAAATGTAATTTGTGAAGATGGATCGTTTATTTGGATTGGGAAATTTGAATTGATGTTCGTTACTTTTTCAAGACTTACTTACGTCACGGGGTGACCATTTTTTCTCCAAAGACTATTCAATCTGTCTCAGCACGACTATTACAAGTGTGTCTGCGACACAGCTCGCGCAGCGAGAGAGCGTCTGTTTCCTTCTCTTAATACTAAGACGAAAAAGAAAGCAGTATCTATGTCGCGCCTTTTCTTGCTTATCGCGCTCGAGAGCAACTTGTGCTAGCCGTACTCCTGTTCAACCTCGATTCACCAACGGTATTAAGATGCACACCTAACAAGTGATAAGCTCGTTGCGGTACTGAATTTTGACTAGCCTACAGATAATACGGATAATAGTAAGAATATACGTAGTAATATCCTTTTTTTTTTTTTTGCCAGCGTGAAGACCGAGCAAATGCCCAATGGTGCTGACAGCCAGCTGCGACTGGCGCGCGTGAACGCCAGCGACGCGGGGAACTACACCTGCGCGGTGCGCGGCGCGCGCTCACACACCGTCGCGGTACATGTGCTCAACGGTACGTTCGACGTTCGGCGGGTGTTTTAATACAAGATAACAGAGATTTGACACTTGATAACAACTTGACACCTGACACATGACGCCTGACTCCTGACGCCTGACACCTGACGCCTGACGCCTGACGCCTGACGCCTGACGCCTGACGCCTGACGCCTGACGCCTGACGCCTGACGCCTGACGCCTGACGCCTGACACAACACTTGCCTTGCGAGACGCAGCACACGACACGCGATATGCGTTTGGAACGAGCTATGGAACAAGCTTCCTGCAGCAGTGTTTCCAGACCGACATTGAAACCTTCACGAAACGAACTTACATCTATCTCAAAGGCCGGCAAGGCATTACTCTCAGAGTGTTGCAAATATCTAAGAGCGGCGCTATTCGCTTTGCATCAGATGACCTACTTGCTCGTTTCGTTCCCTCTGTTATAATTATAAACAATTCACTCCCACCATCCAAAGGAATACGGGTCAAGACACTGATGTAATAAAAAAATGGTTACGTACAATCTGTTATAATAAAGACACGGAAAAACTGAACGTAAATTATGAAGTGTCCCAACTACTGGAGGGCTGCACTTAAAAAGTACGAAAGCTTACTTTAACAACTTTAACGGAAAGCTCTTGCATTTTTATTAAAGGGGATTAATATTAACCAGATGGTTACGAAAGTGCGAAACTCGAGATTCTGATGTATTTTTACACTCCGGTATTATTCTTTCACACTTTTTAGTAGGTAGGTTTAGTTAAGAATTAAATGATACCTAATAATAGTCTGAAATTAAACGTAGAGCTAGTCTAAGCTGAAATAACGCAATACATATACAAATGCCGTTGTAATTGGTAATTCAGTTGCCGGTGAGACTCAAACGTAGGACACGCGTCGTTCGATTTGAGCAGTCGACGCTCCCACACCGATGAAGTGTCGTTATTAATATTTGCACTCACACATCGAAATCAACTAATTAAGTAGTGGGGCGCGTCATTTCAGCTTAGACAAGCTCTACCTACCTATAATAATGTCATCTGTAATAATAGCTTTGAACAATTTATTTTATATATCGTATGTTCTTTACAATATTTTATTTGTAATTTTTATTTTATTTGTGTACCATTTTTATTTAGTTTTATGTGTTTATATACTGTATATACCACGGAATAAATGAAATTATAATAAGTAAAAATATATGAGCCTTATACCTGCCAGCGTGCCTTGATAGGAAGTGGTCACCGCAACACCACGAAACATCAGTATTAATCAGAAATTTCAAACATCTGGCTTAATTTTTTAAATATTCCGCACCTTATTGTCACTTTTATATTCACTTTTATATTCACTTAGCATAATTATCAAATGAAATAATAATAAAAAGTTGTTTGCCGTTTTCCTCACGCGAGAAGCGAAAATATAAAATATTAACATGTTAGATTGCAAAGTTCTCGTCTAATAACCTTCCATGTGAAAAATGGGCCATTAAGTCAATTCAGTTAAGAAAATTTTGCCAACATTCATTCATTTCAACAACATTAACTTGCTAGAAAACACGCTTCCGAGATTAATTGTTTCGTGGAAAATAAACTGAAATGTTTATCCAACGTTTACGGAATTCTAAAACAACAGAAATTGAAAATAATGGAGGAATATTTTTACTTAAATAATATTTTAGTCTATCTACAATGGGCTAACACATTTACATTTCTACAATACATATTCACATTTTCATTTCAAGAATATTGAGCATGGCAACATAAATGGTACAGTCAGATTAAACCTACGACCATCGCAGAACAAAATTGGGCAGCAACGTTTACCTTTCTTTTACTAGTTACAATTATTTATTTAATTTATTCATTTATTTAGTTTACTTTTTGCCCTTTTTTAACAAATAAGTTTATTTATTTATTTGTTGTAAATATTTAGAATAAAAGTTTTTTTAATTTCACCGTTTGTTTGAGGTCTTTTTGACTGATTTGGTGGTAGGTATTATTTGTTGTAACATTTAGAATTTACATTGTTTTAAAATTTATATTTGTTTTTCTATTTATCATTGTCAATGAATGTATTTATCAATTCAAGTTAGATAAATTTACCAATTACAATTAATGACAAACACCTGATGGTAAGCGGTAACTATCGTCCATAACATGTACTATTCATGCACTTAAGTTTCATGTATCAAAATTGCAGCATCGCCAGTGGATTGTCACTGTGAGAACTAAGATGAAATTCCACCGGTATTTGCTCTGGCTACTGTATCGTTGCTTGGTGGCAGACATTGATAAGGCAGTATAACTCACCAAGGCGGACTTCTTATGCTTGACCACATTCGAAATCCATCTTCTACCACCTGATAAATTAACCTGATGATGACCATAAGGTGGCGCTGTCCGACAAATTTTCACCCAAGTAACGCAACCCCCTTGTTTCAGAAGAAAGCCTAGCGGAACTCCACGCGGGCGCTATATCAAAACCACCATCTCTTCTCACCATCGCTCTTCTACTGGTCACCTTGACAGTAACTACGGAAAGGTCACCCATGTTACCACCAGTGGCTCTACTAGCGGGTTTGACTGTCACGTACTTGGCTCAAGGGCTAGTGAATGATCATATTATAGTGTTGTTACCGACGTGATATTTAAGAGTCTAAAATGTAAATAATATACGAGTTTTATTATATATTGTTTAAGAGGATATTGATAGTTACTGGGAAATAAAATTTCATTGTATATTTTTTGGGTTTTATTTCTTAGATTATTTAGTGGACTTGGCTGAAACTCTGGAAGACTTTGGCACAATGCCCGATGACCTCTGGTAGTATGACCCGAAGTTAGAGGGTGTCTCTCTGAGGCCAATATCCTCAGTCTCAGTGATTTCGGGTCACTGTATTGTATAAAGTTGATTTTATAATAAACATGGACGAGACAAAAATTATGTCAAATGCCCATGTTGTGCCTACTCCGGAGACAGTTGGAGGCGGTTCACGGGAAGTTGTTGACGACAATAAGAAAGAGGTCAATCAACGAATCCGCATATTTTCATCACAACACAAAGGTCTTCGATAATTGTGTGTGCCAGTGATGATCTACGGAATGAGATAAAGGAAATTCGTTGTCATCCAAAGGGCAACGGAAAGGGTCGAATCAGACATGAGGAGGTCCGCAGGCGAATCAAGGTCACCGACATAGTCCGAACGACTTCTATGCCCAATAATGCCCATAATCATATTAGCGTTTGCTAATATGATTATGATAATTTCTAAAATCTAGAGCCCCAATCAGTTTTCGGCGCGACGGTGACCACATTTGACTTCGGACTGACGCCACTGTACCTTATCATATTGTAAAACATATACAACGGGAAAAGCTTCCGGATTTCGGAGCTCTCTAGCTTGGCTCTAGGGGCTAGATTTTACCCAATGATTGGGACGATGTTGCACAGCTTCATAAATACATGATGTGTAAAATGAGGGTAGGTCTATGTCCAGAAGTGAGTCCAGAGTGTCGTGCGGTTGTAAGATGATGGTAGTTTTCATGTACAGTCACATTAATCTAATGAGGGCGTGGCTGTCAAACATCAACTCCAGCTGTTAGTTCTAATTTTAGACACATTTCAAAAGATCCTAGTAGAACCTAGAAGAATCCATAATGTAAGCATACAGAATCTGAATAGTTCAAATTCGATTTACCATTCGTAGTATAGGAGTTCTTATGGCTACCTTCCGTCTCCATCATCAGATCATCTCGATGGTATCATAACCGAATTTACATAAGTGTTTTTACTAGACATGGGGACATCTAAAACTAAATAAAACCTTGTAATAATAATCACAGTAATCGATACTTCTGAAAATTATTATCGTCGTCAATCAAGGTTTTGTTTATGTGGATGGTTCGTATTTGGACGAATGTCTAGTCTATACCACGTCTTTACTAATATTTTAAGAGGAAAAGCATGTGTGTTGTACATAACATAACCTGAACTCCTTCAAGGCCAGAGTGAATAGGCTGTTTCTAAGCAGACATGCTCCACCTTCGGCCGCATCGCCGCTTCCCTTCAGGTGACATGGCGGTTAAAATTCGTTACTTTGCCTAAAATAAAGAAGATTTATTATTATTTATTATAAAAGCCTGCATAGTTTCTTTAAAAAAATATAGGATATCACGAGATAATCGCATTTGTGAGTACAGAGATCAGTTCTACGCGCGGATAAAAACCGCGGGATATGGTTAATTCTTGTAATTATAAAACAAGCAAGCCGCCTCGGCTTTGCATGGGTGTTCTCGAGTGTTCTTTACTATAATTATACTAATTATACATATAAAGCTACCGGAAGAAACTATCTAGCTGATAATGAAAACCGTATCAAAATGAGTTGCATAGTTTAGGAGGAGTTAACGGAAATACATATAGATAGACAGACGCGGAGAGCGACTTTAATTTCCACTATGTATCCATAATACAATTTGAGTATTAAAATATTAGATATAAGCTATGAGCTATTTATGTTAAAAAATTTAAGGTTTCATGACGTCCGTCTTTTGTCACGTAGCATAGGAATAAGATAAAATATTAGCGTTAACGTCCCGGTTATGCTCACACACGCGGGGGCCCGGAATCCGCCTTGACCGTGATCCAGGATTTGGCAGATCAGATAATTTAGTGGACCGACTGCTATCTGACCACCTTGATCACGATGTTATTCCCTCACTTCAATTAGCAAAACAATATCCAACATAGCCCGTAGTCAAAAGAAAATAAAGCTATATTTCAAAGAATTCTACATCGCGATTTCTGTTGACGTTAAACTACTGCTAAATTGATACCCTTCTCCTAAGTTGTAATACAGTTACAAGACCTATTTGTATGTATAAAGTACCCACTTCGTATTCGAGTCACGAGCTAAGCCTCTTGGAAAAGGAATTTATGTAAAACTGGAATGTATTTATTGTATTATACGCCGCGCATTATTATGTGGATGAATACAAATCTTAGTTTCTTGTGTTACGTAACTACCTACTTATGTACATAAATAGTATAAAACAAAATCGCTTCCTGCCGTCTGTCTCTCTAAGGACATTTAAACGGATTTCTGACGGATTTTAATGCGGTTTTTATCAATATATAAAGTGATTCAAGAGGAAGGTTTATAGGGTAGGATAACACGCGAAGAAACGCGACAGGTCAGTAATACATAAAAGCCGCAAAGTTATTGTATTTCCCTGGATCAGAAGTACCCAGTAATCAGTTTCTGTATCTGAGCCTGGTCTTGTACATTTCTAATTTCAAAGATTCAAAGATTCAAAATATTTATTTGTAAGAGATAGGTATTACAGATGTTTTAATTATCTTCAATAGTTTCTCTATCCTTTGCCCGCAAGCTGAGGTGTACAAATCTATCACACATTCTTAAGATCGTGTCAGTTGTTATCAAATAGACAACAACTGACACGATCTTCAGAAACAACATTAGTAACCTCATGGCAATTTTGTTAAACTACTACCTACAATGCTTACTTTTATAACCTTGTAACCGCCTACAAAATACTTAAATTGGAATTTGACGGCGTACCTAAATTTTATTGCGTCGTAAACTTTATCATTGTAAGCACTGGTTCGGAAAGATCCACGGTCTACTAATAGATATTGTAAATGAGAAAGATTACCTGTTTGATTGGTTAATAAATCTGTCGATCTAACAGAATGTAACAAACTTTAAAACAAAAACAAAAAGGAGGGTATTTTTTTAATTAAAAATTGAAAACAGCTGAGTTATGACTCAGCAACTAAATACAATTTATTACAATAAAAATGCAGAACCACTTATGCGGTGTCACTGTGAGGGACTAAGATGAAATGCCTCATGCGCAATTGCGCTAGCCACCATATTCATCAAACCGAAACACAACATTGCAGACGTTGTTGGTTGGCGGCATACTACCACCTGATATGTTTGGCGACTGGTGACTGTACTGTACAAAATCAGTTGGATACTGGTGTTTTTAAAACAAGCTCATACCTTTCAAGTTGCCTAACTGATGAGTTTTTCCTGTATTATTTATTATATAAGACGGAGTTACACGGACGTACCTTTTCGATTTGCAAAATAAATAACTTTAAGACAGAAAATTTATCGTTGGACGTATTCGTGGACATCGTGTTGTGCGCCATGAAGTTCGGAATTAACAACAAACTGACAATGCTATGTGAGGGTGGGAGTTTACCAGCTCATCACCGCAACTGTCACCTCTCCATTGCAATCTTCTCGTGACCACGGTGGGTGTGACCCTACCGAAACGTCGGGAAAACAAATCTAAAAGGTACGTCGCGTGTATTTCCCGTCTAATATAATAATGTTAAAGAACGCGAGTTTAGTTTTAATAAATAATAGTTCTTCCTTGTGTTTTTTCGTTGTGTTTTTGTTCTATTTCATACAAAGGAAAAGCTGAACATAGATCCACATCCGTATAACTAAAGTTAAGCCACACGTCCTGGATTATCGCTTCACAACTATAATTCAAAAGTAATCCATTTGTATTTCATATAAATTTTCCCGGAAAATCCACATCTGCTTTTGCGTCTGCATGTACGGTTTAATCCACCTCCGTTGATATTGGCTTTGCTTGTTTTAAGCAGATAGTTTGTTTTTAGTGTAGAATTGAACTCAATACTACCTGTAAGCCTAAAGGTACATAACTTCAACGGTAGTGTGTGCACTTTGCTTCTTTGTCTACTTTGCTGAAATACCATACATTCGATTACCTTTACACCGATTTTTAAAAGTTTCATCTAGTCTGATAAACAAGTAGGCACCTGATTGAAAGTAGTCACCAATGCACCACCCACCTTTAAAATCCCAGGATGCGTTGATATTTCTACAAATTTAGGGCGCTTCAATGCCAAAACCACAATTTCTAAGCACTCACCGGCAGGAACATAATATTATTTAAAGTGATATTTTTTGGCTACCGCATTTTACTGTAGGCATATAATTTTATTATTATCCGTTTAGTACTTTTTGCGTGAGTGACAAAAGTCCATCCAACCTTACAAACTTTCGCATTTATAATAAGAGTAGTATTTGAGGAAAGTATGCGGCTTTGAGGAGCAGCGCAAAGCTGACCTCGACGCTAAACGCGATTAAGTAAAACCCCGTACACCTGCTGCCATCACCTACAATTTTATAAACGGCAAACTGACATGCCCACATTGTGCACGGGAGTTTGCCGCGAAGATTGGCTATGGAAGCCATCTTCTGACTAGGGGTTGAAGGGGTTGCCATGGCCGAAACCGGTCGAAAGAGAGTTAGTTAGTTAGTATTTGGAATATCTAATTTAATACTGGTTGTCTGGAAGAGATCGCAATTGGCGAGAAGGCCGCCTTTGTATTGGTATAATCTTACAGACTCTTAAATTAAATACCATTTTATTAATTTACAATAAAGAGATGAGATCAATAAATGAAAAAATTAATGACTTTATTCTAAATACATTTGATAAGTATAGTAACAGAAATTGCTTGAATTAGTTGTCTGTTTATATTTTTTATTTTTGTTTGGCTTGCAAACGTATAGATAATTTAGTTAACAAACAAATATACTCATTATAGAATTCTTGAGGGAGTCTGGCGTCTATGAAAAGTTAGACAGTAAAAGTTTTCTCTAATCACTCTAATAGAACAAAATCCAATTACATAAATTCGTTAATATTAGATTAGTAAATAGTTTACTTACAGTTATTCTTACGTTATAATAACGTTAGGTGGTGTATAGGTGTATTTTGGATACCAACATTAAATAACTGATACTCTACCATAATATGGTTTATTTGAATGTTCATGTCTATATTTTTTTTGCGAACCTCTAACATCACTTTTCTCAATCAATCAAATCATTTTGGGATATTTGTACATATTGATTTGTATATAAGGGTTGTAGGTTCATTTAATTTTAGTTAGATTCATCATTTTTGTATGTTGTTTTTTTTAATTAATAGTTGTAGTAGAATAATTTTGCAGTATATCCATTACAAACAAATCATTTCTATTCAGTGTTGAGTGAGTAGCACCGCGTTATTTATTTCTGCCACGAGACAGCAATGTTTGTATTGTTATTGATCGGCTTAAAAGTTTTGTGTTTATAAGGTGCCAGCGCAATTACAGGCATTTCATCTTAGTCCTCACAGTTACAACGGACCTGCAATGAAGATGTTATGGGCGACAGTAACTGCTTACCATCAGGTGGGATGTCTCCTTGTTAGTCGCTGAGTAACAAAAATAACCTGACCGACAGAAAAAGTCGGATAGCACACGACAAAGTTTATACATACAACAATATGTTTTTAACTACTGAACCAAATTTAATGAAACAAAGTTATAGTCTATTTCGAATAAACTGGCTTTTAAATATAGAAAACCGTATTGAAATCGGACCATCCGTTCGGTATGAACAATTGAACATGCCAGACAGTCATAAATCTTATTTAGAAAACCTTTTTGTTTTTTATGAATTTATTGGTACAGCCCGCCGGTTAATCTTTGTACTTCTCCCATGCATTCAAGATCCAGAGCTCCAGTCACCTATAAGCCATACCATAAGTAGGTTACAAACGGGTAAATATTTTAGCAACGGAAGTAAAAGCTCACTCACCTACTAAAATACGCGTCTTAAGACTTAAAACAGGCTATTTATTTATTATTCATACTTCACACAATGAATGGGTAACACCTGCCGCAAGCAGATGCGGTGAAAAGCCGAATAAATCATTCTCTTATCTCGACAGTAAGTAGTATACTCGCGAAGGATCTGCCGAGGGAGATCCGACGGTTTGAGTTATTGACTAGTTTTAAGTCAAAACTCCGTAAATACCTTTTAACGAAAGATTCGTAAACATTATTTTTGTATACCTACATAAGTACGATTATGCCACTTTCCATCAGGTGGCCTGTTTGACTACCGTATAACATATAAAAAAGTTTCTGGCTGTTTGTTGGCGTTTAGATAAATGCACAACGCATTCTCTTGTATCCTGTGGCTCGACACTACCTGCTGTAAAACTGCTGTTTAAATTGTTGTAAATGTTGCCTGGAAGAGATCGGTTATAGTGATAAGGCCGTCTTTGCTCATATGTGTACCTTGCTAATAGTAGACAACTAATAAACTACTTATATATTTATGTGTAGCTCATAGCGCTGATCCATTTTAACCAAATGCAGAAGCGCAGGTGCGTTGTCACTGTGACGACTAAAATGAAGTGCCTCATGCCTGTAATTGGGCTGACTACCTTACTCTTCTGACCAGAACACAATAATGCCAGAATTGTTAGAATAGAAGAAGAAAATAAGGATAAGCAAGAAAGAAAAAATATATAAGGCGATTAGATATTCCACACGTGTTGAGCTAGATCCTTTACTGATCCATTTCGACGTACTTAGGGGACAAATTCATATGTAAAAATTACATTTATTAACGTTTCCATTGCCTGTGTAAGTTTATCAATAATAACTCCATAGAAGTAACTTAACCACTTGAAAAGGCAGCATCTGTAACATTATCTCAATACATTCTTCATACTGACCTGCACTGAATGTGTAACCATGATCCTGGTCCGGCTTCCCTGGTAGCAGGGTCATGAAGGTCAAAAGGCAGTCGCTCCACTATAATTACCTGATCTGCCGAATTCTGGATCATGTTCGAGGCGGACCCCAGGCCCTCGTGCGTGAGAGCACAACCGGGACATTAAAGCCAAAATGATGGATGGAACCTTTCCATTGCCCTCAGTAAACCAATCAACAATAAGTCCATAGAAGTAATTCATCCACACATGACAAGGCAGCATCTATATTACAAGTTATGGCATATGCTTAACTTATGCAGTCAAGGCAGAAACGCGAAGGAGCGTAGGAGTACCTGTTTACATATACGCGTGCTCAAGACATACATACCTACAGGGGGCATACATAATAAATAAATAAGCTCTCCGTAATTTCGTGACGTAGCCCACGCGGGGAACACAAAAGCTCGCTTACAAAAGCTACGAGTGAAGTTTACTTTGCTGAATTCCTTTCACATGCACGCGTATAGGTGGGGATACACGGACGCGAATTTTAGGCGGCGGCAAAAATTGCGGTTGATTTCACAGCGTGAAATCTTGCCGGCAATTGCATTGAAATAAATTTAAAAATATTGAAAACTACTCTATCCCTCAATGTATCTTTAAGAACTGCTTATAACATATTAACGCTGTACATTTGGGATGAGGCCATTGTCGAAGGAAAATATCCTAGAGCTCGTCTAAGCTGAAATGACGCGTCCCATTATCGCATTAACGCACACAAGCAAATTTAAAATATGGACGCAATATATATACAAATGCCGTTGTAATTGGGCATTTAGTTGCCGGTGAGACTCAACGTAAGAGCACGCGTCGTTCGATTGGAGCAGTCGACGCTCCCACACAGATGAAGTGTCGTTATTAATATTTGCACTCACGCATCGACATCAACTAATTAAGTAGTGGGGCGCGTCATTTCAGCTTAGACAAGCTCTTTTTCAAAAAGCTTTTAGTCGAACGTTTTACCCTGATATCATTAGACTGGAATCCCCGTTCGCTGGCTCTACCTTACATACCACTTTGAATTTTCTCACTGATTGACTTCTCAAAACCTCTAAGCCAATTTTCGTAATACTTGGAAGCTAAAATTAGGTATGCAGGCTACAATTTTCTCGGATAAAAATACAAGAAAATGAGTGAAATTCTTGCTCCAATCACCTATCAGATAACCAAGCGATGTGACCAACGACGTTAGAAAGTTAAGATGAGTGAGGACATTACCCATTATTATCGCGGTAGTCATCGCATTTGTTGACAGTTTTGAACAATCGGCTGCGCCGTAGTCACCGCAGTCATTGCACGCAAACAGTCATAGGTGCTCGACTGACAGGCAGCGTTGACGCTGTCAAACGTAGCTCTATCAATGAAGATGATTAACTACAGTCTACCAACTACGTCATGCAAACATTTTCTTTGTTGTAGCTTGACCGTAGGACCATACTATCGTTCTACGAAACGGCTTTGTAGTTGTTGATGTTAGAGGCTGTTCTTTCATGAGATTTGATAACTTTTTAACGGTTACAAAGTTATGAGTTTGTAGGATTCGATAGTACCAATAGACAAAAAATATTTTTCAAGCAATTCGACTGGGTGCCATAGAACCCGCCGCCCAAGCATGGAGTTTATGGCATAGTCCCCACGTACGTGGAGGAGGCTCAAGTCCAGTATTATACTGATATAGGCTGTAGATGATGAAGACTATGCTTATCGCATAGTGTTCACAGCCGCATCGACGTTCCGAATTCGCTCCCGTGTATTCCACTCCGAAGGCACGTATGGCGTGCCTCACGCAAATTCTTAGGTCTATTGAAGTGGCATAATACGAGTAGGTACCGTACTTGGATCGTTGCCGGTAACAGATGTACCTATGTTAACATGTTAACTTCGAGACGCCAAGTACGGCTAAGTTCAAAAGTTAGGTGAAAATTAATTGGAGGCCGAACTAAAGACCTGAGGAGATTATTTAACTTAAGAACTTTTCGTAATTGTAATATTTTCCTGTCATTGCGCTTTCGTTTTAATTTGACAGCGATTATTCAGCGATATTTTATCGTTTAATCTTTAATTTACATATTCAGAATTACCAAAACTGTCCTGGGTGTACTACCTAATGTCATAGGACACCGTTGATCTCGATATTACATACAAAATTTGGCAGATCAGGTAATTATAGTGGAGCGATTGCCATCTGACCTCCGTGACCCAGTTAACTGGGGCGATTATTTAGCGAACGTAGCGAGTTCGAAATTGTTGGCATTTTGGCTATCTATACTTGCCCGATTGTAATGAAAGTAACTTAAACATGAGCGAGCACAGCTATCCCGTAATTATTGTAATTTTAACTATAAAAAAATGTAAAATAATATAAGTTAAGCAGTGGTAAGAACGGAACAAGCATTCGGTATACCGTGGGGATCATAACCTCTTATAACTATAAAGTCATCATCATATCAGCCCATAGTCTGTCCGTCTTCGATCGTAGGTCTCCTCTCCCAGCTTCCGCGCCTGGCTGTTGCCGGCCTTTTTACTATAAAGTACTTATTACAAAAAGCCTATACGCGACAGAACTCGAGAAAAGTTGAAAAACATCTGACCACTAACCTAGGTATACCCAGTGGACCGTTATGGGTTGTATTGTAAGTCGAAGTGAACTGAATTATTAACGAAAATATGAACCTATTCATTAGCGAGAGTAACAAGCTCAAAGTTTTTTGCATATGGAAAAGTTTTTGTCGGATGAGACCAGATGATTTTGGGGAGGGGGGGACTCAAGCTGGATCCGCTGGTGTTGGCGCTATATCCCCGTCGTGCTGTCGCGCGCGAGGGCCCGGGGTCCGCCTCAACCATGATCCAGATTTTGGTAGATCATATAATTACAGTGGAGTGACTGCCATCTAACCTCCGTGACACTGCTAACAGGATAATCTGACCAGATTCATGGTTACACATTCCGTCGCCTGAATGTCCAGGTTTCATCACGATGTTTTCTCTCACCGTAAGATGCATAGTATTAGGTATTGCAAGGAAAACGAGCGGAAAAATACCAACATTACTTTTTACACCTTATCAGAACCTAAATCTCAATATATAATTTCTGTTATTCTTTCGAAACTGAGGATAATTTCATTTCGTATCCATCAAAATCAAATACACAAAAACCGAAATCCGAATTATACGAGTATATGAACACTTCGCACGAGTTTTTCTCGTCGACGAAGCGGAAAATGAAAAGCAAATTGCAATATAATGGGTGTTAAATGCGTGTAAAGTCTGTCTGAAACCAATTTTTCATCGACTTAAACAAATGTAAAAAATATTTATTGATATGTTACATTAATATTTGTTATGAATTAATTGATTAGGATAATACATTGATATATTCAGAACATGGACTTACTACCCAAAGGGACTGCGCACTGCTTTGACTAAAAACCGGGCAGAGCGAGAGTCACCATCGATAGTCCTGTGTCCCTTTCCAGTGTTGCCACCATTGTTGATGCAAATTCCGAATTACTTTTATTACTTAGCGCGGACATCTACCTACCTATCAGGGCCAGGCAGAGTCGGACCGGGTGCAATCTGAAGGTCATATTTTCACCAGGGTCCAGCCCAAGGTTTCCCTGCTACTCGGAACCCATTGGTCCTAAAATACTAGTTCCTAGAGAGAAATTATAGTACTTGTTGATCTAAATTTCGAATGACAGCTGCCAAACTTAAAACTGCAATAACTCCTAAACTATTGGTGCTAGAACACTAGTTCCTAAAGAAAAATGATAGTGCTCGTCGAGATCTACATTTAAGATGACAGCTGTCAAACTTAAAACTATAATAACTCGGAAACAATTGGTCCTAGAACACTAGTTCCTAAAAAGAAATGATAGTGCTCGTCGAGATCTACATTTAGGATGGCAGTTTTAAGTTTGACAGCTGTCACCCGAAATGTAGATATCGATGAGTACTATCACTTCTCTTTAGGAACTAGTGTTGTAGGATAAATCGTTACCGAACTCTTTTACCTGTTTTGTGTAACAAAAAGTCGTAGGTTGATAATAATGACGACGTTTGTCGGAGAAACGTTCAGTAGATCAAAAGGTATTTTGACAACTACTTTTCGGATTATACGGATTACCCCATAATAATACAAAATTCACGGTAAATATATTTCTCCAATAATGGCAACACCAAACATGACACTTGTCAATTTAGAATGACGGTGATTATGTCAATAACATTGTGTTTACACTGTTAGAAAGGGACAAAGGACTATCGATGGTGACTCTCGCTCTGCCCGGTTTAGTCAAAGCAGTGCGCAGTCCCTTAGGGTAGTAAGTCCATGATTCAGAATATACAAAGTTAAAGCTTTAATATAATAGGTCAAAAATTTTTTTTGGTTACGTATTTGCTCACAAAACTGAAGCAAAATTAGTGACACATGGTATAACACATCTGATTGACGAGTATATTCTAGTTTGTTAAAATCGATAAAGAATTCTGAATTGGCGCCTAATTAATGTCGAGTTAAGTAAATTAAGTTACGACTCCTGTAGGGGGGATTTATCAATTCTGAATGCACAAATGTTTATATTTCCAATAAGTGAATGCAAAAAGGCATTCAAATAAAAGAAAACAATTGTCACGGAAGACCGTAGGGAGATAGTCCATCAGAAAGTGGTTACCTTCATTAACTTTAACCAAAAAGGTTGGAAATTTAGCTACCTTCATGGCTAGATTTTGTTTCCTGCTCTGCGCCTGTAGATACTTAACCTAAAATGTAATCACAACTCCCAATTTGGTAAAAAAAACTTAAGCAAAGAAGCAGTGTCAACATGCCTCTTTAAACAATCAATTACTCTTTATTGCTTTTGAAATTTTACGACGAAATTAATTTAAACTCCGAGAATAATTTGTAAGCTTACAAAGAGTATTTTGTTATCGAGAAAGTTACTAACACTGCTTCTTTGTTCACATTAATTTCTTTCCTTAAAAATTAAAAGTACCAATATTATATTATGTATAGGTACCAACAAAATCATAGACCCTTAAGAAAGTATACTTTCGAAAAACTGCGCACAGAATTCACTATATTTCCGAGGTGTTAACGCCATGATACATGAGCCGCGAATCTGGCACCTGCTCGCGAACAACTCATATGAAAACATCGCGCCACCTCAAATGCTAGTTCCGGCGATGATATATCACGACTTTATCTCGTTCCGCCTCCAAGGTATCAGTCGCTATGATTGATGGTAGTGAATGAAATAGTTTTTGAGACTTTTGTTTATTACGGAGCGTTGATCTCGCGCGCGACGCGAATGCGCAGATGTAGCAACGGTTCGCGTGTTCTTCTTCAATAAGCAGTTTTCCATAAGGTATTTATAGCGTTTGTCTTTTTGATAATAATTGTACGCAAAAAACATGATTTTATATATCAAGTTTAAGGCCAGGTTATATATTTGTTGTGTATACACAACAGAAGATGTTTGTATCAAAAAATAAAGACAGATGAGAAATTCAAAGCTAATAGGTCAATTAAATAAATTAAATATACCTTACGCTGTTTATTTTAAAGACGTTTCACTAAATAGGTTAAACTCATTTAAAAATGAAATATGGTTTTTTATAATTTTTAGTCTTTCGAAGTTACTGAGAGCGCCATCTCTTGATCATTGTTGATATCATCTGATAGTACCTACCGGAAACTGCTCATTGTTTCGTACGATGAAACGCAACGCGCCGCTTGCGCGCTGTTGCAGCCACTGCACCCAAGCCGCACGCGAGCCGCTCGAATTTATTGCAACAGCAAATCTAGCTAACGCTAACGAGGCAAATCTGCGAACTTCACGCGAAAGTTGTTCACGCTCTGTATCCGTGTTAGACTTGGCGTGAGGGCTATCACAAATAAGATTGAAGAGGCTCGCTAGCGTTGGTTTGGGCGCGTGGTGTGTAAGCCTTAGGTATACGTGGAAAATAGGTGTGTAAATCTGCCTCATGAAGGCCTCAGAAACGATTGATTGACATCGCCAAATCGGTTGCGAGAAACAGTGGCATACAATGCGAAGATGCCAAGACCGGGCGAAGTGGAGACGAAAGAGTCACTTCGGAAAGCGGACCCCGGCAGAAGCCTAGACTAACTACTCGAAATAATCCGTATTTTTATTTTTTTCCGGACTCGTCTCTTTGACTGTACATACGCCTTACCTAATCAGGTTCTGACGCAATCCAAATCTGGCTAAATAAGAAACTACTGACGGCCTGAGATCTGTCGTCCTACGAATCTGTCCTGCATCGCCGAATGCACTGACTGGTAAACAATTCATTTCTGCGTCTCGTAATAGGAGATTTGTCCTCAGTAGTTAGAGAGCAAAATGAATATTTAGCTTCCACTTTTAAAGAAAAATGTTGATTTTTTTTCCGTTGGGTACAATTAAAATACACTCAATGGGCGTCTTGACTTAATCAAGGAGGGGAGAGTTTGTTTTCGTTAAAAAGCAATTTGAAAGAGTTAACACTTTATTTTTTTATGTCCCAATAACGATTTTTGTTGTACAACAGGGAACGAGGGAGTAGTCAATCTCCCAAGAAAACTTAAGTACTACGTATAAGGTAAGTAAGTACCTGGCTGTTGAAATTAGTACCTGAATAAAAGAAACTTATGTTTATTATCTGAAATGGAAATTTCACTGCATGCGGTACTCTTGTAAGTTTACTTTGTCTGTAAAGGAAGTATGATACCTACTTTGTTGTAAGGGTTAATTATCACCGGCACACAAAAAAAAAAAAAATGTCTGTACACCGGGCGCCACCTATCTACGGGCATGTTTTTCGACCCGCTGAATACGAATTTGAAGTCAGTTTAGGCCGTCCAGCCTTCAATTTTGAGTAAATTGCAAAAAACCACAAAAAATTGCGAAAATACGATGTTTTGGCAAGAAAAAAAATTTGGACATCTAAGGCAAGCATAATTTTTATGTATTTTGATCTGTTAAATACTAATTTCGATCGTACTTTAATCATAAACTTATTTAATTCGAAAAAAATTATAAAATATCCTTAAAAATTGCAAAAATCGTAAAAAATTAGGATTATCTTGGTACAAAAAATTTTGTGAACCCGGATTAACAAAGATTTTCATGTAATTTAATCTGCTTGATCTGATTCTGCAATAAATTTGGCCCATAGCATAACATTCATAAAATTGCAAAAAATCCATAAAATAGCAGAAAATTGCTGCTGAAAAAATTGAAAAAAATCTTTTAATCACAATTAAACAAATTTTTTGTATTTTTTATTTACAAGATACAAGTAATTAACATCCAAGAATGTACACAAATTGGATTTTCAACTGTTTTTCGAGGATCATCGAACATCAAATTTTCGCTATTTTTTGTGGTTTTTTGCAATTTACTCAAAATTGAAGGCTGGACGGCCTAAACTGACTTCAAATTCGTATTCAGCGGGTCGAAAAACATGCCCGTAGATAGGTGGCGCCCGGTGTACAGACAATTTTTTTTTTTTGTGTGCCGGTGTTATCATTAATACCTCGACTCGAAATCATACTATAATATGATATAATATATATAGTATAATATGAGTCAGTAAAATGCATTGGTACCTACATTAAAACGTTCCCCATCTCAATGAGTATCGGATCCTTGGCGTCGACATATCGAAATAAGCCCAATTTAGGAATCACTTGAAAGGTAAATCCAAACTGGCTTCAAAAACACTTGGGGTGATTCACACCGGGCATCGACTTTTGCTCTACGAAACATAGGTACGTCTCCATATGAAGTACAGCTTTACTTCACCTGGGCATCATATGGGCTGGTGCACCCCAAAAGCAAATCCTTCGACAAGTGGAACCAAGATTCCATCCAATGCTGGCCTAGTCGTATCGTCGTTCGTATTATCCCCTTTTCGGAGGCCTTTGGATAAGCTCCCCCCGAAGTCTTTACTTTGCACTATAACATGGGTTCTTCAAAAGGCATGTGTACAGTCTACAGGCACCTCAAAGGCCGGCACCGCATCCGTTCCCATTAGGTTGCAGATGCCCTAGACGGCTACTTTCTATCAGATGAACCGTCTTACCGTATGCCTCCCTAGGCAATAATAACCTAACCAACAGAAAAAGTCGGATAACTTTTACTTGAACTCAAATATTTTATAAACTACAGAACCGATATTAATGAAACAAAGCCAAGAACCATTTTGATTAAACTAGCTTTCAAATAGAGAAAACCGCTAGTATGCTGGTATTTTACTTTGTTTTAGATACTTGACTTTATACCTCGGGGGATGTAAAATGTTAGCGAAGTTTTAAGAGTATAAAAGTACGCACGGTAATTTTATTCCTTTTGAAACTTAACATTAATTTTCTTCACAACTGTTGAAACAGCTACAACTAGATGTCTATCTACGTAATCCATATATATTCGTGCGAAAGGCATGATACGTAGGATACTTGCGAAACACATCCAAAGTACGACCGCCAGTACGTAATTTGAAAGCATATGCCTTTTCAGTCTACGATATATTTCAGTATTTTGATTTATGGTTAGGAGGCACATTTCTAACCATAAATCAAAATACTGAAATACGAATATATCCGTTGGCGTCTCAAATAACCAGTTCCCCAATAAAACCGAAATGGGTTTCTTAATCAAGGAACACATTTATTTCCCGGAAAAAATTATACCGGGGACAGATCTAAGATGAGGTTTTAATTTCCCTCGTAAAAAATTATCTGGTTTAAAATGGAAACGGAATGAAGAGAAGTCCGATCCGCCGGAATTCTTTGTAAAGGCCCAATAAGATTTTATAGGAGTAATCCTGAGTAATTTAGTAACCGTTAAATATTCTTTGTCATCTCTTGAGAGTTCCTTGCAGAAATGAATGGAATGAAGACTAATGGAAAGTTATAAATAGATGTGTCTTTGTATAATGTGAAAAATATTCCTTGTTTTGGGAGATATGGGGAGACGAACAACGTAAAATAAAAATCTAGATTATGAAAGTAATATATTAAACAATTAAGTGCTTCTTCGGAAAGCCGACTAAGTATTCACTGTAGTAGGCATCACACTGATTGCATTAAACTGTGTAGCTTTGAAAAATAAAACACACAACATAAACAAAAACAATAACAACATAATCTATAATAAAAAAAAACTTTATATTTTGCTTGATTATGCTAGATAAAAAGTGACACAGCTGTCTGTAGTAAAAACTTTACTAAGTTCTCAAATGAATAAAAAAATTCATAAGAAGCTTTTACTGCGCGATATAATACTCACTCATCAAGACCATTTCAAAGAACCTAAAGACGATGGGGTTATCTTATTGCGTTTATTAGTTCCTATGGCCACCTTCTGACTCCATCATCAGACCAGCTCTATGGTACCATATTAATCCAAGTATACCAAATATATACCAAATTTCAGCTCAATTGGATACCAACAAATGGTCGAAAAATTTACATAGCTTGTAAAAGCTTGTAACAACAACATTTCTTTCATTTTCATAAACTTACTACTTGCAAGAATTGAACAGTCCATCAATCTACTGCTGGATTCGAACCTTCTCCATATCAGTGGAGGGCATTGCCATAACCTCCATGCTTAGAATGCGGGATCAGATTCCAGTTTTGATAAATAACCGCTGCACAAGACTCGAATTTACCTAGCTAAATTGAAAGCGCTAAGTTAATAGAAGAATTATATTAATACAATAAACAAACGATGAAAGTTAACAAGCGTGAAGGGCTTTATAAACCAAACATTTCATTTATTTCCATCAATTTCCAACATGGGCATCATCTCAAATAATAATAAAAATGGATAACTACGGACACGTTCAATCCATTCCCATTATGCCTTTGTTTTTCCAATCAAACTCCCATTTCATTTGATGAAAAAAATACGAAATGTGTCACTCTGTGTTTTGTGAAATGAAAACAATATTTATATCGTAGGTATTTGTCTTTTTTCAAGATATCTTGTAAATGACAGATGTTAGTGGTAAATTATGCAAATCAGCTAGTGCGGATTTGGAGAGTATCATGTCATGCATGTAAATTATCATCATCACAGCCCATAAGCCCATAACAGTCCACTGCAGAACTTAGGGCCTCTCCCACGAGAGGGAAGGTTATTGCCATCATCTCCACGCTCAGCTGGCGGGTTGGAGAACGCAGTGTTAATAATATGAAAATGGTAAATGATGAGACTTGAGATATTTTGCCTCGAAAACATTAGTCGCCTTGTGCAACACCTATGGGTGTAAGGGGTTGGTGCTATTCTACTCTGCCGGACACCACACGGCCAATTGTGTGTTAATACAGTGTAATAAAACAATCATCTTGGCATAACTGGCCAGTTACGATCTCGCGCACGGGGGCCCAGAGCTCCCTTAACCACGATCCTGGATTTGGCAGATCAGGTATTACAGTGGAGGGACTGCTATCTGGCCTCCGCGACCCTGCTACCAGGGGAACCTGACCAGATTGGATCATGGTCACACATTAAGTCGCCTGAATATGAAGGTTTTGTGACGATGTTTTCCCTCGCCGTAAGAGTATTGGTTAATTTTACTAATTTATGTACATAATTCAGAAAAGAGTCATTGGTACGAAGCGGTAGTGGGATTTGAGCCCGGTATCTCTCGCTTACTAGTCGGCGACAGAGGCTCCACGTACCTACAATATGAAAAAGCGGACCTAGGCAGAAACTGGTATAGATGCTGAGATGATGATGATGATGATAATGCATGCTAAAGTATCAGTTAACACTTAGATTAAGTTACGCGTCGCTCCGGTTTTCAGAAGGCTTTTTATTCTATGAGCAATATATACATTCCACTTTGATTTGCTCTCACACTTTTTGCGTCTGAATTGAATCAGGTGTAATAAGCGCAAAAAGTAACTTAGACGTGAATTGTTCTGATAGCACTGATGTATTGTTGTACTTACTCAAAATACGAAAATTGGCTGGGTGGTAGTTGTAGATAAGTTGGCAATACCCATCCAGCCGAAAACCTAATCCCTGACAGGGCTCCAACGCGCTTAAAAATGCTTTTCCTATGCCTAATAATTTCCGATCCGTTCACGGTTCGACCCCCACAACCCCATGCTGGCTCGACACGACGCTCGAGTACAGAAAACAGCACCTCAACCTACTAGACTGTAAGGGGGCGCCGTAAGTTATCCTACATCATCGAGTATAAGAAAAAGACTTCTCTTTTGTTGCTAAAAAGCGCAACTGCCAAAAGAATGTGAGGCATCCCGGTTTTTGTTAATTCTAGAACCCACACCAGAGGATATGTAAGAATAATCTATACGAAAAGTCGAAGTTGGTTCACTAATAAATATTTTTTTGTGCCAGGTTCTCTACGTGCAGACCAACGTTTCCTCCTAAACGTCTGCTATCACTACAAAGTGGAGTTTGTTGTGTACTCGATGACGTAGGATTACCTATGGCGCCCTAACAGTCTGTTTAGACTTTGGACAGTCTCCGGTTTGTACCCGCATCCATAGCGATGCTAGCTCATTTTATACTGGTGGGTAGGTTGATCGGCTGCCTTTTGTACCTATTAGAACAAGACTTATTCAGATCACGCGCGCAGATTGCAATAACCTGCGAAATGTATTCTCCCCCGCACGCACAGGCCAGGACAGAAAGGGATGACAAATGATATGAATATTATGACGGGAAAGCTTATCTGTTACAGATAAAACTGGCGTGCCGCACTGGAAGTGAAATACGTGACGTCATTACCTTTGATATGTTGAGTGGTTACGAAAAACTATTGTTTAGAATATTCTGAGGGAGGAGCGGAATACTAATGACATCGTAGGACCTAGAGAAGCTAGTACTAGATAATTTCAGGGCTTTCTAGTATCGTATTCTGTACTTATAACATGTTGTAAGTACTTACTGGTGTTGTATATACTAGCTTGGACAAAAGCTTTAGCTTAACATTCAAAAGATCAATCTATTGTTATTTCTAATTATCGGTAATCGGTATTAGAAAAATGAACGATCTTACTTAATGACTGAATGAATGTCTTTCGATAAATACTACCTGGGAGTTGTCAAATCCAAAGTAAAATGCTCCTTTTTTTGTAACAGTACTTTACCAGACTACAGTGTTGCTTAATATTACACATGTCAAACCTGTAGTCCCGCAAGCGAAGTCACAGCTAATTTCTAATATAGGTGATAGAAAAATAATTTATGATATACTAAATATCATAGAGTGAAAACCGCGGGGTACTGCTGGTAGATACTAAAATGTCAGTTTTAAACGCTCACCTTTTCCACAAATGGCGACGCCGATCTGCAAGGCCCGACTAAAGTAAACAATTGAAACAATCACGTTTGACAGCTGTCATCATTTCCTTAATAATATTTCGTTATTTTACACTTTTCTGCACACACATGTATAAATTCAACGATTTCCATTATGAAAGCATTTGTATTATATTTCGTTTGTTGACGATATCCTTTAAAGTTTACTTACTACTAAGTCAAGCATATTAAACAAATACAATATTCCCACCTAAATACAGTAAAATCATAAATTAAATAAATCTAGACGTTCGTAAATATAAAGTTCATTTTAGTTACAATTAAAACAGTCTAATGGTTGCGCCTAATATAAAATTAACTTTATGCTAAGGAAATGGTGACAAATTACATTGACCCTATTTCAATCAAGTTCAAAACCACGATCAGTACTACCTCAATAGTCGGTTAATTTTAAACTAATTCCGCGTCATCTAGCTCGATTACTAACTGATTGGAGGCGAAATTGGTTCACTTTTGATGAAAACCGTCGAACGGACGCAGTTAGCCCGGTCAGTGGGCTTATTTTGTATCTGTATCGTTTTCGTATCATACAACCATAGGTTGTAATTTTTATACCACTATGGTGACAAACAGGCGTACGACTCACATTATAGTTAGAAGTTACAGCCTAAGGGCGTTTCATGGTTTGTTTCTTTGACTGGTGCCGGTGGACTACTCGTGGCAATGACGCATGCAACTGCGTCGAATTATCGTGGTAAAAATAATCCTAACAGTGGTAATAAACCCGATAATATGTGTGGTGAAAATTAATATTGTTGGTACTCACGTAGTCCATGTTGGCTCCATGTTGTTTCTTTAACCATTCGTCATCAAGTCAGTGTAAAGTATTGTTGATGAAACGACAGAGGTGCGTTCAGTATTCAATGGATCACAATAATAAAGGTGACGTAGCATGAAACTGTCCCCCCTTCACGTTCGTTGTGCATAGAGGCACTGTTTGTAAAATAACCATTCTTTTGTATGACATTCGTAAAAACGAAAATTAATGAAAATTATTTGTCAATTTTCACCGCCATCTCATCAGTTGGTAAGTGAAGATGCGACCGAATTGATTAACAACATGTCAATTGAAGTGGTTAAAACGCCGAAACTGATACGAAAACGAAATATAATTGTCTGAGTTACGTAATAGCACCGCTGAGCGTCATTTTGCCTAACGTGAATGGACATTTGGCTCGAATTATCCAGTAATTGGATATTGGCGTGAGTGGCTCCCGGGTTACGGGGAACCGCAGCAGCTATCAAACTCTTGTAGCTGGATCGTTGACCTCACAGACCTGATAAAAATACGGAGCGATTCTCTCCAGCATCATGAGTGAAGTACAAACTGGGCGCCCAGTATTTTCCTGTGCGTGCTTTGACACTGTCATTTACTGTCATCTGTGTATTTCGGTATCCGTTACATCACTGGCTGCTCTTATGAAATTTTCAATAAGTAATTATAATATACTGTACTGACCTTAGGTTAAGGATGTAATGGAGATTCGAATAAATTACTGTCTATGTCTATGTTATTGATGTGACACCGCTGCCGCTGTACAAAATCGAACAAAATGGCTGAGGTTTGTCAGACCGGGTATTTGTGCGAGTGTGTAAGTCATGTACAATAAAATAAATTGTCAAAAAAATTTCGTAACTTATCTTCGTCACTTGTCGAACCTTTTTTTTTTTACTGTACCTCTAAGGCGGCAAACAAACTTATGGCCTGCCTGATGGTAAACAGTCACCGCAGCCTATGGACGTTTGCAATACCAGGGGCATCACCCACGCGTTGCCGACCCCGTAAAAACCTTTTTATCCCTTTCTTGAAGAACTCCATGTTGTACTCTCCAGGGAAAACCTCTCCAGGTAGTTCATTCCACAACCTTAGTGTACCTTTTGTTGAACATTCTCTTTATTATACTGGGTCTGGACCCGTGACAGGAAATAAAATTCATCGTTTCAATTTCAGCTCGGCCAGTAAACGAACCCGGGAACTCTGCGTAGCACTCAGGTCGTCCAACTATTTTAATTTTTTTATTGCAGTGCCGCTTCGTTGCCTCTGCTAGAGGTGGTCCATGAAGCTCGCGTCCGCGGCGCGGTGCTGCGCTGCTGCAGCGCATTCGAGGTGGACACCGCCCTGCCGCTGCGACTGCTGTTAGAACTCGCCAACTACATCATCGTGATGCTGCAGTTTGCTTGCCCAGCGGAGTGAAGTCTTCATCATCGTCCTAGCGCTTATCCCGGCTTTGGCCAGGGTCCGCCTTCCTAACCCCCTTTCTCCACTTCGCCCGGTCTTCGGTATTCTCGTGTCGAAAGCCGTAAGCTCTCGCATCCGACTCAGCGATGGCACTCCATCGCTTCTTGGGTCGCGGTTTATATATTAACTAATGTTTTTAAAACTCAATTCACTCAAAAACCCAAAATTCTAATATTTTTTCATTAATATCGACCGACAACGCATTCAAGAGCTAGCCGGACCGTAGTGTAGCGGACGTCACCCATCATATGTCTGCTTACTCGTTTGCCGTCCTCTACGATATAAACGATATTAGTTATAGAGTGCTGATTGTATACTTTTATATAATCGTTTGTTGGTTTAAATATTGTTAATATTTTATTCGTCTATTGGTTTTTTTATATTCTCTTGTTGCCTGAAATAAATAAATCGAAAACAAACTAAAAGACTAATATTATTATCAGATCAAACAAGACGCTGAATCTTTGACCAAAACAATGGTGTTTATGAAAAAGGGTACGCAGCACATCACTAGACATCTACTGAACCTTCACCCCATTGCCATAAAATGTAACGTCCACGCAAGCAGTAAACAGGACTTTGACCCGGTATCAGTTGCTTGATTGGGCATCGTCAATCACTGACGAGAAATGCTTTTTACATTTCACGACGCATTTGTATGTCTCTTACTTTAATTTTTTGTTTCGTTGGAGGAGAATTTCTGTTGAAACAGCCTTGTGGGGTCAAGTAGGTGTGATCTTAGCAGTGATTCTTTTCATTTTAGTGCCTAATTAATGCCATTTTAATTTGTCGTGTCAAATCCTACGACAGCGATGCTGTAGATAAGTCTGTGACAAATTAAGAAATTTATTATGAAATGCTAATGTGGCGTTTTTAGGCCCCCAGATGTTGCGTTCGTAATCTTGCATTACTAACCATTAGTTGAATTTTGTTTTAAGATTCATAATTTTATAGGCGTTTGTAGTTGACGGTATTTTATCGACTATAGTTCAGCATGTAATTTTGCATTATTGACCATTAGTTGAATTTTGTCTTACAAATTCATCATTTTATAAGCGTTTGACGGTATAATATCGACTGATATCGAAATACTACAGTGTATAATCGACGTACAAAAAAGTTATTCCAAAATAAATCCAGCAAATCTTTTACCCTAAAAATAGTTGGTACCTACACAGCTGCGACGTAGACAGATAAAAAGATAGTGTCCACTCGAATATTTGGTCATAATTATCCGTATTCAATTTCAAAGGGAATGTTCACAAAGAACGCCAAATAACAGGCCTGATACGGGTACTCTATTTACCTGTAATTTTTTTCTAGTATCCTTTGAAGTTTTAACCGAGCATTTGACCCGAATCTGCCCTGAATGGAGTGCGATCAATCACGTCAGAACAGGGCTTCTTTTATCCAACAACTTTATGGCTTGTAGGTAGGAGGCTTTCTAGGATATTCCTTGAAAAATGGCTGCTCGTTCTATACGTCAATCACAGAGACTGGACGTTTTTGTGTCACAGAATACAAGGTGTATTTTTGTTACAGGTTCAATTCAACATGTATTAGACTAGCATCCTAGAGTCCAAGTAGAGATTCGAGTGTCCTAGCATGTAACTTTACTTTTATTGTTGCTGTATTACAGGTGTTTAAGAATTAATTTTGTTGTTTGAAATATGTTGTGATGCACTGTGGTAGTATTTTTTATTTATTTATACTTTATTTTCTTTCATTGTAAATGACTATTATGTAGCTATTGCTGTTTAAAATAAAACTTTCAAACAATAGTATTTAATGTATATTCACCCGATACGAAGTCTGAGTCGGAAGTCACAACAGCAAGACATAAGTTCAAGTAAATAACCACTTGCCCCGATATTTCTCATGAGTTGTGGCAGTGGCGTTATGTCGGAGTCTTGTGCGTCGCAGTAGAGTTCTGTCGTTATGACAGTAGTCCCAGTGGTCTTGTATCGCTTTGACAAGAGTCGCAGTGGTCTTCTGTCGCTTTGGTTTAAAAAAGTTATTTATACGAATAAGTTGTGCCTGTTGTGTCATTAATAATTGTGTTTTTACCTGTATGTTTTACTGTGTACAATAAAATAGTTAAAGTAATAAAATGAGGATACAATAGGATAATTAACATTTGTTCGGTTAGCTGATATACATCCTACATAATAGAGATATATTTTCAATCAAGAACATTATTATAATTATTAATGTATCAAGTGGACCCGGTGCATCTTCGTCGTATTCCTACCCTACCCTACCTTTACTACCATACTAACCTACCCTACATCTACACAACACCAACCTTCCCATTATTTTCTTGCTTGTAAACTTCCTCTTGAATCACTCTATCTATTTTGAAAACCGCATTAAACCACTCAATATAATATAATCAGACGACAATCAAATTTCTCTTGCACAGCAGCTTTTTAATACATAATAGGAAATTATGATAATACCTGTTGAATTTATTATGAAATCGTTTGATCCGTGAAAAATGGGGAGAAGCACGACCGCTCACCCACTTGTACCAACGGCTGGGATAATGCTAAAATGCGAATATATAATAGGATGGCCACTCCAATATCAAAGGCGAGGACCTTCAAGGAGCCCTTTTGATGGGAACGAGGCTTAGTAGGGCCGGAAAACGTATGATTCATTACGAGAATTGCTCCGTCGAGACATACTTTCACAGACGTTGTATTTGTGAGCTGAAAGTAGGCTGGAAGACACTTAAATATAGAATTGGAGTCAGATTACAACGGCGTCGTTATAATGCGTCCACTTCTTTGCTAGGTAACGCACTGCGTTCAATATGGCTCAGAGTGGCCGCTTACATAGGATTTGAAAATTAGGTGTTGTTTTTTGCTACAATTGGATTATGGTTATCTGCAATATGATCAAACATATCAGTTGAAACAATTTGGCATTAATATAGATGAGTTGTTTTTTTGTATTTCTAAAAAGTTTTATGAAACTGATATTAAAAATCTTTGCACACGGTTATAGTGCTATTTATTCCAGATTATTTGACATACTTCATACTTCGGGACCTGCCGCATTTTTTTTTAGTAATAAAAAACTATAAATTAGTTATCAATGTAAAATGTAATTTAAAACTATCTTCGACAATAAAAAAAAAATTACAATAAAATGTAAAAAAAAAAAGTTATCAATGATAATGAAATATATATTTCATCTAAACAATTGCTACAAATCTTATCCTATTTAACGTCCTACAATTATAAGTAGGTGCGGTGTTTAATGTAGCACTAACCAATCCAAGCTTACCATGGCTATGTGTGCTCCATTTTGAGGTACGCTATTATACTTTGGGGAAATTCATCACTTGCAAATCGAGTTCTTCTCTGTCAAAAGCAATGTATCAGAGCCATCTACTAACCTCGTGTAGACCTCTTTTTAAACATTTTAACCTGCTGACTGTGCCTTGCATGTATATATACGTGGTCTGCGTATTTGTAAAAAGTCATCTGTATCTATTTAAAAAAGTATCCGATACTACTAAATTTAATACAAGGTTTCCCGATAGACTGGTTGTCCCTACCCATTCAACGACACTTTACAGCTGTGATAGTTATTCGATGGCAATTAAAATATATAACAGCTTAGACACTAACATGAAACTTCTGCCATTAAAGCAATTCAAATATTATTTAATAAAATGGCTGATAGAAAAACTGTTTTTATATAGTAAAGGAATTCTCTGACTCGTTTAAACGTGGATAAGAACTAAAAATAGTGAAGGTAGTAGGTATGAAATTATTTTATAATGATGTGGGTGTTTTAATAATTTTATGAATTTGTTATGACATTTGACATTTTATTTAATTCTAATGACATATTTTATTTTAATTTATTGGATAAATAATTATTTATTGGGACATAATTTAATTAGGTATTGAAAGTGACATTGTACTTATTATTGAATTTTTAATTTTATATCAATTTAATTTTTTTTTTTTTCAAAATTCAAAATTCATAATTTCTTTATTTGATTAGGACATTAAATATCTCTTTCAATCGTCAAAAAGGAGGGGGTAGGAAAGTAGGATGGAAACACACAGTGACACGCTGACTGCCCTATGGCCGTAGATAAACATATCACTCGCCAACCACGACCGAACCGTGCTCGACAATGCCAGGCAGAGCCGGAACGCTATATACTATTATATAGGTATGTCTAGTATAATTAAGAAAAACCTCCTAAAACTACAGCAAGAGTAAGCCCTATCCTACCATTGCCTTAACCCTACCCTTCCACTACCTTACCCCTACCCTACCACTACCATACCCCTACCCTACCACTATCTTACCCCGACCCTACCACTATCTTACCCCTACCCCACCCTATACTACCTTACCGCTATCCTACTCCTACCCTACCCTACCTCTACTCTAACTACTACCCTACCCCTACCCTAGCGCAGACAGGAGACACCATGTGTGGGAGAGGAAGGAAAATTAACGCCGCTTCCAAGGTGGTTCTCCGTGGGGGAAAGAAACGGCAAGAAACCCACAGAGCCTACGTTAATTATTTTATCACATGTTATTATTGTATTGGGTTATTAATTATTTTTAATTATTGAATCTGACATTTTAGTATTATTAAATTATCATAAATTATTGCATGCCAGATTCTGGCAAAGTGTGTGAGTCAAAAAATTGTATTTATAAGAACCTATTGTATACCACATTTGAGGCAATAAAGACATTCTATTCTTCTATTCTTGAATTGGACCATCGTCTCGTAAAAAGCGTAACTAGAAAATAGGCAACAGAGTATTATTAGTACGATTCCAACCCGTCAGCCAAGAGTGAAGATTATGGCAACCCTCTCCACTAATAAAGAGGACACTGAATACCAACAGTGGCCTGTTTTGAGCTGTTGATGTGGAGATGATGATGTTGAGTTTTTTTATACCACTAAGGTGGTAGACAAGCTTACGGCCTGCCTGATGGTAAGCAGTTACCGCAGCCCATGGACGTTTACAATACCAGGGGTATCACTCACGTGCTACCGACCCCATAAAAACGTTTTCACCCCTTTCTACGTTGCACTCTAGAGGGAAAACCTCATTCCACAACCTTAGTGCGTGTGGGAGAAAGTTCCTTTGGAACCGCTCAGTTCACGACCAATTTGGTTCCAAGGTATATGGGTGAATAGCCCTGTCGAAAGCATGCGGTGCGATGATAGAACATGGCGCTGCGCATCATATAAAGTTTCTAAGAACAAACTTCGTTGTACAAGCGGTAGAACACGCACAGGGAAGGGTTGCAGAATACAAGATACCTTGTTAGAAGGATTCTTGCAGCCAATGCCGTTAACATTTCGTGTACTAGCAGTGTCTAATAGAAGAGGCGGTATCCCAATACTCGCGGGACCAGAAGGTTAATTGGTCGCCCCGGGGCAACTACTAATTGGACCGCCCGGTTTCTTTATACTTGCACCGCGGACTGGTTTCTGTAGACACGGCAATGTAACAGATGGCCCTAATCGACTGTTGTGGGAAATCTCCGGCAAAGTTAACATGAGTTTGAGACTTGACCATCTGACCGTATGCCTTCTGAAGCAATACAAATTTTATATTTTTCTAAACCATCAAACTATAAAAGAAAAGGCAGTGTTCAGGAGTGCGGCAACTATCGAGGTATTGAACTCATGAGCCACAAAATGAAGCCACTCAAACGTATTATGGACCAGAGACTTCGCCAGGAATGTTCCTTGTCGGAATGCCAATACGGCTTCAGACCGGGCTGCAGCACCATGGATCCAAACTTTGCCCTCAGAGTCCTCCAGAAGTCTCATTGCAGTAGGAATCAACCTCTGCATTACGCATTTCTCGACCTGCAGAGGACTTTCGACAGTGTCCCTCGAGAGATAATCTGGTGAGCTCTGAGATCAAAGTCTGTGCCGAAGCGTACATTAGTATCATACAGGATATGTGTATCAATACTAGAGCCGTCGTCAAAACCATCGTAGGCCATACTAATCCCTTCCCGATTACTGTAGATGTTCACCAGGGTTCTGTGCTAAGCCCTTACTTGTTCTGCATTGTGCTCAATGCCCTCTTAGCGGAAATTCAGGATATGCCTCCTTGGCTTATGAAGTACGCTGACGACATTGTTTTGGTGAGCAAGCTTAGGTAGGAACTTGAGACCAAAGTAAACACGTGGAAGGATGTGCTAGAAAACGGTGGTTTGAAGCTGAATGTTGCCAAAACGGCAATTTTATTCTTATTATTCTTATAAGCTGTCAAAAGAACAGATAAATCCAAATACCTCGGATCCGTGATGCACGAGTCCGGCGATATCGGCCCCGATGTCAAGTCCCGAATCTCTGCAGCTTGGGCCAAATGGTGGGAACTCACGGCCGTCACCTGTGACCCTAAAATCCCTGGAAAGCTAAAGGGCTTATATACAAGAGTATAATTAGACCGGTGATGCTCTATAGCTGTGAGATGGCCAGCGCTGACGAAACACATTCGCGAACTCCACACCAACGAAATGAAAATGCTGCGGTGAATGTGCGGAGTTACGCGACTCGATCGAGTACGTAACGAGTACATCCGTGGCAGCTTTGGCATGAGGGATATCGCAGATATGATTGAGGAGGCTCGTCTGCGCTAGTTTGATCACGTGTTGCGTAAACCTCAGGGGTACGTGGGAAATAGGTGCTTGAATTTGCCAGTATCAGAAAGAGGCCCCGTGGGCGACCAAAGAAGCGATGGATTAACAACGCTGAGTCGGATGCGAGAGCCAACGGCTTACGACGCGAGGATCCCTAAGATTGGGCTAAGTGGAGAAGAATGGGAAGGAAAGTGGACCCTGGCAGAGGCCGGGATAAGGACGATGATGATGATTTTCCACTTTTTTGACCACAATACAATACAATACAAAACTCTTTATTGCACACCAGAGAACACAAGTATAGATACAAAAAATATGGTAGATAGTACAAAGGGCGGTCTTATCACTAATGTGATCTCTTCCAGACAACCTTGGTATGGAGAGAAGCACAGGATTATAACATAACAAAAGACAGGTAGTGCACACAAAAGCGTCACTTATAACAAAAAATAAAAATACATACATCTTCACAACAAAATACCCACAGATCCATAAATAAAGGATAAAAACCCAGAACCACAGCACAACAATTACCCCACTATAGACATGTCAGACGTAAACGTAAAGAGATCGCTGAGATACTCCGGTGATGATTTCCCAAACAGCACACAGTACAGGAGAGAGACGAGACGAGCATTCCGGTGAAGTCGGATTGGGAGCCAATCCAGCCTGGTTCGATACTCCGAGACATGGTCATACTTGCGGAGCCCAAATATAAATCTTATGCAGACATTCTGCAGCCGCTCAAGTTTGCTTAACTGAGCTTCAGTAATGTCCAGAAAGCAGGCATCCGCATAGTCCAGAACTGACAATAACAAAGACTGCGCCAGCGCTACCCTGGTGTCTATCAGCAGGAAATTACGCAATTTTCTCAAGGAGGAGTATGCAGCAAAAAGCTTTCGGCTCAGGCTTGCGATCTGGGCAGTCCACGAGAGAGTCTCGTCCACGAATATGCCCAAGTTCTTCACCGTATCAGTCCTCGGGATGCGAACCCCATCGAAAACAATATCAGGAAGTACCATTTTGTTAATTTTAGATATCATTCTTGAACTACCGATGACAATAAGCTGAGTTGACCACCAAAGCTAAAAATCAGCCCGATTCAACTGGCTTAAAAATGAAAGGAAGCGCATCAAATTTGGTCCAGCCGTTAGAGAGATACGCTGACACAGATACACACACACGTGAAACGTATAAAACGCTTCCTTCTGTGTCGATAGTTATAATAGAGGATTTTTTATTACTATTATTAGTCTAACCAGCCATGTACGTATTATAAAGGTTGAACCAAAGCCGCTCATGGAAGATCCAAGACATAGCGACGAAGCGTTCACGCGTTCGCGTTTCCCGATGGCGAAAAATGCCCGACGGATTAAGGTCGTGCAACTGCTTCGCACACACTCCAAAATGCAACCTGTCGATTGGTGATGTGGATACCAATGAATAAAACCACATTAAAATTCATCCATCCATTCAGAAACTGCAATGCCACAGACGAAAAGATACACAGAGCCCAACGTCAAACTTAAACACATATCTTTTTGCTCCGGACGCAATAGAATATTCATAAAAATAGCCTGATGTTTATCCAACTAGAAATACCTATCTTTATTCATATGCGACGTGTGACACTTTCATAATCTGTGTGAGATCGTAGTCCGCTGTTATTTCATAATACCGAAGACACCGCCCCTGTCGGAGACTCCGCAATGCTAATGAACGGTTCGATTTTAAATTCGATATCGTTTCGCGTCTAGTTTACGAACTGTTTTTTTTTGTCTTGTCTTTCTAAATGATGGTAGCTATAGTGTACTATGAAGTAATGTAGACAGAAAAAGTCCCCCAACTAAGTTATATTAAACTCAAATATGTTCTAAATTACAGAACCGGTTTTAATAAAACATTTTAATTAAACTGGCTTTCAAATAAAGAAAACTGCATCCAAGTCGGCCCATCCATTTGGGAGTTACAATGCCACAGATAGACACACAAAGTTACAAAGCCACACATACAAATGTCAAAATTATAAAACCCCTCTTTTTTGTCGGAAGTTAATAAGCAATACCTTTTTTTTTCAATACAATATTTTTCTTCTTTTTTATAGAGAGCTTAGACATCTGCAACACTAGTGGGGTCACGAATGCGCACCGCCTTTGACATAAATGCGTATTTCCTCACGCAAAACACGAAACACGAAAACTGACTAAAAATAAATTACGTCCACCAAATTAGTTTTCATTCATGTCATACATTACAATACTAGAAATAGAAAATGACAAGATCATGTTTTTGAACTTAAAATTCTTTCCAGGTACGACCCATACGGATACTAAAAAAATAACAACTCAGCACTGTGAAAATGCGAAGTACTGCTGCGTTTGCGAACAGTCAGCAACACAAGTTTACCGTCTAACTATTAGACAATCCACTGCATAACAACCTGTGGTGTACCTATTTTATGAAAAGTACGAAGGCCGCTTAGATAAGTAAGTAATCGCTTATTACATTACATTTGACAGTAAAATTCAGATGCAAAAAGCGTGAGAGCAATTAAAAATGGAATGTTTTGCTCATAAAATAAGGTTCATTTTTGTATCACTTATTTTATGTTATGCATCGTTCCGCTTTTCAAAAGGCGCGTACATAAAAATAGATATTATTTTATGAGCAATACATTCCACTTTGATTTGCTCACACTTTTTGCTCCTAAATTTAGCCAAATGTATAAGCGCATAAGTCCGCTCTGCACTGTAGTTGATCATTGACACTAATAGAGCTACATTTGAATCTATGACGACCTGAGTGGTTCAATGGTCAACATGCCGGTCTGCCACGCAAGAGGTCCCGGGTTCGATTCCCGGCCGGGCAGAAATTTAAATGATGAATTTTAATATCTGTTACGGGTCTGGGTGTTCTATGTATAATAAGTATGTATTTTTAAAAAAAAAGGTATTTAAGTAATATATCAGTTATCTAGCACCCATAGTACAAGCTTTGCTTAGTTTGGGGCTAGATGGCGCTGTGTGAATTTGTCCACAAATTATTTATTTATTTATTTTATGATACGGCCAAGCAATAGTTACTTACCAAAATATAAGGTATATTGAGTTATGCATACTTACGGCTTACGGCCGACTGTTATTGAGCGTTTTAAACGAGTTGTTGTAGAAACTTCGTTCCTCCCTCTTTCCAACGTTGGTATGACTGCTAAGACCTCAGATTAAGAAATAAATGAAATAAATGGCATGGCATACTTTGATTGTCAATAGGCATAGGCCTTCTTTTGTTGTCAGTGTGTGCGTATGACAGTGTACACACAGCATGGCGTAGTTTTGCATGCAGAGATCTGTCTTTATTTCTATCGTCTGAAGCTAAGACTAAAAATTTAAGGCAAAATGATTTCCCTTGACAAAAGTCCTGGAAAACCTTTTCTGTATGCTGTCAAAGTCAAAAAATCTTTATGTTTACAGTAAAGATTATAAACAAGAAAGCAATGTAAGAAACAAAGAGATTGGAATGTTAGCGACCTTCTTGCCAGTATGAAGGTCGCTAACATTCCAATCTCTTTGGTAAGAAAGTGTATAAACGAGATTCAAGAAGAAGTTGTAAAGCAAGAAAAAAAGGGCAAGTAGTGGTAAAGTAGGCGTATGGAAGGGTACGACGCCACCCGATCGAAGTCGCGCCGGGTCCACTAGTTATTAATAAAATGGACTGAAAAATTCAAAACTGTTTCACACGGAATCTGTGGCGAATCCAGGGTGGGTCGCTAGTCTGTTCATAATATAAAACAAAGTCGCTTCCTGTCGTCTGTCCCTATAAATCTACCATCGATCTTCTAAACAACGCAACGGATTTTAATGCAACAGGAAGGTTTATAATCAAGATAAAAAGGGTGGGTAGGGGTTAAGTAGGTGTGGGGTAGGTATAGAGTAGGTGGGTACGGGCAACGGTAGGGGTAGTGTAGGATAGGATAGGGGCAAGACGCCACGCGAACGAAATCGTTCAGGTTCCGCCTTTGCCCACGATTCAGGACTTGACAGTCAGGTAATCACAGTGGAGCGCCTACATCTGACCTCCTTGACACTGTTACTAGGAGAACCTGACCAGAGGGCCTATCGGCTATCTCAGTGGACAACTGAATTTGACATAAAAAAAATATGACACTACTCTAATTTGGTAGACGCTATTGCCAGTTTTCAACGTAGATGACGTGGTGTAGAATTATCTAGTGTCAAATACAGTTGCCAACTGAGTTAGCCAATAGCCCCGCAGATTGGATCATGGTTACAAATTCATTCGACAGGCTGTGAATTCGACACACATAAATGTGCAGGCTTCCAAACTTTGTTCGCGCACTGTACCCGATATTATCTTTTGATTTCGAAGCGGTTGATAGCGCGCCACATGTGTCGCGCCATATTGTTTCTGTTTCGACTTTTTCTGTTTTTCGTCCATAAAATTCTATTGGCTCTCTCATATTTACCCGTTCGTTATTGAACTTCCGTCGCCGCTTTTGGGTGCGTTTATGAATTCTAGATCGAGCTTCTGTTTTCATTATTTGGCAGTTACGTGTACGAGTTTTGGAACAATTAATCTCTGAATATTATTGAATCTACATATGTCGATCTGAATTTTTGAAGAACAGATGTCTGGTGAGGCGTACGAGTGTGATAATTGATGATACCAGTTACTAACTCATTGCCCTTAGACATCTACTATAGATGAATTCAACAGCGTCACTGTTAATGGTACGGCACTTTGTCTGATGGCTATAGAGGCCAACACGGGAAAGACAGATTCGGTCACACAGTAAACAGACAAGATAATTCGTCCTGGATGGTAAGGAATTGTCAGCGCGTTGATGCTTAGAACCAGGCATTGCCGTGAATGGTCGTGGCTAGTTACAGTTATACTGAAAACGATTAACACAGTTTTTTGCTATATTTGCTTCAAAGTTTGAGGCGTAATCGTACAAACACAATACAAAAATATGCCATTGCCTTAACAATTACAAATACCGAAATTAATTTTCGATAAAGAAGTCATAGAGTTCCTTCAGAAGTCAGAGAGAGTCATTCAGTTAGGAACCTGGGGTTCATATTCAACCAAACTCTGTTCTGGTCGATGCACATTGGTGAGGTAAGCCGCAGGGCTTATGCTTCACACCACTGGCTTAAGAGGTTGCAACACTTTTTGCCTTTTAAAACGAAATTACTTTTGGTGAATTCCCTCATTCTCCCGCTCTTGGACTATGGGGACGTTGCTTACCTGGACCACAATGAGGAGCTTCTCTCTCGGCTGGAGCGATTGCAGAATCTTTGCATCAGGTATGTCTTTGGGCTGCGTAAGTTCGACCATGAGTCCGAATATAGACGCAAACTTAACTGGCTGCCTATTCGGCGACGGAGGGAATGCCATGTACTTGAGCTACTGTTTAATACCCTTTTCCATCCTACTGCCCTATCTATTTGCGCGAGATGTTCAGTTACTGTCCACTCGCCAATCCCCGATCATGACCCCGCAGGGTACCGATTCTGGTGTGCAATGCAGTTGTTATTGTGTTGCAATGTAACTGTGATGTTACTATAACTACGTCGAGGTATCGAGTCAGTCACAGTAACATCGCAGCATCATCCCAGTTAAATTGCAGTTAAATCATTGTTCGACCTTTGACACGCTATCATTGACAGAATTGAAGGCAGTTTGACAACTAAGAAAGATGCAACTTAGTAATTTATTTATTGATTTATTTATTGGAGTACCAACAGCCATATAAAACAATAATGCAACTAAAGTACCAGAAAACGAATTGTGGAAAAGTTCGAACTCATGAAAGTTGCAACTCGACATCTGTCATTTGAATAACAATCACATGAAAGTTGCAACTCAACATCTATCATTTGAATAACAACCACGCGTTTGACATGCGAGGCAATTGTAATGTTACTGCAACTGAGACGATATCCGTACCAGAATCGAAGCCCAGGGAACTTCTGCTCGCGGTTCAGCGGGTGATGATAAGTCATTCCGGGTGTTTGCTGCACGCCTGTGGAACGCACTACCACTACAGAAGACACTCAAAATTCTTGGACATCATGCTCCTTCAAGAAACGTTTAAAGAAGCACTTCCTCAGTATTCAATTGAGCTTTATTTTTATACATTTATAGTACATTAGGTATATATTATATTATAGTTTAGTTTTTATGGTATAGTATATTTATGTGGTATATAGTATTCAACATTGTAACTTAAAATTTGCACAATACTCGATATTGCTACCACCGCTCGTTAAATAGCTCATTTCGGACTATACAAGGTAAGGTTAGCTGGAAGAAATCCCATTGTGGGATAAGCCCGCCCTTTGTAATGTATATTTATTTTCTTTTGTTATTGTTCTTTATGTAGTTATACGCAATAAAGAGTTAACATACATACATACATACAAATTTCATTTCGAACTTAATAAATATGTTGAAGAAACTGTAGCAGTTATTTATCAAGTAACAAAACAAACAACAGTTGCAAGTACGGCATAAACATCTTGAAAAGAAGATGGCGACAAAGCCATAAAACAAATGTCCCGAACGATACAGCGATACAAGCACTCGCGACAGCTATTCCGAATATTTTGTGTGACAATCGTAAACGAGCATATCTTCACTGCATTTTATAGTATGGATGGTAGTTGTTTGCAACGTTGTACGCGGTTTGATGGCTCGTTAAAGATAGCTATGCAATAACTACTTTTTCGAGTTTTTAATAAGGCTTAACAATGCAGAATTGCAGAATGCAATGCAGGCATTGTTTACGCACAATTAAAACCTCTTAGGTTTAGTGACACCTTTTTTAAATTAACAAGTAAGCACTAACTTTGAACGACTCAAATAATAATAATAAATAAATAACAAATAAATATGCTTGGACAATTAACACAGCGCCATCTAGCCCCAAAGTGAACAAAGCTTGTGTTATGGGTGCTAGATATTTGATAAACTGCTTACATACTTTCTTAAATACATATTTATGATACATACTACACCCAGACCCGTAACAGAAATTAAAATTTATAATTGCAATTTCTGCCCGGCTTGGAATCGAACCCGGGACCTCTGCGTGGCGACCGGCTTGTTAACCAACTGAACTACTTAGATCGTCTGTTGTTTGTGTTTAAATACTCATTGGAAGTCCATCAAAATCCCATGCGGAAGAAGTCGCGGAAACTATAAGACGGCACCTTGTTTCTTTAAAGATGGGAATAAAATCGCCATTGAATACGTACTACCGAAAAATCTATCAAATATATATTAACTTTCGACCACATATATTACGAAACACGAAATGTCCCCCATGACAATTTATTTTCCGGTCCATTTCGTAAATCCAATAGCACAAAACAACTGAAAATAACAATACCAACAACAGAACAGCAGTTTCAGTTGTTTAACGAACTTCCAAAAAGCTTGTTTCAAAAGAGCACCTATCGAATGGGATACAAATGACATGGAACATTGGCATTGGATCTGCATAAAACCACATTTACATTCACGCTGATTATGTTGGTACTAAAAAGAGGGAAACATATCCAAGCAATAGAGTCGTAGATGTTCTATAGATGAAACCAAAACTAATATTTAATTGAAAACTATATTTAAACGAGCTTAATGAATAAAAGACTTATGCAGAACATGTTTAAAACACAAGATTCTTGCATATTGCGGGTATATGAGCACACCGTTAATATAATTATAATTGTTTATTACATTAACCAAGATCAAGAAGACAAAATACAAAGACCTTAGAAAGCAAGTTAGGAGAAATTACACAAAGTTCTGCGACCTTGTCAGTTATGTGTTTGTTGTCCGCCCGCAGTGGTTGCCTTTTAGATATATCTTACACCGTTTAAGCCATATTACGACCTCCAATAAACTTACGGTATGGTTAAGCATGCTGACGAAACTTATCTAAGATTATGAATTAAAACACCTTTTGAATACTAGTTCATTTTTTATGTTATACGGCAGACAAACAGGCAAGCGGGCCACCTGATGGAAAGTGGTCACCGCCGCCTATGGACATCAGCAACACCAGGGAAGTCACCAATGCGTTGCCCTGAAGAGACCTCTAATAAAACATTGTATAGTTACATACATTGTATATTTGTAAATTTTTATTAAATTGATATCGGTTTTGAATTACTCATCTTCGAAACCGGTAGCAATTTCATAAAATTTGTATAATAAAGAGGAACTAGTGTAAAAAAGGTGATTTAATTCGTAATAATGGAGTTCCATCATGAAGTCGCAAATTGTTAAATATTTATCTAAATTTCAATTAGTCGAAAATCCAAAATTCTGTGTTTAAAGTAACTACTAAGTAGGTACTAGATAATAATAATAATCGTTTGACTGGACACCACGACCACAGCTTTAAATGTAAAACAAACAATAAATGACAACTAAAATCTATGTCCTCTTGGCATTTCCGTGCTGTGATAATCTCAGTTAAGCCAACTAAAGGGCTAAAGCCACGAAGAGTTTTGGGGCTTTTAATTAATTTTTGGTCCAGAAACTGAATAACGTCACCCCTCTACCCTCAAATATAAATCCGAGTAAGTATATGTCTCATCGGATATTCGCTTACCAAAATGTGTTACCAATATGCAGTATACAGCCACAGGGATTGACGGGGCCCATAAAAAGTCAGCTACACTCGCATATCTGCGGATAGAACTGGATGTAACGGGATGTATCTGGATACACGGGTATAACCTAGCGGATGTTTATACCCAGGATCTTCGTTGTATAGGAATATACTGCTTGCAACGAAATATGGTGATGGAATAGCATGATTATATTTAAGCGTAGCGTTTTATGTTTGACTGTGGCAGCGGAAACTACAAAAAGTACTTCTGTGCAAACTTTTATCCAACAACCATATCAATATGTAAAACACCTTCAAAAACATTTACAGTTCAACACTATTAAAGATTTTCTACTCAATGGAGTTTTCAATTTATCCTCGTTTTTATGTTTTCTCTTCCCTGGAGCGCAGTGAACTACTCACCGAAGTTAGATGAATAGTTTTTGAGCACGTATGTGAACAATAAAAGTAAATTAATTCTCATATATCAGACAACCTAACTAATAGAAAAAGTCGGTTATACCCCGACTAAGTTTATTTAAATTAAAATATTTTCTACACTACAGCACCGATTTTAATCAAACAAAGCTAAGAACCATCTCATTTAAACTAGCCTTCAAATAAAAAAAATTGAATCCGAATCGGACCATCCATTCGGGAGCTACGATCAAGATTAAAAATAAGTAACCATCACGGCCTATTATTGCTGCCTTCTTGGCCAGCTTCAGTGTAAACAAGCACTCCCAGCATATATTCAATGTATGACTGAATTATTCGTTGACAATACCGGTGTTCTTGCTATGAGGAGTAAGCATAGTCCTTGCCTGTAGGTTGTAATCACAGTTGTTATTTGCTCTAGCCAATGAACGCAAGCAATGTTTAAAACAGGCAAAGCATTTGGCTCACCCTACTACCGTCCTCAGGCTTAACAGAGTGCTACAGCAAGTAAAATAAATTGTTCCTACTGTATATATATTGTAAAAAGTTTGCTTATAGTTCGTTGTTAGTTATAGTTCATTGGTTTGAGCCATCGATACAAATTACCTAATATTTGAGGACATTTATTCTTCACATAGTATAAAAATGTCGCTTCCCGCCGTCTGTCCCTACGTATATATGTACCTACTACGTGTCTTTTAAACTACGCAACGGATTTTAATGCGGTTTTCTGCAATAGGTACATGGAGTGATTCAAGAGGAAGGTTTATAGCAAGAAAAAACATGGTAGGTTAGGATAAAGTAGGTGTACACGAACGCAGTCCCGCCGGGTCCACTGGTTTACTAATATAACGTAAATTATGAAAGGGCACAGTGCCACATATCATATTATTGTCAATAAGGGGACAGCAACTGCCATTCCTTACAAAGTTTTTATGTTCACCACCGTTAGCCTTTCCATAAATCATAGTCATTCCGATATTAAAATCATAAAGAAGAATTATCGCCGGACCTTCGTCAGTGAGATTGATTTCTTTGGGTCCTTTGTATGAGGAATGAAACACAGAGCTACCACAGGTTTTGTCGCCTGTCTAGGTGAAATAGTAACGTAGAGCAAAAATAATGTATCTAATGCATAATGCAACAGATACATATGCATTATGCATTGCGCTGAGTTCAGCTGAAATTAGCCGTCACAAATACAACGCACCTGCAGCTGTGCACTTTGTTGCAATGATAAAAGCTAAATTAACCATAAATATTGTGTGTTGTTGTACGAGACACACCTAACGAGTGTTTAAACGAGTTTTTCAATGCAAATGCAATTTCATACGTAGGTTATTGAAAATACTACAGAGAGAACATGTTTTGAAAATTTGACATTCCTTCGCTCAGTTGAAAATGTCTGGCATTGCCGGCGAACATTAGAAAACACACAGACGTGCGCGATTTCTTCACGATTTGTCCCAAACGTTCATGCAATTTTGGTTTCTATACTAATGACAGAAAGCTTATTTTATTACTTGTAAACAAAAGCGCGGCGCTCACATCGCGCACAGGATACCGATTCTGGTGTGCAATTCAGTTGTTATTATGTTGCAATGTCACTGTGAGGTGATGATGATGAACTTAGTAATTTATTTATTGGAGTACCAACAGCCATATAAAACCATAATGTAACTAAAGTACCAGAAAACCAATTTTGAAAAAGATCTAACTCATGAAAGTTGCAACTCAACATCTGTCATTTGAATAACAATCACACGTTTGACATGCAATGCAATTGTAATGTTACTGCGTACCAGAATCGAAGCCCAGTCGTCGCGTTGCGCCCGCCTTGTCACCGCGTCATGGTATGGTAATCTGCGCGATTCTTGTTGAGCCATATTAAATAGCTGTCAGGTTATTACAATTGCTACGAAACAACCTATGGCGCTGTCCTAATTGGCAACGGTCACGCGACCATGGTTGTGCGTTGATGTCTTCTATTGACATACCTAGACATAGACTTATCTTTATTTATTAAACACTTTGTGTTGTCACTTCCTGATGGAACTCCATTATTATGAATAAAATCGGTTAGAGAATACAAAAGGATGCAATACAAGTCTTTTTTTCCTCAGCGCCCCCTTTGCTACACTCCAACCATAAAATCACTTCTTGTACACTAGATTCGAATATTATACAACTTTTATTAAATTACAGCCGGTTTCGAATTACTCATCTTCAGGCAATGATTTTATATTATGTGTACAATCTATATGTAGGTACCGACAAATAATAATTTGTGGAACTAGTGTACAAAAAGTGATTTAATTCATTATCTTTATTTTATCCAATAATACATTCAACAAACTTCGCACGGCCGATGCTACATGGACAATGCCGAAATCTACCAATCCGCTATTATGTTTCTGAATATATATTTGTTGATTGCATCTTTGCTAAGCCTACTGTAAATACTTCATAACCCTAGATAACACTTCACATACATATATGCATAGATATCTGCACCACCTACTCTTAGTACAGCAAACTATAAACAGAAAACCTTAGTTGATCGTAACTTCTTGACCCCATATACCGTAAAGGCATTTAAATGCTCTTGCGTTCACGTCGTGACCACTCTCCATAAGCTCAGTCAGCCTCTAGTGGCCACCAATTAAAGTTGTCCAAACTTGGCCGGAATATCCGGTCTCTTCAATGAATAATTTGACATGCAAGTTATCGGAGTTAGCCGAGAATGTTGTGACAAGTTCTGGGCACTTCTGGGCATGTGGACTCTCCTTTGTTTTGTCAAACTCGTAAGGCTCATAAGAAACATCTTTAAGTCAATAATTGCGGTTTTGCATTGGTTGATTGCGTATGCATAGGATCTATAATTAAGGTCGTCAAGGTCTATACTTATGATCATACAGCTATATCTCAAGATATCACCAATGTGTTCACTTTTGACGGAACCTTAGAAGTTCCTTCGAGCGGCTGTTCAACAAAATGTGCGGTGGATGAGGTCATTAATGACAACATGGAGTACAAACAACCATAGTCTGCGGTGACTACTTACCATCAGGCACCGTAAGCTTGTCTACCTTAGCGGTATTTCAAAAATTAATATGTTACTTTCAAAGACAAAATGTTATCTCAACCCCTGAATGATAACTGTAAAGTGATCGAAACGTCGGGATAAAACATAAATAAAACAGCAAATGAATGAAAAATTCTTTATTGCTTATACATAAAATAAAACAAAAACAGAGAAAAAAAAAAGAAAAGCAACCGGCGGCCTTATCGCTTAAAGAGATTTCTTCCAGGCAACCTTAGACATCTAGAAACAGAATATACACTAGGATAGGTGGTAAGTCTGTTCTGCTGAACATTACTGTGGCATATTTCATTAATACTAATAAAACTATATCACTAAAATACAATACTATAAATGCATAATATCTACTTATTAAACATCACAAAACAATATAAAGATGATAAAATAAAAATAAAATATAATTTTTAATTTTTAAATTAATTTATTAATTTGTAAAAGTGTATAATTTTAAGTATCTGGGCATCGCTTAGAAAATAACACTAATAGCCTTCTCTACTAGACAACACACGGGCAAAAGCATTATTTATATAGGTACTTATACCTCTATTTCTATGTATAAAAAGTATGTATTTAAAAGTTATAAGTAGGTTATCAGTTATCTAGCACCCATAATATAAGCTTTACTTACTTTGGGGCTAGATGGCGCTGTGTATTCATATGAAATTAACAGATTTTCATATAAAATACAAGTATCATCTGTATTTCCGCCCTTACCCATTTCATTACACATACATTTTCGCAGTTGCCTCTTTTATATTTGAGCCAGCCGTGCCAAAATAAGGCACAAGGCACTTCAATGCAGCTAGAAGTCAAGCAGCTGCATTGAAATCGGCGCAAAGTTTCGGTCAACTTCGTCACCAGCGGGATATTACATGCGCGCTGCAAATTTCAGTACGCCTAGTTTCTTGGCAAGTCTCTTCGGTGCTAGCCTATTTCTAAGTTTTATTAGACACTAAGCTATACTGTGATGCGAGGAACCTAAATTGAAGTTAAAATGAAGGAAGCTAGCGGGAGAAGCATAGGAGAGTGCAATTTTGTATTAGATTTTGTAATGTAACTCATGTAGGTATTAAGACGGAAATAATAATAGTGATAGGTCGATGATAAAGGTGTTCTGCATGTTTATATCAAATATGTCGATTTCTTTTGTACAACTGGTGTATGAAATTGACGCAAATTTTGCCGCTGTGGAATACATGGCCTTTTGGATCAGATAAGTGTCTTGGGAACGCTAGATCACTTTTTTTTTGTACGCAATAATTTCATATTGTATTCTGTCATCATATTATTGCAGTGCAGTTTTACTTTCCTTTTTTATTTTATTTTGTTATTACTAGCGAGGCCCTGTAATTGGCTTATTGACTCTAATATAGTATTTATTATGTTTTATATTAAATAAATAAATAAATCTCCTCCATCCATGCTCTAAATATATGCAAAATCAGATAGCACTCAGAAAGATCCCAGGGGGAGAGCCAAGGTCTTAAAATTGCCTAGATTGCAAACATGGAGCTCTAACATTACCGTCTGGACCCAAGCCAACTCATGGCTCCCCCGTTGACAGAATGACAAGACTCTGCCGATTCGTTTCGACTTTTCTTTGATGAATTGTGCAGGTCAGATGGTAGTAACCTCACGTTTCAATGGAAAGTTCTAGGAATTACGAATTCCTGACCTATGTGCTCGTTCGGTATGACGTGAAAATGACGGTAAAAGTTAGGATTAATAAAAGCTTGCTAAAATTAAATATTTATATTTCACATCAACACAGGATGAATGTGTGCCTAGGGGATTATTTTGTCAAATTAATAAATATTGCAAATCTTTAAAACATTTACTTTTAATCATGTAGGTTTATATGTATGTGGCCCGCAACAGTACAAATTAGTTTTCGAAACAACCAATTTAAAGGACATTGCTCGTCGTCCATACATAGTTGGCCTAAGATCCAACAGGGAGGTGTATTTACTTTTTGGGTTTTAGATAATGTATATATTCGATTGAACCTAAATTAAAACAACGGACACTTTTGAGAATTCGAAAAAAATCAAGACACTTTCGGATTTTGAGGTTATAATTACGTCAATAAAAACATTCGGTATGTAGCAATAACTTAGCATTTATTACTGAGTGTAAGGACGTACTTACATTGGATTATAAATTGTAGGTAAACGTTTTATTGTCACACTGCTAGGTCAGTCATAACACTCTGAACTACTGTTTCGAAAACAGCTCTGCTGATATAATTCTCGTCATATCCCGCTGATGCTGAGTTTTAAAGGCTTGTATCCTTGTTTTCCACCCTACTCGTTATCCAAGTAAGAGCAATATAGGATACTTAACTACCTTAGTTTTCTTTGAATTATCGGTCAAAAAATCTGTCGTTGAAGCGGACCAAACTCCAGGAGTAGGCTTGACAGATGCGCGCTTCTTGACATTGAACTCTAGGAGTCTAGGAGTCAGGAGTCTTATGGACATGCAAGGGTTTTATTAAGGATTTCCTTTTTTATTTTCGTGTGATTATAAAGTAGGTATAGCATTGTACTAGTACCATATGTCAAATGTTATTAGTCTTTGGCGCTATTATATGTTGTTGGTCTTTGGCGCACGCCTATGAAGTTTTGTGTACTTCATAGACCGGCCCCGCCCCTTTAGTGAAGTGCCACGAATAACGAATAACAACAGACAATCGAAAATCGGTATTGATATAATATAATCGAATATTTAAAATTAACATTTAGGTAACCTTATTATTTTTGTAACTAAACTCTTATTTCTTGTTTGAATTTCACCTTAAGAGACCTTTCACAACAACGATTTCGAGTCGCGCGTATTCTACGCAATAGGATGATAGAAATACGCACGTGTCATAATCGTTGTTGTAGAAGGGTTTTTAATGTCGTATTAATAAATTATCAATTCAGAAGAAAATAAATAGTTTATTTTGTATTATACGTATAGCATAACCATGCAACTATCGATTCCAAGTTCTATGAGAATGACAATCGATAATCGAAGAGATTCATTAACGATTTTATACAACCACATCCCTACTGTAATCTGTCAAAATAGATAATGTCTAAATAGTAACACCGAGGATTATGACGGAAGTGAATACTTTTTAAAATGTTTTCGAAATTAGGAAGTGTCCGTTCTATTAAAATATTTGTAATGTACATTATAAAAAGATCTAGTAATTATAGTAAATGTTTCATGCGTGTTGATTCATAGGCCATTTTTAACAATGTCTTTTGTGGATACACAATTGTTTGTAAATGTTAAAGCTGATTAGAGTACAGTAATCAATAGAAAGGAATCCACGATAAAGTGGAGCAGAGGAGCATAGCAATAAGTCTTGTTTCCGTTTTAATAAATAGCAACGGCCGATACATAGTACACATGTCGCAGCCGGATGGTTAAATTAGCCGGTTAATTGAACGGCTAGTTTTTGAGCAATTATTTAATTGAAAATTTGCCAATTGCCAAACATAATGTTGAAAGAACAGTATTGTCCTGAGCTTACGGAGCTCCTTCATACATTGTTACAACGCTATCCTTACCACAATAACCTCAAACAATAATAATAGTTAACTTTAGGTTTTGCTTCGGTTAAGTTAATTTAATGTTGTGACAATGCATGGAGGAGTTTCGTAAAGTAGGGTAAATATCGTTCATTAGACGTTACTTTCAAAGTTTATGAAATTGGCAAATTTTCAATTAAATTACTGCTTAGAAAGCTAGCCGTTTAATGAAATGGCTAATTTAACCATTTGGCTGCGACCCACATATGTTCTCTCGTATAAATAAAGGATTTACAGTTTTAAAACATAAAGCTTGATAAACGAGGCAGCACTTTAAAACAAACTGTTATAGTTCTGACAATATAAATTGATCGAGTAGGACAAAAAAGCTATGCGGGGAACATACGGAACAATGATACTACCATTCACTTTAGGAAGCTACATTATTCCCAAGTGGAAAAGTTATTACTAGTAGAATGAACGAATCTTGTTCGGTCTTTATCAAATAGTAGTGGACCCTACTAGTACACCTACTTTACCCCTACTATTTTCTTGCTTATAAACCGTCCTCTTAAATCACTATACGTAAAAGTATTTACGTAATGCAGTATTCGGAAAGTTGAAAACTGCATTAAATTCCGTTGCGTAGTTTAAAAGATCTAAGCGTACATAGATACATAGCGAGAGATGGCGGGAAGTGATTTTGTTTTATACTATGTATACATGGAATTGTTAAGTGCAATATACAACCTAAGAACTTTTTCATCCCACTATATTGGTTCTATAATTTTTATGAGATTGAAATTATGTTTGTACATTTGTGGTACCCATATTTACGTAAACATACAATTGTTGAAAAAATAACAATTTTTGAACTAATGGATATTTTTAAACATAAATTGACTGAGTATATCCTATCTAGTTGAATTGAAGCTATACTTAGCTCGTGGTATTGGTGAACGTTGGTTCTTACTTGGTGACTTTTAAAAATGTAATGTATGTGAGTACCTTGTTTATGTTCTGTACGAAGCGAATGTTTAAATTAATACCTACTTACCTGTATTGTATTCACGTGTAAGTGACGAATTATGTCTTTAATGAGAATTAATGATCTTTAAACCTAACCTAAGAACAACAGATTCAAATATTAAAATTTTTGCAAAGCATTTGAGTGGTTACTACCGTGTCAAATAGTGGAACGAAACTTAGGGTATGATAACACCAAGTTCAATTTAGGTCATGGGATTCTTTTTAAGCAGGATCTATATCTATATCTATATCTGGATCTATATCCACATACTTATGAGGGAGCATTTTTAACACCAACCACATCGTATTGGTTGGTACAAAAAATATTTCCTCACAAGCGATGCAAATATTAAAAATTACAATGTCACAAAGATTTTGTCCCGAAGGGACCACCATAAATCCGAATTTTAAGTACTGAAGTCAAAACCGTCGCACATAAAGGAAATCAAACTACTACAAACCTACATTTAACAAAACACCTTTTACGAGAAACAAAAACCTGGTAAACAGTACCATAATGGCGAAAGTTAACACACGAGCCCTCCCATTCGTTATTCAACGCTGATAGCGCAATGAAACTCCAGTTTCCAATAAACCGAGCGTGCGGTAAAAATCGTCCAGCACACGCCTTCCTTCTCACCCATCACAACGACGACGGAACGAGACAGGAAACAAATGACGTCATACAAAGACAAGTGGTACAGAACAACCTAGTTGAGAGTACTTGGGAACGATACCGCGTCCGTATCATTTGTTACGCCCCACCAGGTGTGGACTTTTATTGAGATGAATGCGTTCAGAACGTGGCTACGGGCGACGTTCAGGACTACGCATCGACGTAAGTTTGATGATAGGAGTAAATAGGAGCTTGAATAATGGTTTCTTGTTTATAGGGAATATGTAGGGGAATATTTTTAGGAGGAAATGTATTTTTATGTCGTTTTATTTCAATTCTGTCGCATGGAAGGGAGGCAAAAGGTTGGTGAATTTATAGAGATTTTAAAATACATACACAACTTTCCTCCTTAACCAGTCCAAGACACAAATAGCTAATAGCTAAAACGTCGAAGGGTCCCATCGTCGATCTTGGTCAACTTCGCTTCGCACATCAAACGAGTGGCGACCTCGTTGTGATGTTAAAGTTTAAACCACAAAGTACGAAACGGTCACCCATCCAGTTCCCAGACTCAGCGAGCGTGCTGAACTTTTATTGTTGGTTTAGCAAGTATCTTGGCACTAGAGCCCCTGCTCTATTTTTAAAAAGCTCGCCTTAAGTTTTGACGACCTGAGTGGTTCAATGGTCAACATGCCGTCTGCCACGCAAGAGGTCCCGGGTTCGATTCCCGGCGAGGCAGAAATTGAAATGATGAATTTTAATTTCTGTTACGGGTCTGGGTGTTCTATGTATAATAAGTATGTATTTAAAAAAAGTATTTAAGTAGTATATCAGTTATCTAGCACCCATAGTACAAGCTTTGCTTAGTTTGGGGCTAGATGGCGCTGTGTGAATTTGTCTACGAATATTTATTTATTTATTATTTAAGTCGAACGGTTTTCAATTTTGAGTTTCACCATGAAAAGTTTATATTTTTTTAATTACATTGGCTATCGAAATCAAATAGTTCAAAAATAGGAAAAGTCAGTGTTATATATCAAAATACTTATTGAATGAATGAATGAATGAATGAATGAATGAATGAATGAATGAATGAATGACTACTAATTGATTTAAAATGCTTATTGATTTTTTCATGTCGAAAATGAATATCGGAAACCGTTCAACACGAGGCAAACGATAAAAAAATAGAGCCCCAGAGCCGTTCCAATACTCTAATTAATACGTTTTCTATGAATGCGATGGAGCAAAGAAAAGTATCTTCGCAATGATAAATTTATACGACCAGGGAGTCTGCTAGTTCCATTGCAGTTTCTCAAGAAGTCACCAGTCTAATGACCTAACTAGGGTCTAGACTTCGACAGTATCTGCAAGTTAAATTGACATTTTTATCGTCCCCGTAAAGTGAATTTAAACTTTCGCATTCGCCGATTTAATCTATGAATGTGCAATGAAAGTTCCAGATGTAGAAAGAATAAAATGGTAATGGAGGTAACATAGTTGCACCTCAGTCGAAGTTAATCGAAGTTGCAGTGGTGCAATGATTGGTCACGTTAGGGATATGAAATCGTTAAATCGGTCTAAGCGGGCGAAGTTGCGGGTAAAAGCTAGTACTGTATACCGTCACGATGTGCCTATCGGTTCTTGAGAGTGTTCAACAGGTGAGGGTCCCCAGTGGAAGACCTTAATCAACCTCGCTTTGCCAATGATATTAGGAGGCACACCTAACGAGTGACGAGCTCATTGCTGATCTGAAGTTCGACTAGCGGTCAACCACCCAATTCCCCGACTGTGCGAGCGAATCATCATTATCATAGCGTTAATGTCCCAGTTATGCTAAGTGCTAGGAGTCCACCTTGACCATGATTAATGATTTATCAGATCTGATAATTATAGTAGAGCGACTGTCATCTGACCTCCGTGACCCTGCTAACAGAAAAACCTGACCAGATTTGATCATAGTTACACATTCAGTCACCTGAATGTGCAGGTTTAATCACGATGTTTTCCCTCACCTTAAGATCGATAAGCATTCAACTAATGTACATAACTCTGAAAAGAGTCATAGGTATATGGCCACAGTGGGATTCGAACCCGGTACATCTCGCTTGCGAGTCCGATGCTCCTACGAGATTGTCTTCCGAATAAATGTGGGTAACGATCCAGAAAAAAAGAACAACCATGGGAAAGTTTGCAAGTATTTCGTTAGTAGAGCAAGATATACACATACAACAAAGGAGAATAGCGGTTGATGGAATTGACTGCAGTTGTGAAAAATAAATGTCAGCAATAAATCCCCTTCTCCGGAGGAATTTGGCTCTCAAAGCGAATACATCTTGGTTGATTTTTGGCAAGAAGCACCACTGCAGATGTTTAAATAGATCTCGATTGAAAGTACCTCGACAGCAGAACTATTTCTTAAAATATACAAAGAAAGATTCAAGATTTATACCTACATATTTCAACTTCTCACAAGCTCTGACCAGATTTGTAACGGCGGAAAATAGTAATTTACCCAATAATAAGAGGAACTGCGAGGGCCTTCACTACCACCAAAATCGGTAACAGCCCACTAGCGGTTTAAGCCGGTAATTTTCGGTTTTCGGTTTTTGCCATACTCTTCACGATCTTTATTACAAGAAATGCTTTCCACTGTTTTATGGAGGATCTAGCTGAAGCAGCGCTTAAGGGCCATTTTATACATTGTAATACAGTAAACGCCTACGTGTCGTGCCCGCATAGTCACCGCGTAGTAACCGGACGGAAAACGCGCAGTCTACCCCATTGGCGCGCACGCGACACGGTGACTCGCCGTCGGTGACGGTGTCTGGTTCTCGTAAACAACCTGTGTTACCTAGTTCGAAAGTCAGGGGAAGATGTGTTTATTAGTGCTACTGCAAGCCGTTGTTATTAGGTCGCCTATATCAAGAATTCATAAGCGCTAGCTGAAAGTAGCGGCTTAGTAGTTATTTCCATCTAATATTTTAAGTAAGGTTAGGTTAGTGTAAATGAATATTGGTTATTTTATTTGTACCTTTTTTTATAAAATTAATGTGTAATTTGTGGTGAGACTATGTAGGTAGAGTAATGTTACGTTAGATATTGTTGTTATTTTTCTTATTTTTTCTCTCTTTTTACTCTTTTATATCTTATGGATATTGTGTCTGACAATAAAAGTTTTATTATAATATATTATTATTATATTATTAAGCAGCTCGTAGACGCTGCAAAAATGTTTTGTGTGTGTTATGGTGTTTCTGTTTGTGTGAATAATGTGTATTTAAGTTGGCTTATGTGAATAAACTTAAAGAGAGGTAGGGCATAGCGGGGTATCCCGTTCGAATTGGAGCCGCCCGACTGGGGAAGTACCTCCACCTTACAGAATACCGCAGCTAAACAATACTTTTTTAATAGTATTGTGTTTCTGCCGGTGAGTAAGGTTTCCAGAGCTCCATGGGGTGGGAATTTGGGGAACCGTGGGTTTGGCAGTGGAGGGATATTTGCCTTTTTGCTGCCAGACGTGTTATAGAGGTGGGCAACGCATTGGCGATAGTCTCGGTGTTGCTAATGTCTATAGGCAGTGGTGACCACTTTCCATCAGGTGGCCCGCTTGCCTGTTTGGCTATCATAAGACATTAAAAAAAAAAACTTTATTATTTATTTAACCATTTATTGTACACAAGGTTGTTACAAAACTATATGACAGAATATATCAGACACAACTGGCCAAGTTATTTCTTCCAACATGTTTTATTAAGTAAGGGATTGCCTAACGAGCTAGCGGGACCTGGCGGTAAATGATCACTGTCGCCCATGGACATCCGCAACACAGGGGGGTGGGGGAGGGCGCATCGCGTTACCGGCCCTTGAAAAATGTGTAGGCCCGTTTCTTGGTATTATAAGAATTTATAGAATGACATATTTGTTTCAAACTAAACTCGCGTTTTTTACACATATTATTATAAGATAGACTGTAGCTGTGCAAGCTCATACATTGGCCAAACCAAACGTTCGATTGACGAAAGGATCAAAGAGCACATAGCTGCAGTAAAAAAACACCAGACGAATAAATCTGCCATAGCAGACCACCTGCTCAACCCTGGCTCAAACCACTGGATAGAACTGCATACAAATTGACAATTCTATGTGAGGGTAGGAGTCTACCAGCACATCACCGCAGCTGTCACCTCTCCACGGCAGTCGTCTCGTGACCACGGTAGGTGTAACCCTACCAAAACGTCGGGAAAACAAATTGAAAAGGTACGTCGCGTACAAGTCCCGTCTAATATAATAATATGACACATACCTAATTGAAAAATATCCGATTTCCACAGAATTGCTCTACCAGTCACAAAAGGCCAAATATATTTGTCCAGCCGACTATAAATTGTTTGACAACACAGCAAATAACTCGGTTTCAACCGAAATGTCACTGGCGCTAGCTATTTCTCAACATTCGAGTGTGACTAGCTTCCGAAAATAGGCAGGGACCAATTTGTTGACCAAACGAAATGCTTCCAACAAGTTCGTTGTTGACTTATTTCTGCCGGCGAACTTTTTATACCAAATGCCTTTTTAAAGGGTAAAAGAGAAGTTATAAGAAAGGGTCAGGGGTTTCCGACAAATAAACAAATCTAGTTTGTATTGCAGTAAGTGAGTCTTCCACAATGGGGATACGGGTAGTAGACTCCGTGAAGAGTCGTCGAACGAACATGGTCATCTTGGCGATAATGTCGGCTTTGACTATGATCCAGGATTTGGCACATACTACACTGTAAAATACCGACAGTTAAAGCCACACCGCTCTTCCCACTGCTTCAACTCTTGTTTGTTTAGGATTCAATATAAAAGATCTCAGATAAAAGTGAGCTAAGAAGTGGCACACCCGGAGAACACACTACTACTGTCTTGGAATAGTAACAAAAAGGGACGGACCAAACGAATAAAATATTATCTAGGTATTTGTGTGTGACATTTTGTTGCCCATAATAATTATAACAGAAGCGCATACAACAACTCAGGCCAGTAGCTCAATTAACAATGCAATGACAAACGAACAGATAGCCCACATCATGGCAAGCGGTAACCGTCGCCCGTAACATCTATGATTCATGCATTTAGGTGTTAGGTAAATATTCTAAAACGGTTTGGCATGAAGCCTACAGCTACATTCTATCATCGCAGCGCTCAACACCGACATCTTCACACCTTGGAGCTAAATTGGTCGTGAACTGTGCGGTTCCAAAGGCACTTTATCCCACGCACACTAAGGTTGTGGAAGGAGATGTTTTCCCACAACATGGAAGTCTTCAAGAAAGGGATAAAGGGATTTTTACGGGGTCGGCAACTCGTGGGTGATGCCCCTGGTATTGCAAACGTCCATATGCTGCGGTGACTGCTTACCATCAGGCAGGCCGTAAGCTTGTTTGTCACCTTAGTGGTACAAACAAATTTTGGTTGCAGGCAACAAGTTTTAGCAGACTTTTAATTTTTTTAAATATTATTGCCTAGGGTAGCACGGACGGACGGTCCACCTGATTTAAAACGGCTACCGTCGTCCAGGACATCTGCAACCTAAGGGATATAATGCGGTGCCGGCCTTCGTACCTGTAGACATGCTTTTTGAGAACCCCATGTTTATTTATAGTGCAAAGAGTTTAGAGCCTCTCCCTCAATCAATATTTGTAGTTTAACTACTGATACGGAAGAGTATCGTAAGCTATGAGGTTACAAACGGGGAAGCTACGCTAAGCTACTTGATCATTAAAGGAACTTGAAACCGGCAAGAGCCTGCACCCGCCTCTAATTACTCGTGTAGGCAATCAAGCAGGCGAGTCAACTTGGCTATGACGTGACCCAAATCACAACATAACTACGTAATACTACGTAGTAGGCTAGTACGAGTATATCTCAAGCGCAAGGGTTTCCAAGCGATTGGGTTTGAGGAAACCCCCGCTGCGTAACCATTCGGAAACGCACGATCTTGACATCCAAGTAATATATTATTGCTTTCACAATGTGCTATAGGGATGTTTACGGGTTAACATTGTAAACTCGTTTTTTTATTTTAGAACTTTGAAGTCGTTTTACGATATTTTAAATAGCTGCGGCCCTCTGGCTCTTGGACTCTTCCAGACTCAGTTCCGGTGGCGGCCTGCCTGCAAGACTGAGGAGTCCGCCTGGGTGAGTACCACCGCCTTATCTATTTCTGCCGCCAAGTAACAATGCTTGCATTGTTGTGTTCCGGTTTGAACAATAAGATAGAAAGCGCAATTATAGGCTTGAGGCATTTCATCTGGCCCTTCACAGTTAAAACGCACCTGTGTTGCCTTTTTGTTGTTTGTAACCCAAATGTATGAATCGTAGATGTTATGGGTGACTGTTACTGCTAACCATCAGGTGGGCTGTCTACTTTTTTGTCACTGCTTACCATAAATAGATTTGTTTTAAAAAATATACATCATTTGATTATAATATTAATTCTAAAATTCTAGTGTTCTAAAATTTTCATATTATGTAAACGCTTATGGATTTTTGTGATGTCAAAATAAATCATGACTATGTCTAATTTATTTTTCATTAAATTGTGTAAAAAGCCTATAAAAATAACCCTATATTCGGTATGTTCGCATAATTATTATTCTTCTTAACTTTAAAGCGTTTTTCACTAAAGAATTCACTAATACACCGAGTAGGCACCTGTGCATCTGTCAAAAAAAGGCATGAGCTTCTAAGACTTAGAACTTGAAATTTTAAGTCTAAGTACTACATCGGATTCAATTCTTAGCTGTAAGTTATGCGATTGACACGTAAAATGCTTTCAGCGGAATGTATGATATTTGGAACGGCAATTTCTGAGAGATTTCTCACCGTAACTGACAGATATGCATATTCCTCGTTCAATATAAAAATAGCGAAAGGGTTTATTCATAAACTCTATAAATATAAAATTTGTTCTTAACACGCTGACCACTACCGAAAAACGGTAGAGACTTTTAAAAGTGAGACATGAGATGAAAAATAACGAAAAGAAATTCATAAATACCTATTTCAAATTACAGCAAAATAACTTTAGCATCGTGTCACACTGACATTAATGTCAGTGATATGCAGTGATCACTGAAATGTTCCCTTTAGAAAATTCCTGTTGCGCTATGGGTTTAACAAGTAAATAGCTCGGCCTATTCTATTCATTTGCGATAAACATGGGAATTGATTCCCATGCAAATGGACTGTATTTCGAAAACATAAAGTTAAAACAGGCACAAATTCTGCAAAAGAAACACTCACCAGTGGTTTCCTGGATTCTTCTTTAGCACATTGAGAGACCCCGCGGCTAGAAAAGAGCTGTACAGACCTCTTCACCTGGCCATCATTCTAAAACGTATAATACTTCACGGGGAGGTGTAAAATTTACTTGGTTTGCGCTTTATTACGATTTAACAACGACAAATTGCTATTAAAGCGGAAATAATAATCATCATCATATCAGCCGAAAGACGCTTACTGCTGGGCAGAGGCCTCCCCCAGAGACCTCCACAAACACCAGTCCTGTGCCTTCTGCATCCAGCTGGTACCTGCGATCTTTACCAGGTGGGAGGCCTACCCACGTTGCGTCTCCGGTACGTGGTCGTCACTCGAGAACTTTAGTGTCCCATCGGCCTTCTGTTCTTCGTGCTATGTGCCCTGCCCACTACCACTTTAGCCTCCCAATTCTTCGGGCTATGTCGGTGAGCTTGGTTCACTTGCGGGTCTCCTTATTTCTGATTCTTTCAAGCAACGGCAAATATGAGTCTTTAATCCGAAAATATATTTTAAAAATCACAAAATGCGGGCAGAATAAAATGTTCGGTATCAAGAATTATCTCGCTCGATATAAAAATTCACAAATTTTATTGGTCGTAACTTGAAGTAACTATTTGTGCGGACGAAATGTTACGATCACTTAGTGGCAACTGTAGATACTTAGAGGACCATCATTTAAAGTTATAGCTCCGGTTACATCACATCCTCTATGCCTTCTTTTATCATCCCGACCTCTGCCTCTCTGGGTACCGATTCTGGTGTGCAATGCAGTTGTTATTGTGTTGCAATGTTACTGTGATGTTACTATAACTACGTTGAGGTATCGAGTCAGTCACAGTTACATCGCAGCATAATCACAGCATCATCACAGCATCATCCCAGTTAAATTGCAGTTAAATCGTTAGGTGCATTTTTTCTCTCTATGGTTAAAAATCATGCAACCATGCAAAGAGTTTCTCCATTTTAACCACAAATATATTTTTGACATATTAATTATTTGTGATTCATAAGGCAGGTTTTCACTACGGATCCTTACATTTTATAAAATAAAGTCGCTTTCCGCATCTATCTGTCTGTATCCGCTAACTCGTAAATCACGTCATGGATTTTAATGCGGTTTAATGTTGATAGTAATTCATTTACTATGATTGAGATAATTTATTCTGGAAGGTTTATATGTCATCATCATCATCTTGGAAATATAGTCCCGGTTGTGCTTTCGCACATGTAAGCCCAGGGTCAGCTTTGGGCCAGAATATGGCGAAACAGGTAATTACACTGGAGCGACATCTAACCTCCATGACATTGTTTTTAGGGGAACCTGACCAGATTATTTTACGCGGGTTTTGGCAGGTTCGGGATAAAGCAGAAACTAGATTAAGCAGAATCGTATTTACGGCAGAAGTGTAGATGAGCAAAAAACTTGATTGGATCATGGTTTGTCAGTTAGTCGTCTGAATATGCTGGTTCCATCAGGATATTTTCCCTAACAGTAAAGCAGGGCAAGCGGACTTTCTTCGGGGCTAAAGTCTTTAACCGGGTCCGCTGTCGACCCGGTAGACCAAACCCATTTAACGTAACCATATTAATATTCTGAGGCTTAATACAGAAGGCGATCCTCCTGCGCGTCGTCCTATCCTAGTATGGTCTTATTTCATTGCTTGTAAAATTAACTCGATATTGTGGCTTTCTACATACGGCGACTACCGTCTACACAACCCGTTCACAAGAATGGAAAAGTCTACTGCTATAAATACATTTAGGTAATGCTAGGATGTCGCCATGTGGTATCCCGCAGAGTAGAAAAGCACCAACCCCTTACTCTCGTGGGTGTCGTATAGGGCGACTAATGTTTTAGAGTGTCCGTAGGCTGGGAAATGGGCAGCACGTTTTCCATTTCTATATTGTACAGATAAAACCGCATGAAAATCCATTTAGGAGTTTTTTAGTTTATCGCGAACAGGCAGACAGGGACTTTTGTTATATGATATGTAGTGATGTTGAAACAGATTACAGTGAAAACCTGGCTTTATCAAATAAATCATACGAAAGAGGTCAAGTGACGGAAAAATTGACAATAAATCTATGGTTGGCTGTCATTGTAACCAATCAAACAATATTGTATTGTTCTCAAATAATTGATATATTTAATGTATTTATTCTAATGTAACTGATTACATGTGTAAAAAGTACACATCCATCACAATAATACATAATTCCCAGTGCGCCTTTAGACAAAGCTCTAAGGAAATGGTAACGTACCCTGTTTCATCAATAAAGCTCGTCATCTTGGCATTAATGTCCCGGTTGTGCTCTCGCGCACGAGGGCCCGGGGTCCGCCGTGACCATGATCCAGGATTTGGCAGATCATATAATTACAGTGGAACAATTGCCATCTGACCTCCGTAACCCTGCTAAAAGAGGAACTCGGCAGATTGGATCATGGTTGCACATTCAGTCGCCTGAAAGCGCAGGTTTCATCGCGATGATTTTCATCACCGTAAGGTTATCGATTAGTATTCAAATAATGTGCATTACTCAAAAAGAGTCATTGGTACATGGCCGCAGTGGGATTTGAACCCTCGGTACCTTGCGCTTACGATTCCGATACCTTAACCACTAGGCCACCGCTTCTAGGTTGTGCATTTTATTTTATAGGCTTAAATTGTCCAAGTCAGACAACACCAAATAAGTTGGATCTTTCCATAAAAGTCCTAACCTTTCTATTCTAAACCTACTATACAACGGAGAAGGATTGAAGCTTCAATAGAAGCGCTGTGTGCCAGACCCGGTCGAAGATATATGTAATGCTAATCTGACCGCTAAGGCTATCCCCATGCTTTCAATGGCTGCTGCCCATTTGTGGGTCAGATATACTAACAGATCACCAGAAAATAGGCCCGATGGAGGCATTACTGGTGATCGCTGATGAGCTGATGCTCTAGATGACCTAGGAGTTGTTAATTAATAATGAATTTCATTATTTTGGAGGTCACCGACCAGCGTGAAGAATTGCCAGCTTAAAGTGGGCAGGGCAAATAGCCGACAGAAGATGAAACAAGAACAAATGACCTATAGGACAGTGAAGTTCTTGAGTGACGACCACGTACCGGAAGACGCATCGTGTTAACTAATCATAACAATTACAAATATGAGTATGTACCACTTCCCGCTATCTATTTACAATGTTTATTTTTATTAGACTAGCCAGGCACTTGACGGCCATCTCACAGGTAGCGTGTTCCATTCCTTAGCCATACGCATTATAAAGGTTGAACAAACGCGTCTCGGGCGGATAGCTAGAAGATCCACGACAAAAGATGATGCGTTCGTCTGAATCGCATTTCCCGATGACGGAAAGGGGCCAGCGGAACGAGACTATTACCGACCGACTGTGCAGACCGACAGACGTGCAACCCAATGCCGATGTTCGATGCTCTGCAGCTTACTATGAATCAATTGCGGATCACAAATTATCTTCTTTGCACATTTTTCCACCGAATCCAAAGTCTGTTGGTATTTGGTTGATCCATTAGCGTAGAATATTTATTTTATATATAAGTATATCGTAAAATAGAGCGTCGGTGGCCGGGCGGCTGAGTATTCGACTCGTAAGCGAGAGGTACCGGGTTCGAATCCCGCTGCGGCCATGTACCAATGACTCTTTTCTGAGTTATGTATATTAGTTGAATTCTTACCGATGCTCTCAGGGTGAGGGAAAACATCGTGATGAAACCTGCAAATTCAGGCAAATGAATTTGTAACCATGATCCAATCTGGTCAGGTTCCCCTCATGGCAGGGTCACGGAGGTCAGATGGTAGTCGCTCCATTGTAATTACCTGATCGCCAAATCCTGGATCATGTTCAAGGCGGACCCCAGGCCCTCGTCCTCGAGAGCACAACCGGGACATTCACGCTAAGATGTTTTCTTTTTTATATCGTAAAACTATGCTCCACAGTTCTGTATTACATTTTCAGAACTACATTTTTGTTATAGCTATTTTTATATTGAAGCTAACCATTCAGCTGCAACTGATAAGACAACGTCTCCAACGCCCAGATCCGATTCCCAAGGGTCAACACATGGTATGTAATAAAATTATTTAATACTGATGTTTATTGTTCGTCAATCTAACTAAAATAAACGACAGCAGTAAGAGTACTTGTCCTCTATATACTTACTAACCGCAATCTTTTCACGCATTTGCTGTCACACACATGTTGTGTCAGCTTTTATTTTGTCAACCAATTAGAAAGTTCTTGGTGGGATTGTCCCGGTTGTGTGTTCGCGCACGAGAGCCCAGGGTCTGTCTTGACCATAATCCAGGATTTGGCAATTTAATCTATCTGAAGGAAAACGACGACTGGTAATGACATCCTGAATAACATTTGCAAAGATGGTAATTTTAGGCTGAGGAAGGGAATGACAATTCCCTTTTTTTCCAGAGCATTTTTTTGCCAAGTTTTTAGTTAGTCGTAGCGTGATTTCCATCCTCGTTTTCCCCAATTCCTGAATTGTGCCGCTATCGTAATTTCCATTTGCATTTTTCTTAATTGAAGTATTTATACTTCTCTATAAATTTTCGCAGATTACCCCAGTTGAAATTACCGGGAGGACTTAAACCTGTACATGGACCTCGACTTTATTTTGGTCCTTGCGCCGTATTATTGAACTGTTCGAATTGAATTAGTATGCGATTCAGCTACCTGTTTCTTTCAACCTTGTTGTAAATTACGACGAGTGTGAAAGAGATAAGTAGCTAATTCGCATACGAATCTAGTCCAAGCGGTAAAAAATGCGGGTCTTTATCCTTGTTTTGGTCTTGGTCCTTGTTCTGGACTTAGTCCTTGTTCTGGTCCTGTTCCTTGATCTTGTCCTTGCACCGTATATTTGAACCTTTCGAATTGAACTCGTGTGAGAATTAGCTACCTGTCTCTTTCAAACTTGTAGTAAATTGCAACGAGTGTGAAAGTGATAGGTAGCAAATTCGCATACGAATCTAGTCAGAAAGGTTTAAAAATGCGGCTCCTGGATCTGAGCCTGGAGCTGGACCTGGACCTGGACTTTGTTCTGGTTCTGGTTCTGGTCCATGATCTTGTTCTTGCGCCGTATATTTGAACCGTTCGAATTGAATTCGTATGCGAATTAACTACCTATATCTTTCACACTTGTGATAAATTGCAACAAGTATGAAAAACATAGGTAGCTACTTCGCATACGACTGTAATCAGAACTGGTTAAAAATGCGGCTCCTGGATCTGCGCCTGGACCTGGACCTAGTCCTTGTTCTGGTCCTGGTCCTTGATTTTGTCCTTGCACCGTATATTTGAACCTATCGAATTGAATTCGTATGAAAATTAGCTACCTGTCTCTTTCAAACTTGTGGAAAATTGCACTGAGTGCGAAAGAGATAGACAGCTAATTTGCATATGAATGTAATCAGAACGGTTCAAAAATGCGGCTCCTGGACCTGCGCCTGGACCTGGACCTAGTCCTTGTTCTGGTCCTGGTCCTTGATCTTTTCTTGCACCGTATATTTGAACCTTTCGAATTGAACTCGTGGACGAATTAGCTGCCTGTCTCTTTCAAACTTGTAGTAAATTGCAACGAGTATGAAAGAGATAGGTAGCAAATTCGCATACGAATCTAGACAGTAAGGTTTAAAAATGCGGCTCCTGGATCTGCGCCTGGAGCTGGACCTGGACCTGGACTTTTTTCTGGTCCTGGTCCTTGATCTTGTCCTTGCGCCGCATATTTGAACCGTTCGAATTGAATTTGTATGCAATTTAGCTACCTATATCTTTCACACTTATGACAAACTGCAACGAGTGTGAAAAACATAGGTAGCTACTTCGCATACGACTGTAATCAGAACGGGTTAAAAATGCGGCTCCTGGATCTGCGCCTGGACCTAAACCTGGACTTTGTTCTTTTCCTGTCGCCGTATTTTTGAACTGTTTGAATTAAATTCGGATGCGAATTAGCTACCTATCTCTTACACACTTGTGGCTCCAATTGCGACGAGTGTGGGTAGCTAATTCACATACGAATGTAATAAAAACGGTTCAAAAATACGACCTAGACCAGCGTCCTTATTCTGATCCACGTTTCTGGTAATTACAACTGGGGAAATCTGCTGAAGAAAAATTTGTAGAGAATAGAAATTCATTGTTGTAAAAGTCATGGACGGGGAAAAATGCGATTGGAAATTACGCGACTGGCAAAATTAAGGAATGCGGAAAAACTGGAATAGAAATTACGCTACTGGTAAAGCATTGAAAAAAGGGACACTGGGAAAATAATGGGAATGGAACAAATGTCAATAAGATATCACACTCCCCCCGCTGGGCTAATCTGAATATTGCCTGGAGAACACCAAAAATATTCTGGGGTAATCTTGAAGATTTCACAGAAAATTTCACCAACCGACTAGTCAATGGTTGCGGTTAGACAATGTTAAATACTAATGGTACGTGATTACCTTCCAAGTGTTTTAATGAACACCCAAATAATTTTCATTACCTTTCACAACGCGGTGCATGTGCGGAGTTACGCGGCTCGATCGAGAACGTAATGAATACATCCGTGGCAGCCTTGGCGTGAGGGATATCGCAGACAAGATCAAGGAGGCTCGTCTACGCTGGTTTGGTCATGTGTTGCGTAAGCCTTAGAGATACGTGGGAAATAGGTACCTGAACCTGCTGGTATCAGGAAAGTGGACCCGTGAGCGACCCAAGAAGCGATGAATTGATATCGCTGACTCGGATGCAAGAGTAGTCGACGCGAGTATGCCGAAGACTGGGCGAAGTGGAGATGAATGGGTAGGAAAGCGGACCTTGGCAGAGGCCGGGATAAGCTCTAGAACGATGATGATGACCTTCCAAAACATGAATTACCAAATTTGAAAACAAATAAATATTATATAGCTATGAATCACATAATATAGGTTGTTCCTAGATAATTCTGAAAGTTATTAATCTCGAATTTAATAAGTTAGCTGACCGAAAGACGATGATTACCGTAATGATTACAGTGAATCAGCTTAAAACCACTTTTATCACGCTAAAAACACTACTCGAGAACGTATATTCTTTTTCTGCTTTCATCCCATGTCTCGCCTTGAGACGTATAGCGGATGGGATGACTGACGGCGGCATGGCGGCAACTGACGCTCTGAGGCTATTCATAATTTAAATAATTACACTTTAATAAACATGTGTAGACTGTATCCTATTTATTGCAGTTTATTTACAAATTATGAAGAAAATACGTCTTTTTTAACATCTACTACAATATAAAAAGTAGCTCTTTATCGTAATGCAGCTCGAACTTCAGTACCTCGCCGTCCTATACGTCGTCGCCCACGGCAGCAAGCAACGAGTGTAACATGTAAGATTGCAAATAACTTTATTATAATTTTTAATAAAATTATGTCTAAAACATACGGTAATCAGTATAGTGTTATTAAAGTCCTGCATAGTAGGTACCATCTAGTTAAATAATATGCAAATAAGCGTCGCAAAACTAGTACGGCGCGGGCGCACCGGTGAACAACACTAGCCGTTCTCCCTAATACTGGTGTGCAAGAGGTCATCTATCTATACATAGTACTAGTGGGCCCGGCGCAACTCCATTCGCGTGGCGTCCTATCAACCATACTCTACACTTACCCTACCCTACACCTACCCTACGCCTACCGTACGCCTACCCTACACCTATCTTACGTCTACCATACATCTGCACCTACCACATGCGCTTATTACATTTGACTAAATTGAGTAACAAAATTCAGAAGCATCACTTATATTATGTTACGTGTCGCTCCGCTTTTCACAAGCCGTGATATGAAAATTGACCTTATGTAATGAGCAATATATTTCACTTTGTATTGCTCTCACGCTTTTTGCTTCTGAATTTAGTCAAATATAATCAGCGCATAACACCTACCCTATACCTACCCTACACCTATCCCACACCTACCCTACCCTTTTTTGTGCGGACAATTAGAAAACCAACAAAAACAAGAATAAATTTCTGTTGGTTTTTGATACGTTGGGATATATTATTGCAATTTTCCTATATAGGAATATCTATTTATTTTGAAGATATTCTTAGGAAATATAAAATAGACCTAATTTCATAGAAAAAAATCCAGTTTAATTTGCTCTCACGCTTTTTGCTTTTGAACTTTGTATTGTATTTAGTCAAATGTAGTAATTGCATTAGTCTTAATATTTTATATTATAGTCATATTATTATTATTACAGATACCACAAGAAACAAATGAAAGAAGCCCAATAACATTTTTCAAGACACATTAAAGTTGATCATTACTGTTTATTCTTATAGGCTTTAAGAATTTGGTTAATAACACTACACTTTCATCACACATATTATCGGGTTTGTTACCACGGTCAGTATTGTTTTACGTCGAAATTTCGGCGCAGTTACATGCGTCATGGTCACGCGTATGGTGCCGCCTTATGAAGTCGGTCATAATATCTGTCCGCCCTCTTTCGGATTCAACGATTGCCCTCACTATGAGTTCTCGAACCACTACCATTGTTACTCGCATCGTTTCCACTATTAAAATTATTGTATTTGGTTATTTCTATTGCCTTCCGCATTAGACGTGTTACATAGAGTGGCGATCCGTCGACAGTACTTGGGGGTTATTAATTATGGGTTTCGCTCTAAGTCAGGTGTTGTGCTGTATCTGACTTCTGTACGTCTTATGTTTTTTACATCTCAAATGTGCCGACGATCATTCTTTTGGTTTAACCGATTCATTTTGAAGACACAAGGAGTATGACCTGACTTTGAGCGAAACCAATCATTGGATCGACTTATAACATATACAGCTAAAACATTTTGTGAATTGAACAATCTGCAGATTTTAGATATTCTGCTAAAGATTGAGCCCAAAGATGATTTAAATAGTCTACCTTGTTTGTGGTGGTGTAAACAGACCGCTAGCAATAATTGAAACCCCATATTCTACCCATGAAACTGAACAACTTTCCCTAAGAAACATACCCGCGGAAACTCATAGTTTAGACAGAAATCGAGATTCTGTAAAAAAGTTGTATTTTTGTACTAAAAAAATATCTAGTATCGATAACTACATCATTCACAATTATTTAGACACTCAAAGTTCAAATTTAAGTTGAAATAAATGCAGTTTAAGTAAAAGCACGCAATGTAAAGCGTGAAGGCCGGCCGGCCGCGCGGGGTCAGTGGCTACTAATCACGTGGGCGAACGAGAGGCGTACGCCAGACGATGTACATTGCGCGTCGCAATTAATTATTTATTTTAGGTAGCGAAATTTAGAAGTCATTTCCGCGGGTGTGTTTCTTGGGGAAAGTTGTTCAGTTTCATGAGTAGAATATGGGGTTTCAATTAATGCTAGCGGTCTTTTTACACCTTGTATGTATAGATATTTAAACTAAATATTTTCAAATTCATGTTTAAAGTATTTCTGTAAAAACTTATAACTAAAATTTTAGATACCTAATTTTATTTCCTATTTTGTTTACATCTACTTTGGTATTGCTTGTTGTATACATATTAAAGAATGCTGTACATTACTGTTATCACTGCTGAACTGTATAACTTTACCTACCCATAAGCTGTATTTTGTTATTTCAAGTAGTGCCTTTCAGAATAAATACATAAATAAATTGTAAATAAAAAATATAATGGTTTGGATTTCGTAATTTTTTTAAATCATTTTTCTTTGGGTCGTATGGTGTTAGGAAACCTTGAAAAGCATACGAAAGCATAATATCTTAGCCATATCGGCCACTGCGCCTTTTAAATCGAAATTTAAAAAGTAATGTTTTTGTTTTTGAACTCTGATCAATATTTTCGGCAAAACTTAGTCAAATGAGAAACCCAGATCTGACAAAACACATAATTTGTATGTTTGTATGTTAATCCTCTTGACGCAAGTTCTTTAATTCTTAACTTTATGTTTCTAATGTTTTTTACAATTACTTTGACACCTAGGAAAATACTGTATTGTGAACCGAATCCGAAATTACTTTTGGAAAGGGCTGTAACAGTCAGATCCATAACAGAAATTAAATTCATCATTTCAATTTCTGCCCGGCCGGGGAATCAAACCCGTGGCTTCTTATTGCTGATGACTTAAGCCTTATGTCTCCCACATAGTATTTCGTTTACCATAGGTTTTAGCCCCAAATCTCCTACACGCATAGAAGAGGCCCACTGCTGGGCATATGCCTCCCCCAGAGATCTCCACAAAGGCCGGTCCTGTGCTTTCCGCATCCAGGTGGTACCTGCGATCCTTACAAGGTCGTCGCTCCACCTTGTGAGTTCACTTGACCAGTAACTTCAGTATTTTATGATGTAGGTAACTTAGTAGGTAGGACGGAGCAATTATAGATATTTTGTATATTTTCGGTGTTGTAAGGTTAAATGTAATCTTATACTTTACTAAACATTTATGTACTTTATAATATGACCAGAATTAGGGTGTGGGATGACACTTTCCCATACACTATGTGGGAGGTATTGTGCCCGTAGCCCGGTCAATTGTCCACTCTTGTGAAATTATGAATATTGTTATTGTATTCAATCTGTTAACCAAAGAATTTACGTAGCTTAAAAAGCATCCTAGTAAAGACTTCTATCCTAAAAAATTTAAAATCTATGTGGAGAACCCCCTTCGGCCTGAACAAAAACATCATAATATATTTAAGAGTATGACTCTTGTCGGTGGAGCAATCACCACTCTTTTCTCCTATCTGCCAACCTCTTCATCTCTTTATAATCTCCGGCGCTCACTTTTTCCATCACATCCTTTCAATATTCATATCTTGGCCTTCCTCTTCCTCTCTTTTCTTTAACTTTGCGTTCTATTATCACTCTTAAAAAGTTGTCATGTCTTATTACATATCCTAGCATTTTCCAACTTCTGTTCTCAATAACTTTTAGTACTTTTAGTTTTAGTAACTTCACTAAATTCAACACTTTTTCGTTTGTCTTTTTTTCCCTCCAGCTAATCCTTTCTATTTTCCTCCAGCACCACATTTCAAATGCGTCCAATCTCTTCTTATCCTCCGCAGTCAGCGTCCACGTCTCACTCCCGTACAGTACAATACTCCAGATAGAAACATTAATTAATTGTTTTTTAAATAATTTAGCTATTTTTTATTTTAGTAAGTGCTTTTTCTTGTGGAAAACATATTTATACTAAATTTAATACCTAGACATTCTGTTCATTATCTAGACAGGCATTGGTATTACCGTCTCCCACATTTTTATTATAGTCTAAAGGAACAGAATATCTGAATTTTGTTAATACTATTTCAGACAAGACATTCAATACAGTTGCCAATGTATACACTATATTTTTTTAATACCACAAAGGTGGCAAACAAGCTTACGGCCCGCCCGATGGTAAGCAGTCACCGTAGCTTATGGACGTTTGCAATACCAGGGGCATCACCCACGTGTTGCCGACCCCGTAAAAACCTTTTCACCCCTTTCTTGAAGAACCCATGTTGTACTCTCCAGGGAAAACTTTTTGCGCATGTTCGTCGTGGCTTGGTTTACCAACCGAGGGCGAACCGAAAACAACAGCCCTATAGCAGATCATAGGTCGAATTACCGCTTTATAGAGCAACATTGTTATTTATTTGTTTAGTGCCTATTTTATAGTCACGTACTTTGCGCGCGCAATTACTAATTTGTATTGGGTGGCTAAGCAAAGTAACTTTATTAAAATTAAACTCAAAACTACACTATAAAAAATAGGTATATTACTAATTATACAAAGCTTTAATAATTTTGTAGAATATTTATTTTCAAATAGATTTTGTATACACATAATTTAGATAAAAAAATTACAGTTTTAAATAAATAACTCCAGCAGAGGACTGTTACGAGCTGCTTAGGATTTCTCCCTCCAAAGTCTGTGAACACGTCTCTGCTGTCGCTCCCGGCCTATATGCAGGTCCACAATTGTTCGCGCAGCGCCTCTCGCAGCGGCCGCCGGCTCGGGCCCTGCCGCGCCGCTGGTAGCAGCCAGCGTTTACAATTTTATCAGCGGTTTCGGGGTCATAATGCAGCATACGATGAACTAAAAGACATCTGCATGGACAATAAAATTTGTACCTATTAGTCTATTGTTTGGGTTAGATGTACTAACATCCAACTTTTTTGTTGTGTAGCTATTAAAGCTGGGGTATATAGGGTATTATTTATTTTGAAAACTGGAACACCTGATGTAGAACCATAATAGATCATCTAAACTATAAGAAATATGGAAATGGCGCCGTACTGAGTTTGATGGAGTTTTCAGTTGGATAGTTTTGGGTTTTAAATCTAAGCCATGTTTCATCTAATTCGGTCGGGTATAACCAGAGATACAGCTTGACCTCTCCGTAGTACTAGCTGCCATACATTAGGGAGGTCATTTAAAATGGTCTGTCGGGATACATAAACTGCCCTAAAACACGCGGACGAAGGAGCGACGATTCTCTCTCTTCATAGGGAAATTTATTTTCTTATTCATAACATCCGAGCGGGTAATCGCATCTACCACCTGGTGGATCGCTCTTGACGTGCTGGGTTGGCTGACACTCGTTTTTGGCATCACCTACGACAGTTTGGTAGCTGCCGGTGGTCAAAAACACCTGTCATACTGTGTCACTGTGTCACGAGCACATAAAACGAATAAGAAATTAATAAGCAGTGATTTTTTATTAAATATTATCATTCGTATTAGTTTCGTCTATAAAACCCCTTCCTGTTTGCTGTATATGTTCAAGAGGTTTCGTCATTAGGTATTAGCTGTTCTGTGTTGTGCTTGATGCCCTCTCTGCTGGTCATCGTACTGACAGACTGGATATTGAGTTCACGTTCACGTTCCACGCAAATACGTGGAAAGTAGTGCTAGAAAACAGTGCAGCTAGTGCCAAACGGCGGGATTGTGACTCTATAATCCACATCAAGCTCAAGGGACTAGCCTTTATACAAGAGCATCATTATGTCTGTGGTACTACATGGCTGCGTGACTTGATCGGCACTGACGAAGTATGTTCGTTTACTTCACGCCAACGAAATTAAAATGCTGCGGTGGGTATGTAGCGTTACGCGACTCGACCGAGACCGTAAGGGTTACATCCATGAGAACCTTAGCGCAAGAGACATCGCTAATATGGTTAAGAAGGCTCGCCAGCGCTGGTTTGGATATACAGTAAATAGGGACCTAAACCTGACCTAAACCTAAAGAGCGTCGGTGGCCGAGTGGTTAAGGTATCCGACTTGTAAGCGAGGGGTTCCGGGTTCGAATCCCACTGCGGCCATGTGCCAATGACTCTTTCCTGAGTTAAGTACATTAGTTGAATGCTAACCGACGCTCTTACGGCGAGGGAAAACATCGTGATGAAATCTGCACATTCAGGCGACTGAATGTGTTATCATGATTCAATCTTCCATTGTTATGGTCACAGAGGTCAGATGGCACTCGCTCCACTGTAATGACCTGACCTGCCAAATCCTGGATCATGGTGAAGGTGGACCCCGGGAGCGGCACAACCGGGACATTAACGCCAAGGTGATTATTTTATTATTTTAAAGACCTAAATCTGCCCGTATTAGGAAGAAGCGATGGGCTACGACGATGCGAAGGTGCCGATGACCGCACGAATTTGAGCCTATCCAGCCCTTATGATTATTAGTGATTTTTTTAACATAAAAGAGCTACGCTAGCCCTTTGGCATCAAACACTAGTTACATGACTTTGTCTCTACGTCCCATCGATCCTGTCTTCTTGGCGAAGAAACGTATGAAGCGGCTGTGTTAATGAGGTCCATGGTTTGTTCTTCTATTGAGGCGGTAGCGCTTGACAAAAGCAGATTCTGATGAGGAGGAAGCTTTGTAGATTTTGTAGTTTGAGAGTTTGTAGATTCCTTTTTCCGAGTCTTGCCTGCATCACCTCTGGTCTGATCTGCATCGAGCGCCACCGCCGCTTTATCCATCCATTGGATTCCTAGCATCTATTTTTATTTAATTTTATAATTTTTTAAGTAAGAATTCACTACCGCTCTTTGTCAAATTGTATTGAATATCACGTCTGATATTATACTTTCATCTGACAGTAGTATAGTAGCAACTTTTATTTAACTCCAACTCCAAGAGTTCAGAGCTCGATCACAGTAATATCAGAGTTACATCAGAGTAACATCAGAGTAACATTGCAGTTAAATCATTGTTCGATCATACCGTTGACACTTTTCGTTGACAGAATTTAAGGCAGTTTGACAACTAAGAAGGAGGCCCTGGGCTTCGATTCTGGTACGGAAATCGTCTCAGTTGCAGTAACATTACAATTGCATCGCATGTCAAACGTGTGATTGTTAATCTAATGACAGATATCGAGTTGCAACTTCTATGTGATTGTTATTCAAATGACAGATATTGAGTTGCAACTTTCATGAGTTAGAACTGTTCCACAATAAGTTTTCTGGTACTCTAGTTGCATTATGGTTACATTGCTAAGTTGCATCCTTCTTAGTTGTCAAACTGCCTTAAATTCTGTCAACGAAAAGTGTCAACGGTATGATCGAACAATGATTTAACTGCAATGTTACTCTGATGTAACTCTGATATTACTGTGATCGAGCTCTGAACTCTTGTAGTTGGAGTTAAATTAAAGTTGCTACTATACTACTGTCAGATGAAAGTATTCCATCAGACGTGATATTCAATACAATTTGACAAAGAACGGTAGTGAATTCTTACTTAAAAATTAAAAAATTAAATAAAAATAGATGCTAGGAATCCAATGGATGGATGAAGCGGCGGTGGCGCTCGATGCAGATCAGACCAGAGGTGATGCAGGCAAGACTCGGAAAAGGAATCTACAAACTCGGTCCCTAAATAGGGCTTCCTCCTCATCAGAATCTGCTTTTGTCAAGCGCTACCGCCTCAATAGAAGAACAAACCATGGACCTCATTAACACAGCCGCTTCATACGTTTCTTCGCCAAGAAGACAGGATCGATGGGACGTAGAGACAAAGTCATGTAACTAGTGTTTGATGCCAAAGGGAGGTACGTAGCTCTTTTATGTTAAAAAAATCACTAATAATCATAAGGGCTGGATAGGCTAAAATTCGTGCGGTCATCGGCACCTTCGCATCGTCGTAGCCCATCGCTTCTTCCTAATACGGACAGATTTAGGTCTTTAAAATAATAAAATAATCACCTTGGCGTTAATGTCCCGGTTGTGCCGCTCCCGGGGTCCGCCTTCACCATGATCCAGGATTTGGCAGGTCAGGTCATTACAGTGGAGCGAGTGCCATCTGACCTCTGTGACCATACCAATGGAAGATTGAATCATGGTAACACATTCAGTCGCCTGAATGTGCAGATTTCATCACGATGTTTTCCCTCGCCGTAAGAGCGTCGGTTAGCATTCAACTAATGTACTTAACTCAGAAAAGAGTCATTGGCACATGGCCGCAGTGGGATTCGAACCCGGAACCCCTCGCTTACGAGTCGGATACCTTAACCACTCGGCCACCGACGCTCTTTAGGTTTAGGTCAGGTTTAGGTCCCTATTTACTGTATATCCAAACCAGCGCTGGCGAGCCTTCTTAACCATATTAGCGATGTCTCTCGCGCTAAGGTTCTCATGGATGTAACCATTACGGTCTCGGTCGAGTCGCGTAACGCTACATACCCACCGCAGCATTTTCATTTCGTTGGCGTGAAGTAAACGAACATACTTCGTCAGCGCCGATCAAGTCACGCAGCCATGTAGTACCACAGACATAATGATGCTCTTGTATAAAGGCTAGTCCCTTGAGCTTGATGTGGATTATAGAGTCACAATCCCGCCGTTTGGCACTAGCTGCACTGTTTTCTAGCACTTCTTTCCACGTATTTGCGTGGAACGTGAACGTGAACTCAATATCCAGTCTGTCAGTACGATGACCAGCAGAGAGGGCATCAAGCACAACACAGAACAGCTAATACCTAATGACAAAAACCTCTTGAACATATACAGCAAACAGGAAGGGGTTTTATAGACGAAACTAATACGAATGATAATATTTAATAAAAAATCACTGCTTATTAATTTCTTATTCGTTTTAGGTGCTCGTGACACAGTGACACAGTATGACAGGTGTTTTTGACCACCGGCAGCTACCAAACTGTAGTAGGTGATGCCAAAAACGAGTGTCAGCCAACCCAGCACGTCAAGAGCGATCCACCAGGTGGTAGATGCGATAACCCGCTCGGATGTTATGAATAAGAAAATAAATTTCCCTATAAAGAGAGAGAATCGTCGCTCCTTCGTCCGCGTGTTTTAGGGCAGTTTATGTTTCCCGGGTGACCATTGGGATTGGGCAGAGGAGAGGCGGTTACCAGCGGCGCGGCAGGGCCCGAGCCGGCGGCCGCTGTGAGAGGCGCTGCGCGAAGAATTGTGGACCTGCATATAGGCCGGGAGCGACAGCAGAGACGTGTTCACAGACTTTGGAGGGAGAAATCCTAAGCAGCTCGTAACAGTCCTCTGCTGGAGTTAATTATTTAAAATTGTAATTTTTTTATCTAAATTATGTGTATACAAAATCTATTGAAAATAAATATTCTACAAAATTATTAAAGCTTTGTATAATTAGTAATATACCTATTTTTATAGTGTAGTTTTGAGTTTAATTTTAATAAAGTTACTTTGCTTAGCCACCTAATACAAACGTGCAAAGTACGTGACTATAAAATAGGCACTAAACAAATAAATAACAATGTTGCTCTATAAAGCGGTAATTCGACCTATGATCTGCTATAGGGCTGTTGTTTTCGGTCCGCCCTCGGTTGGTAAACCAAGCCGCGACGAATATGCGCAAAGAGTTTTTCCCTGGAGAGTACAACATGGGTTCTTCAAGAAAGGGGTGAAAAGGTTTTTACGGGGTCGGCAACACGTGGGTGATACCCCTGGTAGTGCAAACGTCCATAAGCTACGGTGACTGCTTACCATCGGGCGGGCCGTAAGCTTGTTTGCCACCTTTGTGGTATTAAAAAAATATAGTGTATACATTGGCAACTGTGTTGAATGTCTTGTCTGAAATAGTATTAACAAAATTCAGATATTCTGTTCCTTTAGACTATAATAAAAATGTGGGAGACGGTAATACCAATGCCTGTCTAGATAATGAACAGAATGTCTAGGTATTAAATTTAGTATAAATATGATTTCCACAAGAAAAAGCACTTACTAAAATTAAAATAGCTCAATTATTTAAAAAACAATTAATTTATGTTTCTATCTGGAGTATTGTACTGTACGGGAGTGAGACGTGGACGCTGACTGCGGAGGATAAGAAGAGATTGGACGCATTTGAAATGTGGTGCTGGAGGAAAATAGAAAGGATTAGCTGGAGGGAAAAAAAGACAAACGAAGAAGTGTTGAATTTAGTGAAGTTACTAAAATTAAAAGCACTAAAAGTTATTGAGAACAGAAGTTGGAAAATGCTAGGGTATGTAATAAGACATGATAACTTTTTAAGAGTGATAATAGAACGCAAAGTTAAAGAAAAGAGAGGAAGAGGAAGGCCAAGATATGAATATTGAAAGGATGTGATGGAAAAAGTGAGCGCCGGAGATTATAAAGAGATGAAGAGGTTGGCAGATAAGAGAAAAGAGTGGTGATTGCTCCACCGACAAGAGTCATACTCTTAAATATATTATGATGTTTTCGTTCAGGCCGAAGGGGGTTCTCCACATAGATTTTAAATTTTTTAGGATAGAAGTCTTTACTAGGATGCTTTTTAAGCTACGTAAATTCTTTGGTTAACAGATTGAATACAATAACAATATTCATAATTTCACAAGAGTGGACAATTGACCGGGCTACGGGCACAATAGCTCCCACATAGTGTATGGGAAAGTGTCATCCCACACCCTAATTCCGGTCATATTATAAAATACATAAATGTTTAGTAAAGTATAAGATTACATTTAACCTTACAACACCGAAAATATACAAAATATCTATAATTGCTCCGTCCTACCTACTAAGTTACCTACATCATAAAATACTGAAGTTACTGGTCAAGTGAACTCACAAGGTGGAGCGACGACCTTGTAAGGATCGCAGGTACCACCTGGATGCGGAAAGCACAGGACCGGCCTTTGTGGAGATCTCTGGGGGAGGCATATGCCCAGCAGTGCGCCTCTTCTATGCGTGTAGGAGATTTGGGGCTAAAACGTATGGTAAAGGAAATACTATGTGGGAGACATAAGGCTTAAGTCATCAGCAATAAGAAGCCACGGGTTTGATTCCCCGGCCGGGCAGAAATTTAAATGATGAATTTAATTTCTGTTATGGATCTGACTGTTACAGCCCTTACCAAAAGTAATTTCGGATTCGGTTCACAATACAGTATTTTCCTAGGTGTGAAAGTAATTGTAAAAAACATTAGAAACATAAAGTTAAGAATTAAAGAACTTGCGTCAAGAGGATTTACATACAAACATACAAATTATGTGTTTTGTCAGATCTGGGTTTCTCATTTGACTAAGTTTTGCCGAAAATATTGATCAGAGTTCAAAAACAAAAACATTACTTTTTAAATTTCGATTTAAAAGGCGCAGTGGCCGATATGGCTAAGATATTAGTCTTTCGTATGCTTTTCAAGGTTTCCTAACACCATACGACCCAAAGGAAAATGATTTAAAAAAATTACGAAATCCAAACCATTATATTTTTTATTTACAATTTATTTATGTATTTATTCTGAAAGGCACTACTTGAAATAACAAAATACAGCTTATGCGTAGGTAAAGTTATACAATTCAGCAGTGATAACAGTAATGTACAGCATTCTTTAATATGTATACAACAAGCAATACCAAGGTAGATGTAAACAAAATAGGAAATAAAATTAGGTATCTAAAATTTTAGTTATAAGTTTTTACAGAAATACTTTAAACATGAATTTGAAAATATTTAGTTTAAATATCTATACATACAAGGTGTAAAAAGACCGCTAGCATTAATTTAAACCCCATATTCTACTCATGAAACTGAACAACTTTCCCCAAGAAACATACCCGCGGAAATGACTTCTAAATTTCGCTACCTAAAATAAATAATGAATTGCGACGCGCAATGTACATCGTCTGGCGCACGCCTCTCGTTCGCCCACGTGATTAGTAGCCACTGACCCCGCGCGGCCGGCCGGCCTTCACGCTTTACATTGCGTGCTTTTACTTAAACTGCATTTATTTCAACTTAAATTTGAACTTTGAGTGTCTAAATAATTGTGAATGATGTAGTTATCGATACTAGATATTTTTTTAGTACAAAAACACAACTTTTTTAAAGAATCTCGATTTCTGTCTAAACTATGAGTTTCCGCGGGTATGTTTCTTAGGGAAAGTTGTTCAGTATCATGGGTAGAATATGAGGTTTTAATTAATGCTAGCGGTCTGTTTACACCACCACAAACAAGGTAGACTATTTAAATCATCTTTGGGCTCAATCTTTAGCAGAATATCTAAAATCTGCAGATTGTTCAATTCACAAAATGTTTTAGCTGTATATATAAGTCGATCCAATGATTGGTTTCGCTCAAAGTCAGGTGTCATACTCCTTGTGTCTTCAAAATGAATCGGTTAAACCAAAAGAATGATCGTCGGCACATTTGAGATGTAAAAACAAAAGACGTACAGAAGTCAGATACAGCACAACACCTGACTTAGAGCGAAACCCATCATTAATAACCCCCAAGTACTGTCGACGGATCGCCACTCTATGTAACACGTCTAATGCGGAAGGCAATAGAAATAACCAAATACAATAATTTTAATAGTGGAAACGATGCGAGTAACAATGGTAGTGGTTCGAGAACTCATAGTGAGGGCAATCGTTGAATCCGAAAGAGGGCGGACAGATATTATGACCGACTTCATAAGGCGGCACCATACGCGTGACCATGACGCATGTAACTGCGCCGAAATTTCGACGTAAAACAATACTGACCGTGGTAACAAACCCGATAATATGTGTGATGAAAGTGTAGTGTTATTAACCAAATTCTTAAAGCCTATACGAATTAACAGTAATGATCAACTTTAATGTGTCTTGAAAAATGTTATTGGGCTTCTTTCATTTGTTTCTTGTGGTATCTGTAATAATAATAATATGACTATAATATAAAATATTAAGACTAATGCAACTACTACATTTGACTAAATACAATACAAAGTTCAAAAGCAAAAAGCGTGAGAGCAAATTAAACTGGATTTTTTACTAGTTTTGCGACGCTTATTTGCATGTTATTTAACTAGATGGTACCTACTATGCAGGACTTTAATAATACTATACTGATTACCGTATGTTTTAGACATAATTTTATTAAAAATTATAATAAAGTTATTTACAATCTTACATGTTACACTCGTTGCTTGCTGCCGTGGGCGACGACGTATAGGACGGCGAGGTACTGAAGTTCGAGCTGCATTACGATAAAGAGCTACTTTTTATATTGTAGTAGATGTTAAAAAAGACGTATTTTCTTCATAATTTGTAAATAAACTGCAATAAATAGGATACAGTCAACACATGTTTATTAAAGTGTAATTATTTAAATTATGAATAGCCTCAGAGCGTCGGTTGCCGCCATGCCGCCGTCAGTCATCCCATCCGCTATACGTCTCAAGGCGAGACATGGGATGAAAGCAGAAAAAGAATATACGTTCTCTAATAGTGTTTTTAGCGTGATAAAAGTGGTTTTAAGCTGATTCACTGTAATCATTACGGTAATCATCGTCTTTCGGTCAGCTAACTTATTAAATTCGAGATTAATCACTTTCAGAATTATCTAGGAACAACCTATATTATGTGATTCATAGCTATATAATATTTATTTGTTTTCAAATTTGGTAATTCATGTTTTGGAAGGTCATCATCATCGTTCTAGAGCTTATCCCGGCCTCTGCCAAGGTCCGCTTTCCTACCCATTCTTCTCCACTTCGCCCAGTCTTCGGCATACTCGCGTCGACTACTCTTGCATCCGAGTCAGCGATATCAATTCATCGCTTCTTGGGTCGCCCACGGGTCCACTTTCCTGATACCAGCAGGTTCAGGTACCTATTTCCCACGTATCTCTAAGGCTTACGCAACACATGACCAAACCAGCGCAGACGAGCGTCCTTGATCTTGTCTGTGATATCTCTCACGCCAAGGCTGCCACGGATGTATTCATTACGTTCTCGATCGAGCCGTGTAACTCCGCACATGCACCGCGTTGTGAAAGGTAATGAAAATTATTTGGGTGTTCATTAAAACACTTGGAAGGTAATTACGTACCATTAGTATTTAACATTGTCTAACCGCAACCATTGACTAGTCGGTTGGTGAAATTTTCTGTGAAATCTTCAAGATTACCCCAGAATATTTTTGGTGTTCTCCAGGCAATATTCAGATTAGCCCAGCGGGGGGAGTGTGATATCTTATTGACATTTGTTCCATTCCCATTATTTTCCCAGTGCCCCTTTTTTCAATGCTTTACCAGTAGCGTAATTTCTATTCCAGTTTTTCCGCATTCCTTAATTTTGCCAGTAGCGTAATTTCCAATCGCATTTTTCCCCGTTCATGACTTTCACAACAATGAATTTCTATTCTCTACAAATTGTTTCAGTCGTTTCGTCAGTCGTCAGTCGTCAGTCGCAGTCGTCGTTTTCCTTCAGATAGATTAAATTGCCAAATCCTGGATTATGGTCAAGACAGACCCTGGGCTCTCGTGCGCGAACACACAACCGGGACAATCCCACCAAGAACTTTCTAATTGGTTGACAAAAGAAAAGCTGACACAACATGTGTGTGACAGACAAATGCGTGAAAAGATTGCGGTTAGTAAGTATATAGAGGACAAGTACTCTTACTGCTGTCGTTTATTTTAGTTAGATTGACGAACAATAAACATCAGTATTAAATAATTTTATTACATACCATGTGTTGACCCTTGGGAATCGGATCTGGGCGTTGGAGACGTTGTCTTATCAGTTGCAGCTGTATGGTTAGCTTCAATATAAAAATAGCTACCACAAACATAGTTGCATAGTTTTAACTGTGGAGCATAGTTTTACGATATAAAAAAGAAAACATCTTAGCGTGAATGTCCCGGTTGTGCTCTCGAGGACGAGGGCCTGGGGTCCGCCTTGAACATCTTCCAGGATTTGGCGATCAGGTAATTACAATGGAGCGACTACCATCTGACCTCCGTGACCCTGCTATGAGGGGAACCTGACCAGATTGGATCATGGTTACAAATTCATTTGCCTGAATTTGCAGGTTTCATCACGATGTTTTCCCTCACCCTAAGAGCATCGGTAAGAATTCAACTAATATACATAACTCAGAAAAGAGTCATTGGTACATGGCCGCAGCGGGATTCGAACCCGGTACCTCTCGCTTACGAGTCGAATACTCAGCCGCCCGGCCACCGACGCTCTATTTTACGATATACTTAGATATAAAATAAATATTCTACGCTAATGGATCAACCAAATACCAACAGACTTTGGATTCGGTGGAAAAATGTGCAAAGAAGATAATTTGTGATCCGCAATTGATTCATAGTAAGCTGCAGAGCATCGAACATCGGCATTGGGTTGCACGTCTGTCGGTCTGCACAGTCGGTCGGTAATAGTCTCGTTCCGCTGGCCCCTTTCCGTCATCGGGAAATGCGATTCAGACGAACGCATTATCTTTTGTCGTGGATCTTCTAGCTATCCGCCCGAGACGCGTTTGTTCAACCTTTATAATGCGTATGGCTAAGGATATGTCAAGTGCCTGGCTAGTCTAATAAAAATAAACATTTTAATTAGATAGCGGGAAGTGGTACATACTCGTATTTGTAATTGTTATGATTTGTTAACACGATGCGTCTTCCGGTACGTGGTCGTCACTCAAGAACTTTACTGTCCTATAGGTCATTTGTTCTTGTTTCATCTTCTGTCGGCTATTTGCCCTGCCCACTTTAAGCTGGCAATTCTTCACGCTGGTTGGTGACCTCCAAAATAATGAAATTCATATTTAATTAACAACTCCTAGGTCACCTAGAGCATCAGCTCATCAGCGATCACCAGTAATGCCTCCATCGGGCCTATTTTCTGGTGATCTGTTAGTATATCTGACCCACAAATGGGCAGCAGCCATTGAAAGCATGGGGATAGCCTTAGCGGTCAGCTTAGCATTACATATATCTTCAACCGGGTCTGGCACACAGCGCTTCTATTGAAGCTTCAATCCTTCTCCGTTGTATAGTAGGTTTAGAATAGAAAGGATAGGACTTTTATGGAAAGATCCAACTTATTTGGTGTTGTCTGACTTGGACAATTTAAGCCTATAAAATAAAATGCACAACCTAGAAGCGGTGGCCTAGTGGTTAAGGTATCGGAATCGTAAGCGCAAGGTACCGAGGGTTCAAATCCCACTGCGGCCATGTACCAATGACTCTTTTTGAGTAATGCACATTATTTGAATACTAATCGATAACCTTACGGTGATGAAAATCATCGCGATGAAACCTACGCTTTCAGGCGACTGAATGTGCAACCATGATCCAATCTGGCCGAGTTCCTCTTTTAGCAGGGTTACGGAGGTCAGATGGCAATTGTTCCACTGTAATTATATGATCTGCCAAATCTTGGATCATGGTCACGGCGGACCCCGGGCCCTCGTGCGCGAGAGCACAACCGGGACATTAATGCCAAGATGACGAGCTTTATTGATGAAACAGGGTACGTTACCATTTCCTTAGAGCTTTGTCTAAAGGCGCACTGGGAATTATGTATTATTGTGATGGATGTGTACTTTTTACACATGTAATCAGTTACATTAGAATAAATACATTAAATATATCAATTATTTGAGAACAATACAATATTGTTTGATTGGTTACAATGACAGCCAACCATAGAATTATTGTTAATTTTTCCGTCACTTGACCTCTTTCGTATGATTTATTTGATAAAGCCAGGTTTCCACTGTAATCTGTTCAATTCAATTCGCGATAAACTCAAAAACTCCTAAATGGATTTTCATGCGGTTTTATCTGGACAATATAGAAATGGAAAACGTGCTGCCCATTTTCCAGCCTACGGAGACTCTGAAACATAAGTCGCCTTATACGACACCCACGAGAGTAAGAGGTTGGTACTATTCTACTCTGCGGGATACCACATAGCAACACCAAGAGACTAGCATTACCTATATGTATTTATAGCAGTAGACTTTTCCATTCTTGTGAACGGGTAGTGTAGACGGTAGTCGCCGTATGTAGAAAGCCACAATATCGAGTTAATTTTACAAGCAATGAAATAAGACCATACTAGGATAGGACGACGCGCAGAAGGATCGCCTTCTGTATTAGGCCTCAGAATATTAATATGGTTACGTTAAATGGGTTTAGTTTACCGGGTAGACAGCGGACCCGGTTAAAGACTTTAGCCCAGAAGAAAGTCCGCTTGCCCTGCCCTGTAAGGGAAAAACCAGCATATTCAGACGACTGACTGACAAACCATGATCCAATCAAGTTTTTTGCTCATCTACACTTCTGCCGTAAATACGATTCTGCTTAATCTAGTTTCTGCTTTATCCCGTGCCTGCCGAAACCCGCGAAAATAATCTTTTGAGGTTCCCCAATAAAGAAAGTCATGGAGGTTAGATGTCGCTCCAGTGTAATTACCTGTTTCGCCATATTCTGGCCCAAGGCTGACCCCGGGCTCACATGTGCGAAAGCACAACCGGGACTATATTGCCAAGATGATGATGATGACATATAAACCTTCCAGAATAAATTATCTAAATCATAGTAAATACCGCATTAAAATCCATGACGTGATTTACGAGTTAGCGGATACAGACAGATAGATGCGTAAAGCGACTTTATTTTATAAAATGTAAGGATCCGCAGTGAAAACCTGCCTTAAGAATCACAAATAATTAATATGTTAAAAATATATTTGTGGTTAAAATGGAGAAACTCTTTGCATGGTTGCATGATTTTGAACCATAGAGAGAAAGAATGCAACTAACGATTTAACTGCAATTTAACTGGGATGATGCTGTGATGATGCTGTGATTATGCTGCGATGTTATTGTGACTGACTCGATACCTCAACGTAGTTATATTAACATCACAGTAACATTGCAACACAATAACAACTGCATTGCACACCAGAATCGGTACCCAGATGCCTCTATGCCTAACAGATAGTAAAATACTTAATCTGAGTGTTTTTTTCGGTTTTTCTCTTCTTCTGCTGCAAAAAGTAGTACTAGAATCGTGAAATTTTGTCCAATCTTTTCGATCCGCTGTCTTTTTTAAGGCTAGTGTTCCCGAGCTCGCTCCTGCACTTTCTATACAAACATAGTTCGATTATATTTTCTATATTACCCTATCAAAGCCAATGAAATTTTGTAGACGTAATTTAGAGACCAATATTTATGCTTGATGTTCTTCAGAATTTCGTCAAAATATATCGTTTCAAAGTCGTACAGGAGGTTAACTTAAATGTTAATTCAACAAAAATGCTGAACCGTGTGTGCTTTGTCACTGAAGACTAGGATGTTACAAAAAGATGACGAGTTAGGAAAGTGGCATGTCTGAAAATGGACAAGTTTAAGAAAATTACCAAATCGTCCGAAGTAACACGGCTCTCCTATTACTCGTATGGTGGCGGTTACCCATCTTTAAAACATAACAATACAAACATCAGTGGGAGAAATAGATTATAGTTTGGTACCCATCTTGGAAGCTTAACAATACCTATCTCTGGTAAAAAATGTAAGAAATATCAACTCTACATCATGTACCATCAACCTTGGACATCGTCAGTGTTTATTCTTGCCAAAAACTGGACAGTCCTCTACATCAGTTGTAAATAAAGTCCCGAAAAGTGGCTCAGGGGGGGTTTTCCGAGTATTTCGAGCATACTCCGAAGTGGAGCGCACTCAAAACAAGTGGCTGTGTTTCGGGCAACGACATCGAGATTGGACCTTTATTTGCTATCGACAACTTGTTTATTGTAGTGCCCATATCTAAAAGTAAGCCCTTGTTATATTTCTTGAGTACTTTCAAGAGATTTGAGGAGCTCTTGGAGGACTTTGTGATCAAATCCAATGCAATGTTCGTGTCGAGAATTGTTATTGAAAAACCTTTCAGTGTCTCTTTCAAAAAGGGTTCTCAAAAAAGGCCGATGAGGCGTCCTTCCTAGGAGAACGGTGCCGTCATAGGTATAGCGACCATAACGTTTTTTTTCTTTGAAAATTGGGCACGAGGTTTATCAGCGGCCTTGTTACCGCTGTATAACGTCCCTATACCCTTAGGCGCTGTCTTCTATTGGTCTGACGACGTCCGTGTAAGACCATGGTCGCACGACTGCTGCCATTTAGGACAGCGCATTAGATCAACCATAACCACAATATAAAAAACGCCTCCTTTTAACTGTATGGCATCTCACATTCTCAAATATTTGATGTAACAAATCGACGGTAACAACGTACAACCCGACATCTGAAAAATAATTGAAAATGCGTTTTAATGTGGGTGAAATGCTGTGGAAAATTTTATGGGCGACAGCTACCGCTGGACGAAATGTTTTGACAAATTTTATAGGCGACAGTTACTATCAGGTAGGTGAGCTATGCGCTCGTTTGTCACTGAAAAGAATAAAACAAATTAAGGCGTCAATAGGGGAACCCGATAGGATTGGTTCATGGTTATACATTCAGATGCCTGAATGTTCAGTTTTCATTAAGATGTTTTTCCTCACCGCAAGAGCATCGCTAAGTGCTCAACTCTCAGAAATAGGCCATTCGTACATGGTGGCACTGGGAATCGAACTCGCTACCTCCCGCTTACGAGACGGACACGCTACCCTTTCAGCCACACACGCTCTCCACATTAACGTCTAAGTATGCCAATTTATTTGAAGCCTGTTCCAACTGAAATTATAATAAATTTGACACGCACGACTCGACACGATTCAGCCAAGTTTGATTACATATTAACGACTTGAAATTACCTCGCCAATAGTTTCGTCAATTAATGTTGACGTTACGTTCTGAAACTTCCCCAAACATGCTTATAATTACTGCCTTAAGCTCACTGAGTCTACTTTAAGTAATTCTCTGACACAAATTGATATATTGATGTAATCTTAATTTGAAGGAGGACGCAAGATTTGGTACCTATGGTAAATATAATTAGCTATATTTCTGTAGGTATCTAATCCTGACATCATCCTTTTCTGCTTTTGTGTATTTAAAGTCTAGTAAAGCAGCAAAACCCTAGACGCGGGTGTCTATGTGCGGCCATGATCACTCTATATACCCGAGTTACCTTTCTCGTTTATGCCTTTACAATTAGAGGTAAACACGTTAAATAAGCAGCTCTACCAATTCAAATGTCTTCAGCAGAAATTTTAAAAAAGTCTAGGTGCGTAAGCACCTACAGAAAGATAGATAGATAGATAAACAATTTCATCATCATTATCGTATCAACCAATAGTGTGTCCGTCTTCGAACATAGGCCTCCTCTCCAAGCTTCCACGCCTGTCTGTTTCCGGCTACCTATAGTCAATTTATTCCGGCTTGTTGGCGGATATCATCGGTCCATCTTAAGGGTGGTCTGCCCCTGCCGCGGGTGTTAGCGCGAGGTCTCCACTCCAAGGTCCTTTTCGCCCAAGGGCTGTAGTCCATGCTGGTAATGTGTCCTACCCATCTCCACTTCCGGTGCTCTATTTCTTTCACAACGTCCACCATTTTTGTCTCTTCTCTGATCCACGTTTCTTTTACGATGCATTAGAGTAATACCGAGCATTATTCTTTCCATCGCTCTCTGTGTAATCCGTAGTTTTTCTGCAGACTTGTTTGTTCAAGTGGTGGTTTCCTTTTCGTACATAAATACTGGCAGGACACACTGGTTAAACACTTTAGTTTTACTGTGTTGAGATATCTTTTTTTATTTAAATATTGCCCCATTTGCTCCAAAAGCTGCCCACGTTTGTGCTATGCGTCGCTCCACTTCAGCTATTTGGTCTTCTAATCCGAGAGTGATCTTATGGCCTAGGTATATATAGTGATCGACGACTTCTACAGGCAGTTGGATGTTTTTCGCCTCCTCTATGTTCGTCATTATCTTGGTTTTGGTTTTGTTAATTTTAAGACCAATTTTTCCGGCTTCACGCTGGAGTTCTTCTAACATTATAATCATGTCGTCGACACTATCTGCCAGCGGTGCAATATCGTCAGCGAACCGCAAGTTGTTGAGCCTTTCCCCATCAACCACAATCCCTCTGTTACTCTAATCAAAGGTCCTGAAGACGTTTTCCAGAGCGGCGTTAAATAATTTTGGTGAAATAGTATCGCCTTGGCGCACCCCTCGTCCTAGTGGAAAAGACTCTGTCAGTTTGTGTAAGCTAACCGACGAGGAGCCATGACGTTGGAGATGCCTAAGCAATTCTTTGTACCTTCCATCCACTCTGCAGTCAATAAGTGCCTTTTCAACTGCCCACGTTTCGACGGAATCAAACGCTATTTCAAAGTCGATGAAGGTGATTATAATCGGTTTTCTGTATTCATGGCACTTTTCTATGACAGTCTTTAGGGTATGGAGATAGTCATTTGTGCTATACCCAGATCTAAATCCTACCTGTTCTCTCGATTGGTGGTCGTCGAGTTTATTGGCAAGTCTGTTGAGGATAACCCTGGTAAATAATTTATAGACGTGGGACAGAAGGCTGATTGGGCGGTAATATTCCAATTTCCAAATATCTCCTTTTTTGTGGAGGAGAATAATTACTGCATTATGCCATTCTTTGGGCACCTCACCGTTCAAAATGCATTTAGTGAAAAGCAGTGCCATGGCTGGCCATAACTTTTTCGACCCCAGTTTTTAGCATTTCGGGTATGATCTTATCCTGACCCGGAGATCGCCTGTTTTTCACCTGCCCAAGAGCCAACGTAATTTCCTCTACACTTACGTCGGGAATTTCTTTAGATCCTACGTTTCTAAGACTTGGCCATTGTGCTGCATTTTCAGCTAACTATGTAGGAGGTGGTACTTTGCTTTGGTATAGTTTCATAGAATTCTTTCGCAACATCCAACATGTTGTCTCTATTTGTAACAACGTCTCAATTTTCGTCCTTTAACTGGAAAAATTACTTTATCCCGTTCGTCAGCTGCGTGCGCAACACTCTTCTGTTGGAGTTACGTTAGGAGTACGTAATAGTTAGAGGAGTAGCTCTAATTATTAACTGCTCATCGTATCGTCGTAGATCTACTTTAATTTTGAGGCGAACATTATTTTGCAATTCCTTGTATTCTAGACTGTCTGTTTTATTTTATAGTCTTGATTGATGTCGTTTCTCTAGTAATTGTAGAGTAGTGTCAGATAGTTTCTTGGGCCTAGATACACAGTTATCTGGTATTATCTCGTCCAAAGCTTCCAACATAACAGTTGAAATGTGCTCGTTTAGATCATCAATTTGTATCAGTTTAATTTGATCGAGCTCAGATATGTGGCTCTCGATGTATGCTATATATTTCGTGGCATTCGCCGCGATAAGATCTGGTATTAAATTACAAGGAATACGATTTCCAACTAGCTAAAGTCTCTCGCGCTTAGTGTTAAACACGACAGACGCGCGAACCATCCGGTGATCACTGCCTGTGCTGAAGTTGTTAAGAACTGACACATAATTTATAAAGTCACTACAATTAGACAAGATGTAGTCGTATTTGCTCTTGTGAATTCCATTTGGGTGTTTCCATGTCCATTTACGCTAGGGTTTTTTATCGAAGAAAGTGCTCATGACGCTCATTTTGTTCTGGAGAGCAACGTGGACTAGTGCCTCACCTCTCTGGTTCCTATCGCCCAGCCCAAAATTACCCAAGCAGTTCTCGTACCCGGACTCTTTTCTCCCAACCCAAGCATTGAGGTTTCCCATAACGATGGCATAATGGGATTTGCACTTGTGTAAAGCCAATTTTATTTTCTCGTAAAGGGATTCAAATTCTTCTTCAGGGTGACTAAGAGGAGCACATACTTGTATGACGGTAACTGAATATTTCGCTGTCAATTTAAATATAGCATATGTCACTCTACCAGATACACATCCAATATCCGTTAACTGGTCCTTCAACGCTCAATTTATTAGAAATTATTAGAAATCCAACTCCACCCTGGCCCTTATTTTCTCCTTCTTTATAATAAAATAAGTGACCTGATGGCAATATTCTAAGTTCTTCGCCTTCTCTGCGAACTTCACAGATACCCAAGATTTCTGTGAAGTTCGCAGTTTGTATTCCAGCCCAAGGAGCCTATCGTCGGTAGATAGTGTTTGTATGTTATAGGTAGCAATGTAAAAGTTTTTACGGCAGTTAGTCACCACCCAGGGATTCCTTGTCGCACCCCTGCCCTGTATCCTCTGGCCACTGCTCAGTCCAGAAAGTGACAAGGCGCTGAGGACTCGGGGTCGATATATTGTTTTGTCAGTCATGTTTATTTGGAGAGGGGAAAATAGCTAATAATCACCACTGTAGCAACGGAGGGTTGGTGATCGCAGTACTACAATCGGATTTGACGGACTCCATCGCCAGTTGTAGATAATCATTTCTCCAGCCGTACTCCTCTGCCTGAGGTACGCCTAGTAAAAACTGACAGGCTGATTCCCACTGCCAGGGCCGTGCACTTATTTATAGCGGTGCAAACTCGCCATGTCATAGGACTTTTAACGGGTATTGTAGTATTTCATGGGAACTCCTCTGCCACGAGAAGCTCTGCCACACCCTGATTCTCTACCGCCTCGGTTAGGGACTGCTTATTTGGAAGTTTCCTTGATCGCAGCTATCTTATATATCTATAGGACATCCCACTATCCACTACCCGTAGACTCGGTAGGTAGTTGACCCCCAGCCCTACAGATAAACACTGTATTGCTCATAAAATATTAAAATATCAATCACTTCCGAAAACAAAGAACACATATGAGCAAAGAAGGCCTTAAAGCTATAAACGATCTATTCCAGGCAACCTGTTCAGAAATTGATAGGTATAGGAATTTTACAGCAGGTAGTGTTGAGCCACAGGAAACAAGAGAAAGCGTTGTGAAATTGATATTATTAAATCAATGACGATCCTATGTGAACATATATTTAGCCACGGTTAACACACTTTGACCCCCTTTAAAATTAAATTTAATATTTGGTTTTCACGAATTGTAACAGTACCTATTCAAACACAAAATGTAATTTTTAAGCCAGTGGCCAATGTTAACGAGTAATATCATAAAATATTAATATTGAAAGCGCCTGTGAAACAGGACCAATAAAATTCATTTCACAGGTAACGTGAATTTCCAGGCAAGGCGTACGTTTTAGTAATTTGAATCTTGTATTTTATTCTGATTTAATCAGATTAAAACCAGAATTATTACCAGAAACTGATAAAAGCTTTAAGGAATAAAATATTATTGAAAATGTATTTGCATTATGAGTATTATTTGTATTTATGTTTACGAGATGCAATGCGTGAGGCGAGTAATCAGCTTACTCTAGTTTTTTCATAGACTATAAAAAAAATCTTGGCGTCAACATCCTAGTTGTGCTCTCCCCTAATTGAAGGCCGCCTTGACCATGATCTACGATTTCAACTAGATATAGGCTAATCATGTAATTACAATACAACCTCAGTGACCCTATTGAAACGGAAACCTGACTAGATTTGATCATGTCGCCTGAATGTGCATGTTACCTCAAGACGTTTTCCCTCACCGTAAGAACATCAGTGTTCAACCAATGTACTTAACTCAGTAAAGAGTCATTGGTATATAGCGGCAGTGGGATTCGAACCAGGTACCTCTCGCTTACGAGTCGAACCCTTACCACTAGGATGACCTACTACGTTACATCGTGAGTCATCCTTTAGTCTTAATGAAAAACAATCTCCAGACAACAGATGTCACTCATATTACCCTAACGAAATAAGTCAACACAATTTTGTATTTTCCCCATCACGTCACGTGCTCGAACAATTCAAGAAGTTACACAATTTGACTCGGACAGAACTTTAGAATTGTTTGTGAATCAATTAATTTGATTGAAAATTCCGTTCAGGGAAGCGGAAGGGGGATTTTTTCCGTTCGCTTCTTTACTTAAATTTTTTTGTAATATTATTACTAGGGAGATTGATTAATGGAGACTCGATTTAACTCTATTATACCAAAATGAAGCCAAAAAGTAGGATAATGTGATCAATCTTTAATTAACTTCAAATTACTGATAAGCCCCAGTCTCCCCTCTAAGGGCAAGGCTACAATAACATCAAAGCAAAGTAACATCTGATTGAATAAAACACTTTCCCTTTCTGCCAAGTTTAAACCCAAATGAATTAATTCCACCGCAATGTAACTTAACTTAACGTTCGAAGAGTTTAACCAACGGGTTGGGATAAGGAAAATATTAAGATAGATATACATTTTGGTTAGAGATATAGGTTTTAGTCGTTTCAGATGTCTGTGTACTTCTCTGTGTTAACTCGTTGTTGGCATAGAGCGTGTTATATTATATGGTATTATTGTCTATTTTTAATTGTTATTTAAAAGTAAAACTATCGTAATTAATAATAAATAATATTGCCAAATAAAATTATAGTCGTTTCAGAACGAATGTACGAAACTCCTGAACGATGTTTAATCTTTGAGCACATTCAGTACTAATTAACTCAAAGTTTGGTTTCTAAATATTTAATGCATCTTATAATTATTTAAAATAGTTTTAAGAACTATTTCGATGAATTTGGTTATTATCTTTGCACAATATTTCATAGTTAATTAGAATTATTATAACGTGCTGTCATTGGTTGAAATGTAACGGCTTCTAACTTCCGTTTGAATGTTGGTTATATAAACCCAGTCGAGAGACTGGGAGGGCCTTGTTGCTCCAGACCCGGCACAGAGTTAAGTACAAACTTGCATTGTTTTATTGTTGCTTTATATTTTGTATTAGTTTTATTCATCTATATAATCGGTTATGGATTGAATCATACGTAATACTATTGTCCCATTTTTAGGGATTTTGTATTTTGCCATGTATTATTATGTTCAGAATATATTGTTATATTTCCCATGTAACTTTGTTTGCTATGATTGCCTATCCTATGATATAATAACTTATCTAATTTGATCCAATATGTTTGTTTAAATATGCTTTTCCTGTCTGGAATAAATAGCTATTTATATTTAACTAATGTGCCCTATTTTTATTTCATTAAGCTATCCACCCTTAGTTTTCGATAAAATACTAGACCACCATCATTAATATCTTCTAAATACTTAAATTCACACGCGAGATCTGTACACTCTATACACCCTATCTAACATCAGAAGTGGGATAAAGGACTCGCAACGTCCTACAATATTTCTAACATTCTTATTTTTTTTATGTTACGTCGTGATCTTTCCGCCCGCACGAGCCTGTGGAAGCTGGATTCTTCTTACGACGCGGAACGGCGAGTACCTGCAGAATGCAGATGCGGGACTACGATGTTTGGTCCTCGACGAAACTGCTATTTACAGTTTTTAATCGGTGAGTCGTTCATTCATTTCTCTCATCGAATGTGTAACGAACAAATTGAGAAAGTCGAGAAAGTCATAAGTTGCTATGCACCAACTCAGTGGCAGAATTACAATTTAATTAATTTTACAATGGATTTAAGACTAAAGTTCCTGTCCAGAAACGAATACGAACACAACAGTAAAATTTGAAAATTATTTGTTTAATAAGGGTATGGTTTGATTATAATTTTAACTTTGACCGTCGATACTTTTTAAATTATTTTGAAAAGCTGCCTACAACATTAAAAAAAAAAGTCTTTGTAATTTTTTGTTGGTAAGAAATAATTTACCAAATGAATGTAAATACGAGTAGTTAAATTCCAAATTGGTTTGTGTTAGGTTATTTGCACTATGTAACGTTAATGTGAATTACTTTTTATGTTTAGTTTTTTTTGGTGTAGTAGCCGATCGACTGTGTTACCTATGACTAAGTATATCCGATGGACCTAGTACAGGTTTGGTTAAAGAATAAAACATGAGCTGACAGGATATTGATAGATACTACTTTATGATTTTAACTATTGAGAAATTGCTATTCTAAGTTTATAGCTTAACAGGTGTACGTGCACGTTATATAAGCATGACTAGTACAGCAGTACCTTTTCATCAGCATCATAAATTTAAGAGTTGCGACTCCTGCCGATGGAGCAATCTACCTACCTATTACAAAAGTGTGATGAATGAACGTCAATGAGTAAAAATGTTAGTGATGTCTATTAATTTCGATTTGTTTTTCCTTGAAAAAAAAAGAGTATTGCTTTGAGTTACATACTACAAGACAGCTAGTAGTAGCAGGTGTTTTACAACCATAGGGTCAGGAATGATCGAGCGAACATGGTACTGTGCTGTTTCCATTTTTCAGATAACACACGAGGCCCTTCTACAAGTAAATGGGCATCGTCACTACAATCTACGATGTCTTGCACGACTTACGGACTTCCCCTCTGAAGAACGGAACGAGACCTAAACCTGGACTTGCGCCGTGCTGTTTTCATCACGTTGCGAGACTGGAACACCTTGTTTAAATCGACGATGGGAGCGACATCGCTAAAACGGTAGCAGGTAACACCCAGAAGGGTTCTGCATTAATACTGCATAAGACGCGGACGACTTAATCCCTGAAACTCGTGCTTCAAACTATACTGACTAGTTTGAAAGAATAAGTTTAAATTTATTTTATTTTAATTTATTTTCTATATAGACGCTATATTTTCCCCATATTAAAGTTAAATTTTAAATACAAAAGTATGTGAATGCCAACTGAAACCGTTAAAAACGGTAATCGCATAATTTCTTTTTCAATAACAATACTTTTGTTGTATTTTCAAAATGGATTTCTAGTTATTCATTGCATAAAATGATTTAACGCCAATAATAATATGATTCAGTAATATGATGCTGTGATGTGAGAATGGCCACTTTTATGAACTGCATATGTGATTTATTTGTGCGAATATTATACACACTTTATTATACAACTTCACAGCAGTGTTACACTACACTTCATTAAGTTATATGTTCATACTACACGAAACCGACAGTAACTACCTATCTCGATCTTAAAAAGTTTTTTTTTCCATACAAATTTCGTAGTACGTTTTTACCCCCTAACATTAGGGGTTAAAGTTAACCCAAGTCAAGTTCTCTATAAATTCTATTAATTCCGTAAGAAATGATTTTAGACGAATATTGAGAAATCCTTTCATAGAAGCCATCAGTACAAAATTATATATATGCTTTTCAACAATTCTTGTTGGTGGTTTAAAAAAATAAAAACTATTTTGTGCGGTTGACCGACAAATACTTGCTAAGTTTTCTAAATAATAAGTTAACGATAATCGTAACCTTTATATTCCCGTCAATTTGATAGGTAACTTTAATAAGTTAGTACCTACTTGTAATAGTCTGACATAGATTATCGAAAACGAAAAACACACATCTAATTTACCTCGTATAAAACAAATAACCGATATCAACCGCCTTTAACAAAGAAATAACATGTAAACAAGACCCTACCAGTTACCCACATTGGAAAATATTAAAATCATTGACCAAATGGAAATGCTGTACATACGTCTTTTCAACATTTTACTATGTTTGCGTTGATATTTGAGACAATTTTTTGAATCTCCTGCCCCACACTTCCCACTGAAAGTATTGTTTTAACAATTGTCCTTAATTTACAAGAAAAATTGTTTTCCCTCTCAAGAATACTATCATACGTATTTTTGTTGCACAATGTTTCCATCATGTTGACAACACAACATTTTGTTCGGTGGGTTCCCGACTTAACTCAAAATATTAATTTGTTTACTTCATTTTCATTTCCACAAACTGTCACCATACAATAAATATTCAATTCAAGCTATTTATTAAAGTACCTACATCGACAAGATATTTTTAAAAATGGGTACCTTTATTTATTGTATTTATTCATACATTGAAATATTACATGAAAGATTTTTAACTCTTAAATGTACATCCAATAACAGGCAAACTTACGTTCACAATAGAATCGATCGCGCTTAATAAAAAAATAAATCTACCACCGACATTCGTCTGATATTTTTAAGTGCGAAAGGTCTTTGCACTGCGTCTTGGGACCGAGAAAGACACCATGTTTAACAAGTATGAACAGTCGATTAACCCCCTTACAATTTTAAAAACAACTAGCTTTGTTATCATAAACTATATACCTTTACCTGTTTCCATAAACTATATTCGGATAATCTACCGCTATGAAAGAATTTTCAAAACCAGTACAGTGGTTACGAAGATTTTGGTTTCGAAAGATTATTTATTTCATTTCATTTATTACGTATCAGTTTTCCAACAGATTTCACAATATTATGTAGTACTTACATATATTTATATGGCACCCTGTTAGGGCATTGCAAATAAGTGAGAGTATCTAATAAACAGTACAATAAACAAAATATTAAATAATTCACATATTTGTAAGATGTCATTCTGTATTAGCAATTAATTCTATCAGCAGTATTGTCATTTTTCACATAAATTTCAAAACGGTATCTTAAATAATATAATACAATAGCTATATCCGGATTATCTCAATTCGAGGTAATTAAAAAAATTCATCAATATTATAATAGCATTTTTGCACAAGAAAGGATTTCATTTCTTTGGTAAATGATTTCAATTTTTAATGATTTTTTATGTTGTTGGATATATGATTACTTGAACATTTTATCCATCACAGCGTGGGGACCATTTGTACATATAGTGAATTTAGAAAAATGTTTCTGTTTATTAACATTGCGATCGTTTCGTCTAACGCAAGTTCTAGGTGAATACATTTACTTGAATTTTCTTACAAATTTATATGACTGTAGAATGTACAATGACGTCACTGTTAGTATGCCGTACTTTATAAATTTCCGTCCGAACTTATAACTTTCCCCCTACATATGATTAAAATTTAAATTTTTGCTAGCTACCGTTAGTGATTGGAAAATCAAACGTCAGAATTGACCGAACGGATTATGATGGTAGATTTGGCTGATAAGTACCATTTATTATATTGTGACAAAGTCCAGAAGTAAAAAAAACAAACATTTATTTACACACACATAAGAAACAATACCATACGATAAGTACTGTATTCTTCCAAAAACAAAAGATATTTTATACTAAACACTAATATTTTCTATTTACTACACGTACCTATTCAATTTTATTATATTAATGTTTATATATTATGTTTGTTCGACTTTCTTGCCCGATGTCGGTCAGCCTCACAGGCAGTGAGTGTTGGGCCTGGCATGTTAAGGCATATAGTCAACATTTATCAGGATCACCGGTATAGGTGATGCCAGTGACAAAAAATATTATCAGGATCACGGGTAAAGGTGATGCCGGTGATGGTTTACAATAATAATTATGAAATTTAAAAAAGCGTATATGCATTACTGATGATTTCATTGACTTAATAACTTAACTATTGGACTTAGTTAAAATTGTAAATAGAAAACAAGCTAAAATGCAATGAAAAAAAAGCGGAAATGCTAAGTACATGGTTATTTATTTATCAATAATGGTACAAAATAAAAAGGAAAGCTGGAATGCTATAAAAAAGCGGAAATGCACAGTAAATGGTTATTTATTTTTCAAATATGGGTTTAAAAAAGTTAAGTATGTGACGAATATAAAACATACATAATATTTATAAACTTTTGTATGTACACGTTGTACACGTGGAAATAACACAGCATAAACGATACAACAGGCACAACTTATATTTTTAATTTTATGGTAAACCTATGTAAACTTTATGTGATAACATGTTCTACGTCAATGGAATTTACTAATTGTTTGTTTACCTACTTGAGTAGTTTTTCGTATTGATAAAAATGATATATCAATGTTATTCTTATCTGCTTTGTAATGAAATATGATGAGATTACTATAATAATATAATAGTTTACGTTTTTAATTATGTTTACAATTTATTCCATAATTGTTTTAACTTGATGTACCATCACAATGTTTAAGTACTTCGAGAACGAAGCACATGTCAGTATGGCCGTGTTATATTATATGGTATTATTGTCTATTTTTAATTGTTATTTAAAAGTAAAACTATCGTAATTAATAATAAATAATATTGCCAAATAAAATTATAGTCGTTTCAGAACGAATGTACGAAACTCCTGAACGATGTTTAATCTTTGAGCACATTCAGTACTAATTAACTCAAAGTTTGGTTTCTAAATATTTAATGCATCTTATAATTATTTAAAATAGTTTTAAGAACTATTTCGATGAATTTGGTTATTATCTTTGCACAATATTTCATAGTTAATTAGAATTATTATAACGTGCTGTCATTGGTTGAAATGTAACGGCTTCTAACTTCCGTTTGAATGTTGGTTATATAAACCCAGTCGAGAGACTGGGAGGGCCTTGTTGCTCCAGACCCGGCACAGAGTTAAGTACAAACTTGCATTGTTTTATTGTTGCTTTATATTTTGTATTAGTTTTATTCATCTATATAATCGGTTATGGATTGAATCATACGTAATACTATTGTCCCATTTTTAGGGATTTTGTATTTTGCCATGTATTATTATGTTCAGAATATATTGTTATATTTCCCATGTAACTTTGTTTGCTATGATTGCCTATCCTATGATATAATAACTTATCTAATTTGATCCAATATGTTTGTTTAAATATGCTTTTCCTGTCTGGAATAAATAGCTATTTATATTTAACTAATGTGCCCTATTTTTATTTCATTAAGCTATCCACCCTTAGTTTTCGATAAAATACTAGACCACCATCATTAATATCTTCTAAATACTTAAATTCACACGCGAGATCTGTACACTCTATACACCCTATCTAACAAGCGCATCGAGCTCTATTATGGGTCAGTCTGAAAACCAGCGCGGTGATTGGCTGCTGCTATTCAAAACATTATGCTAAGGCTGGCCCAATTTGGCCCGACGACGCATCGCCTTGCTTCCTTATTTTCTACTTATTCTGTTAGTTTCAAGTTTTTTGAATATATTGAGACAAATAAAGATTCGTCTACATGTCTTTCTTAATTTTTCAGTTCATTGCTTCTTATGGAGGCTACAAGTAAACATGCAACTATCATCGTGAATATCACAGTATCCATCGGCTTCCTTTCGACCTCTGCTAATGTTATTACGTCGAAAAACGCCAAGAAAATAATTCCTCGGATGCGTGCAGCACGAGTCCGGCGATATCGGCCCCGATGTCAAGTCCCGAATCTCTGCAGCTTGGGCCAAATGGCGGGAGCTCACGGCGGTCACTCTGTGACTCTAAATTCCTAACACTTGCTTTACGACTGCGAAGCGTGGCTGGCGATGACGAAAAACGTTAGCAAACTCCACACCAACGAAATGAAGATGCTAAGATGGAATTACAGTGGAGAATCATCACATGAAACTATAATGTGGCCTTTTAGAACCCCAGTCAATACGCATATAAAGCAATTTTGCGTTAAGACTTGGTCCAGACAGCGGTAATATGATCACATCTTCTTATAATTTCTGTAAAGGTCACGTTTGTCCATATTCCTATTTATTGTATTTCAGGTTCATCGTAGAAACTATTTTATATTTGTAGTGTAACTACTAATCGCAATTCAGTTATAAGAAAACAATTATCGAATCAACGTATATCAACGAATCAACGAATCAACGCCAATAAAACAGATTTGATCAAATTGGAACGTGCTCAAAGAGCAGTGCTGAAAGTTGCATACTTCTTACCGTACAGATTCCCTACTTAATGTGTTTTATACCAAATGTACAATATTTTAACAGTTAGACAACTCTTTATTTTATATATTACTCTCAAACAACATCATAATTTAGAATTTGACCTGACAAGATTCATGACTTCCAGAAATAGAAATGTTTGCCCCGTGAGAGCAGTAACAACAAAGTTTGCTCAAAGATTTTATATATTTTTAGGTCCTTTTTTGTACAACAAGATTAACAAAAATATCAATATTTACGCAAACACTAAATTTGAAAGTAAAAAGAAAGTCACAGAATGGTTACGACAATACAATTATGACAATACAGAACAAGTAATTAATGTTATCTCGTAGTTAAAGCTTTTAAAGTTTTTATATAGATGTAGTAAATGTATAAACAAACTTTTAAGGTACTAATGTTGTAATCAATCAAACACACAAAATATATACAAACATACATACATACACTCACACGCAAACATACATACACACACACACACACACACAACACACACTTTTAGTTTTAATTACCTTTTGTATAAGATACATGGAGGGTTCCTGGAGACCTGCAATACAGAATAAACCTAGAGCAGGCTCCAAGTTCCCCGGTTTTTGTGCCTATCCAGTTTATTGTACAATTTTGGTGAAATAAATACTTACTTACTTAACGTTTATCTATTTTAATCTAACTAAAGTCTGACATTAGTTCAGTTGGTTAACATGCCATTCTGCCACGCAGAGTTCCCGGATTCGATTCCCGGCCGGGCAGAAATATAAATGATGAATTTTAATTTCTGTTACGGATTTCTGTATGTTATATGTATTTAAAAAATGTATAAGTTTATCAGTTTTTTGGCATCCATTATCCAAAGTATGCAGCTTTGCATACTTTGGGGCAGGATGGCTCTGTGTGAATTGACCAAACATATTTATCATTGATTTATTCATCACCTTTAAGATATTCAAGTTGCTACAGCATGTTCTTAGTGACAACACATTATTCGCTCCAAATTTTGAGCTTGCCTCCGTAAACATTTTCAATTCTATCATCAGTTGCGCCAATTAATTCGTGAAACACTTCGGGTATCCCATCAGGAGTTCTGCTCGAAGTTTCGCAAACGATCAAAAGTTACTTTCCGCCTTATTGGGAGATTGTAGGAGTTTGAAATAAATAATTAACGCGGAACAAAGTATCGTTTTTACTATTATTATTACCGTTTAGTACCGAAAAGACCTTTTGTTGGATAAACCAACTTATAAAGTGTAGTTGGCAAATATTTCACACAAGTTATAAGGAGCAACTACGTTACCTTACACTGCACGTGGCTTGTCACGTCTTGGCCGCTTGTTTTATTACAGCGTTTCTTCTTATATCTTAAATCGATGGCATGTTTCTTAAAAACAATCTATAAGAGAAGCCACAAGAGCCGCTATTGTCTTTGTTAACTTTATTACCTGTTAGAACCTGTAATGTCCTCCAACTTAATATTTTACGGTAGGGGTTCTAAATTTTATTGTTACTAATGACAATACTGTTACATTAAAAATATGCCGCCTATCCCTATGTACCTATGTACGCTTAGATCTTTAAACTATGCAACGGATTTTAAAGCGGTTTTCAACAATAGATAGAGTGATTAAAGAGGAAGGTTTATAAGGAAGAAAAAAAGTGTAGGTGGGGGTAAAGTAAGTGTACGCGAACGAAGTCCCACCGCGTCCACAAGTACGAAATAAATTGAATGAATTAAGAACTATGTATTAGAACGAGCCAAACAGTAGAGTAACGCTAAGTCTAAATTAATTTTGCTCCCAAAACCGTCGAGGACACGCACAAAAATCCCCGGATTCCATTACGTGAGTCCACAAAACAACTTCAATTACAGAGTAATTTTGCGTGTAGTAATTCCGCAGGTAGGTTCCACACTAATTCTACCCTTTTGGGCAAAAATTGGACACACGAATTCTTCGTTGAATAGAAGTGCTGTGGTTTATAGTTACTTTTGTGTTTGTAATAAAACTGATGTGGTTTTAAAGTGAAGTTGTGGTTGAAAAATGTGGTTGGGATAAAGCCAGATTAACTTCAGACCCCTTAACTGAATAGGTATGGATCCAGCATACTAAAATATATCACCAATTCCTCGACCACCATGGATGGACCAGAAAACGTTATGGGGTTACAGTTTAGCCATGTCGTCTCTATGAGAAGTTTAATTTATTTATATTATGTCCTCCGCGTATTTTCAACACTATTGTTGCCTACTGTTTTAAACTATCGTGGTTTTCACACATTTCAAAATATAGTCAAGGATTTGTAACGCGTACCTTGATTAGCGGTTAGGGTAGATGTTCAATGGCAGTCATTCCACAGTAATTACCTAATCTGCTAAATCCTGGAGCGAGGTCAATACGGACCCCGGGCCCTAGTGCGCGAGAGCACAACTGGGACATTATCGCCAAGAAGATGATGATGACCTTGAACGATGTCGTCCCGTGACCATGATCCATGCAACTGCGTTGAAATATCGGGCTACTTGTAATCCAAGCTACGCGGTATAGACCCGTAAGCTATTTATGACTGTTATTACCCATTTACAAAACGTATAAATTACAGCAAAACTCTCCACGTGGAGGATCTGTTGATGATGACGCTTTCATCCTTACACCAAAGCGAAACCATGAAAAGGGCTTGGTACGATACCAAACGGAATTAGCCAGATGCGATCACCTCACAGCGACTGTGCGACAAACACAAACTGGGATCCATTAATCCTCAAGGCCTACAGCTAACGCTCTGTGGATTCCACAGCCGTCAGTGTGCTTCCCAGTTGTGAGCGTTACTATGTCTTACTCTCATGGTTTCCTGGTATTGTTTTGATGGATTACGTATAAAATAAATCCATTATCATTTATTTATTTTATTTTATAGTTTATTGCACACAAAAATGGTAACAAAGATATGGCAAATATATACATGACACAAAAGGCACTACCTTTTTCTAAAAAGAAATTTCTTCCAGCAGGCCTACAGCAAAGAGAACGTGATAACTGGAAGTAGTTTAAGACGTAATCATATTATTATATTATAAATAGTTAGTTTAAAGTAACATTGATCATTGTAATTAATGGGAACCACAAGAGAATAGAATGGAATAAAATGCAATATGACGTTTACAACTCAGAAAATAGTCATTGGTACACTCAGCTGCAAAGTGATATGCTAAGGGGTAGCATACCTACATGAAATGTATGGTAGGGGGGGGGTTCATTCATTCTGCAGCTGACTGTACATAGCGGCAGTGGGATTCGAACCCGAGACCTCTCGCTTACGAGTCGGACCCCTCAACCACTAGGCCAACGACGCACCAACCGATATTCCAAGAACTAATTATTATTGCATTTTGGTCTACAAATAGTTTATCAGTTACAATTTTTTATCTCTTGAGTTTCGTGCAAATTGAAGAATTTAACCGTTTGTAAGCTGATCGTCGCATTGGACATATCGTGATCTGTTAGGCGTATCATTTTGTCCGTTGACTCCGCTTAGTACCATTACTTAACTATTTTTCATCACTGGTGATAAAGCGATACATAAATTTCCTACATTTGATCTCCACATAACCTACAACAGTGAATCAAGACTACTTTTAGCGGAGCCAGTGTAGACGAAGTAATGGATAGACTACAATAGTTTCAGGATCAGTATAAAAGTTACGATAAGTTTATTTTCACCAATATTCATAGAGTTCAATTAGGTCGGTTAAGCTCGCTCGAAATCCAGACTAGTATCCTCATTACACAGCACAAACAATGACTGATTTTGGCAGACCATAACGTATGAGCAGCGTATTTGGATTGGTATTAAATAAACACCATGAGTACGCATTACTCCTAAACTACCAAGTTACATTTAGGTTCAGGAAAGCCTTATCTGTTGCAACATAGAGGTGAAAACTGTGTTACCGGACTACATAGCTTCAAAATTGCACGTACTTGACAGTCTATTTCAAACGTACGCGGTTAGAGAACTTAAAACCGAAGCAGTAAGGTTCGAATCAGAATATCGCAGAACAGTCGAGTTGAATCCAGTTTCAACCGGCTCAGTTTAGTATGACTGTGTTGGAATATTAACGTCACATGGAAGCTCATTTCCGCTTCCTGCTAGATTGACGACTGCATCTGATTCGGTTAACCATTCGCGGTTTATTGAACAGTTTGATTATTATGGCGATGTTTGGTTTCCGACATATGATTGATAGTACAATATTGTGCTATGAATTTAATATTTGTGTGTTTCAGGGAAGTCAGCATCGTTTATACCGCCTTGTTATCTTAAGAGATACGCGAAATCTCAATCAGTTTTGTCCAGGGCAGTTTTTGCATCTACATGGAGTTGTTGGAGTTTCCAAAAAATCATTACCTGTTTGTATTCCGAAGAATATTGATAATAAAATGAATAATATTACTTAAATATTTTTCAAGCGTCTTCGGAGAGTGTCGGTGGCCTAATGTTTGATCCGACTCGTACCCCGAGGTATCAGATTCGAACCGCAGTGCCGAGATGTACTAATGACACTTTTCTGAGTTATGAACATTATTTGAACACTAACTGATGTCCTTACAGACTGATGCCCAGTCGCACAAAACTAAGGAGACTCCTAAGCTGCCGCCTTAAGATATTCCTAAGCATTTAAGAGTCACACAATCTTTGCGAGTTTAGTATTTCAATGTTATTGTTGGTTCAATGCTTTTTTTGTTAGTTATATTTTAAATAGACTTAGGAGTCGCCTAAAGTTATTGCAATAGGGTATGAGTGATCCCAGTTTAAAGGGTCACGGAGGCCAGATAGCATACGCTCCACTGTAAAGCGGACCCCGGGCCCTTGCGCGCGAGAGCACAATCTGGACATTAACTTCAAGGTTAATTCTTCAAGCGTCTCCATCCGTGAGCCCTCGCCCATCTCGCTAAATAAAGCACAACCAAAATCGGCCAAACACAGCCCCAAACTAAGTTAAGTTTGTGTTATGGGTATTAAACAACTGATTACTTATATACTTTTAAATACATACTTATTTTACATTTAAATTTCTTCCCAGCCAGAAATTAAACTCGGGAAATCTGCATGACAGGCGTAACAGACCATCTGAACCATTAATGTTGCCAATTAACTTCAGTGTGATGATGATGACCCTTCAAGCGTCTAAAATGTGTAATAATAGTTGTAACTTTCAGTCCTGGTCGTTCCTCATAGTTGAACTTCTAAAACTATCAAAAGCGAATCCCATTTTTACGGGTCATTGAACTCTTGACTATCGATCAAAACTGGAACCCTACAATCTGCATACAAAGTTGTGTGTAGTCGCGTTACTCCACCTTTACTCGTAACTACTAGCTTTGTGGGCGTCTGTACAGACGTAACCTTTAATTTAGAGTGCAGTTTCGTCACCTACGTGTCTCCCGCACCTCGCAAATACGAGCGACACCGTGGTGTTTAAACATCTGACTCGAAAATGTAGCTAGGTAATTATTTGCTTGCCCAAATGAGACAAACTTAGGTTTTGCGAGAAAGGTATATTGTTATTGTAGATTATAAAATACAGTTGTGATGCCAGAAGACGTAGCGTGGGTAAGCCTCCCACTAGGTGGACCGACGACTTGGTAAAGGTCGCAGGTACCAGCTGGATGCGGAAGGCTCAAGACCGGCCTTTGTGGTGATCTCTGAGGGAGGCATATGCCCAGCATTGGGCGTATATAATAATGATGATGTTGTGCTACAGTTTTGCTGATATTTGGTTATAAAAATTATTATCTTGTCGTCAATGTCCCAGTTATACACGAGGGCCAGAGGTCCCTTGACCATGATCCAGGATTTAGCAGATCAGGTTTATAGTGGAGCGACTGCCATCTGACCTCTGTGACCTTATTTACAGTGGAATCTGATCATATTGGATCATGATTGTAGATTCAGTTGCCTGAATGTGCATGTTTTATAAGGATGTTTTCCCTCACTGTAAGAGCATCGGTTAGTGTTCAACTGATGTACAAAGCTCTGAAAAGAGTCATTGATACATGGCCGCACTGAGGTTCGAACCCGTTACCCCTTGCTTAGTGGCACCAACGCTCCAATTGGTGATAATTAGTTAAATTATTTATTTTTAGTAATTTCTATCCTTTCGACGCTTTTTGCGTATAATAAATTAAGTCTCCGTCTTACAGTTTTTAGTGACAAGAAATTAGGTTTACCATTTTATATGACATCAATAGCCATAGCAATAGGACTTTTGTCACAGCCTTGGTGGCATGAGCCGGTATTTTAGCTGAGAGGACATCGAGGACAATATAAAAATTAGTAGTTGCTCAGGGCCGAGCCCTGGTGAGCACCAACGATAGTCAGAGTTTTCAAGTACCTAAATAATAAACCATTTTTAAATCTTGTTTCTAAGAGATAACTACCGAAAGCAAGGTGCTAACATGGTTATATCTCTTTACAATGGGGCACAATAATTTAGTTGTCCCAATTCGTCAATGATTTAATTGTGAAAATGGTTTAGTATGCCTGGGTCTAAAAATTTAAAATATATCCCCATTTTACTACCGATCGTTATAACCATTGATTTATTACTAACTGTAGATAGCGCATGAACGCTTGAAAAGTGGGCCGAGGAAGGACTGCTTAATCGCTAGTCAAGCAGTCCTTTACCGTAGTCCGTCATTAGCCGTCGACACGTAAGCATGCCCAAGTGCTTGGCATGAAAGTGCCTGCCAAGTTTTGAGTTCAAAAATTGTCGAAACAATAGCCTTAAACGACGAAAAAAGGATGGGATTTCATGTTTTGCGTGAATAAACACATTATACATTTTATCATGCATAAATATAGCGATTTACACATAAAAAACCATCAAAAGTAATTATTTTAATCGTAAACATATTGTCAGTGTCAGACATCACGTCAGTTGTCTCATTCATGCGCTTGCGTTAAAGCGAAAACAAATTGCACACAAAAAGAAATGAAGTCGCAGCATCATTCACAGTGCGAAAAGCCATTTTGAGCTTTATGAGTATGAAAAAAAGTTGATATTTGGTAAAAACGATACTGTACGTAATGACATTTTGATTCGGGCGTGCGTATTTACCTAAAAAATTGCTACGTACAAATGTATAGTCAATTAGGCGACAGATTTCAAGCGCATTTTTGTATGAAGTGCTTTATCTACGGTTGGTAGTAGATCAATGGTTTTAACGATCATAAAATGTATCATCATTTTTTTTGTAAGAAAAATAGTAAAACCACCAAACTTTATTTTATAGTTTTGTCAGATAGGTTATAAAGTAATAAAAATATGCATAAAATAAAGTAGAATAATAATCAAATTCGTAAAAACTTGCTGTTTTCAAGACATGTTACGCGTTCTTTCTACACATACCAATTAAAACACCAAAATCACTCAGAAGTTAAGATCACAATTTAATTACCTAAATGCCGAAAGACTGTCAAACGTTTACTACGACGATATGTGAACAATAATCGTACGGTTTCCGTTCACTATCATGTTTAAATAAAGTGTATTTGTAAGACGTATTTTTGATCTTTTAAACGATCGGTCGCTGTAAATGGGTTAAGCGACCACAGTCTCTGACAAGGGTTGCCTGGAAAAGATGTGCCTTGTAGTGATAAGGCCGCCTTTGCCACAACGTTTGAAAATACTTGTTAAAGTATTCTTTCTTGTTATTTTCTGTGCAATAAAGAGTTTATCTATCTATTTAAAGGCCAATATCTACGCTGTGTATGAAAATCATGACTCTAGAGTTAAAACCCAGGGAGGAAAACGGGGAATACGTTAGGACCTAAATAAAAATTACGCAACCTTTCCTCTTAATACGGGATTTTGCCGTACTCTCCACTTCCACCCTTGAACGGGTTGGATTCCGCTGTGTAGAAAATTCTCAAAAGAAAATGCAACTGCACATTTTCTGGTTTCACGGAGGTAATAGGGGAACTATCTGTATGCTTTCTTAGACACCCGTCAATGGAATTGCTGCTACATTCTACACAGCCGGTTGCCCACTCGGCCAATTCACCACATACATACATACGTCATGACGGCATAGACATTCACTACGCGCTGGTTTAATGCGAGCTTGATAATTTCATCACACGATTTTCGCGTGTTCCATTATCATCATCACAGCCCGTAACAGGCTACTGCAAGACTTAGGGCCTCTCCCCGAAAGTCGAGGTTATTACATCCATCAGATCGCAGTGTTGTAAATATAACAACAGAAAACGCTGCTGCCCGTTTTCCAGTCTACGGAGACTAGATCTTTTGCCTCGAAAACATTAGTCGCCTTGTACGATACAGGGGTTGGTGCTATTCTACTATGGCGGACACCACACGGCTGCGTGTTTGCTTGTTTGCAATGTTCCTACACAATATTAATAACCCAACCGACAAAAGAAGCCGGTTAATCCACGACCAAGGTAACATTTACTAAAATATTTTTTAAACTACTGAACCGATTTTAATGAAACAAAGCTAATAACAATTGCGATTAAACTAGCTTTCAGACCGAGGAAACTGGATCCAAATCGATCAGCCCGTTCATGAGCTACGAAACTACAGAAAGACACACAGATAGGCAGAGCCACAGATACATAGATACACATATAAACACGTCAAACTTATTTATATATTTATTTCCATTTATCTAAAATGAACTAGGGGTCTAAAATGAAAATTAGTAGGTATTCAGCAACGAATACACGAATTAACGTTAGTAGTTTTCAGATATAAGTTCAGAAGCTAATGTAACATTTGGGGTTCCACAGGGTAGTATATTGGGTCCGAGTCTCTTCCTGTTGTACATCAACGACCTATGTGACTTGATAATGCAAAATGGAAGAATATTTACCTATGCTGACGATACTGCAATCATCTTTTATGGAGAGACCTGGGAGGAAGCTGCTAAATATGCTGAGATGGGACTTCATACGGTGTCCAACTGGTTGAGAACTAACTTGCTCACTCTAAATTTATCAAAGGCAGTTTATCTTCAATACACAATAGGATCTTTTAAACCTGTGATTCCCGATCTAAAACTACATTGTTGTGGCTTGCCTAATACCAATAGTTGCACATGTTTGGTCATAAAACAGGCATCTTTCTTAAAATACCTTCGTATATTATTATATGACCAACTACGCTGGAAATCCCGTATTGAAGTTGTTGCTTCCCGGCTTAGAAAAACAATTTGGATTTTTAAGAAGCTAAGACATGTTGCGGACTTTAAATTGCTTCGAACAGTTTATTATGCTTTAGTCCAATCTATACTGGGGTATAGTATCTTAGTATGGGGTGTGCATGTAAGACATTTATGATAAATTTAGAGAGAGCACAACGGTCGCTTCTGAAGGTCATGACCTTTAGTCAGTTTAGGTTCCCCACAAAATTACTTTATGAAAAAGTTGGTGTAATGACTGTCAGACAGTTATACATTATACTACTAGTCTGCAAGCATCATACTCTAACCCCGTTTGATAAAAACAGTTATGCTAAGAAACGATCCATAAGAGATGTCTGTCTCTACATCTCTTGTAGAACCTCTTCAACTGGACGCCAGCAAGGCCCTATGGGTGTAGAGCTCGTCTAATCTAAAATGATGCGCCCCACAATCGCATTAACGCACACAAGCAAGTTTGAAATATGGACGCAATACATATACAAATGCATTGCGTTGTAATTGGTCATTCAGTTGTCGGTGAAATTCAAACGTAAGAGCACGCGTCGTTCATTGGCTCCCACACAGATGAAGTGTCGTTATCAATATTTGCACTCACACATCGAAATTAACTAACTAAGTAGTGGGGCGCGTCATTTTAGACTAGACGAGCTCTATCTGTGTACAATAAAATGAATAAGTACTTAAATATCTATCCGCTTACACTTCGCGAGGTAAAGGGTAAAATGATGGAATGGTTACTCTCTAAAGACTATACCAAGACTGAAGCATTGTTGCATTAGTTTTTACTTGGACGGGGCACGGTTTTCATGTTATCACATGCGCACACGCACACGCACACATATATGTACACATGCACGCATGCACATTCATACACTCTACCAACTACAAGTGTTTGGGTTATATTATTGCAGATGCTTATTAATATGATTAATTTTTAATATGTGTTTAACAATTTTTAATTTTCTTATTATAATAGCAATTTAAGGGAAGATGCAACTGTTCCTCGTAACACAGGTATGTACTCGTATGTACCTAGCTCGGGAAGCGGTGTATAAAATGTAAGCAACCATTATGGTAATAAATAACTATTTTATTTTATTTATATTAAGTGTGTACTAGATACGACATATCTCACGTAATTTGATGCTTCTTTTATGATAAACACCCTACTTCCTCTTGACAATGGAGAGAAAACTACGACGTTAATTTCCGATTTGCGGAAAACTATCAAAATATGTTCTAAAATACAGTTAACTTGAAAGGCTTGTTGTTGAAGAGGTATATTAGAGGTCTCTTCAGAGGCGGGCAACGCATTGGTGACTCCCCTGGTGTTGCTGATGTCCATGGGCGGCGGTGACCACTTTCCATCGGGAGGCCCGCATGCCTGTTTGTCTGCCGAATAAAAAAAAGTCAATAGCTGGATTTTATGTACATTTATTTACAATACTGAAGCGGCCATAGTCTAGTGATAACAAATTTAAGGAACGGACGCCGACAACGATGACTGGATGGGTGACCATTTCGTACATTGAACAACGAGCGCTCCACTCGTTAGGCTGCCTCCTAAGACATTACCTGCCGAACGACATTAAGTGTCAGTTATTTTTTAAGATATTCATAAATTATATTTTTATATATTAGTTTACAATTTATAATAATTTGTATGTAGGTATAGGTTTTATCTTTGTCTGTATTTTGTATTTATGTTGTTTGTGTATTTATCAACATGGGCCTCGGTTGCCTGAAATAAACGAATAAATAAATAAATAAATAATACCATTGGCGAAGCGAGGTTCACCAAGGTTGACATTGAGGAAGTCTGTGACGGTTTATGACGGTATCTTTAAAATTATGATCCAACTTGGAGGGTGAAACAAAGGCCTAAAAGGCCCAAGTTTTATCAAGCGTTAGCGACGCGCGTTGCGTTGGTGATGTGCGTTGCGTTGAAGCCGCATTCAACTCGGAACAAGGCATTAAATTCATACAATTTTGAAGTGATATTTGTTGTCGCCGACGTTTAATGTAACTTGGGTCTTAAAGTTTAGTACAGTGGTACAAAATTGAAAACACCCAGGAAGGGGCTGATTTTTAACTGCTCGCATCGATGGGAATCTTAACCCTGACTTGCTAAACGATCGGTAGATCTAGGAGGCCATTAGAGGACATCGAAATTATTCATTATTATTTATATTTAAAACCCAAAGAGCGTCAGTGGCCGAGCGGTGGAGTATCCGACCATAAGCGAGAGGTACCGGGTTAAAATCCCGCTGCGGCCATGTACCAATGACTCTTTTCTGAGTTATGTACGCTCTTACGGTGAGGGAGATCACCATGTTGAAACCTGCAAATTCAGACAACTGAATCTGTAACCATTATCCAATCTGGTCAGGTTCCCCTGGTAGCAAGGTCACGGAGGTCAGATGGTAGTTGCTTCACTGTAATTACTTGATCGCCAAACCTTGGATCATGGTCAAGGCGGACCCCATGGCCTCGTTCTCGAGAGGACAACCGGGACATTAACGCCAAGGTGAGATGAGATGAGATGAGATTTATATTTAAAAACAGAAATATTTAATGAAATCCCGCAGAAGCGCACCACGTTAAACATTAGAAATCGCCCTGCTTTCCTAATATATATTTGTCGTAGAGGGTCATGAGCCTAGTCATCATTTTGACTGAGAAACGCAACGTCTATCGAAACGGATAGCTGGAAATACTGTGAAGACGATATATTCGGCGCGCGGTCGCAACGAACACTTCCCATTCGACCATCGACGAGTCAAGACGTGTAACTAGCCGCTCATCCATTGAAGAAAGAAGAAGTCTTTATTAATTGCCTCGCATCACCTAGCCGTACTCCATAAAGGAGAGTGTGAGTACAGAAGGGACTACCAAATTAGAATTTTTACAAGGGCGCACGTGAATAGATTCCCCGGCGCACCTTGCGTTTCGGCCTCGCGGGATGGCCATGGGTGGTGGCGGGTCTTCCAGTGACCCACGGGTTCGGTAGTCCCACATTATTATCTGTTATCCTAAAATTATCCTATGCTTTCATCGTTTGCTGTTTTTATTGTAATTATGCTTTATTACCTCAATACACTGTTAAACTGTTCTTATAATTCTTATTTCAATAACACTATCCCGAAAATACCTTCTGATGGATCTCTCCCCTGCTAGAGTCTGCCCTAGTCTACGACATATTTATTATGTTAGTTTTAAGTATTTGAATGTGTTATTGGACCAAATAAAGTTACGTCTATGTCTATGTCTAAATCCAAAACATAAAAATGTCTTTTATTTCATTTATCATTTATTTTGGCACGCAACATAAAATCTGATATGAATATATTTCCAGCTCACTGCAATTAAAACATTCAATCCATTCATTATATTGTTTAACACTTCAAGAAAAGGAAAATCGAAACGAATTTTATTTGCATAGTTATTTAAAAATGCACCGATGAAACAGCGTTAGACGCTGTCCAAATTGGCAACGGTGCGACCGTGGTCGTACGACGGGCTCACCCGACCAATAAGAGACCTCGAAACCGTCCGTCGTACAACCGTTACCAATTAGGACAGCGCCTAAGAGATTAATTACGTAATCCCATTTCATCAGAATCCTATTTCGTCATTGATTATGATCACATAGCTATCAATCCCGACGTCTGTCAAACGCTTTCATACAATTCCGCCGGTATTCAGCATCCTCAGTAATCCAAGCCACTCTCGCCTCCGACACGGCCATTCAATCCGGCTTCGATTCTGGTACGGAAATCTTCTCAGTTGCAGTAACATTGCATCGCATGTCAAACGTGTGATTGTTATTCAAATGACAGATGTTAAGTTGCAACTTTCATGAGTTCGAACTTTTCCACAATTTGTTTTGTGGTGCTTTAGTTGCATTATGGTTTTATATGGCTGTTGGTACTCCAATAAATAAATAAATAAATTACTAAGTTGCATATTTCTTAGTTGTCAAACTGCCTTCAATTTTGTCAACGAAAACGTATCAAAGGTCGAACAATGATTTAACTGCAATTTCACTGGGATGATGCTGGGACTGACACGATACCTCGACGTAGTTACAGTAACATCACAGTTACATTGCAACATAATGACAACTGCATTGCACATCAGAATCGGTTCCCTGGCTTCTTAAGTCTCCCGCGAGACCTCTTTCCTCATATCCGTAGGTTTCCATATATATATTTGGCGTGTAAGTAATAACAACATTGGCGTTAATGTCCCGGTTATGCTTCCCCGCACGAGGGCGTGGGGTCTGCCTTGACCATGATCCAGGATTTTGCAGATCAGGTAATTACAGTGGAGCGACTGCCATCTGACCTCCGTGACCCAGCTACCAGGGGAAACTGACCAGATCGGATCATGATTACACATTTGGTCGCCTGAATATGCAACCATCACGATGTTTTCCCTCACCTAATGAACATAACTCAGAAAAGTGACATTGGTACATGGCCGAAGTGGGATTCGAACCCGATACCACTCGCTAACGAGTCGGATACCGATACCGTAACCGCTCGGCCATCTGGCGTGTAAGTATTTGGTCAGATATCGTCGACCACTCCCAGTGGAGTGGAGATTATGTCGTAAAATCGTTTGTCCCTCGCACCTCCGTAACATGGGCATTATCTGTCGGCTTTTATATGGCAATTTTCGAGAAAGTTTTTTCCTAACGGTTTTTATCAAACCAAACGTTGTAACCGCACGGTGTTTAGAGCTCTTTTTGTGAGCGCTAGTGAGGTGAGTGAGGTGAGGTTTCGGACCGAGCGCCATACTCACGCATTCAGAAATGTTAGTATGAGGTCTCACAGTGCGTGCGAACGCACAGGGTTCTACTTGATTGGCGACAATACTTGTGTGGCGATCGGAATCATGCACACTAATAAGAAGCGTATTATTAAGAATTTTCTTTTTGTTTTTTACCACTAAGGTGGCACACAAGCTTGCGGCCTGCCTGATGGTAAGCAGTCACCGCAGCCTATGGACGTTTGCAATACCAAGGGCATCACCCACGCGTTGCCGACCCCGTAAAAACCTTTTAACCCCTTTCTAGAAGAACTCCATGTTGTACTCTCCAGGGAAAACCTCTCCAGGTAGTTCATTCCACAACCTTAGTGTGCGTGGGAGAAAGTTCCTTTGGAACCGCACAGTTCGCGAATAATTTGGCTCCAAGGTGTGAGGATGAACTCCCTGTTCCTATACTGCTCACTTAAAACCTGGACACATTGGAACATCTCATAAATAACACTTACTTTGTTTACAAGTTCGTGTTAAATACTTGGAAAATTTTTGTGCCGGTGAGGGTAGCTAACAGGCATTTCGTAGTCCTCATGAAATGTCAAGCGTAGAGATTTTTTTAGCAAACAAGACGTTTGCCGTGAATACCAGGGGCATCACGCACGCGTTGCCGACCCCTAATAACCTTTTCACCCCTTTCTTGAATAACAAAATGGCAAAATCCACCACTCATGTGGAGGAGAGTCAAGGCTTTTTGTATAAGAATCATAAATTACTGTTGCTTCTCCTGCTGTTATTTTGAAGTACCCATTGTATTCTTTTAAATATGCAGTAAAGAGTTATTCATTTATTTATTCGTTCATTCATTCAATGACCTACTTATATTTACTTCTGCTGAAAGACCTCGTTTCTGGTGAACTGAAAAATAAAAGAGCTTTTTTCATTCCCGCGCCCCAGGTGATTAATTAATTGTCTGTGTTTCCGGTTCTTTTGATGTTTTTATTTTCCTACTATTTTTTTTTATTTTGTTATCTTTTCGTTGTCATATTCTAATTAACAAAAAAACATGCTTAATTTTCCTCCATTTCATTTAATTTGGACGAGCATTCTAATAAAAATGTAATCGTTTTAATTTTATTATAATAATTTGTTCCGTGGTTTTGTACAAATAATTAATGCTCAAACTCAAATCTGTTTATTGAAATAGTATTCAGTAATATTATATGAAATGTTTTGACTAGGAAAACTATAGGAAATATTTAAGTCATCCAGGTGGTGACGCGATACTATCCTATAGTGACAACCGCGGTAACGGTACATAGATAAGATAGAAGAAAGGATAAATGAACACTTTATTGCATAAATACAGGATACAGTCGGCACATCGGTAGCAACAGAGAAAACAACAGACGGCCATATCGCTTAAATCGATTTCTTCCCAACATTTGGGTACTAAACTATCAATAGGGATATTTTCATACAGAAACTAAGAGCAAGCCCGTTCTGCGAAATTACATAGTACAACAATTACAGACAAAACAGAAATTCAGAGAAAATACGTTTTAAATCTGTTTTAGGCTGTTACATATAAAACCAAGCTCCCTCAACTAAAATAAAACCAACCAACTTCCAGAACCAGACTAACAGTGCAAAATGCTCGGTCTCAGTACCCACCACGCCCCGTACCTTCTCGAGGTTTTGCCAGGCTCTCTTCACAAGCCATTTCGCCGGACAAAAAAGGCTCAGGACACACCCTATTCACGTTCAGTAGATTGTCATTAGCAGTTTTTTGTGCGCCAGTAATCCGGGTGACCTGAAAAATTCAACCTGTAAAATTGCGTCGTTCTCTGCCCCAACCAAAGTCACTCGTATCTCGAAACGCAAAAGGTTTTATCATATTTTTAATTTCGTGTAAATATTAAATTGTGTGCGAATGTAAAACCCACGTTGGGGATTAATTTGGGCATCACGGGATGGATTTATTGTAGTCTAGAAGCTGTTTTGTCCCGACAAAGAAGTTCTTAATACAGATTTCATCAAAACACTGCGCAATTATTACATGTATTTTTATTTATTTATATATATATTTAGGCAGTATAACGCCCTTGACGTACCTAAAAAAATAGGCCCACAAAATACTACTAGCGCTGTGAGTGGCTTCTTGTGCCTCACAGCACATGCTGTACTTCCTACAGCATAAATGGTACAGCGGCGGCCATTTAAGTTGGCCGCCGCGGCACCCACAGAGGCATGGGAGGCTACGTATTGTGTTAGATATTTTAATTATTAATGTTTCCGTTGTCCGTATCTGTAACTGTTATTATGTCGTGGTGTGCTATGTGTATTAAATGTGTTTTCTTCTTTCTTTCTTCTTTTCAATTACAGGCATAAGGCATTACCTTAAAGTGATAACGTGCCGGCCGGCGGTTATGCAATGGTAGATATTATGGGCGACAGTTACAATACAATACAATACAAAACTCTTTATTGCACACCATAGAACACAAGTACAGATACAAAAAATATGGTATATAGTACAAAGGGCGGTCTTATCACTAATGTGATATCTTCCAGACAACCTTGGTATGAAGAGAAGCACAGGATTATAACAACAGACAGGTAGTGCACACAAAAGCATTACTTATAACAAAAATATTCAAAAAAAAAAAAAATTGTTGTAAAGATACAGATCCATAAATAAAGAATAAAAACCAGTCAAAAACCCAGAACCACAGCACACACAATTACCCCACTACAGACATTAGATAATGCTGCTTTACTTTATTTTTAAATGTGTGTAGTTACCGCTTAAGATTAGGTGGGCTGCCTGCTCGTTTGTCATTGGTCCGGTTATGCTTTCGCGCGCGAGGGCCCGGGGTTCGCCTTAACCATGATCTAGGATTTGGCAGATCAGAATTACAGTGGAGCGTCTGCCATCTCACCTCAGTGCTACCTGAGGAACTACACATTCAATCGCCTGAATGTGCAGGTTTCATCACGATGTTTTCCTTCACCGTAAGAGCATCGGTTAGCATTCAACTAATGTATATACCTCAAAAATTCGGCCACCGAAGCTCTGACTCTGACTTTCACATGGTGAAAATAGCGTCATAAACCGTTGCGTGACTTAGGAGGAGTTAGCGGATAAACAGACAGAAAGACGCGGTAAGCGACTGTATGTCACTTTGTGTTCTGTGAAGACCATTGCGGAGAGATTGGACTGTCCGATCCAAAACTATTTGATGAAAATAGCTGTTGGCGTTAAAAAATAAGCTTAATTAAATTTATATTAACAGTACTAACATAAAAATTAGGTTAAACTGTCAACTAACACACTTTTACATAAACTCTATGGATTTTTTAGTCTGAAATAAAGATATTATTATTATTATTATATTATTTATTTTATACGATGTATGGATAAGTATAGTCACGTCACATATCCGTACCTAAATCAACTCTCAATATAACTAAATATCGTACAGTTACGGAATCAGTTAGAACTTATTTACTATCTATAGAGTTCAGTGGAGCCTAGTACGCCGCATAGCACGGCGTAGCGCTGCGTAGCAAAACGCACAACTACTCGTCGCATATCGTCTGAACTACTCATGTGTAAATTTATTTAATAAATGGTAGTTCTCAACGCGATCTGTGCGTCTTACAACGTTAGTCGAGAACAAAGAAAATATTTTTACGCTAGAAATTTTCTTTTTGCTGTGCTATCTTTAAACTTTGCCTTTCTACCTACATTATTTCGCCTACAGTCCTAATATAACCAACCAAACGACTTCAAGATATGAGCCGTAGCAGCGTCGGGCGATTTATCCAGATTCTGGGCAAAATTTCACCCTTCCGACGGCTTGGGTAATTTACCGCAATTCACCCTAGAATTTGTCCTAGGGTAAATTGCGAATTTGTTCTACAAGAAAATCTGGACGAGGCTAATCGGTTTCGGGAAAGGCCTCGACTGTAAGGGGCTACTTTTCGTATTATCCTTGAATTAATGTTCAAAAAACCTTGAACACATTCCTTTTTGTTCAGTCTGGGTTGCAAGATGGGCTTTGTCACGCATGAGAGAGCGAGGTAGCTCTAGTTACTTATTTCTGTTTATTTCGCGCCTTTCATATGCAGTGGACATTCTGGTAAAGTGGACAATCTGATACAGTGGACATTATGATAAAGTGGACGTTTTGATATAGTGGATATTCTGATGGAGTGGACGTTTTGATATAGTAGACCATCAAAACTCTCAAATGATTATCAAATTATGGACTTTTTTTTTGTGTTCTCCTGTGTGGCGTCTCGTAGGGTATATTTACAGCTCTGAGTTAACGGCATTGTACAAGGCGATTGAAGACTGAAAGCTACATAGCTGAATCCTACGCAGACCAGAGAAAAGTGTTGCCAATTCATATTGTAGTCAGGTGAACAATAAAAGGCAAAATTCGTCTTTACCATTTTTGCGTTTGGGTTATTTGCGATCTAGTCCTTTTTTAAGAACATAAGATTTACATGATGGTAATACAGAGATTAAGGCAAAAATCCAACAAACCATATTGCGTTCTAGACAATCTAGGCTCAATACTCCTATATACTTCCACACCGACGTAACCAGAACGAATTCCCATCGCATCCAATCCGTCTGGGGACAGGGCGCCACCAATTTTCATCATTAACAATACTTATCTCCATCTCTGTCCTCTGGGTTTTCCTCACGCCTCTCGCACATTCATCGCCGCCGACTGTACGTGACGTCACTAGAATAGACGTGAGCAAGATTGATGACGGACCGATAACCGGTGCGACTACACCTTTATAATGGAACGGTTACAGGTGAAAGCGGTGGGTGTAAGCGCCTTTATGTTCGATCCTTTTCGGAAGACATTCTCGTTCCCGGGTTTGGGGGTTACCCGTCGACGAGTGTTGATGGTTGGGGGAATTTTTAGACTTTTTTTTGCTCTTATTTGGCAAACAAGCTTACGGCCTGCCTGATGGTAAACAGTCACCGCAGCCTATGGACGTTTGCAATACCAGGGGCATCACCCACGCGTTGCCGACCCTGTAAAAACCTTTTTATACCTTTCTTGAAGAACTTCATGTTGTTACTGACCGTGCGGGCGCCGTAGGTTATCTGACGTCATCGAGTATAAAAAATATTCTAATATGCAGTGATAGTAGGGACGCTGAGGAGACTTACGAAACGTTGGTCTGCTCTTGCAGAACCAGGCACAAACATTTAGACTTTTGTAGCGATCATACTTACAAATCCTCTTGTGTGGGTTATAGAAGTAAAACATTTTTTTGGTAGTTTCGCTTTTCAGCCACATTGAATTGAAATTGAAATTGAATGCTTTATTTATTTATTTATTTATTTATTATTGCAAGCATTATCATTACAGCTAAACCAATGCGATAATGTTGACGTCAATGTTAATTAATTATATTCGCATTATAGTCGCAAAAGAGAAAACTGACTATTGTGTCTATTCTTGTGCTTGATGACCTACGACTACCCTCATAGTCTATTTGGTGAGTGCGTGGCTGGCTAGCGTTCTAGGAATACTGGAATGTTATTTTTTGGAAATAGGTACTATACAGAGTGTAAAAAGACCGCTAGCATTAATTGAAACCCCATATTGTAACCATGAAACTGAACAACTTTCCCTAAGAAACATACCCGCGTTCTCGCAAAGGGTTATATCACGGAATATTCAGACAATGTAAGGTTCCAAACAATTGACCTTTCAAAAAAGGGTAGGTCGGAAGTACCCTCAAACGGCGTAAGAAATGAAATATGTGAAAGAGGCAAAATAGGTCTTTGTTTCACAATACAGTTGTTTTGTTACAGACAAAATATTAACAATAAGAAATAAAAAATAAACAAATCATCCACACCATTGTCCCCCGGAATGGTGCCCAGGAATCTAGCTGCGTTGCCTCGTTGGATAGCAATGCTTATCCTTTGTCTCCTGCACACACTTGTGCCTCACAGCACATGCTGTACTTCCTACAGCATAAATGGTACAGCGGCGGCCATTTAAGTTGGCCGCCGCGGCACCCACAGAGGCATGGGAGGCTACGTATTGTGTTAGATATTTTAATTATTAATGTTTCCGTTGTCCGTATCTGTAACTGTTATTATGTCGTGGTGTGCTATGTGTATTAAATGTGTTTTCTTCTTTCTTTCTTCTTTTCAATTACAGGCATAAGGCATTACCTTAAAGTGATAACGTGCCGGCCGGCGGTTATGCAATGGTAGATATTATGGGCGACAGTTACAATACAATACAATACAAAACTCTTTATTGCACACCATAGAACACAAGTACAGATACAAAAAATATGGTATATAGTACAAAGGGCGGTCTTATCACTAATGTGATATCTTCCAGACAACCTTGGTATGAAGAGAAGCACAGGATTATAACAACAGACAGGTAGTGCACACAAAAGCATTACTTATAACAAAAATATTCAAAAAAAAAAAAAATTGTTGTAAAGATACAGATCCATAAATAAAGAATAAAAACCAGTCAAAAACCCAGAACCACAGCACACACAATTACCCCACTACAGACATTAGATAATGCTGCTTTACTTTATTTTTAAATGTGTGTAGTTACCGCTTAAGATTAGGTGGGCTGCCTGCTCGTTTGTCATTGGTCCGGTTATGCTTTCGCGCGCGAGGGCCCGGGGTTCGCCTTAACCATGATCTAGGATTTGGCAGATCAGAATTACAGTGGAGCGTCTGCCATCTCACCTCAGTGCTACCTGAGGAACTACACATTCAATCGCCTGAATGTGCAGGTTTCATCACGATGTTTTCCTTCACCGTAAGAGCATCGGTTAGCATTCAACTAATGTATATACCTCAAAAATTCGGCCACCGAAGCTCTGACTCTGACTTTCACATGGTGAAAATAGCGTCATAAACCGTTGCGTGACTTAGGAGGAGTTAGCGGATAAACAGACAGAAAGACGCGGTAAGCGACTGTATGTCACTTTGTGTTCTGTGAAGACCATTGCGGAGAGATTGGACTGTCCGATCCAAAACTATTTGATAAAAATAGCTATTGGCGTTAAAAAATAAGCTTAATTAAATTTATATTAACAGTACTAACATAAAAATTAGGTTAAACTGTCAACTAACACACTTTTACATAAACTCTATGGATTTTTTAGTCTGAAATAAAGATATTATTAGTATTGTTATTATATTATTTACTTTATACTATGTATGGATAAGGATAGTCACGTCATATATCCGTACCTAAATCCACTCTCAATATAACTAAATATCGTACAGTTACTGATTCAGTTAGATAATTTCTTGCGGTAGTTTTATATGTATATCTAATACATACATTCATGTTTTAGTAAAGAAAGCCGAGAAAACAAACCCGGGGCGGGTCGCTAGTTTAACTATAACTTAAGAAAAACTTATTTACTATCTATAGAGTTCAGTGGAGCCTAGTACGCCGCATAGTACGGCGTAGCGCTGCGTAGCAAAACGCACCGCTACTCGTCGCATATCGGTCTGAAATTACCCTTATTCAGACTCTATGATCCTGAACTACTCATGTGTAAATTTATTTAATAAATGGTAGTTCTCAACGCGATCTCTGCGTCTTCATGTAAATATTGAAATGTTTAAAAACATTGTTTGAGAAGAAAGAAAATATTTTTACGCTAGAAATTTTCTTTTCCTGTGCTATCTTTAAAATTTGCCTTTCTACCTACATTATTTCGCCTACAGTCTTAATATAACCAACCAAACGACTTCAAGATATGAGCCGTAGCAGCGTCGGGCGATTTATCCAGATTCTGGGTAAAATTTCACCCTTCCGACGGCTTGGGTAATTTACCGCAATTCACCCTAGAATTTGTCCTAGGGTAAATCGCGAATTTGTTCTACAAGAAAATCTGGACGAGGCTAATCGGTTTCGGGAAAGGCCTCGACTGTAAGGGGCTACTTTTCGTATTATCCTTGAATTCATGTTCAAAAAACCTTGTACTCATTCATTTTTGTTCAGTCTGGGTTGCAAGATGGGCTTTGTCACGCATGAGAGAGCGAGGTAGCTCTAGTTACTTATTTCTATTTATTTCGCGCCTTTCATATGCAGTGGACATTATGATAAAGTGGACGTTTTGATACAGTGAATATTCTGATGGAGTGGACGTTTTGATACTGTGGTCATTTTGATATAGTAGACCATAAAAACTCTCAAATTATTATCAAATTATGGATTTTTTTTCTACCGTTTTCTGCTGTGTGGCGTCTGGTAGGGTAGATTTACAGTTCTGAGTTAACGGCATTGTACAAGGCGATTGAAGACTGAAACGCTTCATAGCTGAATCCTACGCAGACCAGAAAAAAGTGTTGCCAATTCATATTGTGGTCAGGTGAACAATAAAAGACAAAATTCGTCTTTACCATTTTTGCGTTTGAGTTATTTGCGATCTAGTCCTTTTTTAAGAACATAAGATTTACACCACGACATGGTAATACAGAGATTATGGCAAAAATCCAACAAACCATATTGCGTTCTAGACAATCTAGGCAATACCATTTAAGAGAGGTAGGGCATAGCGGGGTATCTCGTTCGAATTGGAGCCGCCCGACTGGGGAAGTACCTCCACCTTACAGAATATCGCAGCTAAATAATACTCTTTTAAATAGTATTGTGTTTCTGCCGGTGAGTAAGGTTTCCAGTGCTCCATGGGGTGGGGATTTGGGGAACCGTGGCTTTGGCAGTGGAGTGGCATTTGCTTTTTGCTGCCAGAGCAACGTGTTATAGAGGTGGGCAACGCATTAGCGATACTCTTGGTGTTGCTAATGTCTATAGGCAGTGGTGACCACTTTCCATCAGGTGGCCCGCTTGCCTGTTTGCCTACCGTATGAAAAAAAAAAAAAAAAAAAAAAAAAAAAAAACCATACTCCTATATACTTCCACACCAGCGTAATCAGAACGAATTCCCATCGCATCCAATCCGTCTGGGGACAGGGCGCCACTAATTTTCACCATTAACAATACTTATCTCCATCTCTGTCCTCTGGGTTTTCCTCACGCCTCTCGCACATTCATCGCCGCCGACTGTACGTGACGTCACTAGAATAGACGTGAGCAAGATTGATGACGAACCGATAACCGGTGCGACTACACCTTTATAATGGAACGGTTACAGGTGAAAGCGGTGGGTGTAAGCGCCTTTATGTTCGATCCTTTTCGGAAGACATTCTCGTTCCCGGGTTCGGGGGTTACCCGTCGACGAGTGTTAATGGTTGAAGGAATTCTAAGATTTTTTTTTTGCCTCTTATTTGGCAAACAAGCTTACGGCCTGCCTGATGGTAAACAGTCACCGCAGCCTATGGACGTTTGCAATACCAGGGGCATCACCCACGCGTTGTAAAAAGACCGCTAGCATTAATTGAAACCCCATATTGTACCCATGAAACTGAGCAACTTTCCCTAAGAAACATACCCGCGGTCTCATAGAGGGTTATATCACGGAATATTCAGACAATGAAAGGTTCCAAACAATTGACCTTTCAAAAAAGGGTAGGTCGGAAGTACCCTCAATCGGCGTAAGAAATGAAATATGTGAAAGAGGCAAAATAGGTGTTTATTTATTTCCTTTGTTCCACAATACAGTTGTTTAGTTACAGACAAAATATTAACAATTAGAAACAAAAAATAAACACTAACACTAAAATATTGTATATTAAGAAATTCATCCACACCGTTGTCCCCCGGAATGGTGCCCAGGAATCTAGCTGCGTTGCCTCATTGGATAGCAATGCTTATCCTTTGTCCAAGGAACGAGCCAGCCTCTCCGGTCACCTGTGCTGTCGATTAGTCTTTTTGGTTAACTCCTTAAAAACCTTTAAAGCGTCACGTTCCCATCGGCACAAATTGACAAACTACAGTCTTATACAGTAACTTAAATAACATAGAGACAGATCCAGGCATAAATACAGCGCACATAATGTACAACCATTCTTAAATTACTAGCAAATGAGAGGCTACGCTTAGACATAATTATTTATCCTTAAAAAAATACACGTGAGATCAATAACATATGTCGATTTATTGCAGCAAAAAAAAGAACATCTTGGCGTTAATGTCCCGGTTGTGCTCTCGCGCACGAGGGCCCGGGATCCGCCTTGACCATGATCCAGTATTTGGCAGGTCAGATAATTAGAGTGGAGCGACTGCCATCTGACCTCCATGACCCTGCTACCAGGGGATCCTGACCAGATTGGATCATGGTTACACATCCAGTCGCCTGAATGTGCAGGTTTCATCACGATGTTTTCCCTCACCGTAAGAGCATCGGTTAGTATTCAACTAATGAATATAACTTAGAAAACAGTCATTGGTACATGGTCGGAGCGGGATTCGAACCCGGGACCTCTGGCTTACGAGTCGTATAATCCAACCGCTCGACCACCGACGCTCTCATTGCGGCAAAAAATATCTATGTCTTTATGTTCAGATGTGTAAGCCACTTTCAAATTGGCAACGGTCGACGAACGACGTTTGCCAATTAGGACAGCGCCTCAGGATCGTAGCTTATAGCACTCGATAGTCTGTGCCTACCCCTATGGGATACGGGCAGGAGTGTGTACTGTGTATGTATTATATGTATGAAAGGTTCCATAAACAGAGAGGATTACATGGACACCGCGCCTCGTGGTATATCCAGAGCTACTCGTAGAACGTAATCGGCTTATGGATATAGTGTAATATTCTTGTTATCACAAAACCTTAAGCCAAGTTCCACGTTAAGGTACTTAAAATGGATATCTACAATATTTCTTTCATACTTTCTTCTTTCTTAGGCTTATGGGTTTTTAGGGAGTTATTTATTTACTTTGCAATTTATTGTACATACAAAATAAACGACGATACCTCTGTTAGGCACTATTTGCTACGTGCATATTTTTGGTATGTTTTTTTTCAAAACTAGTACAGATTAGCGTGGTATAATTTTTAATTAATTAATTTAATTAAAGTAGACATTACAATAAATTATCAGCTTGGCGTTAATGTCCCGGATGTGCTCTCCCGGGGTATGCCTTGACCATGACCCAGGATTTGGCAGATCTGGTAATTACAGCGGAGCGACTGCCATCTGATATCCGTGACCCTGTTAACAGGGGAATCTTGACTAGATTGGGTTATAGAGACGTTACAATAAATGTGAAATATTAATTAAGTTCGGGTACTTAGATCTGCCAAAGATTTGTACTGTGCCAAACAATGAACTCTACAGAGTGAATAGATTTAGATTTAGATTGATTTATTACTCTTCTACAGTTTACATAATAATATTACATTTATCATCATATATCTATAAAAGAGATCGTCAAAATGAATACAATATTATAGAAAATTACATAATTGTAAAACTTACTTAAAAATGTATAAATGTCAAAAAATAAATTAATAGTCCGAAGTTTTATATAAAATATAGATAAGAATTTCCTCTTATTAATAAATAACCGAGGAGGTAAAATATTCAATTAAAAAAAATGAGATATATGTCAACATTGGTAAATTACACAATCAAATGTCAAGAATACAAATAAGAAATTCAATATTTAAGATTAAATGTCTATAACAAAAATAACTACAACAATGTCAATAACAAAATCAATGGATATGTCAAAATACAATTAATAATATATATAATCACATTTAAAAGTATATTAATTAGTTACCCAGAAGTTAAAATATAAAAATAATGAAAACAATGAATGTGATATGTCATCAAATGTCAATAATAATAATAACAATAATTGCAACAATGTCAATAGATTAATTTATATGTTAAAAGTAAAATTAATTGTATTTTATACATGTAATAACCACATTGAATGTAAAAGAAATACAATTTTATCTACCTTATATGTAAGGTATTCATTTACAGAATAGAATACATTGTCCAATAAAAAGTTTCTCAGCCGGCGGGCAAACGTTTCGTCAGTTTGTTCTTTCTTGATAATATAAAGCAGCGTCAACTAACACAACAAGTTTCCATGGCAGTGGAGGGGCCGAGCATTTACCTGTTTGCAGCCAGGTCAACGTATCCCGTGTCCCGGGATTTAAGAGGTCGGAACGCATTGCTAATAATATCCATAGGCAGTGGTGACCACAAATCTGTTCATCCGTTTAAGCATTAAGAGGTAACAAACTTACACATACACCCACCCACGCAAACCTTGTAATTTATTATATTAGGAGGATAATTTCCGGGTTTATACCGGGTAGCTTGGTTAACAAATAGTTCAATATTTTGACGCAATTGAAGTATCTTTGTCCGATGATCATCTGCGAATGATCTTCAACTCACAAAGGTGAATCCTTATTCGTAACTGGCGTAACAAAAATTGGCAAAATAGTAAAAGTCGATCCACTTTCATCCAATATTTGTCTGCCATCGCACCTTACGAAAAGTGTAGATCCAGTCTACAGTGGAGTCGTCCCATGACAATTAGGCGCACGTCTATCGAAATATTTAACTGGGCAACTAAAGTACTAGGTATAAAAGGTTAAAAGGTTTTAACGGGGCCAGCAACGATTGGGTGATACCCCTAGTATTGCAAACGTCCATTGGCTGCCGTAACTGCTTACCATCATATTTCATATTTATTTATTTCATCAGGCTGGCCGTAAGCTTCTTTGCCACCTTAGTGGTATAAAAAAGAAACTAAGGTATAAGGACCGCCCGTCGCACGATGGTAAGAATACCCATGCCCATACTTCGAAAACAAAACAAAATTTTTAAACTGTACTGTAACCACACAACGAACCTGTTCTCCATCCACTGCCCACTCTACGTGACAACTACATCCACTGCATCTAAAGGACGTGCAAAGCTACGTTGTACTGCGTATTGTATGAATGAAAATGAAACCCGGCTCTGTTTGAATGTGTGATTGCGCAAACGTGCGGTTGATTCGAGCGTAAATCCAGCTAGGGGTGGATCAAACTGGATTCGGGACCCGGGACTATTGCGGTGTGTTAGGACCACTGTCCCGGAAAGTGCCGTCACAATAGCCTGGTTCAGTGCTTTGTTGATGCGCTGTTTGTGTGGCTAGGCAATATTAGGGGGTTAGGTTGGCACTCAATTGAGCTGTAGGTGTTTAATGTGTTTATTACTCTTAGATTTACATTAATGTACTGTCTGACGGAATATAATGTTATGCGCCAACACTTTTTGACTTCTGAGCACGGATTAAGTCAAGCGTCGGTGGCACGCGTCGGTGACACGCGTCAATGCGCCCACTGAGACCATACTGACTGGAGAAGGGTTGCCTAAGATAGGGAGAAATGGAAAACGTTGGAGTAGGCGTTTGCCATTAGGCACACGAATTGCGTCACGTTGTATAGTTTAAGTTATATTTGTATATCAATCCAGACGTACTTACCTAAAAGTTATTAATTTAAACATATATCAACTTGCATTATATGGAAGTGCGGGGCTTCCTGCTACAGGTATTTTATACTTAAAAGGAAGATCCCAACCACTGTTGTATCTAATTTTGCATGTGTATTCAATAAATAAAGTTTAAAGTTTAAATTTATAATTCTGAATAAAGAAATTAATAATAATAATGTCTTAATGGCTAACGAGCTAGGAGCAAATTTACAGTTTTTTTTTGTGGTTATGGTTCTGAATATAGCGACCTCCAACCCGCCCACCACATAGAGATTTTGGCCGACTGACTTCTTGCGATATAGGTAGACCACAGCGTTCCACTTTGCTTTCCATTTTAACAGTGGCAGTTCCAATTATTGCGGGTTCTAGTACAGAAATAGCTGTTTCAAGGCCTGTTAGTGAAAACTCAGTGTACTATATATAGGTAGCTGCTCTTAGATCTTGACTAAACGGCGGTTGCGGGGGTGGAACATTCGTGGAAGTCCTTAGATACCACCGCAACATCCCACCGCAAGAGGTTAAAACCGGCAGTGCCTTTTCCTTAGCTCCATGCCGTTTCTCAATTTAAGTAAGACCCGTAGCGGGTGTCAAAGGCATCCGTGATCACTTTCCGTCAAGGCAGTGCTTGCTCGTTCGTCTTCCACAATTATTAAAAAAAAGCGACCAATGACAGTATTCAGTTCGGTCTTTTTTATCACATAAAGTATCGCAATCAAGGTAGCGCCAAGGTACCCTGACCCTGTACCGTTTTTTTTTAAATATAATCATCTTAATGGCGTTATTGGAGTCCGCCTTGACCATGATCCAAGGTTTGACAGCTCAGATAATTACAGTGGAACTACTGCCATTTGACCTCCGTGACCCTGCTACCAAGGGAACCTGACTCTGACTTGATTCAGTCGAATGTGCAGGTTTCATCACGATGTTTTATTTATTATCCCGCAATGGGATTCGAATCAGGTACCTCTCGCTTATGAGTCGGATGATACCTTAACCACTTGGCCACCGACGGTATTGAATTGTTATTATTAGTGAACCCGCTTCTGGCACATTATATTCTTCGAATTTCTTTGATAAGTATTGAAATAATAAGTGGGTGTCCTTGATTTTGACGACCAATGTAATAAAGGCCTTTGTAACCAGCCAGCTCAAGCCGATTTAATAAGTGGATGGAAATTTTATTTATGAAGTCTAGCTAAACGAAGAAGACTGTTTAATTTGACAGCTTATCCTATTCACCAATCAACTCGAGCATTGTGTTCAGAATCTTATTGGTGAAGTGTTTAGCGAAGTATGTAAGTACAGTGAGTAAATACAATGTCATTCGACGCATTGTACCAGTAACCCAAATGACCATACACCCAAATAACCGTATTTTAAATACGCAATATACCAGATATGCAAAATGACACTCACACTCACACTCAAATGACACAGGACGGAGGTAGGTCATTGGGACACAGTGGGTCAGTGGGACAGAGTGGGTTATTGTGGTCCACGTTGTAAACCGTTCAGACAGTAGCGTGTCAACTTGGCTTGAAAGCTGCCTTGCAATTAGATCCAAATAGAATCGCTTTCTAGCAAGTTCAACCAAAGTCAAATGTAGTTGTTTACAGTGGAGGGCCGTATGGCCTATAAAATGAAGAGAATTTTGCACAAAATTGTACGTAAATGTTGACGTTGCTTGTCCATATGTACTTTTACACTAGCCACTGTCCTAGACCAAATCGGGCATTATAGCTGATACGTGTATTAGCAATACAATCATACAATGATAAGCTTATGCCTTCTTCCCGGGATAGGCAGAGATCACATTGTTCCACCTTCTACAAACTTGCTTGATTGTCCTTACAAATCTCGATACATGTTTGGAGTAAGTAATAATAATATTGAAAACCCCAGCAATTCTCCACAATTTGGAAAAATCCACAAAATGTTATCCCGAAATACAATGCTTCACAGCCCTATGTGATTTCAGCTGACAGAGAATCGTCATGTATACGTCGTGGCCAAATTGTGGATTCAGCCGCATTGCAAAACGGCCAGCCGTTGAGGGTTGAGAGTTGGTTGTTTTAAGTGGTTTGTGTAATTACGGGGTGTAATTTAATCAAGACAATGGGCTTGTTTTGTAGTAGGTTTTAAACACTGAGATTCATTGGGATCATATTATGAACAAGCGCTGTGATTGGCTGCTGCCATTCGTAGTATTTTGCCGAGACTGGTCCAGTTTTGTCCGACGACGCATCGCCCTACTTTCTTATTATTGTTTATTTTGTGTTTTAAATTTTTTGAATGTGTTATTGGACCAAATAAAGATATGTCTATGTCTAGATGGTGTTTTGTTTGTAGTAACTACATATATCTAATCTCAATCATTAGATTTTGCAGACGATTCTGTTTTAGGAACGTAAATAAAAGTTCTCAAATTCAACCACACATAACCCGTTTTAAGTGACGTTTATAGGTAAACCGAAACACCGTCAATTAAAAAACGTTACATACGTACATAGAAAGAGTAAGTGGATGTATATATTAACTAACTTAACTTTTATTAGCAATGATAAAATATAGAAGAGAGCAACATACGCCGATACCCCTGGTGTTAAGTTAAGCGGTGACTACTTTCCTACAGTATAACACAAAAAAAGTAAGTTGTTTGGTAAATATTGGCTATTCCCCAAGCAAACCGCTTCACAACACGACCGCAACATATCTAATGGGTAGTGAATTTTTCATAACACCCTGCGTACTTCAAGTATTTTAGATTCTTTTCGAAAAGTACGAAGTGATGGCATGCATTATTGAAACGTTAGCTCTTCCGTTATTGCTCGCGGGACATTTCTACATTGGCAATACATTTGCCAATCTTATGATACTGCCAGCTGCTCGAAATGGATGAGATACTTTTTCAAAGCATTCCTTTTACAGCTGGAGTTCTTGCGCTCGTGAATTCCTGTTTTAATAACTAGGCAGAGAGGTATATACAGGTATTGGCTCGCAAGGATTCTGTAAAGAGCTTCCTGTTTTTGCTTTCTGTTTAAATTTTCGTTCTGAGTGGTTCAGTTTGGTAATATGCCACGCAGAGGTCCCGGCCGGGCAGTAATTGAAATGATAAATTATAATTCTGTTACGGGTCTGGGTTTTGTGTGTATAATTAGTATTGTATTTAAAATATATGTCGTTGCGTCAAGGAAAGTTGTGTATCAGGATCATTGTCATCAGGGTGGTGATATCGGTATTAGATCGTATTGGTCCAGATAAATTAAAGAAAAGATTCACATTTGATTCACTGTATTTATTCCAATTCAATTTTCGCACATCACTTATAATTTTACTTGAAATCAGAGCAGTATTACAATATAGGCAGTTGAGGTAATTTACATTCTTATTACAACGGTGATTTTTGAGCATTAACATTTCATGATACGTAATATTTTGTGGTCGGAAGTTAATATAAATTTTACCCACCCCCATAACACAAGCTTTGCTTACTTTGGGGCGAGATGGCATTGTGTGAATTATCCAAGTATTTGTTTAATTAACTATTATAATCAATAAACCATGGACCTAGTCTTTTTCGGCTGATTTCAGCTGTTGTATTTTGGAAAAGAAAAGTATTTAAAATTGATTTTAAAGGGTTTTTGACGACCTGAGTGGTTCAGTGGTCAACATGCCGGTCTGCCACGCAAGAGGTCCCGGGTTCGATTCCCGGCCGGGCAGTATTTGAAATGATGAATTTTAATTTCTGTAACGGGTCTGGGTGTTCTATGTATAATAAGTATGTATTTAAAAGTATATAAGTAGTTTATCAGTTATCTAGCACCCACAACACAAGCATTGCTTACTTTGGGGCTAGATGGTGTGTATTTGTCCACGATTATTACTATTTATTTTCACATTTTGTTTGGGTATTTATCCATAAATCACGCTAAAATAACTGTTTAATAATTTTTATAGATGGATCCCAAATACCATACAGAGAAAATAATGGACAGCAGCTTATTAATAAAGGTAATTTCAAAAAGTTTCCGCAAAATTCAGAATACAGAATTAAAATGGACGTTAATAAAAAAATTACAATATAAACATAACAAAGCGAATTCCGACGCTTTTGTGAGCAAATATTTCTAATTAACCTGTTTTATTTCTGGGTTCTAGTGATAGTGGTTTATCATATTATGTCAGGAATTGCACCAATTTGTTATTTTCACAGTTATCTCTAAACTCATATATTTGGTTTAAGTTTTGCAAATAGGTACTTAGTCTTTATATATATAATTCTTCTGTGAGTGTGTATGTCACTGAACTTCTCTCAAACGACTGGACCGATTTTGATGAAATTTTTTGTGTGAGTTCAAGGGGATCTGGGAATGGTTTAGATTCACAATTTTGTAAAAAAAGTTTGAAATTTTCAAATTAAAGACGTGTAGACAGGACAACGTCTGTCGGGTCCGCTAGTAGTAGTATAGTATAGGAAGTAAAATTTTCATTCCTTGAATTTAGTATTTAAATAAATAATAAAATGCTTTATTGCAGACAGAGTCTTTTTCAGCAATAGATAGAGTATTTCAAGAAGAATATAAGAAAGAAGAAAAATAGGGTAGATATGGGTAAAGTAAGTGTATGTAGGGGTAGGAAGTCGCGCTGGGTCCACTAGCAAACTAACAATCATTTTGGCTGTAATGTCCCAGACGTTATAGACGTTAACTACACAAGGCCACACTGCCAAAGCGACTGTTCCCAAAGTCTCTGCTTCATAGAGCCCTCGAGACCTTACTCACCGGCAGAAACACAATACTATTTAAAATAGTATTGTTTGGGTATTCTGTATAGTACTTGAGTGAGAGAGTGGGCGGCTCCAATTCGAACGAGATAGATACCCCGCTGTCTCGTATTATGTGTTTACTCCTCCTGTCTCTTGGTATGTTGTTTGACAGGTGTTAAAACTCTATCAAGCCTGAGGAGTCTAGCGGGGTGTGTACCACCGCCTCTTCTATTTCTGCTGTCAAGCAACAATACTTGCATGGTTGCATTTCTGTTTGAAGGAAAAGGTAGCCAGAGAATGAAGCATTTCATCTTAGTCCCCACAGTGACAACGCACCTGCGTTCTGCATTTTTGTTGCCTGAAACTTAAATGCCTGAATCGTAGATGTTATGGGCGAATGTTACCGCTTACCATAAAGTGGGCTGTCTGTTCGCTTGTAATTGCGCATAAAAAAAACCACTTGTTTTTCCGATATCGGTCTGTTCGTGTTTGGTAGATTTCATGGCGTTTACTTCGTCTCCCGATACGATGTGCCGAAACGGGCGAAACAAGCCCGGCGACCCGCGCTCAAAAATGCGGACACTTAGGCCCTCGTAAAACTGGGCAAAATTGTTCATTTCTCGGGCTGTCGCAAAAAATAATGACGTCATTCCAACTGAATGTTTCGTTTTGGCACACCATTTGGTAATTTCGCTTTTGTGACTCCTCGGAACGGGTTTCAGATCTGTTTTTTGTTATTTTCGACCTCATATGTTCCGCTTAGACGTCTGTTTTTACCTTTTACGTGGTTTTTACTAGGTCTGGGTAACCTTTTTAGTGTGACTGTTTCTGTTTGCACCTTTTATATCCAGAAGCTTGTTTAACTGCTTACCTTTCGGCGGGCTGTTCGCTTGTTTACTACCTTCGGTCATACAATAGATGAAAAAGTTTGTTGTTTTACCGGTTTAACATTTTATGAGCAAGCCTAGTTTCAAGGAGATTCGAGGAGGTGAGTTGACTGAGCTGGTGGAAAGCGATGATGAGGTCGTACTTGTAGCATGCTTGCCTAAGAGATACATATTCACTCTTGACTTGAAGACCCCAAGGTCAAACTTATAGGGGAACAGTGACTCAGGTAGAGAGTTTCATTAGCATTTCAGTTTAATATTTCAGCATATTTGGCTGATCAAGTAATTACAGCAGAGTGACTGCCACCTGACCTCCTGACCTGACCAGTGATCGCACTTACATTTTCAGTTGCCTAAATGAGCACATCTCCTCACGATGTTTTCCTTACCGTAAGAGCGTTGGTTAGTTTCCAACCAATGTACATAACTCAGAAAGAGTCATTGGAATATAGCTGCACATGGAAACTGTGATCTGTAAGTTTTCCTAAGGTTATTTCTCAAACAGAACACATGATTAAATGCGTCTGCATTAGCCTTAATTTTAGCCCATTTAATTTACTCGTGTTGCAGCGTAGACGTCATAGATTAGGTATGCCATAGAAAGCAAACGGCTCATAATTATGTAAGTCTGATGACTTAAAAAACTAACTTCATAAACATAGTTTTCGTTTATTTGATTTAGAATTGTAGAAAATACAAAAAATGTCAGCTGGGGCTGTGTCAGAACACAGGGCCGTTGGTTTTAACGTGAAATGCTCGCGGTGTAGGCGGCATTGTCTAAGCGTGCCTTGGCAGCTTTGAGACGTTCTCGGAACCGCCTCGCTCATCGCGGACATTGGGATACCCACCCAAATATTTTGCAAATTACACCTATTTTATATGGATCGATTGTTGTAGATAAACAAAATAAATACACAAAAGAATCATCGTTCTGTGAGTCGTGAGTTATACTGTATAGAAATACACAGAAGCGCCCGTTTCATTCATTCAATGCTGTGCCCCCACCCCGCCGCCCCACGCGCCCCCGACTCAATTTCAAACCGCAAGTTGACTATTATACGCTAAAAAATGACACTAGATTTATGTTCCTAAGACTAATAGTTCTGCAGTTAATAAGGTAAGACGATATAGACCTTTATATAGAGCCAAAAAGCCAAATCAACACAAATTTCTATCAGATATACTGAAACCATTTAAAAATTTGTGGTGTTTGGGCCAACCTCCTCCTCCTATCTAGTCTGTAGTTGTGTGTAGGTATAATTCAACAGCGCAGTATAATAGCACACTGTCCATTCTGCCTCTTAATGTCGCCCAACGAATCTATGGCGATATGATATATGGAAGGGACGAAAAGGGTGCGCATTAGACGATTTAATTTTTTAAAGTGTGATACTTCCCCAAATGGCGTGAGGGGCGTTTTGTTGTCTCTTAATGGCATGTTTTAAGTTATCTTTTTTTTTAATCACCTGCTCACCTTTGTTAAAAGGTTGACTAATTGTGTGTGTCGCTACGTGCTTAATTTAAAAATTTCTGGCTTTTTATCGCACTGTAATGTTGTATAAAATCAGTTGCAGGATTTTCTGTTGTGTATTTTTTTTATATAAAACAGTTGAGATACAGAAACTCTCTAGCTGCTGTCAACAGACTGTTATACTCGTAGATGTCTCCTAGATCGGTTCTGGTCGTATGTAGCCGCTTTTAGACCCAGTGAGTGCAGTGAGTTGTTGATGCTCTTCCTTAAGAAATTGACATTTTGTATGGCGAAAATTTCGGAAAATTGTGTAATTTTCATACAAGCATATTATTAAATATCTTGGAAATGGCAAATTTAATTACACTGAAACTTGGTAGGTATAATCAGACAACATTAAGCTTACTGATGCACATCATTTAATTTTGATAATTAGCCTTTTTATAAAATTACATCTGGATATAGAGGCAAAACTGATGGCAATAAAAAGGGGTAAATTCAAACGTCTATAAAATGTGAAGATAATATTGTTTATTTAATTTTAAGGACTTGTTGGCATCTAAGCTACTCTACTCTTATTGTGCACAATTAATAATATTTGTGCAAAAATGTATTTTCGAAAATAACACAAATTTCATGAGTACCCAATATAATAAGTGAATATCGTTCCGACAGCTAAATAACTATAAGAACACTTTCATTTATAAATAAAATTGCTTTTTTTTACCTATGGGAACAGGAAAGACAATTTTAAAATACTACTCGTTTCCATCAGTAACAACGCACTGCGATTCTGCAAAATAAATATATGAATCATAGAGGATATGAGCGACAGTTACAGCTTACCATCAGGTAGGCTTTCTGCTTACTTGTCACTGCGAAGCATACAAAAAAAATCACGCACCACCTATAAGTGTTGTCAACCGAGTACTTCTATTTCGGTGGGAGGCCTCAGCGGAAGTAGTAATTGATCATTACATAGGTTCGTATGAAAATAATTTCATTAAAAGTCTCTACCTGGAACCTGGGCTTTGGCAGAAATATCACTTTCACAGATGACTTTCAACCTCGTCATACGCGGAACCCTTTTAGCATTCACAAAGAACCCCGCTCCTATTAGGGGTTCACAATTTAGATTACACGTTGAGGGAGACTATGATTAGCATCATGACATTCATAACATGCCCTTACTATGGGACTTTTTTTTAAGGTTTAATTTAGTCATTTTAAAACAGCTGAATATAATGTATAATTAAATTATTGTTCGTAATTTACCTATGTGTATAATATTGTTTGAGTCATGCCTAGCTTTAAATGGAATGATTAAAGTGTTAATTATTGTTTAAAAACTATCATCTCCCTTTCTTGACTCTGGGTGCACTTAAAACCAGCTCATGCTGTGCCCATACCAATTCCACCACTGTGCAAGATGTTAAAGCTTGGTAAGCGGCTCAGGGAGGCGACGGGTGACCCACGTGCCGGCAGCTTTCTCGCGCAGCGGTTAAGTATCGCCATCCAGCGCGGGAATGCCGCCGCCATGATGGGCACCTTACCGCGTGGCCCTGGTTTTTTACATCTTTTTTAATTTAGTTTAGTTAGTTAATAAAATATTTATATCTTATAAGGGTTTAGTTTAGTATATTTTATATGTATTACTGTATATATTTTTGGTATTTTAGATGTAGGTATTAGTGTATATTGTCATTATAAATGTAAATTATTTTATCAATAAAATAAACTACCTAGATGTTAAAATATAATATCTATAAAATATGTGTAATATATATACCTAAAAACTTACCCTTATGCTACATTTTGTATGGAATGTGATTTTGTATTTGTATTTCGTATTTTCATACATACTTTTTTACTAATGAAGCAGATTCAGTTAGTTCTGTCAAAAAAGAACTTGTAGAGTGTGCGAGCAGGTAAATAAGCGATTCCTTTAGAACCTATTAGAGAGAGTTACCTCTCTAGAAGACAAGCCGCAGTGGGGGGAAGGTTTAAAGTTCTCACTTTTGGGTTTTTCGCCAATATCTCCAAAACGGTCCATCGCAGAAAATAGTATTATGTTACAAAAAGAACGCTTATACAATTCTTTGTAACTTTGTAACGGCTGCATCTGTTTGACTAATTATTTTTTTGTTAGGTTTGTAATGATCAGGATAAGGTTTAAAGGAAAAAAGGGTAGGAATAGAAGAGACTAGAATATTTATTTGTTTAAAACATGGTCACAATTATAAGTCTTAAAATAATCATCACACAGTGGCTCACACATGCTCAGCTAGTAGTAACAGGCATGCAAATTTGTTCTCAGTGTTAATCTTAGGTAGTGGTAGGGTGGGTTAGGGTAGGTATAGATGTAGGGTGCCGGAGATGTCATGGATGAAAAGGCTTCTGCTACTCTCATGAGGCGATGCAGGAGCACCGCGGGGTTTAATGCGTACACCGGCGACTGTTGGGAGTCCCACACAGGCCTTTCGTCCCCTCCTACGGAGGGTATCGTGTGTAATGCATACCCCGCGTACAAAAAAAAAACAGTATAAATGTAGGATAGGGTAGAGTAGGGTAGGGTAAGGTAGAGTATATGATGTATATATATATGGGTATATGGGTATAATGATGGGGGTTCCTCAGGGGTCATGTCTCTCGAACTCGTTATTCAGCCTTCTGCTGAATGATCTGCCAGGGTCAATAGAGGGCATCGATATCTTCATATACGCTGACGACGTCGTGGTTGTAGTAACGGCGCCAACGGAGCAGCTGCTCGAAGAGGGGCTCAACAATGTAGTTCAGCACCTCGATGAATGGTTTGTGGCCAATGGTTTGGCGCTGGACAAGGACAAGACCAACTTCATGAGGTTCTCCCTAAATGGCACAGATACCCCTCCGTTGCGAGTAAATATAAGCGGTTCGGCACTGAAACAAGTGAAAACCACCAAGCTGCTAGGGTTCACGATAGATAGCGCTCTCACTTGGGAAGCCCACGTAGATGAGGTGTGCAGCAAGCTTAACCGTGCGAGCTTTGCGCTGCGACGGCTTGCGAGCACTGCCGACTGTGATGTGGTCCGGTCGTGTTACTTTGCCACAGTGCATTCGGTCCTATCGTACGGAGCCGAACTATGGGGACGCGCCTCCGAGTGGCACCGCGCGTTTGTGGCCCAAAAGCGGGCTGTCCGTGCACTAGCTGGCACTACCGACCAGCAAGAATCGTGTAGGCCCCTATTTCATAAATTAGGTATACTTCCTCTGCCGTGCGAATGCATATATCAAATAGCAGTATTCACTTACCGCAATATAGGTGTGTTTGAACGTACGAAGGCGGTGTCGCGCGCGTTGAGGAGTAATAAGGACGAAGGCCAACTTCTTCCGCCACAAATTGGTTAAATCCGAACGGTCAAAATTCAAAATTCAAAATTTCTTTATTGATTAGGACATTAAATATCTCTTTCAATCGTCAAAAAGGAGGGGGGTAGGAAAGTAGGAAGGAAACACACAGTGACACGCTGACCGCCGTATGGCCGTAGATAACGTATCCCTCGCCAACCACGACCGAACCATGCTCGACAATGCCAGGCAGAGCCGGAACTCTATATTACGGTCGGCATACGTATTAGGTCCTGTTGTATACAATAAAATTCCAGAGAACGTGAAGAGTGCAACTACCACAAATGGGTTTAAATCGAAATTAAAACGTTGGCTTCTAGACCAGTGCTTCTATAATTTTAATGAATTTTTTAATTTTAAACAGATTAATGTATGAATGTTATGACATTAATTTCGTCTTTCTTTGTTTTTGATTAGATTTGTATGACATTATCAACCCCGAATTACGTGTTTGTGTATGTTATATTTGACAATTTAATTACGATATGTAGTAATTCATTTTCTTTTGACGACGTTATAAAATTTGATGACATGTATAACTTTTATTATGTTAAAATGGTACAATACCATACCTATTATTATGGTACCTAGGTACATTAAAGACTGACGTGTAACTTAGTTATCAATAAAGAATTTGTATTTGTATATGAGTAGGGTTAACCACGCGAACGAAATCGCACCGAGCCGGCTAGTACATATAATATAACTAAACATTCGTATCGAAAACCAGCAGTACCGCCTCTACGGCCGGTCATCCATCACGCCCACACGACGCAATATGCTTATGAAATTATAAGGGTACGCAATTAAAGGGCATCGGAACACTGTGCGTCGTAGACACAGATATCTTTCATCTTTGAAACAAAAACTTGCTTGCCACAGAAATTACAAGGATATAACGTGTTTGCGGTAAATAATTCCCGCCAGGGAAGCGAGCGGGTTCCTACCCACTAAAACAATACACTACACAATAAATAATTAATCAAGTAGGGATACATATACATCGGCACTGTGTAGTCTCTTTGATTTCTTGTGTCTTTTTCAATGTTGTGTTGTTGTTGTTTGTATCAATAAATGTTCTTTCTTTCTTTCTTTCTAAAACCTGATGGTGCCCTTCTCGCCGTGTATTGACGGAGACTAGGTGCACCCAGACCCGTAACAGAAATTAAAATTCATCATTTCAATTTCTGCTTGGCCAGGAATTGAACCCGGGATCTCTGGCAGACCGGAATTTAAAACAACTGAACCACTCATATCGTCGAAGGCGACGTAGTTTCAGTTATCCTTTCAAATGTGACCGGAGACTCGGACCACATTATTTTGAAGAAATATTGCCCTCATTATCACTACCATACTACTGCCACTGTGGGTAGTATTGTTATGTAGGTACCTAATAAGACGCCAGAGCTATCTGAGTGCAGGCCAGTGAACTGCGTTAATCGCTCTGACGCGACCAACTGGATTTATATGGTGCGCAGAATTATTGGCTGTTCCAAATGTAGATGGAGCCTTTTGTGGTAGAAATTCAATATTTTCTATGTGTACTTGTGGGAAATAATATTATTATTTCATTTATCTTCATTTTTATAGAATGTCAGTAGTGTTCTTAAATTAAAACACACATGCGGGTAGACCGCAGTATATGAGAAAGCGGCCATCGCTCTCGACAGGTCAGACGTTGTCCGACTGCGGACACGGCACCACCAGTGCTCTGAGCTGTCTTCCTCAGGTAATCTTGCTTAATCGTATAACTCGTATTATTTCTATGTTCTATTTGCTTTCTTTAGAAATTACAATTTTAATAATTGTGAATTTGTCTGTATTTTGCTAATTCTATGTATATTGCTTAATCTAATAAAATATGTCCTCTCGATCTGTTGCTGTCCATTTAGTATGTTATTTGCAATAATGTACATGGATTTATTTTTCATATTTCTTTGTTTAAATTCTATACACTTACTCCCACATACTAATAGACTGTGTGGGCGCCGTAGGTTATACTGGGTCATCGAACACAAGAACAGTTTTACTTTGTAGCAAAATTAGACGTATAGGAGACTCACCAATCGTTGGTCTGCTCGTGCACAAACTGGCATAAAATAAAATCCCTAGTAGCAGGGTCACGAAGGTCAGATGGCAATCGCTCCACTGTTATTACCTGATCAGTGAAATCCTGGATCATGGTCAAAGCGGACTTTGGGCCCTCTTGTGCGAGAGCATAACCGGGACATTAACGCCAAGATCATTTGGCGGATTTGTGTTTATAGTATCAAAAAGCTCTCTTTAAAGCATGCATGCACTACAGGCAACTATGGAACCTTTCACTGCACTTAGCCCAACACGTCTTGGCCGGCTTTTTCTTGAGATTCTAGATTCTAGCGCGACACTTCGGCCACTCGGAAGGCTAAATCAACAAACTGTGAAGCATCAGATGGTAGGACTCTGTCAAGCCTGAGCAGTCCACCTGGGTGAGTACCACCGCCTTATCTATTTCTGCCGCCAAGCAACAATGCTTGAATTGTTGTGTTCCGGTTTGAAGAATAAGGTAGCCTGCAAAATAGAGATATCAAAATAGGAAAAAGTAAAAAAAAATTCCGACCACATCTCTAGAATATCATATGCCAGCGACGCCTGAGAAACAACATGACTTTGCTTTGACGTAAATGAGTTTCCCCGTATATTAATCTGTTTCACCTTTCCATTGCCTATATCACCTCAGATTAACGGGTATATTACGCGCGTAATCAACAGCCATTAGGGTCTGAACAGGCAATTTGAAGGCTCATGTGGAACAGATAGTATTCGTGCCCAGCTGCGCCAAAATTACATTCACTGAGCTATATTATTAATTGAAATATGTGTGTGATGGATAGGGTTAAAATGAGAATGTGGAGGTTCGATGTTGTTATTGATGACTTTGGACTTAGATGAATTGTTCGGATTAACAAATGCCACTACGAAATGCTTTAAAAACACACATTAAGGGTTACGTTTTTCATACTTTTATGTAGGTAAAGCTATTTTGCCAATCTTTCAAGGGTTTGACGTTTTTAATATATGTTTGTGCAATTCGCCAATTAGTTTGTAAACGTATCCAAATGAGCGTAGAATAGATTTTTGGATAATAGATTTAGTAATAGGTATAGAACAAATAAATGAAAAACGAATCACAAAAAACGCCACGTACTGGCGAATTATGTTTTGTAAAAAATATATATATTTGTTTTTAAAGGCGAGGCAAATTTTAACCCGATAAAATAATAAGATCTCACGGGAAAGTTGAATGTTTCCAGAGATCCGAACTCAGAGCGGGTGAAAGCCGCTGGGAACAGCTAGTCAATAATTAATAGTTACATGGAATATTAGTGATAAGGCAGCTTAAAACTAGCTCTTTCGACTGATGTATTGTGGTTTAAGTCCAGCTGTAGACTGTATCGCGTTGCTGTCATGCGATGTGATATATTAGGGTGAGGAAAAAGTCTTTTCGCATATAGTATGTATGAACTTGTAATAAAACCTCTTTGGCTATACTATTTGTACCTGGCTGGTTATGGTATCATTTAAAAGTTTAAATTTTAAAGAAGATAATTCCAAATTCAAATTATAAAAATGCGTGATTTTCATTTGTTTTTCTTACCGTCAAGATGAGTGAATCTAATGAAGTAATTAGATACATTTTAAAATTATACTACAAAAAAGGCAAAAATGCAACGCAAGCCGCGAAAAAAATTTGCGATGTTTATGGATCTAATGCAGAGTCTGTGAGAGTAGCACAAATTTGGTTTAAGCGTTTTCAATCCGGATATTTTGATGTCAAGGATGCACGTCGCTCTGGTCGCACTGTTACGGATAAAATGATTGCTATTTTTGAAAAAGTGGAGCAAGATCGGCATATCAGTAGTTACGACGTAGCTGAAGAACTGGGAATTGACCATAAAACATTTTTGGCGCATTTAAAAAAAAATGGGTTCACAAAAAAGCTCGATATTTGGGTACCTCACGAGCTATCTGAAAGAAACCTAATGAACCGTGTACTCATTTGTGATTCTTTATTACGACGTAATGAAACCGAACCATTTTTAAAGAAATTGATAACTGGTGATGAAAAGTGGATCACGTACGACAAGAACGTGTGAAAAAGGTCATGGTCAAATGCCGGTCAGGCTTCACAGACTGTGAAACCCGGGTTAACTCGCAACAAGGTGATGCTGTGTGTGTGGTGGGATTGGAAGGGCATTATTCATTATGAGCTGTTACCACCAGGCAGGACCATCGATTCGGAACTCTACTGCGAACAACTGATAAGAATAAAGCAAGAAGTTGAGATTAAGCGGCCGGAATTAATTAAAAAGGAATTAAGAAAAAGGGGTGTGGTTTTTCATCATGATAATGCTAGACCTCACACATCTTTAACCACTCAGCAAAAATTAAGAGAGTTTGGCTGGGAGGTGTTAATGCATCCGCCGTATAGTCCTGACCTTGCAGCTTCAGATTTCCACCAGTTTCGGTCTCTTCAGAGTTCATGAGCAGTGTCAGGTTAACATTACGAGAGTACTGCCAAAACTACTTGACGCAGTTTTTTTATCAGAAGCCCCAAAATTTCGATAGCAATGGGATCATGTCCACCTATAAGATGGCAAAAAGTTATCGAACAAAATTGTACCTATATACTTTTGTTAAATGTAAATAAACTATATTAAAAAATGTTTTGAACTTTTATATAAAATGTAAAGAAACTTTCTCCCCAACCTATTATGAAAATAAAAAGTATCAAATGTTTCTAATTGAAGCATACGAGCACAGACGTGACGTTTTTAATATTTTAAGTTCACAGTTGGTTCACAGACTGCTACAGTACAATGACAAGTACCATGTAAAAGATGGTGGTGCCCTAAATTATTTTTACTACTTTCTCGACGGACTGTACTTACCATCAGACAGACCGTACCTATTGCCAATTTGGAAATGTGGTTCGTATTAAAAATATAATTGACATTTGAAAAACTTAACATTTGAAATGCTTACATTAATATCTCCAGTCATAACTCGTTCCTTCGAACAAAAAGGAGGAAAGACCGGCCTCGTCATCGACTAGAAATAAAAACAAACCCAATTTTTAGTGGCTACAACCCCGAGGCGTGACCCCGAGGTCTGTTCAAATACCTCGAGCGAGACTAACGGTGGCCAATGCCAGGAAAATAAACATTTCGTATACCAACGGACCTTTTCCGACAAAAAAACAACCCGGGAGCTGTTTGAGTTCCGAAATCTTTTCATTTGACTTTTTCTGTGGGAACTAATTTTCGTGTTCCCTTTTTTTTGCTAAGCTCTTTTGTTTAAGTTTTTCCGTCTTCATTATTCGAAATTTGAAAAGAGAATTACGATTATCGGATTCGAAATTTCGGCTTGACCTTAGACTTGTTGTTTTAAACAGTTGACTTAAACAGTTGTACTAATTATTTTCTTTTTATGTTTCTATGACGGGTAACTTTTCAACTGAAATAGGTAATAAAACCAATCCAAGTATATAATAATTTAATAGGTATTGCAAACGTCCATAGGCTGCGGTGACTAAATTCCATCAGGCAGGCCGTAGGCTTGTTTGCCTAAATATTTCAGATTTCTAAAGACGTACAACCTTAATATAAGAAAACATTCATACCAGAGGACAGTAGCCGTTAGTAAAACGTTGCTCGAATTATTCACAGACAATACTGGTCTGAACACAACTGATGCCATCTAAAGGCTGGCCAATCCTAATTAATTCCCCTCATTAGAGCCCATCGAGGTCGCAGATTCCCCAGAACGTGCCGTGTTTTTGCAGATGGCAACCCTTTATCCTGGCCCTTGTCTCTATTAGGCCCTGATCACACCTAGCGGTTTGCAGGCGGGCGTGATTGCCCAGCGATACTACGAGACCGCTGTGATCGAGCAGCATTTATTGCCTTTATGCATCATCATCATCATCAACAGCCAGAAGACGCCCACTGCTGGGCATAGGCCTCCCCCAGAGATCTCCACAAAGACCGGTCCTGTGCTTTCCGCATCCAGCTGGTACCTGCGATCCTTACCAGGTCGTCGGTCCACCTTGTAGGAGGCCTACCCACGCTGCCTTTATGCATGTACTGTCAAAATTACATCAAAGTGCCCTGGGTCTCAAGTCTGCTAATTTAGTAATAGCTATATTGAATTGTAATTTGGCAGCAATAGCAGCTCAATGGCAGTTTGACATGTTATTGGTATTCTGCTACTGTTACTAATGATAGGATTGAATAATAATTGGTTCGCAATAGCAGCTTAATGGCAGCTTAATGGCAGCTTAATGGCAGGTATTCTGCTACATTTAAAACTGTGGTTGAGTTGCTATGATTATTGCGATTCAATTACAATTCAATCGTGTTTAGTAAATTAGCGGACTCAAGGCCCTGTTCGATTGTATGCAAGTAACAATGTATTTAAAAAAATATATCTCTATATCTCTATATCTTATATATATAAAAGAAAGTCGTGTTTGTTACAACACTTATAACACGAGAACGGCTGGACCGATTGCCATGGTTTTTGAATTGTTGGATTTGTTTCCTTCCCGAATAGCAGAATACATCTTAAAAACAATGAAAACTCGATATGTGTAATGAATACTTAATCATTTCAATAGATGCTGATTTGTTTATTACATGTCAAACATTTGTTGTCCAATCCTGTCAAATAGTGTAGTCAATAGTCAATTTTTTTTTTTGGAGCTTATGGCCTGGTTGCTGAGACCTTTAAGCCACAACTTTATTTTTTTCTGAAGACATCATGTGTGCGTTCAGAAATTTATTTTTTGTAAAATGTCTACAAAGTTCAGGTACTGTTATATTTGTTTGTTTTAGACATTAATTTTCGAAAATTATTTATTAATTATTTAATTTTTAATTCCCGAAAATAATACCTAAGATTTATTCTACAGTAAAAACATAAAATCATCGGAAAGGAACGGAATTTAGGAAATAAAAAATCAGTTGGGAAACGAGAAATCGTCGAGCTTATCGTACAGATGAACAGAGGAATAATCTTCGAAGTGCAAGAAGAAATGGTTCAAGTATTGATTTGAATCGAGCAGCGTTTCTGTATGATTGCACCATCGACTACAGCTTGCATCGTTTAGTTTGCATTGGTCCAATGGACGTTGTTTGCCAGCATTGTGGAGCATTGAAGTTTGCTGGTGAAACGCCTGGTTTGTGCTGCCTTAGTGGTAAAGTGAAATTGCCATTATTGGTCCCGCCACCAGAGCCATTGTGCTCCCTGCTTTATGGCGAAACACTAGAATCACGACATTTTCTAGCGAACACTCAAAAATACAATGTCTGTTTCCAAATGACTTCATTTGGGGCGGAAATTATCGCAGAACACGGATATAATCCGACATTTAAGGTAATTTACGTTAAAAACTTTATTTCCTATCATTGTAAAAAAAATCTGGAATGTAGTTTGTTAGATTTCTGTATTTGTCTCTGAAATAAAAATGGCATGTTATTATTTGAAAAAAAAAGTGTTTGTAAATCTAACTATAACTATGGTTTTGACTTTACAGATTCAAGGCCAGATTTTCCATCGCATTGGATCATTGCAACCTATAGAAGATGCACACCATAAATTCTTGCAAATATACTTCATGGGCAATATGGAAGAACAACTTGACCGGCGTCAAGGGATCAACACAGCTACGAAAAGAGCAATTCTCCAAGATCTGCAGCAAATGCTTCATGAACATCATGCATTGGTCAGGCTGTTCAAGACTGCTTTAGAGCGCATGCCAAGTGATGACTATAAAGTTGTGATCAGAGCAGATAAAAGACCAGCTGGAACACATGAACGCACATTTAATGCTCCAACAATCGATGAAGTGGCAATCCTGATTGTTGGTGAAAACTTGGAAACACGTGATATTGTACTTACACGACGCAATACTGGGCAACTACAAAGAATATATGAAACACACCGTTCATATGACGCGTTACAATACCCGCTGATGTTTTGGCAAGGAGACGATGGATATCACTTTAATATCAAAATGATTAATCCATTGAATGGTAAGATCAATATTGTTGTTTTCATTTTAACTTGATATACATTTTATTCTGTTTGCTTTTAGTACTCAAAAAAAGTTGTAATTTCTAATTTAGTAGAGAGTAGCTGTAAGAGTCGTTAACCTATTACGGGTTCTACAATACAATTTTTACTGCATTTGTTTCAGGTGAGGAAACTACCAAGAAGGTTAGTTCGATGAATTATTACGCATATCGTTTGATGATTCGTGAAAATTCTGACAATTATTTGTTGCGATTTCGTCGACTGCTTCAACAATATTGCGTTGACATGTACGTTAAAATCGAAACGGAGCGCCTGACTTTCATTCGGTTGAATCAAGCTAAATTGCGTTCGGAAGAGTATATCCATTTACGCGATGCAATTAGCACAGAAGGAGATTCAGAAAATTTTGGTCGATTGACTATTTTACCGGCGACATACATAGGTAGCCCGCGTCATTTGCATGAATATGCGCAAGATGCAATGACATATGTTCGTCATTATGGCCGGCCAGATCTATTCATTACATTTACATGTAATCCGAAATGGATAGAAATTATTCAATTGCTGCTTCCCGGACAAACATCAAGTGATCGACACGACATCACCGCACGTGTTTTCAGGCAAAAAATTCGGTCACTAATGAATTACATTGTTAAGCAACACGTCTTTGGGAATACTCGATGCTGGATGTATTCAATCGAATGGCAAAAACGAGGCCTACCGCATGCTCACATTCTGATTTGGTTAGTCGAAAGAATTCGGCCAGATCAAATAGATGACATCATATGTGCGGAGATTCCTGCTCCTGAAACCGATCCAGACCTACATGATGTTGTAGTCACGAATATGATTCATGGACCGTGTGGCACTATCAACCGACAATCACCGTGCATGGTCGACGGCAAGTGTTCCAAACGGTATCCACGAAAATTGACGGCAGAGACCATTACAGGCAACGATGGTTATCCATTGTATCGGCGTCGATCGCCCGATGATAATGGTAGAACTATCACAACTAAAGTGAAAGGAAACGATTTCGTAGTTGACAACAGTTGGATTGTTCCATATTCGCCACTTCTTTCCAAAACATTCAAAGCACATTGTAATGTTGAGTATTGCAATTCGGTCAAGTCAATTAAATACATTTGCAAATATGTCACGAAAGGGAGCGACATGGCGGTTTTTGGTATCCAAACATCCAATACCAACGATGAAATCACGCGCTATCAAGTTGGTAGATATGTGAACTGCAATGAAGCAATTTGGCGTATATTTTCATTCCCTATTCACGAACGTCATCCCACTGTTTTACATTTGGGGGTGCATCTAGAGAACGGTCAGAGAGTATATTTCACAGCGTCGAATGCTGCTCAACGTGCCGAAACACCTCCAGCGACAACACTGACCAGTTTCTTTGCGATTTGTCAAAGCGATCCGTTCGCACGAACTTTGCTTTACTCAGAAATGCCACGTTATTACACTTGGAACGCTACATCGAAGAAATTTCAACGTCGGAAGCAAGGCGATGCAGTTCCTGGTCATCCAGATATGCGTTCTACTGATGCTCTTGGTCGTATTTACACAGTTCATCCGAAGAATGATGAATGTTTCTATTTGCGGTTGTTGCTGGTACATGTTCGAGGGCCAACATCATTTGAATCACTACGAACTGTTAATGGTATCGTGTGCCCCACATTTCGTGCAGCATGTCAAGAGCTAAATTTGCTTGAAAACGATACTCATTGGGACACGACAATCGCTGAAGCAATTATTTCTGCATCTCCAAGTCAGATACGCACATTATTTGCTATCATCATTTCAACATGCTTCCCATCGAACCCACGTGACCTGTGGAACAAATACAAAGATAACATGTCAGAAGATATTTTACATCGAATTCGCGTCAGCTCAAGAAATTCCGATCTTGAGGTGAATGAGGAGATCCATAACCAGACTTTGCTCTTGATCGAAGATATGTGTTACCTCATGTGCGGCAGTTTGTTAGTTAGGTTAGGAATGCCAGCGCCAGATCGCGGAATGAATGACGCATTTAATAGAGAATTGGAACGTGAACGTGAATATGATCCACATGAACTAATCCAATCAGTTCAAACGAATGTACCTCTGTTGAATCCTAAGCAGAGGGAAGTCTATGATACACTGATTAATGCAATTGATGATGGAAATGGCGGCTTATTTTTTTTGGATGCCCCCGGTGGAACTGGGAAGACATTCCTCATGTCATTGATTTTGGCCACTGTACGTGCGAGATCCGAAATTGCGGTAGCAATTGCTTCTTCTGGAATAGCGGCCACATTGTTAGACGGATGCCGTACGGCTCACTCAGCGTTAAAATTGCCATTAAACCTTCAAACTACTGAACAACCGACATGTAACATTTCGAAACACTCCGCAATGGCCAAAGTTTTAGTAGCATCAAAAATCATCATATGGGACGAATGCACAATGGCGCACAAACGCGCATTGGAAGCACTAGACCGAACATTAAAAGATCTGCGCAATGACTCGAGATGTTTTGGTGGTGCAATGATTTTATTATCTGGCGATTTCCGGCAAACACTACCAGTCATTCCAAGAAATACTGCTGCCGACGAAATAAACGCTTGCCTCAAAGCATCAAATCTGTGGCGATATGTAAAGAAACTTCAACTGTCTGTAAATATGAGAGTTGCATTGTTGAACGATCTATCTGCTGATGATTTCTCGAAGCAATTGCTGACTATCGGTAATGGCCGTGTTCCTGTTGACAAATCGAGCGGTTTGATTTCATTTCCTCCAAATTTTTGCAATTTCGTATCATCAAAAGACGAGCTTATCAACAAAGTATTCCCGGATATCATTGCTAATCACAAAAATACTAAATGGTTAAGTGAGCGAGCAATTTTGGCCGCTAAAAATAAAGATGTAGATGACCTCAATTTTATAATTCAAAATCAAATCGTAGGTACTCTGTATTCATTCAAATCTATCGACTGTGTAACAAACGAAGAAGAAGCCACTAATTATCCAATTGAATTTTTAAACTCCTTGGATGTGCCTGGTTTACCACCGCACAATTTAAAACTTAAAGTTGGCTCGGTAGTCATCATGCTTAGAAATTTAAACCAACCAAAACTGTGTAATGGAACGCGTTTGGTGATAAGAAAACTGATGAGCAATGTGATTCACGCGTCGATACTTAAAGGAAAATTTAAAGGTGAGGAAGTTCTTATTCCAAGGATTCCGATGATCCCAACGGATATGCCCTTTGAGTTTAAACGAATTCAATTCCCGATTCGTCTTGCCTTCGCCATGACGATCAACAAATCACAGGGCCAATCCTTGACTATTTGTGGCCTCAATCTAGAAAATGCATGTTTTTCTCATGGTCAATTGTACGTGGCATGCTCACGTGTCGGCAAACCATCCGCTTTATTTGTTCTTGCGCCTGACCAAAAAACAAAGAATGTCGTTTACCACAAAGTGTTAATGAATTAATCCGAGTTTTATTTTTTTTTCCCAATCTGCACAACATAGTTTTCAATCATTTTTTTCTGACATGAGTTTGAAGTACTTAATTATTATTTTTTATTAATAAAAAATAATAATTAATTTGGTTGGTTTAAATTTCTAAGCATGATGACTACCGAGCCAACTTTAAGTTTTAAATTGTGCGGTGGTAAACCAGGCACATCCAAGGAGTTTAAAAATTCAATTGGATAATTAGTGGCTTCTTCTTCGTTTGTTACACAGTCGATAGATTTGAATGAATACAGAGTACCTACGATTTGATTTTGAATTATAAAATTGAGGTCATCTACATCTTTATTTTTAGCGGCCAAAATTGCTCGCTCACTTAACCATTTAGTATTTTTGTGGTTAGCAATGATATCCGGGAATACTTTGTTGATAAGCTCGTCTTTTGATGATACGAAATTGCAAAAATTTGGAGGAAATGAAATCAAACCGCTCGATTTGTCAACAGGAACACGGCCATTACCGATAGTCAGCAATTGCTTCGAGAAATCATCAGCAGATAGATCGTTCAACAATGCAACTCTCATATTTACAGACAGTTGAAGTTTCTTTACATATCGCCACAGATTTGATGCTTTGAGGCAAGCGTTTATTTCGTCGGCAGCAGTATTTCTTGGAATGACTGGTAGTGTTTGCCGGAAATCGCCAGATAATAAAATCATTGCACCACCAAAACATCTCGAGTCATTGCGCAGATCTTTTAATGTTCGGTCTAGTGCTTCCAATGCGCGTTTGTGCGCCATTGTGCATTCGTCCCATATGATGATTTTTGATGCTACTAAAACTTTGGCCATTGCGGAGTGTTTCGAAATGTTACATGTCGGTTGTTCAGTAGTTTGAAGGTTTAATGGCAATTTTAACGCTGAGTGAGCCGTACGGCATCCGTCTAACAATGTGGCCGCTATTCCAGAAGAAGCAATTGCTACCGCAATTTCGGATCTCGCACGTACAGTGGCCAAAATCAATGACATGAGGAATGTCTTCCCAGTTCCACCGGGGGCATCCAAAAAAAATAAGCCGCCATTTCCATCATCAATTGCATTAATCAGTGTATCATAGACTTCCCTCTGCTTAGGATTCAACAGAGGTACATTCGTTTGAACTGATTGGATTAGTTCATGTGGATCATATTCACGTTCACGTTCCAATTCTCTATTAAATGCGTCATTCATTCCGCGATCTGGCGCTGGCATTCCTAACCTAACTAACAAACTGCCGCACATGAGGTAACACATATCTTCGATCAAGAGCAAAGTCTGGTTATGGATATCCTCATTCACCTCAAGATCGGAATTTCTTGAGCTGACGCGAATTCGATGTAAAATATCTTCTGACATGTTATCTTTGTATTTGTTCCACAGGTCACGTGGGTTCGATGGGAAGCATGTTGAAATGATGATAGCAAATAATGTGCGTATCTGACTTGGAGATGCAGAAATAATTGCTTCAGCGATTGTCGTGTCCCAATGAGTATCGTTTTCAAGCAAATTTAGCTCTTGACATGCTGCACGAAATGTGGGGCACACGATACCATTAACAGTTCGTAGTGATTCAAATGATGTTGGCCCTCGAACATGTACCAGCAACAACCGCAAATAGAAACATTCATCATTCTTCGGATGAACTGTGTAAATACGACCAAGAGCATCAGTAGAACGCATATCTGGATGACCAGGAACTGCATCGCCTTGCTTCCGACGTTGAAATTTCTTCGATGTAGCGTTCCAAGTGTAATAACGTGGCATTTCTGAGTAAAGCAAAGTTCGTGCGAACGGATCGCTTTGACAAATCGCAAAGAAACTGGTCAGTGTTGTCGCTGGAGGTGTTTCGGCACGTTGAGCAGCATTCGACGCTGTGAAATATACTCTCTGACCGTTCTCTAGATGCACCCCCAAATGTAAAACAGTGGGATGACGTTCGTGAATAGGGAATGAAAATATACGCCAAATTGCTTCATTGCAGTTCACATATCTACCAACTTGATAGCGCGTGATTTCATCGTTGGTATTGGATGTTTGGATACCAAAAACCGCCATGTCGCTCCCTTTCGTGACATATTTGCAAATGTATTTAATTGACTTGACCGAATTGCAATACTCAACATTACAATGTGCTTTGAATGTTTTGGAAAGAAGTGGCGAATATGGAACAATCCAACTGTTGTCAACTACGAAATCGTTTCCTTTCACTTTAGTTGTGATAGTTCTACCATTATCATCGGGCGATCGACGCCGATACAATGGATAACCATCGTTGCCTGTAATGGTCTCTGCCGTCAATTTTCGTGGATACCGTTTGGAACACTTGCCGTCGACCATGCACGGTGATTGTCGGTTGATAGTGCCACACGGTCCATGAATCATATTCGTGACTACAACATCATGTAGGTCTGGATCGGTTTCAGGAGCAGGAATCTCCGCACATATGATGTCATCTATTTGATCTGGCCGAATTCTTTCGACTAACCAAATCAGAATGTGAGCATGCGGTAGGCCTCGTTTTTGCCATTCGATTGAATACATCCAGCATCGAGTATTCCCAAAGACGTGTTGCTTAACAATGTAATTCATTAGTGACCGAATTTTTTGCCTGAAAACACGTGCGGTGATGTCGTGTCGATCACTTGATGTTTGTCCGGGAAGCAGCAATTGAATAATTTCTATCCATTTCGGATTACATGTAAATGTAATGAATAGATCTGGCCGGCCATAATGACGAACATATGTCATTGCATCTTGCGCATATTCATGCAAATGACGCGGGCTACCTATGTACCTATGTCGCCGGTAAAATAGTCAATCGACCAAAATTTTCTGAATCTCCTTCTGTGCTAATTGCATCGCGTAAATGGATATACTCTTCCGAACGCAATTTAGCTTGATTCAACCGAATGAAAGTCAGGCGCTCCGTTTCGATTTTAACGTACATGTCAACGCAATATTGTTGAAGCAGTCGACGAAATCGCAACAAATAATTGTCAGAATTTTCACGAATCATCAAACGATATGCGTAATAATTCATCGAACTAACCTTCTTGGTAGTTTCCTCACCTGAAACAAATGCAGTAAAAATTGTATTGTAGAACCCGTAATAGGTTAACGACTCTTACAGCTACTCTCTACTAAATTAGAAATTACAACTTTTTTTGAGTACTAAAAGCAAACAGAATAAAATGTATATCAAGTTAAAATGAAAACAACAATATTGATCTTACCATTCAATGGATTAATCATTTTGATATTAAAGTGATATCCATCGTCTCCTTGCCAAAACATCAGCGGGTATTGTAACGCGTCATATGAACGGTGTGTTTCATATATTCTTTGTAGTTGCCCAGTATTGCGTCGTGTAAGTACAATATCACGTGTTTCCAAGTTTTCACCAACAATCAGGATTGCCACTTCATCGATTGTTGGAGCATTAAATGTGCGTTCATGTGTTCCAGCTGGTCTTTTATCTGCTCTGATCACAACTTTATAGTCATCACTTGGCATGCGCTCTAAAGCAGTCTTGAACAGCCTGACCAATGCATGATGTTCATGAAGCATTTGCTGCAGATCTTGGAGAATTGCTCTTTTCGTAGCTGTGTTGATCCCTTGACGCCGGTCAAGTTGTTCTTCCATATTGCCCATGAAGTATATTTGCAAGAATTTATGGTGTGCATCTTCTATAGGTTGCAATGATCCAATGCGATGGCAAATCTGGCCTTGAATCTGTAAAGTCAAAACCATAGTTATAGTTAGATTTACAAACACTTTTTTTTTCAAATAATAACATGCCATTTTTATTTCAGAGACAAATACAGAAATCTAACAAACTACATTCCAGATTTTTTTTACAATGATAGAAAATAAAGTTTTTAACGTAAATTACCTTAAATGTCGGATTATATCCGTGTTCTGCGATAATTTCCGCCCCAAATGAAGTCATTTGGAAACAGACATTGTATTTTTGAGTGTTCGCTAGAAAATGTCGTGATTCTAGTGTTTCGCCATAAAGCAGGGAGCACAATGGCTCTGGTGGCGGGACCAATAATGGCAATTTCACTTTACCACTAACCTCGTAAGTCCCGACTGTTTAGAATAGTTTTAAGTGTAGAGACCTAATGGATTATATTTAGTACATAATCAAAATAGTGAGTCAGACCGACAATTTTTTTTTCATATTTAATTGGTTTTTTATACAATACCAAGTATTATGTATTTTTTTATGTATGTGTGTTGCATTTATAACCAATTTATGAAGACGGTATTGGAAATTATTTTGTACTTTTTTTAGTACATTAGGACGTAATGTGATCTAACAAATAAAAAAAATTATAGTTTTTTTTCCTTAATACCTTTATTTTCGAATCAATTTTCCACATTTAACGGAACAATGTTTTATTAATCTAGGTAAACTTACCATTTTGCTAAATTGGTTGAAAATCTTATTAATGTCGCTCACTAAAATAGTATTGAATTGGATAATTATTATAAATCGCTTATGTTACATTTAAGCACTTTTCTGTTCTTTGTATGTAAGTTCGGTTACTCATCATCATCATCGTCCTAGCGCTTATCCCGGCCTCTGCCAGGGTCCGCTTTCCTACTCATTCTCCTCCACTTCGCCAACATCGCGTCATAGGTCGTCGTTGACATTATACCCTAGTGTTTTAATTCATGATCTGATTCATTTGACGACGTAGTGGATTAATCTATTACAATTTGTCGATTTGTAGCATAAGTATCTTCTGATATGTAATCTTCGAAAACAGAATATTTTAGTAGTATTCAAGTTCACTGAGAATTTAAAAGAAATTAGATTATTTATTTATTATGAGCTCAAGACCTAACGTACTATTTAAAGTACAAATGTTAAGGATATATTAATGTAACAGAAGCCTAATTGCATTACGGCTTTGCTGGGAAAGATTAGATCTTCTAGGACGCGGCATTGTTATTAAAATGTGCACTCGCATAAAACCACCAAATATAATAATGTACTGTATAATTATGTCATGTTTGTGTACAATAAAGAATAAAGAAAGAAAGAAAGAATAACAGTGACTGAACTTTCGAGACATTGACAATAGCTCAAAGAGTATATAACCACTACGTATGAATAGCTTATCAAGAAAAATCATAGACAAACAAATATAACAGTACCTGAACTTTGTAGACATTTTACAAAAAATAAATTTCTGAACGCACACATGATGTCTTCAGAAAAAAATAAAGTTGTGGCTTAATGGTCTCAGCAACCAGGCCATAAGCTCCAAAAAAAAAAATAGTTGTTACACTATTTGACAGGATTGGACAACAAATGTTTGACATGTAATAAACAAATCAGCATCTATTGAAATGATTAAGTATTCATTACACATATTGAGTTTTCATTGTTTTTAAGATGTATTCTGCTATTCGGGAAGGAAACAAATCCAACAAATCAAAAACCATGGCAATCGGTAAAGCCGTTCTCGAGTTATAAGTGTTGTAACAAACACGACTTTCTTTTATATATATATAAGATAAGATAAGATAAGATAAGATAAGATATTATTTTGTATCATTGTTTTACGTTCATCAAAGCCTAAATTAGTTCAGCTAAAAAGTAACACGACATTCATTGACTGTTAGGCGGTACGAAGTTCGCCGGGTCAGCTAGTTATTTCATAAAACAAAAACTAAACTTTTACATCGATAAAAAATATTGTCGCTAATCTGATTACGATACGAAATTCAAGACAGTTTCCAGACGTATATTTGTTTTCTGCTAATATGATGATGATGATGATAAATGAAATAATGCGATTAAAATAATATTTAATCGCCAATGGGCGCTTTTATAATTTGTAAAGTGACGATATTACAGTGGACGTCCACGGTACGACGAAAACACATGGAAGTAATTTGTATGGAAATATATGAAGATGCTTGCAAAGTTCAGACGGCAATATAACGTACAGGTCCACGATATGGCGCTAAGATGTTTTGGTTTGATAGCTTCCTAAAACCGTCCCGATATTTTTGCGATGTAGTGCGTAGATACAAGGGTAATTTATGTGTGTATATTGAGTCCACGTACTAGCGCTCCCCCGCTAGGCTACAGAATCCACAGATTTAAAAAAGTTGCATTAAAATAGTATCCATCGCGTCCATGGCTGAGAATCACAAAAATGCATTTAACGTGAACCTAAACCGTGAAAAAACACAAACATAAACTTTTTCATTGATAAAAAAATATTAAGATACGAAATTCACAATAGTTTCCAGACGTATAATTGTAATCATTTTTATTTAAAATACAACATATGAGCTAAAAATTCATATTCAAATTAGACTATCTATATTATGCCAATTATAATGTTATCGCCGAAATTCATTTTTACCCTCACTTTTTTTACTCTACTGCTGTATGCGTCTACTCTCACGACGGAAGGACCCACGCGGCGGATTGGGGAAATCGCGTTTACCCGCAAATGGTTAGTGTGACAGGGACCTTAGGATACATGTTCCCCGAGGCCTTTAGTAGACTTTAGGGACATATCTATTTCGATTTAGGCGCGCCGCTGTCCGTTGAGATATTGCAGTATCCCATCGGTGTCTCAAGGATTTAAGGGGCTATTGTTTGTTGTATGTAATCATAATATATAGTAGATTTCTATTTGTGTGACCTATCATGCTTACGCTTAATTTAAAATACTACTAAACCATTTGCTGAAAACGATATACCTATGAAAAGCTTTTACGTAATCTAGTTCTGAGTCTAACGTATGATATAACTTCTATATATAAAAGATAATTATTATCTTGGCGTTAATGTCCCGGTTGTGCGATCGCGTACGAGGTTTGGCGGATCATATGATTACAGTGGAGCGACTGCCACCTGACCTCTATGACCCTGCTACCAGAGGAAACTGACCAGATTGGATCATGGTTCAATTCAGTTCAATGGGTTCATGGTTCAATGGGTCAATTCAGTCTCCTGAATGTGCATGTTTCATCACGATGTTTTCGCTCACCGTTACAGCATCGGTTAGCATTCAGTACATGACCGCAGAAGGATTCGAACCCAGTACCTCCTACTTACCAGTCGGCCACCGAAGCACCTCCAATGTCTTCTATCTATATTGCATGTAATTAACTAATTTGATACAATTGTTTAGTACAAATTGTTGTTTTGCATAATAGGTTCAGCCAACCAAAAACACAGTCTAAAGAACGCCCCTAACAAGTCTACAGAGAGATACACAAAATAATGTGTTTTGTTAGAGCTAGTAACTTTTATAGCTTCAGATAAATTTGTTCAACTGTACTAGAGTACAAGTAGAGGGTAGATTATTTGTCACGGTTATTCTTTCATGAATTTCTTTAAGTACACTTCTTCTTTTTCTGGACCCATCTCCTAACGGAGCTCAGCGTCAATTAGGGCTATCTTCACTTTAAAGACCTTGTACTCAAACCAAACCAGTATCTCCGATTTCACAGCCAGGATATCCGTATTCATCTAGGTGGTCTGAAATCTTGTGTTTTATCTTAGATTAGTAGCTGCAAAAGGTTGTATTTCTCGTTTCGCATTACATGCCCTAGGCTAGATTATAGTTTTCTTTTTTCTGGTACTTGGTAACCTTACCTATCTTCACTCAACGATCCAAACCAATTGCATAAAGACAAACGGCCAGTGCTAATGTTAGTTAATAGCCCAATTCGTGGAATTCGATAGAGCAGAGAATGGGGGTAGACAAAAACCGGTAATTTAACAGTCGAACGCGATGCCACGCCCGAGCGACTGACGAGGGTCGTGCGGGCTCCGCGAGCTGTACGTGGACGTATCACGCAGCAGTGGATTGGGGGTTGACTCTGTGAGAGCGTTTATGTACTGCATCCAATCCGATATGGTCACGTCTCGCGCAGGCAAATTATGTAGGGAAAAAATGTCTGGCCGGTCCACTTCCGAAGGGAGAGGGCGGCCCAAGACGCGATGGCTGGGTTGAGACGTCGTCAAAACACAACCGCAATTGACGAGAGAAACATTATGCTGACTATTATTACTAAAAAGTCCCCTACCACAATTCATTTGTCATTTGTCATTTATTTATTGCTTCACATGGTAATATAATAACAATTCACGACCTGAGTGGTTCAGATGGGTAACATAGTGTCTGCCATGCAGAGGTTCCGGGTTCGATTCCGGTCGGGCAGAAATTGAAAAGATTAATGATGTTTTCTGTTACGAGTCTGGGTGTTATGTATAATAATTATGTATTTAAAATATATAAGTAGTTCATCAGTTCTCTGGCACCAATAACAATAGTTTTACTTACTTTGGGGCTAGATGGAATGTCCAAGCATATTTATTTATTTATTTTCTGTAGGTTCTAAGGTTTTAAATTCTCCAAAAAACGGAAAATTCCGCATGAGGGGCCTCAAAAAATTTAGCTTCGGAAATTCACGTTCTAATTTGCCAAGTGCGTGGAATAACTATACATTATGAAATAACATCAAAGGCAGCTTTACTTGTCGGTGCCTAAACATAACGAACGGGCATCAAAGGTCACTTGACTCGAATACACTGTGGGTACTAACTAAAAATAGACATACAAGTACAACTAGGGTGTAGGGGTTTCTGGTAGAATGATGTACACACACACATTTGATACGCCTTTAGTAGTATCTAGCTGTAGCCGCAACTTCTTCGCGTGGACTACAGGGTGTTAGAAGGATGTTCTACAACAAACATCGGACCTTGCTCTAAGTAGAACTTCATTTAACAACACATAAAGGACACAATGAATCAACAATTCTTGAAAACCACATTGGTCATCGACCACACGGCCCTAAAGTACATATAACAGTAATATGAAATGTTTTTAACTGTGATCTGTAACTAAATACATTACTTACAAGCATTTTATTCGCTATTCGCAGTATCTACAGTTGGAAAGCTCGAGTGTAAAAGCGAGATTCCGGTCTCTATACGAGAGGAATTAACTGCAAGCCTGAAGCCAGCAGATAGGTTCGTATCCTGTTTATGCTTCAAATTCAGAGTTGTTTCAACGTTCTAGCACTTTGTAACGTTTATTATCGTTTTAATTATGGCACAACGACGGATTGGTGTCATGTTTGTTTAGCGAATCGTGTATTTTGTCGTTTAGCGTACAGATAATGTCAAAGTTATCTATATCGAAAGTTATATAGTTTGCAATATATCTAATCTAACTAATAGGTAGTTAGTTTGTTTATAAAAGCAACTTGACCAGCAATTAGTAAACTAAACCAACCAAAATCATCACCGATATCATTTTCATTGGATTTCAATTGACAAAATCACAACTCTCTCAATGCTGGCGTTTGTAGACCCGGTTTTCGACATTTTCGTTCACAAAGGCTGAGATGACCGACAAAATGAATGAATGAGCGAGCGCAACGAGCGCAGCTAGCTCAATTTTTTGCCCTTTTTGCTCATAAAGCCGCGCCTGCTCAAGCAATATACGTGTTCATGTAAGTTCCGCACAAAATTGGTCGGCGATCCGGGTTCGGACCATAAGTGATAGAACACTCTGTCAAACCAAAGGTGTCTGCCGGGGTTGGTGTCACCGACTTACCCATTTCTCACGCCCAGCAACAATGCTTGTACCTATTCTTGTACAAGAAGCTTATTATATATACTTATCTTACCATTATATTCAAGAAGGTTAGTATGAGGTTTCACAATGCGCGCGAACGCACAGGGTTCCAGCTGACAATACGTGAGTGGAGATCGGCAATATGCGTCCGTTAAAATGAAAGTAGTAAGCAAAATTTACTAATCATCGGGTGGTATTGATCGCAATGCGTTCACTTAGCGACTCTTTGCTAAGTGAACGCATTGACAAACTATACTTAGACAAGCATTTGGAGCGTCGGCGGCCTAGTGGTTATGGTATCCGACTCGTAAGGTATTAAATGAGGTCCTGATTGGTCCTGGTCCTGATGTTATGATTACAATGCGGCCATGTAGCACCTTATCTCTTTTCTGAGATATGTATTATAGTTGAAAACTAACCGATGCTCTTACGGTGAGGGTGTGACCATGATCCCATCTGGTCAGATTCCTCTTTTAACAGGGTCACGGTGGTCTGATGGCAGTCGCTCCACTGTAATTACCTAATCTGTCAAATCCTGGATCATGGTCAAGGCAGACCCTGGGCTCTCGCGCGAGGGCATGACCGGGATATAACCGCCAAGACGATTATTTACTTAGACAAGTATTGTTTGTGAATTCGGGTGTTAGTTCTCATAGTGACAACGCATCTGTAGTTCTGCATTTCTGTTACATGAAACCTCAGTGCATGAATCGTTGATGCTATGGGCAACAGTTATCGCTCTCAACCAGGGCACTGAGCAGCTCGTTCATCGTTAAACTGTTAAACAGCGACTTTAAACCCCGACCTTTAAAAGATAAAAAATCTCGGGTGATCAATTAAAATTTATCGAGAGCTATCCTCCTCCTGTGGCTGTTATTGAAGGTCTATATTTCATCCGTTGGACGGCCTACGTCGGAACTCCAAGGTCATTTGTCTACGTCCATGGAACAATTAGGGAGGCCGCAGTGGCCCGGCCATTGTGGCCAGGGATGGGACAACATATGACGGACCTCTTAAGCTGAGGGTTGCAAGGATACGTACGTCAATGACCTCGGGAGATTGTGCCTACTATATATATCTACTATGTATATCTTTTTCCAGAGGACGGCATCTTTTACACTATCCGATAAAGTCAGTTGTATTCAATGTCAGAATTAATATCACAGATTTAAAATTAGGTTCTTGAATAAGGCAAGGAACAAAGTTTATGGTTAAAAGCTCTCAACTACGCTATTGAGTTGAATTTTGCATTTTTTTTTCATACGGTAGACAAACAGGCACGCTGGCGATTTGATGGAAAGCGATCACCGCTGCCTAAAGACGTTAGCAACACCAGGGGTATCACCCATGCGCTGCCTTCCTCAAAAATGACAGAACACGGTGCTCAGGCAGCAAAAAGGTAAACGCCACTGTTAAAGCCACGATACCCTAAATCATCATCCCATAGAGCACTGGAAACCTTATTCACCGACAGGATCACAATACCATTAAATTATATATTACTTCTTTAAAAAGTTAATCTATTCAGGTAGAAGCCGCTGTGACGTGTGAATTATTAAGTGTGAAATATTAAGTTTGAGTCAAGGACATGTTTGTCCTTGGCCCTATAAAAGATCTGGAAACTGCGCAATGCGTAGCCCAGAAATCCTAAACTAGACTCACTCAACAGAACAGTCAACAAAACCGCTTTGCGAGCAGTTAATCTGTCCCTCGCTAAGACATGATTCAAAGCAAATACTATCATTGTCCCGCTCCGTCTCGTAGTGACCAGAAACAACAAGGCTCTAAGGCCTAAACAAGCCGACCCAAACAAACAATAGCCTAAACACTTGGGTAAATTATACCCCCCATATCCCCTGGAGCCATGTGGCAAATATGACGTCACCAGACGCGAGACGTGACTTGAAACCGTCTATGTGGGTATTGCGGGGGCTCTATGGAGTTTGTAAATAATAGTGGGTACACAAAGCTAGTCTCAGTGGTATAGTAGTCTATTGCTCTTCTGCAAACTGTAGTGGGATATCTGCGTTTACTGTCTTCATGGCTGTCTTTGCTTTGCTATTAGTGTAACTTTACTGTGGGGAATATTTTATTTATTACTGGCTATGTTTAGGTATGTGGCTCACTATACAAAGTATTTATATGTATTAGATACTTGAGTATCTAATACATATAATGAAAGCGCCATCTCATTGTTGATACCACCCGACAGTACCAATTGAAAACTACTCATTGTTTCGTACGATGAAATCACAGACATACCAGACTAAACACAAATCACAAATATTCCCTGCTCGCTCACTCTACAATGGCTATGAATCTTGCTATCCCGTTTTTTCGTCTATTCATATAAGCTCTAAAAAAATGACGCGCGCAATGTTTTGAACGTTAGACATGCTGCTCAAGCTAACAACGACCTGACGTTTCTTTTGAAACATCGGTGTAAATTTTATAATTTCTTAATAATATTTAAATCAAACCATTTAAAAGACGGTGTAATTTAGTGCACATCAATGTGAAAGCGCAAATTATGGAAATACACATGGATTATCTTTTCATCGGTAAGTAATTTCATTTGTGGTCGCGGCGATCAGGAATCAATTTTAGAAATTGTGACAAAAATGTGCATCGTAATAGTGAAATGCTTTACCTTAAAACAACATGCCATTAAAGATAGATTTAAAATTATTGGCAAATTAAGCAATATTTAGGTGATCGAAAATATGTTGATGCTAACAGGGTCCGATTTAGTATTAATTGTATAAAATTTTAATACTCAACTCTTGTAAATAGCAGTCCATCCTTTTATATGTATAAATTAGGGTTTCATACCAAAAATGTGCCTAAATGACATATTTAATGTTCTGACATTTTATGAAACAACTTAACAGGTTAATCGCGTATTTACGTTTATTTACATTTATTTGTTTTTCTGGGTTTCCTAAAGAAGTTACGTTGTAAACATTTTGAAGAACAAGATAATAAGTAGATGCAAGTCCCTTCAGTCCTGGTGTATCATCATTATATGATTTTTTACTGAAAATAAAGAATATGCTGCCTGTTTAATATATTAATGTACCTGTCCTTTTCATTATTATTATTTTTTTATGACTATGTCCTCTGGAGGGCATCATATTCAATTTATTGTGAAGTCACATAGGCCAACCTGTGGATAATGAAGATACTTATAACGATAAGTAAGTAGGTACGTACGTACTTAGTTTAGAAGTTATGAGACAACAAATAAACATTTATACCGGTCAAAATCCTCAAAACCCTCCTTCATGCAAAAGCAAGCACTACCGATTCACGGTATGTAGGATCAAGAGATCAAAAAGACGGTGGTAGGTATCAGGGCTTGGGCTTGATTCACTAGACACCTTACCTTTTATTATAATGTCAATATAAAATTATAAGGACAAGTTTAAAAAAAAGACAAAATCATCCGGAGCGAAATATACTTAAAAGTCATATTTGATTATATTCGTTACGAGTGGAAATTCGTAGCAAAATATAACATTGCAGATGGGCTGCCTTATTCCGTCCCTGCATTTGCATTAGTGTGTGTGTTTTAGAGATGTGTGACATTTTGTCTCGAATTGAAACTCGGTATGTTCTCTCTGCTTCTGTAGATAACATTTTTTCTCTACGGATGAAATGCAACTCGATCCTTGCGCGCTGTTGCAACAACGGCGCATTCGTGGCGTGTTCGCGAGGTTTGGCCACACCCTAAGATGAAATGCCTCTTGCCTGTAATTGTGTGGATTTGCAAACATTGTTGCTTGGCGGCAGAAATTGTACTCGCCCAGGCTACAGTACGCCTGTGACTCAAATCGTTACTTACTCGCCATAAAATTGAAACATAAACTTGGCTACATTAAATAACAGAAACACTACAAACATGAAAGGCTAAACCGCCATCCAACTAGCGTACATCTAGTACAAAGTCTAGTAGCCACAAATATTGCACACTTTCCAGCCGGAGCTAAACGCAGTCAAAGCGAGTCTGCCTCCAAATGTCCCGCAATATAACAGACCCGAACACAAAGGACTTGTAACGCACAAGGCAGTGTTGAATGTTTGTGCAAGCTTCAATTTAGGTCGGATTTGCTTGTTATTAGGTAGGTGCATTCAGGTGCATTCGAGCCATTGGAAACATACAACTATTTAGTTCATATCGACGTTCCCGTTCTCAGAAGCTTCAGGAAGGCTGTAGCTTGTAGCCTTCAGACTCTGGTAAGGGCAAGGAGAACACGGTCTGGGGCTCCCATTTGTGAGTTTTTACGGGGTCGGCAACGCGTGGGTGGTGCTCCTGGTATTGCAAACGTCCATAGGCTGCGGTGACTGCTTACTATCAGGCAAGCCGTAAACTTGTTTGCTACCTTAGTGTTATAAAAAAAAAGATTGGAGCGGTTTTCAATTTAGATTTTCGGCATGAAAAAATTAATTTTTTTTAATCACATTGGCATCACTGAAAGGGTACGGTTCCAAAATAGGGAAAATGAGCATCATTCATCAAAATATATAATTTATCATGCCGAAAATCAAAATTGAAAACCATACGAATTAAAGCGAACGATTCAAAAATAGTGCCCAGGTGTGGACTTTCGGACGGCTCCGATGTCAACTGTGTCTGCGGCGCCATCCTAATGATGGCCAACTACTTGTCTTGTACGTGGCCAAACAATACGCGGGAGCAACAACCGAGTGCTGTTCTGATAACAGCAACCGATGTTAATGTGGCATAGTTATGGTCCACTACCTACATAATATGTTTGTCTTTGGCACCCTGAGAACGTATCGAGTGTAGAAGTGGTATCCGCACCAATGAAGAGCTTCGCCATAATCTGCAAGTTTGGCAGGCCGGTTGAAGGTAGCAGCGATGTTCTACTAGAAACGTTCGCACATTATCACCTCGAACATTGTAACAATACAAAATATAAACCTAAAAATATAAAATAAAGCGTCAACGAAAATCCATTTTCGCTTGCCGCAATTATCTTTTTTATTTTTTATAGCCAAGAATATGAAGCGGCTAATTTGCGGCGAACATCTCTTGTTACAAAATATTTACGAGAGCCACGTCTGTGAGACTCTTTGTTTGTTATATGTGAATTTCTACTTATAATTTAGTCTTATATGGTCACATAATCATATTATAAATTGAAGTCACTCCGTTGTTTTTCCGCTAACTCCTCCTAAGTCACGTCTCCTAAGTCATTCCTGAAATATTTCCCAAACTACTGAATCAATTTTAATGAAATGAACTGAAGAACAATCTCAATTAGGAAAAGTGGTTTTTAAAGAAACCTTCATTGAAATCTTGGAATCGATCCATCTGTTCGGATGCTACGATGCCACAGACAGACTCACACATGACACTTAATTCTCTCTAATTGCGTCTGAGGCTAAAAATTATATCCTTTACTTAAAAATAAACTAAAAATACTTCACCGCTTTACTATCCCGTTTATTATTACAACAAACCAACTACTACCACTTATTATAACAACCTACTCGTTAACAAATGTACGCGGTATAAACCCGTAAACTACATTTTTAAATGTTTAATAATACCCCGTTAAAGTCACCCCAGAACAACAAGGAAATCCCAAACAAAAAAAAATTAACAAGACCACGTAATTGTTCCACTCGTGGCCCTCACTATTTTTCTTTTCTAATTTGACACGGGTCTACTTCCGACGTCGATGGTCAGCCGTCAATTTGACCGCGTCAATCCCGCGCGGTCCGGCTGACCGCATTACGGAGGGGCGCTAGGGGCCGCGCAGTTTGGTTTCGGTCCCAAATAAAATCTACGGTTTGGCTACTCCGATTGGTTCGGAAATATAGAATCCAATAGCGTCCGGAAAAAAAGAATCCCAGGAAAGTATTTCGTGTACAGTGCAAGAGCATAAAGCCCATTACCACTTTAACATATATTTGGATACTTTACAACACAAAGGGTATTTGATGCATCGTTAGCCGAATTTTGTTGGCTAAAAGATGGGGTATGTCCCTTAAGCCAACAAGAACCCATCCTGGTAGGCAATAACATTTTTATTTTTTGTTTACAATCATCTTAATATTTATAACTAAAAAAAAATATACAAGGCCACGTAATTCTTCCACTCGTGACTCGTTTTCTTTTCTAATTTGACACGGGTCTACTTCCGACGTCGATGGTCAGCCGTCAACTTGACCGCGTTAATCCCGCGCGGTCCGGCTGACCGCATTACGGAGGGGCGGTAGGGACCGCACAGTTTGGTTTCGGTCCCAAATACAGTCTACAGTTTGGCTACTCAGATTTGTCCAGAAAAATATAATCCCAATAAAGTATTTCATGTACAGTACAAGAGCATAAAGCCTATTACCACAAATGTTTAGGTGCTTTACAACACAGAAGGTATTTAATGCATCGTTAGTCGAATTTAATTGGCTAAAAGATGGGGTCTGTCCCTTAGGGCCTTAAGAACACATCCTTAATGCCCAGGATATTGTAATTTATTTGTTTCAAGAAACTTTATAAAAGTCAAATAAATAACATCTACCTATACAAAAATGTTATTCCTGTTATGAACTTACGCTCTTGAGCAAGCTAATCATCATATCTCACAGAGAGCCCAGGTCCAACTCCATGCGACAGCATGTGAACTGTACTATCAAAATACAGTTCGTTTTCTTTCCACAATTTAAACTTAACGGACTATAGAAAACTAGGGTAGAAGTAGGACAACGTAAGCTATTGTTGATAAATAAACGTCTTGTCTTGTTATTGTGGCTACCTCGGACGGTATTTTGTCTGAATTGAATCGGTCGCAGTGAATAAATGCTCTAACCCTACAAAACCTAATCCCATAAAAAATTAGAACAAATAAATACTAGCCTTAACTCTACAAATCCTACATAGCTCCAATCCAGTCAGCTGTAGAGAGAAAGGATCTTGTTTACAGCGTCACGATGATCAGATGGCAGTCGCTCCACTGTCCAATGACTTGATCTGCCACATACTGGATCATGGTCAAGGCGGACCCCGGGCCCTCGCATGCGAGAGCACAACCAGTACTGTACAGATAACGTACCTCGCAGCATACATTAATGCTTGATACATTAATGGTCCATTCACAATATGGCTACTTGAAAAGAAATTGGTAATATAACAATTCTAGCCAAGTTATATTCAAGCCAAACTTTTGACCGTCATGAAAATTCACACCTTGGTCGCCCGAATAGAACTCAAGCCGAAACTCGCTCAGCTCTACTCAGGGGTTTCCTCCAGAGACATCTAAAGGGAATTCCGGCAAGATTGTTGTTTTATTCGTGTGCGGATACTATAAATGAATTTTACACGTCGTCTACTTACTTATACATATGAAATAAATTAAATATATCCTTTAGGAGAGACGGCGGAATATTTTATTTGGACGGAGCGATTTCGTCCGCGATTTCATTGAGTGAAATGCGCGTAAATAACTTTGCCGTAGTTAAATTGTTTCTTATGATGTTTTTTTTTTATTCGGGTAAATGTTGTATGTGACTATATTTGTATGTTTTAGGGTTCCGAACCCGTAGGGTGGACCTTGTTTTTGGGCACGTCCGTCGCCCATTTTAAACGCAATTTTATACATATATCATATGCTTTGACAAATTCACAAAGCGCCATCTAGCCCTAAAGTAAGCAAAGCTTGTGTTATTGGTGTTAGATAACTAATATACTACACATATAGTTCATTTTAAATACATACTTATTAAACATACAACACCTAGACCCGTAAAAGAAATGAAAATTCATCATTTCAATTTCTGCTCGGCCGGGAATCGAACCCGGGACCTCTACGTGGCGTCCGGCATGTTAACCAACTGAACCACTCAGGTCGTCAGGATATCGGATATCAAAAGGTACGTCACTTGCATGTCACGCATTACTCGCATTTATATAAGACCTTCTCCTTTTGAAAAGACGTTTCTTTCCTCACAGCTAATACCCTAATACCGTCCATGACGGCAGCAGAAACGCACCGTCGTCGAGCGGCGACGCCGGCACGAGGAGTCGACAACAGTGAAATTAATAAAGCGGTAATTGACGATATGATGGATGAAGTGCACAAGCGTTGATTGATGTTACGGCCGCAGTCGCTGGGAGTTTCGGTGGTTCCACTCTGAGTACGAGTCCGGACCGGTCTACCTAGATGGGGACTAACCGGTTTACCTGGGAAAATGCCGTTTGTTGTCGCTCATGTGTATTTTTATATCTAGCCTTTTTTTTTTTAAATCATTAATTGACTTCGAAAAAAGAGTGTGTCACTAAAAATAAATAAGTAGAACAACACATAATAGACTTTATACACGCACATGGTTGCACTAACTCTTTTTTCATTGCAATTTTTAAATTATCAAAAAATAGTTGTTATTATATTTATATTATATATAATACAAACGTGGTTATAAAAGGTAATATTTTAATGATCTTCCTCTGGGGATTCGGTGACTGATTGAACAGTTAGGGCCACGTGCCAGTATTTTTTTATCTTATTATTGTTTGATTTTATCAACAACGTATCTTTGAAATCGGATTTGCTGTTTTCCAGAAATTAAAAATTTGCTTGTGATGAAAATTACAGTTTCCGTTATTTTCGCCTTACATAAGAGCAATTTCATAAATACCTAAATACTTAATGAATAACATTATTTAAGGCATGAAATTACTCTTTAATTGTCAGCGACCTTACCAAAGCTAAGTTACTGCATGCAAGCCCCACTGTGGCTTATGGGGGTATATTTTTGTGCCCTATTCCAAAATTGACTATGACAAATGAATTTTCACTGGTAACGATATCGTGAAATTACAGCTAATCCTGCGTTATATAAAATCACAAATTGATTCTATCGGAAACGTTAGTATGAAAAGGATTTATTAATTCTACTACGGAGTACAATAACGCAACGACTAAATTGAAGACGTAAATAGTTTTTACAATTGTCGGCGGTAAACAATGTACTTTGTCTATCTATACCTTTGGATATAAAATTCAAAATAAAAAATGTGTAAACAAATTGTCACTAGAAAAATAAACCCAATAGTTTGATTACATAAAATTGTGTTGTTATAAATGTTCATATGATTATATTATATTTTGAATGTGATAATTTTTATTAATGTTTCAATAATTTTTAATAATCCACCTCTTGGGGTTATGTTTTATAGGGGCAGTTTGTTTACACTTTTGACCTTGGATTTCATCTTCGAGTTTAGTTGGGCTTCGCAGAGCGTCGTCTATGTGGATTATATCAAGCGTCGGCGACGCACGTTGCATCCAACCTGCATCGGTCAAAAAAATATTTCAACTTTTCAATTTCAAGACAACTGTAACTGCAACTGTAACTGGTAACTGCCGTAACTTCTTGCTAACTGTCCTTAACACATAGTAGCTCAACTTTTTTCGTAAACATGTTGCAGATACGATAGTTATAAAAGTTGTATCACCCAAATGGTTAACGATAGAGAAAAGACTGCTAAAGAGAACTTGTAGAGAACAATGCGACGAATTCGATTCGGGCTCCGCCGTGACCTTGGCAGATCGGGTAATTACAGTGGAGTGACTGCCATCTGACCTCCATGACCTTGCTACCAGGGGAACCTGACCAGATTTAATCATGGTTATTCAGTCGCCTATAACCTGACAGTGTAAACTAGACAACATCATCCAACTCCAATCAGCGAGCACGTTCAAAAGCAATTGAAATTTCAATAATAAGTTAGCTAAATGTATGTTTATTCAAATGTAACGGTAGTAATAAACACTGTGAAATATTTTGAGTGCCTCCCACACACTGCTCCCTCTAATAAATAGTTGGGTTCGATAACTTTCTTTAATGAGCATAATTACAGAGATACGTAGGTATGTACGGACGGGTAGACACTTACGCGATTATTCCATCTGACTAACTTCAGTAGATTAAATTCAAGAGCAAAAAGCGTGAGAGCAATTCCAAGTGGAATGTATTTCTCATAGAATAGTGTGCAGTTTTGTATCTCGCCTTTTGGAAGCGGAGCGACGCGTAACAATGATATAAGTATGTGGTAAATAAGGGACCAAATAAATAAATATATAAGCAATACCGATTCAGAGGCGGGCAACGCATGGTAGTACCCCTGATGTTGCTGTTGTCCATAGGCCGCGGTAACCACTTTCCATCAGGTGGCCCGCATGCCTATTTGTCTGCCGTACTACATAAAAAACACCGCTTCCACTTTGATTTACTGTTACGCTTTTTGTTTCTGAATTTAGCCAAGTATAATGAACGCATTAGGCAGTTACCACATCGATATGGAATTTAACTAATAATCATCTTGGCCTTATTGTTCTGGTTACGCTCTCGCGCACGAGGTATCGGGGTCCGCCTTGACCATGATTTGGCAGACCAGGTAATTACCATCACTGCCATCTGACCTCCGTGACCCTGTTATCAGGGGAACCTGGCCAGATTGGTTTCTTCACCGTAAGAGCATCGATTAGAGTACCACTTATACACATGAGAAGCGCACTGGGGATCGAACACGATACCTCTCGCTTGCAAAGCCGATCCGCTAGCCACCGATGCTCTCGTCTCTGACCTATATAACGTTAACCTATCACGTTTATTTCTAGCTTTATTATATTTATATTACTTATTTTCAGTTATCTATCTATTTATCTGTACTGTTATCTCTGGTTCGGCTATAATTGCATTAACGGTTCTCCTCCTCCATCTTGTTTAGTAGCTTCTCTTGCACCGCCTTACTTTTTCTTTACCCTTTATGTCCTGGTTGACTGGTAGATAAGGCTATTTTAGCTTTAAGTCCGCCTTTGTACTATTTTGAATGTATGAAGTGTATGAAGATTTAATAAATAAATAAATATAAGTAAGTACACATCAATTTAAACATGCCTGGAGCTTTTACGTCGATGGAAAATACCTATTGCAAGAAAACCTGAGCTTGGACGAATTTCGAGAATCCACCAAGTAACACTAAGCCACTGTGATGGATTAATGCGAAATCCACTCCACCACGATTTGTTAAACGAAATCCAGTGCCTCAGCAGCTAGGATTATAGATCGATAAAGACGACGAAGTATAAATTACGAAGAGCGTCGGTGGCCGAGCGGTTAGGGTATCCGACTCGTAAGCGAAAGGTTCTAGGTTCGAATCCCCCTGCGGCCATGTATCAATGACTAATTTCTGAGTTATGTACATTAGTTGAATACTAACCGATGCTCTTACGGTGAGGGAAAATAATGTGATGAAACCTGCACATTCAGGCGACTGAATGTGTAACCATGATCCAATCTGAGCAGGTTCTGCTAGTAGTAGGGTCACGGAGGTCAGATGGCAGTCGCTCTACTGTAATGACCTGATCAGCAAAATCTTGGATCATGGTCTAGGCGGTCCCCGGGCCCTCGAGCGCGAGAGCACAACCGGGACATTAACGCCAATATGATTATTATTTTACTAAATAACAGTTGTTTGTGAATACGGGTGATATTAACGTTACGATCAGCACAGTTCTTCCGGTTCCGATTAATCAATTAAAATTTTCGTATTGTTCCGTTCGACTGCACAGTCTTAAAATATCGGACGAAACTGTACAGTTTTATAACATACATGTAGCGATTTATTGGTACCGTTCGAACTGTACAGTCTGATCGTAACGATTTCTTGTAGCGTATATGACCACCATAAGGATAGTGTTGAAATAATTGCACTTATTTTTGAAGCTAATGAATAACTATAATACCGCATATTACGTTGTTGGTTGAACGACAACTCGGCGGACAATCCAATTTATGGACACGGATAGGCCGCAATCGCCTGCGAATTCAGCCTGCAACGCGACTACTTCGAAGCTGAATTTCCGGAAACGTTAAAAATTGGGGATAGACCTCATTGAAATGTCCAAAACTGTTCAGTGGTTTAGGCGTGAAAACGTAATTGCATCTAGACAAACAGCTTTACCTACGATTATTTTTGGTTGATATGAGTACCTAAGACCGTGAGTCTATATTCATTTCAATAAAACAATTACTTTTAATTTAAATAAAAACATAAATCACTATAGATATTTTTCTTTACCTCAAATCATTTATTCATCTGTGGTACACCGGTTATGCAGTTGGAACAGTTTAAGTAGAAAAGAGCCTCTGCAACCTGCCATCGGCATATTTTTAGATACATTATTAAAACGTTGAATTTAAACAATGTTATTAATCAATTAGATAAGTATTTACAAATATTTTATATATCATAAATTGAATTATTAATACTTAATTTTATGATATATAAAATTATTACAATAATTCTTATTACCTGTAGTGTCAATAATAATTCTAAAGTCAATAAAAATATGTCAATATTAAATGTCATAAATAAATAAATTAAGCCACAAATTATTAGATAACATTATCTACAATCATTAACAATGTCAAAATAATAAAAAACCAATGAGCAGTTTTCCAATAGGTATCTAAAGCATCCCTAACCACTCACTAGATGGCGCCCCAACAATTTTGGTAATTGATAATCGCTTGAAATAGGTTCTTAGCAAAGAGGATATAAACACTGGATACGTTGTTTTGGATAATATTATATTTACAATAGGTTTCAACCATTTTAGAGGTTGTAATAAATCATTACAAACAGAACAAACATCAATTTGACTGAGCTATTTCGTTTCATGGACACTAGGATCAAGAATGGACGCAATACAAATATGAAATGTTTGTATTAAAATACATTTCGTTGAACCTATTGATGCTTTTTGAAACCATTTGACAATACCTACTGGAAAACTCCTCATTATTATCAATACACAAAAAGCAATAGTTACAAAAAAAAATAGTACAATGCAAGCATACCACTATGCTTTTCAGTACTTATTTGTCAAATACACCCACGTTCGAAGCGCCACCCCCGCAGTTGTCGCGATATAGCCCCCGAAACCTAGGCGTTCCACCGAGACGTTTTTGTAAACCGGAAATTGTTGCAATAAATTGGATTGGCCATCGCATTTACTCAGACTAAACAATGCCCCGAGGGCCGGGATACGACGTCTTTTATATCTCAGTTTCTGTCGTGAGAATATTTCTGAATAAGTATTGAAGCTGAGTTCCTAGTATCTAATACAGAAACTTAGTGGTTCACGTGTAACTCTTGTCTATTTCGAAAGCATATATTTCTCCCTGTATATTAAACACTAACCGATACTCTTACGGTAAGAGAAACCATCTTGATAAAACCTGCATATTCGGGCGACTGAATGTGTAATCATGATCCAATCAGGTCTAGTTCTCTTGTTAACAGAGTCACTGAGGTCAGATGGCAGTCGCTCCACTGTAATTACCTGACCTGTCGAATCCTGGATCATGGTCAAGGCGGACCCCGGGCCCTCGTGCGGGGACAACCGGGACAATAACGCCATGATGATGATGATGATGATAGCGGCAGAAATGATCTAAATTATAGTTTAGTCCGTTGTGTGGTTTAGGAAGAGATAGTGGATATACTGACAGACAGACAGACACGGAAAGAGCTTTATTTTATACGATATAAGTACAATATTTCGTTCCACCACGAAAAGAGATAAGCCTAGACAGAATGACACTATTTTACAGTCGAAATTATAAACACTTCTAGCACAAACCACTTTGTTTTAACATTTATTGTGCGAACCGCGACGAAACTTTCAAATCCAATGTGAAAAGGTCATTTTTATATAAGAGGGCTTCACCAGTGGTCTGTGGATAGTAAACCTCTTAACATAAGACATACCAAACATCCTATAGTCACACACACAACAAAGTCGTGGACACAGCTAATAATAAATAAAAATCAAAGTGCTAAATGTATGTTTGCGCATAACTTCAGAATGGCTGAATATGTCTGGGTCATCGGACATTTTGATACAATGGGCCAATGGGATACCAAAAGGTTTTTTTTTGTAATTGTCAGGACACGGTTGTTATTGTCAATATTGAACTTAAATAAACTTATTATCGCTCCCAATGAAACTGCATTGTGATCTTTATCGAATTTTCTCTGACCTAGTTTAGGCCACTCAAAATCTGAACAGCGTAGCGCACGGGCTCAATTACGCGCAGTTTCAACTGACCTTAATGGGAAATTGTTAATTAAGTTACAATTTTTTCGACGAAAGGTAATGTAATTAGAATCCGGAGTTTAACGGATACAACAGTTTTCAGGTGAAATGTGGGGGAAAATCGTTGAAAAACAAGATAGTCTTAAAATTCCGATATGGACAGGAGTATGTTTCAAGTTTCCTACCGCGTACGCAGTTGCATGCACATGGTTACGGGACGACTGGAGGCCTGTGAATGCCGGACGGTGTTGGTTGGCGATAAAGCGGCGAAAGTTTTCCTTAAAAATTTCTAATACTGCGAACTCCTTAGCTCCTCCTCCCTTGTCTTTAGCTCGAGTTTTAGCGCTGCAATCTTTTTTGTCCATATCCACGTGAATCATCCATTTTTAAATTAAATCGATTTAGCAAAAAAAATAAGAAAAATGTTTAGCGAAACCTGGGAAACTGTACAGAAACTTTATTTTGACCAGCTGGACGCGATATTTCCCAAATGGAATGGAAATTTGGTGGATATCAAAATCACGAAAACCCTCATCGCAGAAACCCATACGTGTTGTCAACGTGTAACACAAATCAATTTAAATAACAGTGCGTTTCGTAAATTATTCTTTGTTTCAACGTCATCAAACATCTTTGGTATAACAGATGGCGAAATGGATCACAAAAACGAAAGCAGAAAATTCTTCCCAATCCAAATACACGGACGAAACAAAACCTTACCAACGGTCTTACTAGCAATCTCAATCCGCTTCCTTCAAAAGCGAAATCTCTCTTAATTCTGTTCCTTGGAAACTCAAACCATTTCAGATCCCACTAAAAGTGGCAGCGTCTCCACTATGGCTAGATCTTTTGCTATAGCGATGCTAGCATTCAGCTGCCGTTGTCGAAGTGAATGCCATAATTGAACTACCTAGCGCAGCTTTGCAGCATTCTGGAGCGCAATTTAATCTTTGAAAGGGTCGCCCGGGGGCAGCGAGATCGGTGTGGCAAGTTAACTCAGTCTTTCGTCGAGCGTTTGATAACGGGAAGTCACGTCAGTTTGCCGTATAAACATATATGTAGACTTTCACATTTTCTGTAGTAGAGGAAGACCTGAGGGCTGAGTGTAAATTTTGCTTCGATTTTACTTGGCAAGGCGTTTGCGTTTACGTGGAAATTTGTATAAAGACAAAAACTTCATTTTCGTACCACTAGGTGGCGCTATAAATTTTTTTTACTACTTATCACGTGAACGCAAACGCGATAGTAAAGTAAAATCGAAGCAAAACTTACACTCAGCTTTCAGATTCCATGCGCGTCGTGTGTTCTTCGAAACGCTTATAGAATTTTTGGTTCTGTATACTAAGGACAGAAAGCTTAATTTAAAATATACAAACAACGTATACACGCAACATCGTTACCATCATTTGCACAGGCGCAACTTTTTCGCAGTGACGTTTCTGACTACGGGTCTCTTGTACCCATTTAACTGTTCAATCCCGTATTTCACCAAGCTGTGGCCGCTTCATCCAGTGGGACAATTTAACCCGTAAGCCATCTCATTAATTGGAACACCTTGTCGAGTCTTAGCGGTTACTAGGTGTGGTTTCTTATTAGATCATTTGAAAAGGTAAAATCTTGATTTTTTTATTTTTCAAGCATCATATCTTTGGCAGCATCGTCACTTGCCACCAGGTAAGATGGCATTCAAATTCCTGGGTGGACTTTTTGAAAAATTCTCAATGTAGGTACAGAGTTTCTCAGCAGTGTCAAGGTCTGCCGTTATGACAGTTAAATTTCATCATCATCTTGGCGTCTATATCCCTCGGCTGTGCTCTCGCGCACGACAGTCCGGGTCCGCCTTCCAGGATATAGCATATCAAATAATTACTGTAAAGCTACTACCATCTGACCTCCGTGCCCATGTTAACAACCTGAACCTGTCAGTCAGCTGAAGTCCCGGGTTCGATTCCCGGCCGAGCAGAAATTGAAATTATGAATTTTAATTTCATTGCATTTAAAAGAAAACTAAATATGCACAATAAATAGAAAAAAGAAATTAACTTTTTTTTTTAATAAATTTAAAAAATGTGGGCCCTGTGAAAGCGTATCCAAGATGCTGACAGCATTACATCTCTTTATTTAAAAGTAAATATCAGGAAGTAGTTTATCAGTCATCTAGCACCCATGATACAAGCTTTGCTTACTTTGGGGCTAGATGGCGCTGTGTGAATTGTCCAAGCATATAATATAAAGTGATAGCACACCCATCGACGAATGTTCATCTTGCGAACGTGATTCGTGAGCGAGCTGCGTGCGAGCGTTTGTTACACGAGCACTTTCTTTCGCAAGCATAACGTTGGTTTTGCGAGCACCGCCACAAAAATTCGTCTGGTAAATTAGTGATGACGTAATGACGTTAAGACGGGCGGCATCATTAGCAAGGCGAACATTCGCCGATAAATACCATCCCTAAGAATTTGCACTTCAGCGATATTTTTTGCAAAAATCAGTTCCCAAATCGTGTTCCTCTCCCGAAAAAAACAGAAACACCGAAATAATTCGAGTTGTATTTTAAAATTCAGTGTTATTGGCTTTCAGGTAAGCTTCGAGATAAGATGGAATAGGCGGGAGGCTTTTGTGTGGGTACCTTTAAAATATGGCAACATTTTACAGTTATAAATCAAAACAATAATCTGATATTTTTGTAAATAAACTTAGGAAATAAATTGTGTGTCAAACAGCGGCGGCTCTTATGTGATTTATGATGGTAATCATGATTATAGATATCATAGAGCATCGGTGGCATAATGGATAGCGGGTCCGACTCGGGGTGGGACTGGGATGTTCGATCCTCAGTGAAAAAACCCCGAATATGATTTTATCGTACAGTCAGTCGCTGAGTGAATGGATCCCCTTAGCATGCCTAATAAAATGCATGGTAGAGGTGTCAGTTCTCTCTCTATAGCTTCAGCGTAAAAAGCCTCACTAGCTACCACGATTACGATATTTGAAATCACAATAAATTGAAATAGATTTTTTCCCAATGGCACAAAGTGCCTATATTGGGATATCCGAAGACTTTGTACAATAGTAGAATAGATCGGAAGCCTCCGAATCGGCTAATGATCAAAGATTTTCCTTGTGGAAATTTCAATAAAATCTCAGAAAATGTCCCAAAGGAATTAGCGATAATGACGCCCGAACCTTTCTCCGCTAAACAGATGAGACACGACACGAGAAATCGTTTTTCTTTATTAATATTATTATCATTATTTGATTTATTTGAGATCGTTGAATTACGTAGGAAAGATGTCTGGCCATGCCAGGTACGGGAAGGAGAGGCCGGCCCAAGAAACGATAGCTGGACGCCATTAAGAGTGACATGCGTGCCAACGGACTCACCACTAAAGATACCAAAAACCTAGCAAAGTGGACTTAGAAGATCAAGAAGGCTTTAACAAGAACCAGGATCAAGAACACAACCAGGATTTAACGCCAAGATTATGATGTTAGATGTGGTCATCTTGGCGTTCCATACATCACTCAGAAAAGAGTTATCGGTACATGGCGGCTCTGGGGATCGAACCCAGTACCTCGGAGTACGAGTCGGACCTCTTAACCATTATGCTACCGACGCTCGAGATCGTTAGATTGTGGCAGATAATAATCTCTGAAAAACTGCTTAACAAACATACTACACGTTACGGTTTTCGTCCAAGGGGTTAGGCCGTAACCATATTGTCCTACGACTACGACCATGACGAACCTGCTCTTTTTCTGCCTAGTTACTTCTTCTTCGTTTTCCTTGATATTGGCGGTGAACTGCTTGCTCGTAAAAAATCCTTAGTAATTAGTGATATTTTTAATACGATAACTCATTATGTTAATCCTTCTACTCACGTTGATCATCATGTGAATCCTTCTAGACTGTGAAGGCAGGTTATCCTATGTCATCGAGTACAAAAAAATCCTTTAAGAGTAAAAGAAAAGTTTAGGAGACCCACAAATGTTGGTCTGTCTGCACAACCTGGCAAAAAGGTTTTTTTTGTGACCCCAATAACCTACGGCGCCCTCAGTCTATTCTGGGAATATCTGTAGAACAAAAATTAAAAAATTATATATTTTATAGTTATTTTGAATTTTTGATATTACTTTCCAATTGTTTGTTTTTGAAAAGCAAATTCTACAGGCCTAAGAATTGCTTTCAATTTGGCAAGTTCAAGAAACTAACCGTGAAATTTTAACCTATATTATAAAGACTACCTATAGTTACTTGCTAGCATAATGTTTTAAACGATCGCGGTTATTATCACACCTTTAAAGTATGCAACTGTGCCGAAATATCGGGCTATTCGTCAACAAAGGTACGTGGTAGGAAACGCGGATCATGTGTAGTTACTTGCTATTTATCTTCCTACCACAATTTGCTTCATTACCTACGACCGCAATCAACTCTTTAATGAATAGAAGTGGTGCTTGATCCTGCAAAGTGAAGCTAGGTGCTCAAGAGCCTTTCGAGCTAACTGAAGCTCGGAAGGGGAAGTGCCTTCGTAGAATGCGGGAAATGAGAGAGTTCTCTGCATTAAATTTTAAGCGAACAACAGTAATGCGAAAGTTTCCAGGCCCAGAAGTGATGTATTCTTTAGTAGTATTTATAGCGGTTTCCCTTTGGAGTCTTAGTATAAAAGTAGCTGAGACCACGGCTCCGCCCGTGTGGTATTCGGAAAATAAATAATCATAAGCCTAAAAAGATCTCCAGGGCTTATTAATCTTACTACATACCAAATTTTTTATTATTAAAATTAGTTCAGTAGTTTAGCCGTGAAAAGGTAACAGACAGAGGTACTTACTCATATAGGATTTTTTTTTTAATTAGCTTCATGCACACTATCCACAGTACGACTTGGGATGACAAAAAAGTTAAAAAAAATTATCGACATTGATTTTAAGACATTGTTTAAAAATTATTAGTTCGTTTTCATGCCTCGCGTTAACCTATTAGTTAAACCAAGAACTGTTTTTTTTTCTAACACTGGCAACACCAGCAGTACGTAAAAGCATAAAAAAAGAAATAGATAAAGCTGGCGGCTGCACGGCCCGTCCAAGCTGTACGCAGTCGCCCAATACTATAATGCGGTACTATGCTTGTCGTAATAGAGATTAAGCTGAAAATGGTGATACAGTGAAACTGCCGACCGCAGCCACTTTGGTGTCAATTGAACCCTATCTGTACTCCACCTATACTAATATTATAAAGAGGAAAAGTTTGTATGTTTATGAGTTTGTATCTTGCGGGTAATTTCAGAAACTACTAATAGGAAGCTATATTATTCCCAATTGGCATCACATCACGGAAAAATAATAGGGTCCTGCGAGATAGTTGAAAGTTTGCATTTTTTTTTTTTTTTAATTTTAGACTAGGCATTTGACCGCCATCTCACCTGGTGGTAAGTGACGATGCGGTCAAAGATGGAGCATGCCTGTCTAGGAACAGCCTATTCACTGTAGCCTTGAAGGCGTCCAGATTATAGTGATCAGGGAACACACTCGCAGGCAACGCGTTCCATTCCTTAGCCGTTCGCATTATAAAGGTTGAACCAAAGCGGCTCGTGCGGGCAGCTGGAAGTCGAAGAATCGAACTGCGCGCAGGTAATAACCGCTATGGAGACGCAATGAAAGGTCATAGGTATATATTTTATTGTTATTACTAACCGTCAATAAAACAAAACCATTTCGTGGGGGTATAATTTCATAGTGAAAATTACGATACTTTGCACCCGCTCGTGAGCGGACATCAAACTATATTTTACGAACGTTTTATAGATTGATTTCACAAAATCGGAACATTTGGAACGGAATGGAGTATCTTTCGCCAGATTTCGATTCTAAAACTTCTCGATGAGATCACCGCCTTTTGCCCAAACAAGGGCTGCTTTGTTGTGTTTTGGTTTTAAGGATAGGTCATCTTGACGTTTGAAGGATAAGGTCACCACGCGGAGTATCGAATGAATGTTTTTCGCTCGTACGATTTGGATGTGGAATAAGCTCCCAGCCACAGTGTTTCCTTTGGACTATAACACGGGATGGTTAAAGAGGAAGATCTTGCGGGCGGGCGGCAATGCCTTAGTAACTTCTATGGTGTTGCTGATGTCCATAGGCGGCGTTGACAAATTTCCATCAGGTAGCTCGCGTGCCTGTTTATCTTAAAATATAAAAAAGGTATCCATCACAATTACAGGCGTGACGCAAAAACAATGCACATGCGGTTCTGTATTATCATTACATGATAATGAATCCTACGTGCATAAGTCGTAGATATCACGGCAGCTAAATAAATAATACTTTTATCATTTCTGTACTTATTTATTAAGCAATAAAGAGTTTACATACATACATACAACTACTACTTACTATCAGATGTGCTGATGCGCAATGAAAAGAACGTCAATACATGCAAAATGCGCTCTGTAAAGCTACAGATAACCTCAGTACCTCCAAACTCAACCCTGTAAACAGACTCTGTACTGAGTGCAATTTGGCCCATATCCATAAGGGGTCAGTGGCTATTGGCACAATTAAGGCCCGACAGGTCTAATTAAACCGACCGTGGTCAATACAGCGTTCCGTTAAACGTGTAATCGACCTGACGCATTTTGGTTAACATTTTGTGTAGGTACCTACGAAATTAGATGCAGATATTCAAGTGAGATGAGTTAGCTTTATAGGAGCATCGGGAAATATACACATTTATAACTACTGTTATAAAACTGTAAAAGCCGCCTATATTGAAAATATTTCAGCAAAAATAGGCGGTAAAGGATTCTAGGACGGAACTATGTAAAAAAGACTATATTTTTGTAATTTTTGTTTATATGTCTGTTTGTTTATTTGCACATCACGCAAAAACTACTGAACGGGTTTTAATTCGGATTTGATAGTTTGGTAGCTTGAAATTAGGGTTGCCAACCCTACTATATAATATAGGCTGCGGTGACTGCTTACCATAAGGCAGGCCGCAAGCTTGTTTGCCAACTTAGTGGTATAAAAAAAACTATATTTGGAGTCTACCTACTATAAATTATAAATTAAAATATAGTAGGCGAAACTACTATATTTAATTAGCAAAACATTACCACTTACCACAAAACTTTCTTGCAAAACTCTCCGCAAACATTTCTGAACGAAAATTGCTTGTTTTGCCGTAAAACGGAACGCGTCCATAAGATCAAAAGAAAAATGTTCTTGATGCAAATCGAATATTTCAGAAAGATCTTGAGTTTTGACATTTGTATGACGTGACGTCAAACTCAAGCCAAATAAAACAAAACAGCTACGAATCATTAAAAATATATATGTTCAAAAAGCTCAAAGCAGAAAATATACATTTAAGAATTAATATAGGTACAAATATTTTATTTTAAAAATCCTACTCAATATTTTTTGATTAATTCCCTACCTACTATATTTTTATGGCTTCTAAACCCGAAAATACTATATTTGGTCTAAAAAAAGTTGGCAACCCTACTTGAAATCCAGGGTACAGTCTAAGCCATGTTTCATCTAATTCGTGTAGGTAGAAACAGATATACAAATTGATCAACCCGTAGTACTAGCATTCATACAATACAGAGCTCAGTTAAAATGGTAACGCTGGCAAAAGCTAAACTGTCATAAAAACTATTTCCACGCGGCCAAGTCTAGGGCGAAAGGTAGTATGCACTTAAAGACACACCTTTTTCGGTCTGAGTTACAAATACCCTTTCTTGCACGAAATCGGAAATGTGGACACCACAAAATATATTGTTATGCAAAGCAAAACTCTTCACCTCGTCTCATAAAGGGCAGGCTCAGCCATAATACAGCGTTAATAAAAACGAAAATTTCTAACGGCTCTATACGAGGTAACTTGCAAATAACGTGCCAACTGGAATTTACTCCCTATGAAAGCTTGTTTATTGTAATGAGATTTTATTCGAGTTTATCACAAGAGTTTCTCCGGAGAAAGTATAGGCGCTTACAATTTTTCCGCGCTTCTATATTCGGTGTTCATACGTCGGGCTTTTACGAGGACTCTTTATTGTGGGATTTGTTTGTTGGCTTTCGTATCTATTATTTTGGGTTTTTAAGCTGTGGGCTGCAAAGGCTGGCTCGACGTGCGTTGATGGGTGCTAGGTGCTCGTTGCAAGTTGTGAGCATTCAAAAATGCGTTTATATGCATCTACAGTAAAATAATAGTCATTTTGGCGTTAATGTCCCGGTTATGCTCTCGCACATGAGGGCTTGACCATGATCGAAGAATTGGCAGATCAGGTAATTACAGTGGTTGGACTGCCACCTGACCTCCGTGACCCTCCTGCCAGGGGAACCTCACCAGATTGCATCAGCGTAACACATTCAGTCGCCTGAATGTGCAGGTTTCATAACAATATTTTTCCTCACCGTAAGAGCATTGGTTAGTATTCAACGAATGTACATAACTCTGAAAAGAGTCATTCGGATCCGAAACCAGGACCTCTCGCTTACGAGTCGGACACCTTAACCACTAGACCATCATAATTGCATTAAATCGTTTAAGAAAAGAAATGTAATAAAAGCATTGTCAACACTCATCAAATATAAATACACAACTTAAAATAAAACACCAACCAAAGAAATTACTTTTAATTTGATTATAAGTAACGAATCCAATTATATAAATTTATCTTATTAAGCGAAATAACAAGCATCGTTTATCTTAATCATTAATTCCATAATTACAAGAAAAATAATTGGGAGATACTGAACCCTGAACCTGATACTAAATTATTAAGAACTTGAAAAAAATATGGACGCCATTCTATACTAAAGATGAAAGAAGAAGAGCACGCAAGGTACGACAATTTCTTGACAATCGATTTTGTGGTACATGACACACTCACACGGTTACACCAGAGGCTCTATTTTTGAATGGCTCACCTCGATTCGAACGGTTTACAATTTTTGTTTTCGGCATGAACAGTTCAAAATTGTTTAAATTACATTGACAATACCGAAAGAGTACTATTGAAAAATAGGAAAAATCAGCATCATGCATCAAAATATAGAATAATCACGCCGAAAATCAAAATTGAAATCCGTTCGAATCGAGGCGACCCATTCAAAAATAGGGTTCAGGTCTGACAATCTGCCACCATTTTGTTTAATTTTATAATGCGCTGTCACGCCAATGACAGTGTGAACGCACGCACACCGTATTTTGTTTAGGTCCTTGAAAATATTCTAGTTAATCCGACTACCTACAAGATGTTACAAAAGAGCTATGCTTGCTGAAATAGACCTACAGACCTGCATGGTTGTCAAATATCAACTCCAGCTCTCTGTCAAAAGCGACGCTTTACAAGATGGCGGCTTAAGTTCCGATTTCGACCACGTGCCTAGAGATCCTTGTAGGTCTGCACACCCATACAAGATTGCGTGTCTAAAACATAGCATTATAGTTATGACGTCACTGACTCCTTTCGAAGGTCAGGCCAGTGCCCCTCAGGCCGTTAGTCAGCCACTGCTCCGCCTCTCGCGCTGTCTGCTCATCGAAATACTCCAGCCATCCTCCCGCCACACCTGCAAATTTGTTCACAATATAAAAGCATAAGCACTTTTGTAAACATAAGACCTAGTAAGAAATAAGGACAGAATTCTGCAAACAACATACTATCGTAAAATTACGCTAGGCTGTGTGTATGTACATGGTCACACACATACACACCATATGTTCAGCGCACATAGAGACTGCTTTCTGAGGCGTATTCGTCTAATTATTTTCACTTAAATTGGCGTCAAATCTGACTCCATTGTAACCATGTTTAAGAAACCTACCTTTCCGTATGAACGTTTGGTTTCCACCAGGATTGAGTCCATGGAACTGGTTTATAAGGGCACCGTTTATGTTCTTATTGTTCTTCATGCGGGAAAAGCTCAGGTGGTCGCAGAGACGCGCCAACTGATCATCAGAGTATCGCTCGCCCACGAACTCTGATACCGTTCGAACAGTCGATGGCATATCCTGAAAGCCAGTCTTTTGTTATGGTGTCAGTAATTATTGGTATTTTTGTATCTGAACAGCATACACATGACAACTTTTTAAGAGTGATAATAGAAGGGAAACTTGAGGGAAAGAGAGGAAAAGGAAGGCAAAGATTTGAATATTGGAAGGATGTGAAGGAAAAAGTGAACGCCGGTGATTATAAGAAGATAAAGATTAGGTGATTGTAAGAGGTTGGCAGGCAGAAGAGAGTAGTGACGATTGCCCCACCGATAAGAGTTAAATATATGACGATGATGATGCTTGTTTAAATTACATGCTTATGAAACATGACACTTGACTGACCTTAATAATGTCTTCGTAGAATAAAAACAGCATGTGAGGATGATATCTTTTCTCCCAAGCTTCTTTCATGTGCTCCAAGAAAGGTGTGAAAATAACTAAAAATTAAAAATAACATCCAATCGTCTCTCGTGACTGTTCAACCATCGTGACTTAAGACTAACAAGCAGAACAACTAATTGAGATGTTTGAGGTGCAGTACCACCCCGTGGTGCCCGGCAGAGTGGAATAGCACCAATCCCTTACACTCGTGGATGTCATACAAGGCGATGGTCCCTTGGCCAGATTGATGGGGAGATTATGGCAATAAACTCCTGCAGTGGACTGTTATGGCTGTAATGATGATGTATAGTATCTTAGTTGTAATTTCTTGCCGTGTTTACGAGCAGAAACAAACGTGTACTGCAGTATATAAACAAATCAAATCCCAAAATGATTTGGTTAATGATTTTGTGCACCAAAAAAGTATATCCTTCAAGGCCAGAGTGAATAGGCCCTTTCTAGACAGACATGTTCCGTCCTCGGCTGCATCATCATTTATCATCAGGTAAGATAACTACTACTACTACGAGGTACAAATTTTGCTAAGATTTTAAATAGTTTTCGATTTTCATCTATTCATAAAGATCGACAATATCGTATCGATCCAAAAATACCTTAACTTCTTTTGAAATAAAATCATAAAAAACAAATACTGACGGGCATCCTTCATAAAGAATCTCCAATAAGTGTTGAAGTCACATTTGTATTGAACCATAACAGAGTTCCTCATTAGCATATAGTGAGAAACTGCGACATCCCTGGGATCTCGTGCCACATACAACACCTTTGCCATGTCTAGCAGCATAGGTGGCAACAGTGATAGAGGAACGTGACTCTTCAGAATTCGAGGAGATGGAACCTCTAGCAGCATCTTGCTAGGCGGTTTCATGAAACTTGTCAGCTCTACCTTGTTCGACCCATTCAGCTTCGTAAACCATTCCTTTACTGAAGCGTTCATTAATATTGAGCTTCTGAAATTGAAGATCTATTTCAAATTTCACTAATAATAAAAAAAACTCTATAATTTCAGGCAGTTAAGGCTTTTGTAAGGCCCTGTTGAGTTGGGCCTCTTGTGCATTGTGAGCGAAGCTCCCCTTCTAAGTCTTTTCTATGTCTAGCAACTTACTATAAGTGCGAAAGAGAGAGGTAGCGCACGCATGGATGCAAGCGGTTTCAAAAATAATGTAATTAACTCAAAATAACAATGCAAGCAATGTAATATATAGCAGGTCTAATTAAAACAAAACAAAAAAAAAACCTCTTCATAAACTTACTCCAAATATGGACATCGCTCGCCATGACGAAGTGCATTTGCCGTGTCAAAATCTAAGTCATGCGTTAGTAGCCAAAGCATTTCGGTCATTAACGTAGTGCCTGAAATGAGATGTAGGTATACTTAACTGTATTAAATGTACTTAAATGGTTAAGCACTCGGTCGCATAATATCGGTCGCATAATACCGAAAATAATAAAAAAAACTCCATGGAAGGTCTAGAAATTGCAATGAAATATTTTTAAAAGCAAAGTTTCCATTTTGCAACGTCAATGAAACGACTTCTGCTTAGATAGTTGCAATTTAAAAATAGAACACACCTAGTTCTAGACACTAATCGAGTAGATTTTTGATCAATACTGGTTAGAATTAAATTATTTTTTCCTAAACTGGCAAAGACTCTAATTAAAATGACAACTATATTAAAAACTTACCGGACCGGGGATAGCCAAGCAGGTATACATCGTCCGGTTTTGGCACAATGTTATAAATGTCGTCAGCTAAGTTCGCGTAGCCGTCATATACGAGATAATTTTTGGGCCCCACCCGCACCAATTTTTCACCTAAAATTAATTTGCAATTGATAAATAAATATGCCGCATCTATACGGATATTAAATTTAAAATTTAAAAAAATTTTATTTATGGTATAACGCCAAATTTTAATAGATAAATAATGTTTCACACTAGCGTTAATTTATTATGAATTTATTATCGTATGACATAATTTTAATTTGACTTTATTACAAAACAGCAGTGGGTGTCGCACAAAGCGACTAATGTTATCGAGACAAAAGATCGAGACTCTCTGTAGGCTAGAAAATGGGCAACAGCGTTTTCCACTGTTATATTTCTAACACTGCAATCTTCAACCGACCCGCCAAGCATGGAGATTATGGCAATTACCTCTCCTTTCGTAGGAGAGGCCCAAAGTCCTGCAGGGGACTGCTGTAAACTGTAATGATGACAACAGCAAGTTACAAGTAATAGTTACAAACATTTATAACAGCGAGGCCATTAACAAGTGCTAGCAGATAGGTAATATTAATATTAATATTACCTATCATAGGGGAGACAAAATAAACTTGTGCGCTACTAAAGCCACGAACGCTGGCTGCGTCACTATTTCCAATAATTATATAATCTTCTCTCTTTTACGGAAGTTCGATTTCCATACTATTTTTTCATTTTTTCTTTTGTTTGAGTGATTAGTAATTTAATTATAATTTATACTCCTAATAAATGTATTCAATGGTGCGGAAAATTGATTTCTATTAAGTAAATGATTTGATGAAAGAGCCACTTTTCTTTTTGGTGACTATAATGTGGCCGATAAGCGAAACTGCCAAAAAGTCAAAGGTAAATAAATTATTTTTTGTGCCAGGGTGTGCAAGGGCAGACCAACGTTTTGTAAGACCCCTAAACGTCTACTGACGCTGCAAAGTGGACTTTTTCTTGTACTCGACGATGAAGAATAACCTACGGCGCCCGCACGGTCTATAATCTGTCCAAACTGACTTGTCCTATTTGGTTCAGGAAATTATGTATTTAAATGGATAATTCGTTGAAATTCACATTCTATGTATTTCTTGTATGATTCAAGACATTTATACACAATATACGTAGCGTGATTGATAAGGCAAGTCTTGATTTTGGACATTGTTTGTTCACTAAATAAGACAAGTCAGAAAAAACAGATCAGAAATACAAGCATTGTTGCGTGGCGGCAGAAATAGCAGTGGAGTGGCATTTGCCTTTTTGCTGCCAGAGCAACGTGTTATAGAGGTGGGCAACGCATTGGCGATACTCTTGGTGTTGCTAATGTCTATAGGCAGTGGTGACCACTTTCCATCAGGTGGCCCGCTTGCCTGTTTGCCTACCGTATGACATAAAAAAAAAGATAAGGCGGTGGTACGCACACAGGACTCCTCAGGCTTGACAGAGTCCTACCACCTGATAAAAGGTAACCATAACCCTGGGCTACTCATCAACACTGCGGGTCTAGCCAGGATGCAAATGAATGACAGTCGTAGTGAAGTCGCTAGGCCACTGCGACTGTAGAAAATTTACTGCTTGCGATTTCTTCCATATCTTCTTCGAAGACCACGTTAACTTCAATGTTCATTACTACTATTTTTTTATATTACTACGACGTTTGACAATAATTTCAAAGAGCTTCAATAAGCGCACCAATCTCGAGGGCGGTATTACTTATGCCTATATAGTATTACATAAATACTATAGACCTGATATCCTCTATATTTAGTTATGTCAAAATATTTGCCTAATACAGAATTCCTGGGAGCTCACCTATGAAATAAGGTTCTCTTTTCTTCTCCAATTCAGGGTCCAAATCTCGTATCTCAAAAGGCAATTGTGTGACAGTTGCATCCATCTCTAAGGCGTATTGGTACAAGTAAATAGGTTGCTGTACTAACAAGTTACAATGTAGATTAGATGCATATATACTCACATGTTTATTCCTTGCAATGTAAGTGGAAACAGCTTAGGTAGAGTTAAGGAAAAGATAACAATTCATTGTAGTGAAGAATAGTGTAAATTCTTATTAAATGTGCAGTAGGGTTAAAAATTTAAGTGACAGACAAACGCTCTTTCGTAATCAGGGGCCCTATTTTTTAATCGCTGGCAACGATTCGAAATGTTTTTAATTTGAAATTTCGGCAAGACAATTGCAACATTTTTTGATCACATTGGCAACACCGAAAGATTACCGTTCAAAAATAAGAATTTATCACGCCGAAAATTAAAATTGAAAACCGTTTGTATCGAGACGAGCGATTATCTATAGTCGCAGATAGGTTGATATCTACCTATGAAATGGAATGTCTCTTACATTTGGTGTAATTTGACCTAGTTTTCAGTTTCCAATTACAGGAGGTCAATATGGTTTTGAGGTATGTCGAGAATAATTCAGTAGAATGAACAGAGGGATTATTAACATTATAGCACTAGCTTTTGCCCGCCACCGTGTCCTTGAATTCCAGTTTCTGTACCTTCCATTTGATTTTCTGTAAAGTTCGGTAATTTTTCGTAGATGTACTCGTACATTTTTTAACGTCAAAGTAACGTAAGTCAACATTTTCTTTAATTTGTCACTGTTTAAATAAAATTTCTTTGAACTTTTAAATGTTTGTGGCTGAAGCAATTTTGGAAATAACAAAACCTACCTGATTATGATACCTGTAGAAAAAGATTTATATCTATAGACTAGCAGCCGCCCCGGCTTCGCACGGGTACCACTACGGGTACACGGGTAGCCTATGTCACCCGGGGATAGTGTAGCTTCCCAACGGTGAAAGAATTTTTGAAATCGGTCCAGTAGTTTCGAAGCCTATTTAATACAAACAAACTAACAAACAAAAAATCAAACCTTTCCTCTTTATAATATTAGTATAAATATCATAATCAGCTGAATGTAACCGATCCGTTACGATGTGCGCACTTGTATGGATAAGAACATCTTTATACTGATTAAGAACCCAACCAAACTATTGGTATTTAGTCTGCGGGTACTCAAAAGATACATCGTAGATGTTATGGGCGACGGGTGGGTTGTCTGACCGTTTGTCACTGACAATAATGTCTAGTCAAATAGGCAAATGGGTTTGATAACCGATGTTATATCTAAAAGACATATTCCGTATATCCCCCCGCATCACGTATTAAATAGATTTATTTTAAATAATATTAAAACAAATATCATTACAAATTCGGAAATTACGGGTGAAAACTTATACGTACAACTGCCATATCAAAATGTCTTTATGGCCTGTTATGAAATATAAATGTTACATGTTTAAAAACCTACCCAAAATCTGAACCTTGTTCCAATATTGGAATATGTCAAATTCTATTTTTACATTTTATTTGCGGATTACCGCAACCTATTTCCATAAACAAAAAAAACTCGTTTTTGGGCAGATGCCACATACATATACATTTTCATAAATATTTATAGTACGTTCAACTTCCCTTAAACCTAGGTATACAGAGATAAGATACAGATAGTTAATATCAAAACAAATAGCATTTATCTCAGCAAACATGGGTTTCACATGTTACACGTTGCATCAGTTAGATAATATAAAAAAATCGATTGAATCTTTCGCAAGGTTAAGTTTTTCAAGTGGGTCAAAAACGATACACCTACAAAAACTACGTTAAACATTTCTAGATTTTTAAAAGGTAATACGCCTTAATTATCCTACTTTTTAAATTTTTTTTTAACCCCAATAACACGTGTCCAAAACAAGTCTGCAACTACAAGTCCACTTCTGCTTTCACATTTCAAGCAAGTTTTTTCCTCATTCGGCGCTTTTATAATTCTGCACGTAACGCTATCGTGATCGTAGGCTTCCACGATATACCGTAGACCTAACCTAACCTACCCTGTGTGTCACAATAAAAGTATTTGAATTTGAATTTGACCTTTTTTGGTACACGTCAAATTAGAATCGATCCCGATTATGAAATGTCAATCACCATCGACTTACAACTTCGCGAGTTCATCCGTGGTATTGTCGATGGATCTCATACGCAAGAAAGACAAAGAGATATGAAACGGTTAAAATGCATATATACGAAGCCACGGACTAACTCGCGATATTTCTGTTTGACATTTTAATTCGGAAACGCGGCTCGTTTACCAAAATCACCCTGAATGTCCATATTTTTCTAATTCTCAGCCGTGGAAGCGATGGATGCCATTTTAATGCAACTTTTTTTTAATCCTTGGATTCTGTAGCCCATCGGGGAAGCGCGAGCACGTGGACTTACTCACACACACATAAAATACCCTTGTAGCTACGCACTACATCGCAAACATATCGGCACGGTCTTAGGAAGCTGTCCAACCAAAATATCATAGCGCCATATCGTGGACGTGTACGTTATAACGTCGTCGTCAACGGAACTTTACAAAAAATAAAAATTCTTGGCGTTAATGTCCCGGTTGTGCTCTCGCGCACGAGGGCCCGGGGTCCGCCTTGACCATGATCCAGATCCAACGGAACTTTACAAGCATCTTCATATATTTCCATACAATTTACTTCCCTGTGTTTTCATTGTACCGTAGACGTCCACGATAATATCGTCACGTCACAAATTGTAAAAGCGCCCATTAGCGATTAAAATATTATTTTAATCGCATTATTTTACCAGATCATAATATTCATCATCCTAACAGCCGAAAGATGCCCACTGCTGGGCATAGTCATAGCTGGTCTACCTTGTGGGAAGGCCTACCCACGCTACTTCGTCCGGTACGATATGAATTCAAAAATACTATAATGTCAGGGGAATGAACTGTAGTCCGCACACGGAGCGACACGCAACACGTCGGATGCATGCATCCTACACGTCGGATGCATGTCGCGTGTGAGAAAAAAATAATATATTTAGTCTGCGCACATCGCACGCTAAAGACATCGTAACATAATTGTTTATCCTTGATCCTAGGTTACGACCATGGACTTACTACCCAAAGGGACTGCGCACTGCTTTGACTAAAACCGGGCAGCGCGAGAGTCACCATCGATAGTCCTTTGTCCCTTTCTAACAGTGTAAACACAATGTTATTGGCATAAACACCGTCATTCTAAATTGACAAGTGTCATGTTTGGTGTTGCCATTATTGGAGAAATATATTTATCGTGAATTTGGTATTATTATGAGGTAATCCGTACAATCCGAAAAGTAGTTGTCAAAATACCTTTTGATCTACTGAACGTTGCTCCGACAATCGAGTCGACATAATTATTAACCTACGACTTTTTGTTCCACAAAATAGATAAAAGAGTTCGGTAACGATTTATCCTACAACACTAGTTTCTAAAGAGAAGTGATAGTACTCGTCGATATCTACATTTCGGGTGACAGCTGCCAAACTTAAATGTGTTATAACTCGGAACCCATTGGTCCTAAAACACTAGTTTCTGTAGAGAAATTATATTACTTGTCGAGATCTACATTTTGTATGACAGCTGTCAAACTTAGAACTGTCATCCGAAATGTAGATCTCGATGAGTACTATCGTATTGCTCTAGGAACTAGTGTTCTAAGACCAATCGTTTCCGAGTTACAACAGTTCAAAGTTTGACAGCTGTCAGGCGAAATGTAGATCTCAACAAGTACTATCATTTCTCTCTAGAAACTAATATTTTAGGACCAATGGGTACCGAGTTATAAAAGATTTATCTTTGACAGCTGTCATACGAAATGATGATCTCGAGGAGTGCTATCATTTCACTCTAGGAACTAGTGTTCTAGGGCCAATAGTTTCCGAGTAGCAGGGTAAGCTTGGGCTGGACCCTGGTGAAAACATGACCTTCAGATTGCACCCGGTCCAGCTCTGCCTGGCACTGAGGTCGGTGTCCGCGCCAAATAATAAAAGTAATTCGGAATTTGCATCAACAATGGTGGCAACACTAGAAAGGGACACAGGACTATCGATGGTGACTCTCGCTCTGCCTGGTTTTAGTCAAAGCAGTGCGCAGTCCCTTTGGGTAGTAAGTCCATGGTTACGACATGCAACTTGACACTGGCATGACACTCACTGCATACGTGTCTCCTAGGGATGTTCCAGTTTTAGTTTAATTCAAGCTAAAAACTAGAAAGCTGTGACCCGGTATACAAAGGCGTGAAAACGTAATTACATATAGACAAACAGCTTTACCTACGATTATTTTTGGTTGGTATGAGTAGCTAAGATCGAGAGTCTATATTCATTTCAATAAAACAATTACTTTAAATTTAAATAAAAACGTAAATCACTATAGATATTTTACTTTACCTCAAATCATTTATTTATCTGTGGTACACCGGTTATGCAGTTGGAACAGTTTAAGTAGAAAAGAGCCTCTGCAACTTACCATGGGCATATTTTTAGATACATTATTAAAATGTTGAATTTAAACAATCTTATTAATCAATTAGATAAGTATTTACAAATATTTTATATATCATAAATTGAGTTATTAATACTTAATTTTATTATATATAAAATTATTATAATAATTCTTATTACCTGTAGTGTCAATAATAATTCTAAAGTAAATAATAATAATAATAATAATAAAATAATAAATATTCGTGGACAAATTCACACAGCGCCATCTAGCCCCAAACTAAGCAAAGCTTGTGCTATGGGTGCTAGATAACTGATATACTACTTAAATACTTTTAAATATATACTTATTATACATAGAACACCCAGACCCGTAACAGAAATTAAAATTCATCATTTCAATTTCTGCCCGGCCGGGAATCGAACCCGGGAAATAAAAATATGTCAATATTAAAAAGTCATAAATTAATAAATTAAGCCACAAATTATTAGATAACATTATCTACAATCATTAACAATGTCAAAATAATAAAAACAAATTATTATCAATACACAAAAAGCAATACGTACAAAAAGAAATAGTACAATGCAGGCATACCACTATGCTTTTCAGTACTTACTTGTCAAATACACCCACGTTCGAAGCGCCACCCCCGCAGTTGTCGCGATATAGCCACCGAAACCTAGGCGTTCCACCGAGACGTTTTTGTAAACCGGAAATTGTTGCAATAAATTGGATTGGCCATCGCATTTACTCAGACTAAACAATGCCCCGAGGGCCGGGATACGACGTCTTTTATATCTCAGTTTCCGTCGTGAGAATATTTCTGAATAAGTATTGAAGCTGAGAGAAACAGAAATTTAGTCGTTCACGTGTAACTCTTGTCTATTTCGAAAGCATATCTTTCTCCCTGTATATTAAACACTAACCGATACTTTTACGGTAAGAGAAACCATCGTGATAAAACCTGCATATTCGGGCGACTGAATGTGTAATCATGATCCAATCAGGTCTAGTTTTCTGTTTCCTGTTAACAGAGTCTCTGGGGTTAGATGCAATTACCTGATCCGCAAAATCACTTCAAGGCGGACCCCGGGCTCTCGTAGGAAAGGACAACCAAGACATAAACGCCAAGATGATGATGATAGCGGCACGGATGTGTTACCATGATCCAATCTGGTCAGGTTCCCCTGGTAGCAGGGTCATGGAGGTCAGATGGCAGTCGCTCCACTGTAATTACCTGACCTGCCGAATCCTGGATCATGGTCAAGGCGGACCCCGGGCCCTCGTGCGTGAGAGCACAACCAGGACAATAACGCCATGATGATGATAATGATGATAGCGGCAGAAATGATCTAAATTATAGTTTAGTCCGTTATGTGGTTTAGGAAGAATTAGCGGATATACTGACAGACAGACAGACACGGAAAGAGCTTTATAAGTACAATATTTCGTTCCATCACGAAAAGAGATAAGCCTTGACAAAATAACACTATTTTACAGTCGAAATTATAAACACTTCTAGCACACACCACTTTGTTTTAACATTTATTGTGCGAACCGCGACGAAACTTTCAAATTCAATGTCAAAAGCTCATTTTTATATAAGAGGGCTTCACCAGTGGTCTGTGGACAGTAAACCTCTTAATATAAGACATACCAAACATCATATAGTCCACGCGAACAAAGTCGTGAACACAGCTAATAATAAATAAAAATCAATGTGACAAATGTATGTTTGCGCATAACTTCAGAATGGCTGAATATGTCTGGGTCATCGGACATTTTGATACAATGGGCCAATGGGATACCAAAAGGTTTTTTTTTGTAATTGTCAGGACACGGTTGTTATTGTCAATATTGAACTTAAATAAACTTATTATCGCTCCCAATGAAACTGCATTGTGATCTTTATCGAATTTTCTCTGACCTAGTTTAGGCCACTCAAAATCTGAACAGCGTAGCACACGGGCTCAATTACGCGCAGTTTCAACTGACCTAAATGGGAAATTGTTAATTAAGTTACCATTTTTTCGACGAAAGGTAATGTAATTAGAATCCGGAGTTTAACGGATACAACAGTTTTCAGGTGAAATGTGGGGGCGTTGAAAAACAAGATAGTCTAAAAATTCCGATATGGACAGGAGTATGTTTCGAGTTTCCTACCGCGTACGCAGTTGCATGCACATGGTCACGGGACGACTGGAGGGCTGCGAACGCCGGACTGTGTTGGTTAGCGATAAAGCGGCCAAAGTTTTCCTTAAAAATTTCTAATACTGCGAACTCCTTAGCTCCTCCTCCCTTGTCTTTAGCTCGAGTTTTAGCGCTGCAATCTTTTTTGTCCATATCCACGTGAATCATCCATTTTTAAATTAAATAGATTTAGCAAAATAAGTTTGGCGAAACCTGGGAAACTGTACAGAAACTTTATTTTGACCAGCTGGACGCGATATTTCCCAAATGGAATGGAAATTTGGTGGATATCAAAATCACGAAAACCCTCATTGCAGAAACCCACACGTGTTGTCAACGTGTAACACAAATCAATTTAAATAACAGTGCGTTTCGTAAATATTTTTTTGTTTCAACGTCATCAAACATCTTTGGTATAACAGATGGCGAAATGGATCACAAAAACGAAAGCAGAACATTTTTCCCAATCCAAATACACGGCCGAAACAAAACCTTACCAACGGTCTTACTAGCAATCTCAATCCGCTTCCTTCAAAAGCGAAATCTCTCTTAATTCTGTTCCTTGGAAACTCAAACCATTTCAGATCCCACTAAAAGTGGCAGCGTCTCCACTATGGCTAGATCTTTTGCTATAGCGATGCTAGCATTCAGCTGCCGTTGTCGAAGTGAATGCCATAATTGAACTACCTAGCGCAGCTTTGCAGCATTCTGGAGCGCAATTTAATCTTTGAAAGGGTCGCCCGGGGGCAGCGAGATCGGTGTGGCAAGTTAACTCAGTCTTTCGTCGAGCGTTTGATAACGGGAAGGCACGTCAGATTGCCGTATAAACATATATGTAGACTTGCACATTTTCTGTAGAGCTGAGGGCTTAGGGTTGGGAGAGCTGAGGGCTGAGTGTAAATTTTGCTTCGATTTTACTTGGCAAGGCGTTTGCGTTTACGTGGAAATTTGTATAAAGAAAAAAACTTCATTTGCGTACCACTAGATGGCGCTATACATTTTTATACTAATTATCACGTGAACGCAAACGCGATAGTAAAGTAAAATCGAAGCAAAACTTACACTCAGCCCTCAGATTCCATGCGCGTCGTGTGTTCTCCGGAACGCTTATAGAATTTTGGGTTCTGTATACTAAAGATAGAAAGCTTAATTTAGATTATTTTAACACAAACAACGCATACCTACGCGCAGCACCAGCGCCATCATTTGCACAGGCGCCACTTGTTTGCGGAGACGTTTCTGACTACGGGTCTATTGTACCCATTTAACTGTTCAATCCCGTATTTCGCCAAGCTGTGGCCGCTTCATCCAGTGGGACAATTTTACCCGTAAGCCATCTCATTAATTGGAACACCTTGTCGAGTCTTAGCGGTTACTAGGTGTGGTGTCTTATTAGTTCATTTGAAAAGGTAAAATCTTGTAATTTTTATTTTTCAAGCAAGCTCTATCTTTGGCAGAATCGTCACTTGCCACCAGGTGGGATGGCATTCAAATTCCTGAATAGACTTATTAAAAAATTCTGAATGTAGGTACAGAGTTTCTCAGCAGTGACAAGGTCTGCCGTTATGATAGTTAAATTTCATCATCATCTTGGCGTCTATATCCCTCGGCTGTGCTCTCGCGCACGACAGTCCGGGTCCGCCTTCCAGGATATAGCATATCAAATAATTACTGTGGAGCTACTACCATCTGACCTCCGTGCCCATGTTAACAACCTGAACCTGTCAGTCAGCTGAAGTCCCGGGTTCGATTCCCGGCCGAGCAGAAATTGAAATTATGAATTTTAATTTCATTGCATTTAAAAGAAAACTAAATATGCACAATAAATAGAAAAAAGAAATTAACTTTTTTTTTTAATAAATTTAAATAATGTGGGCCCTGTGAAAGCGTACCCAAGATGCTGACAGCATTACATCTCTTTATTTAAAAGTAAATATCAGGAAGTAGTTTATCAGTCATCTAGCACCCATGATACAAGCTTTGCTTACTTTGGGGCTAGATGGCGCTGTGTGAATTGTCCAAGCATATAATATAAAGTGATAGCACACTCATCGACGAATGTTCACCTTGCGAACGTGATTCGTGAGCGAGCTGCGTGCGAGCGTTTGTTACACGAGCACTTTCTTTCGTAAGCATAACGTTGGTTTGCGAGCACCGCTGCTAAACTTCGTCTGGTAAATTAGTGATGACGTAATGACGTTAAGACGGGCGGCATAATTAGCAAGGCGAACATTCGCCGATGAGTACCATCCCTATAATTTGCACTTCAGCGATATTTTTCCCTCGGAAAAATCAGTTCCCAAATCGTGTTCCTCTCCCGAAAAAAACAGAAACACCGAAATAATTCGAGTTGTATTTTAAAATTCAGTGTTATTGGCTTTCAGGTAAGCTTTGTATAGGCGGGAGGCTATTGTGTACCTTTAAAATATGGCAACATTTTACAGTTATAAATCAAAACAATAATCTCATATTTTTGTAAATAAACTTAGGAAATAAATTGTGTGTCAAACAGCGGCGGCTCTTATGTGATTTATGATGGTAATCATGATTATAGATATCATAGAGCATCGGTGGCATAATGGATAGCGGGTCCGAGTCGGGGTGGGGATGGGATGTTCGATCCTCAGTGAAAAAACCCCGAATATGATTTTATCGTACAGTCAGTCGCTGAGTGAATGGATCCCCTTAGCATGCCTAATAAAATGCATGGTAGAGGTGTCAGTTCTCTCTCTATAGCTTCAGCGTAAAAAGCCTCAGTAGCTACCACGATTACGATATTTAAAATCACAATAAATTGAAATAGATTTTTTCCCAATGGCACAAAGTGCCTATATTGGGATATCCGAAGACTTTGTACAATAGTAGAATAGATCGGAAGCCTCCGAATCGGCTAATGATCAAAGATTTTCCTTGTGGCAATTTCAATAAAATCTCAGAAAATGTCCCAAAGGAATTAGCGATAATGACGCCCGAACCTTTCTCCGCTAAACAGATGAGACACGACACGAGAAATCGTTTTTCTTTATTAATATTATTATCATTATTTGATTTATTTGAGATCGTTGAATTACGTAGGGAACAGATGTCTGGCCATGCCAGGTACGGGAAGGAGAGGTCGGCCCAAGAAACGATAGCTGGACGTCATTAAGAGTGACATGCGTGCCAACGGACTCACCACTATAGATACCAAAAACCTAGCAAAGTGGACTAAGAAGATCAAGAAGGCTTTAACAAGAACCAGGGTCAAGAACGCAACCAGGATTTAACGCCAAGATGATGATGTTAGATGTGGTCATCTTGGCGTTCCATACATCACTCAGAAAAGAATTATTGGTACATGGCGGCTCTGGGGTTCGAAACCAGTACCTCGGAGTACGAGTTCGTACGATCGTTAGATTGTGGCAGGTAATAATCTCTGAAAAACTTCTTAACAGACACACTACACGTTACGGTTTTTGTCCAAGGGGTTAGGCCGTAACCATATTGTCCTACGACTACGACCATGACGAACCTGCTCTTTTTCTGCCTAGTTACTTCTTCTTCGTTATCCTTGCTTGCTCGTAAAATAATCCATAGTTAATAGTTAATACGATAACTCATTATGTGAACTATGAACATACTACTCACGTTGATCATCACGTGAATCCTTCTAGACTTGAGAATTGTGCCGAAGCCGTTACCGCGGTTATACGGCAGGGTATGGAGTACTTTATTCCGTATTCTGACGTAGCGATGAACGGCAGGTCTCGTCCATGGTTTAGTGCTGAGTGCAGTCGCGCTGAAGTGCTGAAGCAGGCGGCATACTCTGCCTGGGCTGAGGCTCGAGCGCATATGTCTCCGGATACTCGCAAACTGAAGAGAGCCTTTAACCTCGCCGCCAAGTCTTGCAAAAGGACGCTACGCAGGGCTCGATTCGATCACATGAGCCGGATTGGCTCCAAACTGGCCTCTTACCCTCCTGGGAGTAAGGCGTTTTGGTCTTTGGCAAAAGCGGTCGAATCAAATTTCAGCCAGTCTTCGTTGCCTCCGTTGCTAAAACCAGACGGAACATTGGCCCATGCTGCTGAAGAGAAAGCAAATTTGCTTGTTTCTCTTTTCGCGGCGATTTCGCGTTTGGATACTGCAGGAAAAACACCACCTATCTCACCCCGTGCTGACTGCGCTATGGCAGAGGTGCGAATACATCAGAAAGAGATATTGAAAATCCTGCGGAGTCTGGACGTGAACAAGGCTAGTGGACCAGATGGTATACCGGCAATAGTCCTGCGTAGATGTGCCCCCGAGCTGTCTTCTGTTCTCACGCGCCTGTATCGCCTCTCACTTGAGACTGGTATTGTACCTAAGTCGTGGAAGCTTGCCAATGTGCAGCCCGTGCCCAAAAAAGGCAGCCGTGCCGACCCTTCCGCCCTATTTCGGTCACTTCCATACTCTGTAAGATTATGGAACGTGCACTGAACAATAAACTCCTTGCGCATCTTGAAGGTAACGATCTCCTCAGCGATCACCAGTACGGATTCCGCCGTGGTCGGTCTACTGGGGACCTTCTGGTGTATGCCACACAATTATGGAGTGAGGCCATTGAGAGACATGGCGAGGCCCTTGCTGTGTCTCTTGATATTTCTAAGGCCTTTGACAGGGTTTGGCATGCTTGCCTTCTAAGCAAGCTTCCTTCATTTGGTATTCCTGTTGGCTTTTGCACCTGGATATCAGGTTTTTTGAGTGAACGTTCAATCCGTGTAGTTATCGATGGCTACTTGTCTAATCTCCAGGCTATCGACGCGGGAGTTCCTCAGGGATCTGTACTGTCCGCGACTTTATTCCTGCTGCATATTAACAATCTGCTTGTACCAGGTACTTTGGGTATGCAGATGACAGCACGGTAACGGATAGATATCTGTCAGAGGCAAAAGCCAACAGGGACGATATTCAGTCTTGTCGAGAGGCCATGGTTGATCGTTTGGACATAGCTCTCAAGGCAGTTTCTGATTGGGGCGAAGCCAATCTGGTGGCGTTCAACGCAACCAAAACTCAGGCGTGTTTGTTTTCCGCCAAAAGGAGTCCATTCAATCTTACTCCAACATTTCGGGATGTTCCTGTGGAAATTACCGACAACCTACAGCTTCTTGGTGTTGAGTTATCTTCAAATCTCAACTTTGATCAGTACATCGAATCCAAGGCAAAGACTGCAGCAAAAAAACTTGGTATCCTCTCGAAGGTTAGGCGGTACTTCACTTCTAAGCAGTTGCTTCAGTTATATCAAGCACAACTGCTGTACTGTACTGTACTGCTGCCACCTCTGGGATGGATCAGCTAAATATCAACTGGCGGCTTTGGATTCGGTGGAAAAACGTGCAAAGAAGATAATTTGTGACCCGCGGTTGATTAAGACTAGGCTGCAGAGCCTCGAACATCGGCGTAGGGTTGCGCGTCTGTCGGTCTTCTACAGATTACATTTTAGAGAGTGTGCGAAGCAGCTGCAGGACCTCATTCCGCCGGCCCCTTTCCGCCATCGGGAGACGCGATCCGGGCGAGCGCTTCATCCTTGTGTCGTGGATCTTTCAGCTATCCGCACGAGCCGCTCTGGCTCGACCTTTATAATGCGTACGGCTAAGGAATGGAACGCTTTGCCTGCGAGTGTGTTCCCTGATCAATATAATCTGGATGCCTTTAAGGCTAGAGTGAATAGGCTGTTCCAAGACGGGCATGCTTCATCTTCGGCCGCATCGTCACTTACCAACAGGTGAGATGGCGGTCAAATGCCTGCCTCGTTTGTAATAAAAAAAAAAAAAGACTGTGAGGGCAGGTTATCCTACGTCATTGAGTACAAAAAAAATCCTTTAAGAGTAAAAGAAAAGTTTAGGAGACCCACAAATGTTGGTCTGCCTGTGCACAACCTGGCACATAAAAGGTTTTTTTTGTGACCCCAATAACCTACGGCGTCCTTAGTCTATTCTGGAAATATCTGCAGAACAAAAAAAAAAAAAACTATTTATAGTTATTTTGATTTTTTTTAAATTACTTTCCAACTGTTTGGAAAGCAAATTCTACAGGGCTAAGAATTGCTTTCAATTTGGATAGTTCAAGAAACCAACCTTGAAATTTTAACCTATATTATAAAGACTACCTATAGTAGTTACTTGCTAACATAATGTTGTAAACGATCGCGGTTATTATCACACATTTTAAGTATGCAACTGTGCCGAAACATCGGGCTATTCGACAAATTCAACAAAGGTACGCGGTAGGAAACCCGGATCATACCCTTAAAATGTGTAGTTACTTGCTGTTTATCTTCCAACCACAATTTGCTTCATTACCTAGGACCGCAATCAACTCTTTAATGAATAGAAGTGGTGCTTGATCCCGCAAAGTGAAGCTAGGTGCTCAAGAGCCTTTCGAGCTAACTGAAGCTCGGAAGGGGAAGTGCCTTCGTAGAATGCGGGAAATGAGAGAGTTCTCTACATTAAATTTTAAGCGAACAACAGTAATGCGAAAGTTTCGAGGCCCAGAAGTGATGTATTCTTTAGTAGCATTTATAGCGGTTTACCTTCGGAGTCTTAGTATAAAAGTAGCTGAGACCACGGCTCCGCCCGTGTGGTATTCGGAAAATAAATTATAATAAGCCTAAAAAGATCTCCAGGGCTTAATCTTACTACATACCAAATTTTTTATTATTAAAATTAGTTCAGTAGTTTAGCCGTGAAAAGGTAACAGACAGAGGTACTTACTCATATAGGATTTTTTTTTTAATTATCTTCATGCACACTATCCATAGTACGACTTGGGATGACAAAAAATGTAACAAATTCTTATCGACATTGATTTTAAGCCATTATTTAAAAAATATTAGTTCGTTTTCATGCCTCGTGTTAACTTATTAGTTAAACCAAGAACTGCTTTTTTTTCTAACACTGGCAACACCAGCAGTACGTAAAAGCATAAAAAAGAAATAGATAAAGATGGCGGCTGCACGGCCCGTCCAAGCCGTACGCAGTCGCCCAATACTATAATGCGGTACTATGCTTGTCGTAATAGAGATTAAGCTGAAAATGGTGTGACAGTGAAATTGCCGACCGCAGCCACTTTGGTGTCAATTGAACCTTATCTGTACTCCACCTATACTAATATTAAAAGAGGAAAAGTTTGTATGTTTATGAGTTTGTATCTTGTGGGTAATTTCCGAAACTACTAATAGGAAGCTATATTATTCCCAATTGGCACCACATCACGGAAAAATAATAGGGTCCTGCGGGATAGTTGAATGAATGCAGTTTTTTTTTTTTTTTAATTTTAGACTATCCAGGCATTTGACCGCCATCTCACCTCGTGGTAAGTGACGATGCGGTCGAAGATGGAGCATGCCTGTCTAGGAACAGCCAATTCACTCTAGCCTTGAAGGCGTCCAGATTATAGTGATCAGGGAACACACTCGCAGGCAACGCGTTCCATTCCTTAGCCGTTTGCATTATAAAGGTTGAACCAAAGCGGCTCGTGCGGGCAGCTGGAAGTCGAAGAATCGAACTGCGCGCGGGTAATAACCGCTATGGACACGCAATGAAAGGTCATAGGTATATATTTTATTGTTATTACTAACCGTCAATAAAATGAAACCATTTCGTGGGGGTATAATTTCATAGTGAAAATTACGATACTTTGCACGAGCACCCGCTCGTGAGCGGACATCAAACTATATTTTACGAACGTTTTTATAGATTGATTTCACAACATCGGAACATTTAATGGAGTATCTTTCGCCGGTGAAACGATTATTAAGCTTCACGATGAGGTCACCGCCTTTTGCCCAAACAAGGACTGCTTTGTTGTGATTTGGTTTTAAGGATAGGTGGTGGTCATCTTGACGTTTGAAGGATAAGGTCACCACGCGAAGTATCGAATGAATGTTTTTCGCTCGTACGATTTGGATGTGGAATAAGCTCCCAGCCACAGTGTTTCCTTTGGACTATAACACGGGATGGTTAAAGAGGAAGATCTTGCGGGCGGGCGGCAATGCCTTAGTAACTTCTATGGTGTTGCTGATGTCCATAGGCGGCGTTGACAAATTTCCATCAGGTAGCTCGGTGCCTGTTTATCTGAAAATATAAAAAAGGTATCCAGCACAATTACAGACGTGACGCAAAAACAATGCACATGCGATTTCATATTATCATTACATGATAATGAATCCTACGTGCATAAGTCGTAGATATCACGGCAGCTAAATAAAAAATACTTTTATCATTTCTGTACTTATTTATTAAGCAATAAAGAGATTACATACATACATACAACTACTACTTACTATCAGGTGTGCTGATGCGCAATGAAAAGAACGTCAATACATGCAAAATGCGCTCTTTAAAGCTACAGATAACCTCAGTACCTCCAAACTCAACCTTGTAAACAGACTCTGTACTGAGTGCAATTTGGCCCATATCCATAAGGGGTCAGTGGCTATTGGCACAATTAAGGCCCGACAGGTCTAATTAAACCGACCGTGGTCAATACAGCGTTCCGTTAAACGTGTAATCGACCTGATACGTTTTGGTTCACATTTTGTGTAGGTACCTACGAAATAAGATGCAGATATTCAAATGAGATGAGATGAGTTAGCTTTGTAGGAGCATTGGGAAATATACAACTGTATAGGTAACTGTGTGTGTGTGTGCGTTGTCTATAACTACTGTTATAAAACTGTAAAATGCCGCCTATATTGAAAATATTTCAGCAAAAATAGGCGGGAAAGGATTCTAGGACGGAACTATGTAATAAAGATTATATTTTTGTAATTTTTGTTTATATGTCTGTTTGTTTATTTGCACATCACGCAAAAACTACTGAACGGGTTTTAATTCGGATTTTATAGTTTGGTAGCTTGAAATTAGGGTCGCCAACCCTACTATATTTTATAGTATCTGTCCATAGGCTGCGGTGACTGCTTACCATCAGGTAGGCCGCAAGCTTGTTTGCCAACTTAGTGGTATAAAAAAAACTATATTAGGCGTCTACCTACTATAAATTATAAATTAAAATATAGTAGGCGAAACTGCTATATTAATTTAGCAAAACATTACCATTTACCGCAAAACGGAATGCACCCTTAAGATTTTACGAATATTTCTGAACGGAAATTGCTTGTTTTGCCGTAAAACGGAACGCGTCCATAAGATCAAAAGAAAAAATTTCTTGATGCAAATCGAATATTTCAGAATGATCTTGAGTTTTGACATTTGTATGACGTGACGTCAAACTCAAGTCAAATAAAACAAAACAGCTATGAATCATTAAAAATGTATATGTTATAAACTCAAAGCAGAAAATATACATTTAAGAATTAATATAGGTACAAATATTTTATTTTAAAAAACCTACTCAATATTTTTTGATTAATTCCCTACCTACTATATTTTTATGGCTTCTAAACACGAAAATACTATATTTGATCTAAAAAAAAGTTGGCAACCCTACTTGAAATCCAGGGTACAATCTAAGCCATGTTTCATCTAATTCGTGTAGGTAGAAACAGATATACAAATTGATCAACCCGTAGTACTAGCATTCATACAATACAGAGCTCAGTTAAAATGGTAACGCTGGCAAAAAATAAACTGTCATAAAAACTATTTCCACGCGGCCAAGTCTAGGGCAAAAGGTAGTATGCACTTAAAGGCACACCTTTTTCGGTCTGAGTTACAAATACCCTTTCTTGCACGAAATTAGAAATTTGGACACCACAAAATATATTGTTATGCAAAGCAAAACCCTTCACCTCGTCTCATAAAGGGCAGGCTCAGCCATAATACAGCGTTAATAAAAACGAAAATTTCTAACGGCTCTATACGAGGTAACTTGCAAATAACGTGCCAACTGGAATTTACTCCCTATGAAAGCTTGTTTATTGTAATGAGATTTTATTCGAGTTTATTACAAGAGTTTCTCCGGAGAAAGTATAGGCGCTTACAATTTTTCCGCGCTTTTATATTCGGTGTTCATACGTCGGGCTTTTACGAGGACTCTTTATTGTGGGATTTGTTTGTTGGCTTTCGTATCTATTATTTTGGGCTTTTACGCTGTGGGCTGCAAAGGCTGGCTCGACGTGCGTTGATGGGTGCTAGGTGCTCGTTGCAAGTTGTGAGCATTCAAAAATGCGTTTATATGCATCTACAGTAAAATAATAGTCATTTTGGTGTTAATGTCCCGGTTATGATCTCACGCATGCCCGGTTATGGCCGCCTTGACCATGATCGAAGATCTTGATTGGTACCTTGAGATTGGCAGATCAGGTAATTACAGTGGTGTGACTGCCACCTGACCTCCGTGACCCTCCTGCCAGGGGAACCTCACCAGATTGCATCAGGGTAGTTCCCTGCACATTCAGTCGCCTGAATGTGCAGGTTTCATAACGATATTTTCCCTTACCGTAAGAGCATTGGTTAGTATCCAACGAATGTACATAACTCTGAAAAGAGTCATTCGGATCCGAAACCAGGACCTATCGCTTACGAGTCGGACACCTTAACCACTAGACCATCATAATTGCATTAAATCGTTTAAGAAAAGAAATGTAATAAAAGCATTGTCTACACTCATCAAATATAAATACACAACTTAAAATAAAACACCAACCAAAGAAATTATGTACTTTTAATTTGATTATAAGTAACGAATCCAATTATATAAATTTATCTTATTAAGCGAAATAACAAGCATCGTTTATCTTAATCATTATTTCCATAATTACAAGAAAAATAATTGGGAGATACTGAACCCTGAACCTGATACTAAATTATTAAGAACTTGAAAAAAATATGGACGCCATTCTATACTAAAAATGAAAGAAGAAGAGCACGCAAGGTACGACAATTTCTTGACAATCGATTTAGTTGTACATGACATACTCACACAGTTACATCAGGGGCTCTATTTTTGAATGGCTCGCCCCGATTCGAACGGTTTTCAATTTTTATTTTCGGCATGAACAGTTCAAAATTGTTTAAATTACATTGACAATACCGAAAGAGTACTATTGAAAAATAGGAAAAATCAGCATCATGCATCAAAATATAGAATATTCACGCCGATAATAAAAATTGAAAACTGTTCGAATCGAGGCGAGCCATTCAAAAATAGGGTCCCAGGTATGACAAACTACCACAATTTTGTTTAATTTTATAATGCGATGTCACGCCAGTGACAGCGTGAACCCACACAAATGGGTGGCCATTGATATCCGTCCGTATTTTTTTCAGGTCATTGGAAATATTCTGGTTAATCCAAATACCTACAAGATGTTACAAAAGAGCTATGCTTGCTGAAATAGACCTACAGACCTGCAAGGTTGTCAAATATCAACTCCAGCTCCCTGTCAAAAGTGACGCTTTACAAGATGGCGGCGTAAGTTCCGATGTCGACCACGTGCCTAACGATCCTTGTAGGTCTGTACACCCATACAAGATTGCGTGTCTAAAACATAGCATATAGTGATGACGTCACTGACTCCTTTCGAAGGTCAGGCCAGTGCCCCTCAGGCCGTTAGTCAGCCACTGCTCCGCCTCTCGCGCAGTCTGCTCGTCAAAATACTCCCGCCATCCTCCCGCCACTCCTGCAAATTTGTTCACAATACAAAAGCATAAGCACTTTTGTAAACATCTTGCAGAGGCCTTAGACCTATTAAGAAATAAGGACAGAATTCTGCAAACAACATACTGACGTACGCAAAATTACGCCAGGCTGTGTGTACGTACATGGTCACACACATACACACCATATGTTCAGCGCACATAGAGACTGCTTTCTGAGACATATTCGTCTAATTATTTTCACTTCAATTGGCGTCAAATTTGACTCCATTGTAACCATGTTTAAGGAACCTACCTTTCCGTATGAACGTTTGGTTTCCACCAGGATTGAGTCCATGGAACTGGTTTATAAGGGCACCGTTTATGTTCTTATTGTTCTTCATGCGGGAAAAGCTGAGGTGGTCGCAGAGACGCGCCAACTGATCATCAGAGTATCGCTCGCCCACGAACTCTGATACCATACGAACAGTCGATGGCATATCCTGAAAGCCAGTCCTTTGTTATGGTGTCAGTAATTATAGGTATTTTTGTATCTGAACAGCATACACATGACAACTTTTTAAGAGGGATAATAGAAGGGAAACTTGAGGGAAAGAGAGGAAGAGGAAGGCAAAGATTTGAATATTGGAAGGATGTGAAGGAAAAAGTGAACGCCGGTGATTATAAGAAGATAAAGATTAGGTGATTGTAAGAGGTTGGCAGGCAGGAGAGAGTAGTGACGATTGCCCCACCGACAAGAGTTAAATATATGACGATGATGATGCTTGTTTAAATTACATGCTTATGAAACATGACACTTGACTGACCTTAATAATGTCTTCGTAGAATAAAAACAGCATGTGAGGATGATATCTTTTCTCCCAAGCTTCTTTCATGTGCTCCAAGAAAGGTGTGAAAATAACTAAAAATTAAAAATAACATCCAATCGGCTCTCGTGACTGTTCAACCATCGTGACTTAAGACTAACAAGCAGAACAACTAATTGAGATGTTTGAGGTGCAGTACCACCCCGTGGTGCCCGGCAGAGTGGAATAGCACCAATCCCTTACACTCGTGGGTGTCATACAAGGCGATGGTCCCTTGGCCAGATTGATGGGGAGATTATGGCAATAAAGTAGTGGCAGTGGACTGTTATGGCTGTAATGATGATGTGTAGTATCTTAATTGTAATTTCTTGCCGTGTTTACGAGCAGAAACAAACGTGTACTACAGTATATAAACAAATCAAATACCAAAATGATTTGGTTAATGATTTTGTGCACCAAGAAATTATATCCTTCAAGGCCAGAGTGAATAGGCTCTTTCTAGACAGACATGTTCCGTCCTCGGCTGCATCATCATTTATCATCAGGTAAGGTAACTACTACTACTACGAGGTACAAATTTTGCTAAGATTTTAAAAAGTTTTCTGTTTTCATCTATTCATAAAGATCGACAATATCGTATCGATCCAAAAATACCTTAACTTCTTTTGAAATAAAACATAAAAAACAAATACTGACGGGCATCCTTCATAAAGAATCTCCAATAAGTGTTGAAGTCACATTTGTATTGAACCATAACAGAGTTCCTCATTAGCATATAGTGAGAAACTGCGACATCCCTGGGGTCTCGTGCCACATACAACACCTTTGCCATGTCTAGCAGCTTAGGTGGCAACAGTGATAGAGGAAAGTGACTCTTCAGAATTCGAGGAGATGGAACCTCATGCAGCATCTCGCTAGGCGGTTTCATGAAACTCGTCAGCTCTACCTTGTTCGACCCATTCAGCTTCGTAAACCATTCCTTTACTGAAGCGTTCATTAATATTGAGCTTCTGAAATTGAAGATCTATTTCAAATTTCACTAATAATAAAAAAACTATAAATATAATTTCAGGCAGTTAAGGCTTTTGTAAGCCCCTGCTGAGTTGGGCCTCTTTTGCATTGTTAGCGAAGCTCCCCTTCTAAGTCTTTTCTATGTCTAGCAACGTACTATAAGTGCGAAAGAGAGAGGTAGCGCACGCATGGATGCAAGCGGTTTCAAAAATAATGTAATTAACTTAAAATAACAAGCAATGTAATATATAGCAGGTCTAATTAATACAAAACAAAAAAAATCCTCTTCATAAACTTACTCCAAATATGGACATCGCTCGCCATGACGAAGTGCATTTGCAGTGTCAAAATCTAAGTCATGCGTTAGTAGCCAAAGCATTTCGGTCATTAACGTAGTGCCTGAAATGAGATGTAGGTATACTCAACTGTATTAAATGTACTTAAATGGTTAAGCACTCGGTCGCATAATACCGAAAATAATAAAAAAACTCCATGGAAGGTCTAGAAATTGCAATAAAATATTTTTAAAAGCAAAGTTTCCATTTTGCAACGTCAATGAAACGACTTCTGCTTAGATAGTTTGTGAAAACGTTGCAATTTAAAAACAGAACACACCTAGTTCTAGACACTAATCGAGTAGATTTTTGATCAATACTGGTTAGAATTAAATTATGTTTTCCTAAACTGGCAAAGACTCTAATTAAAATGACAACTATATTAATAACTTACCGGACCGGGGATAGCCAAGCAGGTATACATCGTCCGGTTTTGGCACAATGTTATAAATGTCGTCAGCTAAGTTCGCGTAGCCGTCATATACGAGATAATTTTTGGGCCCCACCCGCACCAATTTTTCACCTAAAATTAATTTGCAATTGATAAATAAATATGCCGCTGACATCTATACGGAAAATTAATTTCGAATATTTATACATAGTGTATGGTATAACGCCAAATTTTAATTTGACTTTATTACAAAACAGCAGTGGGTGTCGCACAAAGCGACTAATGTTATCGAGACAAAAGATCGAGATTCTCTGTAGGCTAGAAAATGGGCAACAGCGTTTTCCAATGTTATATTTCTAACACTGCAATCTTCAACCGACCCGCCAAGTATGGAGATTATGGCAATTACCTCTCCTTTCGTAGGAGAGGCCCAAAGTCCTGCAGTGGACTGCTGTAAACTGTAATGATGACAAAAGCAAGTTACAAGTAATAGTTACAAACATTTATAACAGCGAGGCCTAATTAACAAGTGCTAGCAGATAGGTAATATTAATAGGGGAGACAAAATAAAATTGTGCGCTACTAAGGCCACGAACGCTGCCTGCGTCACTATTTCCAATAATTATATAATCTTCTCTCTTTTACGGGAGTTCGATTTTCATACTATTTTTTAATTTTTTCATTCGTTTGAGTGTTTAGTAATTTAATTATGATTTATACTCCTAATAAATGTCTTCAATGGTGCGGAAAATTGATTTCTATTAAGTAAATGATTTGATGAAAGAGCCACTTTTCTTTTTAGTGACTATAATATGGCTGATAAGCGAAACTGCCAAAAAGTCAAAGTAAAGGTAAATTAATTATTTTTTTATGCCAGGGTGTGCACGGGCAGACCAACGTTTTGTAAGTCTTAAGCCTAAACGTCTACTGACGCTGCAAAGTGGACTTTTTGTTGTACTCGACGACCTACGGCGCCCGCACAGTCTATAAACTGTCCAAACTGACTTGTCCTATTTGGTTCAGGAAATTATGTATTTAAATGGATAATTCGTTGAAATTCACATTATATGTATTTCTTGTATAATTCAAGAGATTTATACACAATGTACGTAGCGTGATTGATAAGGCAAGTCGTGATTTTGGACATTGTTTGTTCACTAAATAAGACAAGTCAGAAAAAACATATCATAAATACAAGCATTGTTGCGTGGCGGCAGAAATAGCAGTGGAGTGGCATTTGCCTTTTTGCTGCCAGAGCAACGTGTTATATAGGTGGGCAACGCATTGACGATACTCTTGGTGTTGCTAATGTCTATAGGCAGTGGTGACCACTTTCCATCAGGTGGCCCGCTTGCCTGTTTGCCTACCGTATGACATAAAAAACAATAGGTAGGGCGGTGGTACGCACCCAGGCGCACTCCTCAGGCTTGACAGAGTCCTACCACCTGATAAAAGGTAACCATAACCCTGTGCTACTCATCAACACTGCGGGTCTAGCCAGGATGCAAATGAATGACAGTCGTAGTGAAGTCGCTAGGCCACTGCGACTGTAAAAAATTTACTGCTTGCGATTTCTTCCATATTATCTCCTTCGAAGACCACGTTAATTTAATGTTCATTAATACTATTTTTTTTTATTAGTACGACGTTTGACAATAATTTCAAAGAGCTTCAATAAGCGCACCAATCTCGAAGGCGGTATTACTTATGCCTATATATTATTACATAAATACTATAGACCTAATATCCTCTATATTTAGTTATGTCAAAATATTTGCCTAATACAGAATTCCTGAGAGCTCACCTATGAAATAAGGTTCTCTTTTCTTCTCCAATTCAGGGTCCAAATCACGTATCTCAAAAGGCAATTGTGTGACAGTTGCATCCATCTCTAAGGCGTATTGGTACAAGTAAATAGGTTGCTGTACTAACAAGTTACAATGTAGATTAGATGCATATATACTCACATGTTTATTCCTTGCAATGTAAGTGGAAACAGCTTAGGTAGAGTTAAGGACAAGATAACAATTCATTGTAGTGAAGAATAGTGTAAATTCTTATTAAATGTGCAGTAGGGTTAAAAATTTAAGTGACAGACAAACGCTCTTTCGTAATCAGGGGCCCTATTTTTTAATCGCTGGCCTCGATTCGAAATGTTTTTAATTTGAAATTTCGGCAAGACAATTGCAACATTTTTTGATCACATTGGCAACACCGAAAGATTACCGTTCAAAAATAAGAATTTATCACGCCGAAAATTAAAATTGAAAACCGTTTGTATCGAGACGAGCGATTATCTATAGTCGCAGATAGGTTGATATCTACCTATGAAATGGAATGTCTCTTACATTTGGTGTAATTTGACCTAGTTTTCAGTTTCCAATTACAGGAGGTCAATATGGTTTTGAGGTATGTCGAGAATGGTGCAATAGAATGAACAGAGGGATTATTAACATTATAACACTAGCTTTTGCCTGCCACCGTGTCCTTGTATTCCAGTTTCTGTACCTTCCATTTGATTTTCTGTAAAGTTTGGTAATTTTTCGTAGATGTAGGTACTCGTACATTTTTTAACGTCAATGTAACGTAAGTCAACATTTTCTTTGATTTGTTACTTAATAAATAAAATTTCTTTGAACTTTAAAATATTTGTGGCTGAAGCAATTTTAGAAATAACAAAACCTACCTGATTATGATACCTATAGAAAAATATTTATATCTATAGACTAGCAGCTGCCCCGGCTTCGCACGGGTACCACTACGGGTACACGGGTAGCCTATGTCACCCGGGGACAGTGTAGCTTCCCAACGGTGAAAGAGTTTTTGAAATCGGTCCAGTAGTTTCGAAGCCTATTCAATACAAACAAACTAACAAACAAAAAATCAAACCTTTCCTCTTTATAATATTAGTATAAATATCATAATCAGCTGAATGTAAACGATCCGTTACGATGTGCGCACTTGTATGGATAAGAACATCTTTATACTGATTAAGAACCCGACCAAACTATTGGTATTTAGTCTGCGGGGACTCAAAAGATACGTCGTAGATGTTATGGGCGACGGGTGGGTTGTCTGACCGTTTGTCACTGACAATAATAGTACAATAAAAATAATAATAAACAAGACCGAATTAGACGCTGTGGATCCGAAAGGCAAAAGCATAGTTACCACGTCTACTCAAATAGGCAAATGGGTTTGATAATCGATGTTATATCTAAAAGACATATTCCGTATTATTCTGCATCACGTGTTAAATAGATTTATTTTAAACTAGCGGCCCGCCCCGGCTTCGCACGGATACCACTAGGGGCACACGGGTTACACACGACCGCTGCGTAGGGAGCCGACCGCGCGAGTGAGCCGCGCAGCACTTTATTTCTTGATGACATTGACCCCTCCCGTACCCCGTGCTGCCTAGATAGCCGAGCGGACTGAACGGCGAACACGCGACTTTTTTCTAATATTTTCATTTTTTAACTCGTGATATCTTTCGAATGGAATATCTGAATTGAATAATTCAAAAAGTTATACAAAGGTATTGAAGCAGTTGTGAATATGAAGTAATTGATTTTGATAAGGATTAATACCAAGGTACAAATAAAGATAGTTTTTTAGCGGCAATTAAATTTTGAAAATAAAAGAACGCTTATTGTGACATAACTATAATAGTTAGATATATACTGTCGCGACACTTTTGTAGATAATGATGTGTTCTGCAAAGTCGTAGTACATTATTTTGTTCTATCATCAATAGTTTTCGCAGCACACGCGATGTAAGGAATTTTTTGGGTATTTTTTTACACCTTGGGTTACATTATTGGAGTTTTATTAATGATCCGTAATTTGTTAGAAAACATAATACCTATGTCACCCGGGGATAGTGTAGCTTCCCAACGGTGAAAGAATTTTTGAAATCGGTCCAGTAGTTTCGAAGCCTATTCAATACAAACAAACAAATAAACAAAAAATCTAACATTTCCTCTTTATAATATTATTATATAAGTATAGATAATATTAAAACAAATGTCATTACAAATTCGGAAATGAAGGGTGAAAACTTATACGTACAACTGCCATATCAAAATGTCTTTATGGCCTGTTATGAAATATAAATGTTACATGTTTAAATACCTACCCAAAATCTGAACCTGGTTTCAATATTGGAATATGTCAAATTCTATTTTTACATTTTGTTTGCGGATTACCGCAACCTATTTCCATAAACGATACCATCTCGTTTTTGGGCGGATGCCACATACATATACATTTTCATAAATATTTATAGTACGTTCAACTTCCCTTAAACCTAGGTATACAGAGATAAGATACAGATAGTTAATATCAAAACAAATAGCATTTATCTCAGCAAACATGGGTTTCACATGTTACACGTTGCATCAGTTAGATAATATAAAAAATCGATTGAATCTTTCGCAAGGTTAAGTTTTTCAAGTGGGTCTAAAACGATACACCTACAAAAACTACGTTAAACATTTCTAGATTTTTAAAAGGTAATACGCCTTAATTATCCTACTTTTTAAATTTTTTTTTAACCCCAATAACACGTGTCCAAAACAAGTCTGCAACTACAAGTCCACTTCTGCTTTCACATTTCAAGCAAGTTTTTTCCTCATTCGGCGCTTTTATAATTCTGCACGTAACGCTGTCGTGGTCGTAGACTTCCACGATATACCGTAGACCTAACCTAACCTACCCTGTGTGTCACAATAAAAGTATTTGAATTTGAATTTGACCTTTTTTGGTACACGTCAAATTAGAATCGATCCCGATTATGAAATGTCAATCACCATCGACTTACAACTTCGCGAGTTCATCCGTGGTATTGTCGATGGATCTCATACGCAAGAAAGACAAAGAGATATGAAACGGTTAAAAATGCATATATACGAAGCCACGGACTAACTCGCGATATTTCTGTTTGACATTTTAATTCGGAAACGCGGCTCGTTTACCAAAATCACCCTGAATGTCCATATTTTTCTAATTCTCAGCCGTGGAAGCGATGGATGCCATTTTAATGCAACTTTTTTTTAACCCTTGGATTCTGTAGCCCAGCGGGGAAGCGCGAGCACGTGGACTTACTTACACACACATAAAATACCCTTGTAGCTACGCACTACATCGCAAAAATATCGGCACGGTCTTAGGAAGCTGTCAAACCAAAATATCATAGCGCCATATCGTGGACGTGTACGTTATAACGTCGTCGACAACGGAACTTTACAAAAAATAAAAATTCTTGGCGTTAATGTCCCAGTTGTGCTCTCGCGCACGTGGGCCCGGGGTCCGCCTTGACCATGATCCAGATCCAACGATACTTTACAAGCATCTTCATATATTTCCATACAATTAACTTCCCTGTGTTTTCATCGTACCGTAGACGTCCACGATAATATCGTCACGTCACAAATTGTAAAAGCGCCCATTAACGATTTAAATATTATTTTAATCGCATTATTTTACCAGATCATAATATTCATCATCCTAACAGCCGAAAGATGCCCACTGCTGGGCATAGTCATTGCTGGTCCACCTTGTGGGAAGGCCTACCCACGCTACGTCGTCCGGTACGATATAAATTCAAAAATACTATAATGTCAGGGGAATGAACTGTAGTCCGCACACGGAGCGACACGCAACACGTCGGATGCATGTCGCGTGTGAGAAAAAAATAATATATTTAGTCTGCGCACATCGCACGCTTAAGACATCGTTACGACATGCAACTTGACACTGGCATGACACTCACTGCATACGTGACTCCTAGGGAAGTTCCAGTTTTAGTTTAATTGAAGCTAAAAACTAGAAAGCTGTGACCCGGTATACAAATGTAAGACCCTCATCGATTAAATATGATGTAGTGTGAAATAAGGTACTTTAGATAAGAAAATTGGTCCTGTACGCTTTTTAATTTTAATTAAGTAAACCTTAATATATATGTATAGATACTATTATTACATTCCTACATTACATACAACACTCACGCCCGTGTTCCATAGGGGTAGGCAGAGACTATCGAGTGCCCCAAACTACGATCCTAACACACCTCTTTTGTCTCTTCCACATTCATACATCTTTTCATGCATTTACGCCGGTTGAGGGTACTCCTGACCTGCCCTTATTGGAGCTGGTCATTTATTTGATCAGTATAATGACCTTCTTGGGTGCTCTTTCGCCCCTTCCATTCACATTCATATGATAGATACCATTCGTAGACTGTTTTCCTTTCATCCTCTCCACGTGTCAAACCATCTCAGCATACCTCTTTCAATCCTAGACTTCAAATCATCCTTACGAAGTTTTATCACATTACTCCTCATTTTATCACTTATGATGATGCCCCACACATACGCGGTATAGTATACATTAAATTTATTGTTTTTTTTTTATTACGTTCCTTTAGACATGGAATCATGGTCAGAAGGCACAGATCTATCATTACTCTTCAGGAACAAGAGTTCTGAGATCAATAGTTTCAAAGTTATTACACTTTTCACGTTTGACAGCTGTCATCCGATATGTAGATCTCGATGAGTACTATCATTTCCCTTTAGCAACCAGTGTTCTAGGACCTTCAGTTTCCGAGTTATAACTGTTTTAAGTTTGACAGCTGTCATCCGAATTGTAGATCTCGACGAGTACTATCATTTCCCTTTAGCAAGTAGTGTTCTAGGGCCACTTGTTTCCGAGTTATAACTATTTTAAGTTTGACAGCTGTCATCCGAAATGTAAATCTCGACGAATCATTTATCTTTAGAAACTAGTCTTCTAGGACTAACAACTGTTATGACTTTCTAGTCATAACAGTTTGAAGCTAGCGGTACGCTCGATTAGAGTCGCTTTGCGGGATCTTCTAATCATTGCTATTTTCTGAGTTCTCGTCCGATTTCTTTGATTTTAGGTATCAAAATTATTAGTACCTATTGTTTGTGGAAGGGCGCCGAGTGACTCTACTACCTGACACCTGGTTTGCTGTGCTTGGTTGAGCGGTTTGTGAGATAATGGTATGCCGAAAGTACATTAGATTTCAAAAATAGTCGTGACAGGGTACTGAGACATATTATTATTATATTATTATTTTCTATATAAACTCCAATTTAGAGTCAAAACTGGAAGTTCTTCTCAACACTAGTTCATATAGTAGTATGACGGAGAGACTATTGTCTAACTTAGTTGCAAACTGAAATTGACAATTAATAATTCTACACTACGTTATCTACATTGGCCACTGGCCTTAGCGACTACAAAATTAGAGTAGTATAAGATTTTTATATGACAAATTCAGTTTTCCATTGAGTTAGCCAATAGCCCCCCAGCAATGATGAATAAAACCAGAGGACCAGCTATGTGGTTATGGTTTCTGTGGCGATGATTGGCCATAAGCGTGGCGATTGACAGCCGATTATCCATATTGTTATTATATACTATCTGTTGCCTGCGATTACATCCGCGTGGACCTCTGAACATAAACAAAATACCGATCCTCACTGACTATAGTCTGGCAAGAAAGTCGTGACAAAAATTGAGGGCGCCACTATCGTTAATATGGTATCATTGTACTGTATCAGTCTGTGAACTTGAAATATTAAAAAATACTATCTTCACGTCTATGTTTGCCTCTATATCCAATTCCTTTGCGTCTATGCCTCGTATACTTCGACTAGAAAATTTGATACTTGTGTTAAATTTTACATCGCACGACAATAACGCTTAACAGTCCACTGCTGTACACATCATGAAATCTCCACACTTAGCAGAAGGATTGAAGATCTACAGCTACAGCAATATATAAGTCGCCTTGTCCGACACCCATAAGTCGAAAAAACTAGTTCTACTCTACCAGGCACTACACGTCTTTTTCTGTATGACAATTTATTATTGACAAATGGATAGGGAATATATAAGGAAAGGAAGATTAATATTAGACCAGGTCCAAGAAAATTATTAACGATGGAGACTGTTTTAATCAGAATCTAAATAATCGGAATCAAGATACTCCTCCAAACAATCTGGGTCATGGTGTTTTTGAATGTTGCCAGGAATGCTGCCAATCGCCGTTTCCTCCTCTTCAGAGACACTTGAACTATCACTATCGTCGCTATCTGCGTTAATAAGTCTATCTGTTTGATCATACATAGTTTGACCACGAGTTTTTATTACATGATTTACACCATTTTTTCCATACTTGTAGAATAATTGAAGCGAATGCCTCTTCGGCTAACTTTGCAACATTTCGGCCACCTACATTTTTTGGGCAATTCTTTCCTTCACTATTGCCCAAATCATTTCAATTGGGTTGAGATTGCAGTGGTAAGGTGGTAACCTTACCACTGTATGACCATGCTCCCCTAAAAGTTCGTCAATGTGGTACACTGGTTCTATTGGTATGTTGTATATTGGTATCATTTCCTAGTCTATCTATTCAACTGGTTTAGGCGATGATGAAAGGAAGAATTGTCAAAAAAATAGTGTAGGCAAAATGTTAAAATGTTAAACAATAAATTACCTACTCTCAAACTGATTGCCTCCTTCAGCTGACATATCATAGAATGATAGCCCGGAAAAATTTATTTACTTTCTTGACAGTGATTATTTAACATGGGATTAATCAAAATAAGGAGAAATGTTGGAAATTGAAATAATAGTCTGGTATATACATATACATATATTGTAATTAATTTATTAACAGCAACACTGATTCACGTTATAACAAACTGCTATTCTTCTTCTGTCTCTCTATCACTTTCTCTCTCTGTTCGACCTGCCACCGTAAAATGTAAGCTCCTCAGACAATAATTTTTCATATTTGTCTGGCCCTGGGTTTCATTTCACCAGCACCGAATAGTCGAACGTTGCCTACTGGATTTAGCTCTGTGCTACAATACCTTCATTTATAATATGCCGCACTGTTTCAGATACACCTGAAAACAAACACGTATTGTCAAACAAAAAATATCATATGAATATTATTTGAAAGAAACAAAAGGATCAAAACTATGAAAGTGAAGTATAATTTATCGATTAATTTTGTAACCTCAAATAAATGTATACAATACTACAAAATACACAATTTTCCTAAAATTTAAATTATTTCTAAAATATCACATTTTATTCAATATGTACAACATTCAAATATCACTATACGTACCTGCAATTTTTGCTGTACGACCGTAAACATCGTCTAAATCGGTCAGCAACTAATCTGCTTTAAATTCGGCCATACATTCTTTAAAAACATGGAAAATGATTTTTTTCGTGCCGCTTTTATATGTTTTACCACTAATTTCGGATATTATATATCTGTTTACGTCCTACACAGCAAATGTTTAAATTGTCAGGGCAATATCTAGAAATATTGCCGTGACAATTTAAACATAACAAGAACAATATGGATGACATGACAGCTGAAGTACTCATTTTGACCACAGATAAGTATAGAATAGTGTGGCCAATTTAGGCGAGGGCATTAGTTCTCAAAACATTATTTTCACGACTTTCTTGCCAAACTATACTTACGTAACTTTTCTGTATTATTTTTTTGTTAAACTATTAATATTATTATCATAAATATTGTGAATTATAAATACTTGGGACTTCAAATGCATAATATTTATATTTATATTTATTTATTTATAGTATTATACATACATCGTCATAACAATAAGTGATATAAAATTATCAACAGTTAATTTCAGCAATCAAAATACAATTGAAATAATTAGATTAGATGACGAATAACAATCATTGGCATGTCAAATTAAAACATTCAAGTAATGAGCAGTTTTCCAATAGGTATCTAAAGCATTCCTAACCACTCACTAGATGGCGCCCCAACAATTTTGGTAATTGGTAATCGCTTGAAATAGGTTCTTAACAAACAGGATATAAACACTGGGTACGTTGTATTGGATAATATTGTATTTGTCAATAGTTTTCAACCATTTTAGAGGTTGTAATAATAATGGAACGTAGTGCCAACTTCTATAAATATTTCTTTTTACACTTCTTTCAACCTTTAACAGTTATGTTTATATTAATAAACATTTTATTTTTAAGTTTAGTATTAGTTGGCTGCATGAAATCACTGCCAACATCATACAGATTAAAAAAGATTACCAAAATTGTAGGAGCGCCATCTATTGATGCTTTTGAAAATTAACTATCAATACCTACTGGAAAACTCCTCATTATAATATCAATGTCAAAATAATATATGTATAGATAATAAAGTCAACTCAAAAATATTAAAATAATTATGAAATAAATGTAATCAATTACAATAAAATGTAAAAAAAAAACAACATAATAGAACATAAAAAAAAAGAATATGTCAAATAATATAATCGATTTCAATAGATGTCAACACAATCACAAAGCCATTACAGCGGAGGAGAATGAAGGGCATCACTCATCAATGAACTCTTTTACAGAATAGTATGCTTTTTCAATTAACATGGTTTTTAATCTTTTGAGGAAGCCTAGCAGGAAGGATAGCATTTAAATATATAGATATCGCCGGATATGTACAAATAAATCTAATCCAAATATTACGTGAGTCAGCTGGAGACAGCTGGATCGCGGATAAAGATTCCGTGGGATCCGAGGTTGAACACGTTGGGATGATTTGTCCAAAGCACAGTGAGCATGATGCGGATACTAGCACTGATGATTCTGATACTTACGAATTCTAGGTAATATGGTGTAGGTAGATGAAATAGAAAAGAAGTGCTCTGTATGCACCCGATCCGCCGATCAAGACGCTGGCCTACAATGACACTCATAAAATATAAATAAACGTAAAATAAAAGTTCGACTGAAGAAATTACAAGCTTTTAATTTGATTGTAGGTAACGAACCCAATTTTATTAATCACATGACAAGTATCATTTTAAACATCTTATTAAGCGAATGAGCAAGGATCGTTTATATAATCATTGATCCATTAATTCCATAATTATAATTATAATAATTGGTGGATACTGAACTTTGATACAATTATTTATGAACCTGAAAAATTCTGACTTCATTCTACATTTAAGAGAAAAGAAGTAATTCTAGACAATTCATTTTGTTGTATATGACCTACACAGTCACATAGTTACACCAGGTGGCAATGCGCCGTTTGTTTTATTTTGTACTGCGCCGTTACGCCAGTGTCAGCGTGAACACATAGATGGGCGACCATTTATGCTTTACTTATGATTGTTGTAAAGACCTGACCATATTTTTTCAAGATCCGTGAAAATATTGTATAATCCGACTACCTACAATATGTTACAAAAGAGCTACGCTTGCTGGAATAGACCTACAGACCTACAAGAATCTTTTGGCACTTGGATGACGACGTGTTTGTCAACCAACTCCAGCTGTCTGTCAAAGTGGTTTACAAGATAGCAGCGTTAGTTCCAAAATATCCTTGTAGGTCTGTACACATATACAAGATGCGTCTAAAAATAGCATTATAGTTATGACGTCACTGACTCCTTTCGAATGTCAGGCCAGTGCCCCTCAGGCCGTTAGTCAGCCACTCCTCCGCCTCTTGCGCAGTCTGCTCGTCAAAATACTCCCGCCATCCTCCCGCCACTCCTGCAGGTTTGTTTACAATACAAGAGCATAAGAACTTTTGAAAAAATCCTACAGAAACCTCAGACCCATTAAGAAATATAGACAGAACCCTACGAACAACAATATTACGCCAGGCGTGTGTACGTACATGGTCACCCACGTACACACCATGTGTTCAGCGCACACAGGTTATCCAATATTGCCCTAACGCCCCACCTTCAAATAGACACAATCTTAAGAGTTTTCTCAAGACTCCCGATGTATTCTTAATATATTTAAACTTAACCTGCTGACCCAAATACCAGAGATACAGAAATGCAAACTAGCGTACGCGCGTAGTATATGGACCGGCCAGATGAGACGTGCGCACACGCCGATTACGACTCAAATGTGTAGGCCGCCATAGCGAAAGTGTCAATACAAGATTGAGACAGCAGTCCTTATGGTCCTATCGTAGCTGCTTTCTGATGAGTTTTCATCAAATTAGCGTCAATGCTGACTTAATTGTACCAATTATTAGGCAATGCAACTCACCTTTCCTTATGAACGTTTGGTTTCCATCAGGATTGAGTCCAAAGATATGGTTTACAAAGACACCGTTTAGATTCTTATTGTTCTTCATGCTCGAAAAGCTAAGGTGGTCGCAGAGACGCGCCAACTGATCATCAGAGTATCGCTCGCCCAAGAACTTTGATACCTTACGAACAGTCGATGGCATATCCTGAAAGTCAGTCTTTTGTTATGGTATCAGTAATTAATGGTATTTTTGTATCTGTTCAGCTTGAAGATTTAATATTAGATAACGTTTGCATGTATAATTATTGCAAGGATAATGACGGATATATTGATGTTTGAAATTTTTTACCTAGTTATGCTTGTATGAATTTAATTTAGTAAAGGAGAAGAGGAATATACAAAAGGTATTGAGAACAAAAGGTGAAAATGCTAGGAAACATATAATAAGACATGACAACTTTTTACGAGTTATAAAAGAAGGCCCCTTTTATAGCGGATATAATAAAGTGCTTTTTACAAGTTATAAAAGTTGAGAGAAAGAGAGGAAGAGGATGGACAAGATCTGAATATTGGAAGAACGTAAAAGAAAAAGTTAACGCCGGGGATTAAAAGGAGATAAAGAGGTTGGCAGACAGGAGAGAGGAGCGTCGATTGCTCCACCGACAAGAGTTATACTTTTAAATATATAAAGATGATGATGCTTGTTTAAATTATATATTTATGAAACATGACGCTTGACTGACCTTAATAACGTCTTCGTAGAATAAGAACATCATGTTAGGGTGATATCTTTTCTCCCAAGCTTCCTTCATGTGCTCCAAGAAAGGTGTGTAATTAACTAAAATTTAAAAATAACATCTAATTGGCTCCCGAGACTGTTACCAGCGGAAGACCTAAGACTAAAAATTAGAACAACAAATTGAGATGTTTGAGGTACAGTACCACCGCGTGGTGTCCGGCAGAGTAGAATAGCACCCATCCCTTACACTCGCGGGTGTCGTATAAGGCGATTCATATTTTTAAGGCAAACGATTTAGAGTCTCCGTAGACTTGAAAATGGGCAGCAGCGTTTTCCATTGTTATATTTATAATACTGCGATCTTCAACCCGCCTGCCCAGCGTCGAGATTATGGAAATAACCTCCCCTTTCGAGGAAGAGGCCCTAATCGTGCAATGGACTGATATGGGCTGTAATGGTGTTGTGCAGTATCTTAGTTGTAATTTCTTGTCTTGTTTACGAGCAGAAATAAACGCGTAGTACAGTGTGTAAACATTTTAAAAACCTAAATGATTTAGTTGATGATGTTGTGCATCAATATATCATATCCTTCAAGGCCAGAGTAAATAGGCTGTTTATGGACAGGAATGTTCCGTCCTCGGCTGCATCATCATTTAGGTATCGTCAGGTAAGGTAACTACTACTACGAGGTATTAATGACATAAAGATCGACGATATCGCTTCTTGATCGATCCAGATATATCTTAACATATTTTGAAATAAAATCATAAATAACAAGTACTGACGGGCATCCTTCATGAAGAATCTCCAATAAGTATTGAAGTCACATTTGTATTGAACTAGAACAGAGTTCCTCAGGGTTAAATAGTGAGACAGTGCGACATCCCTGGGGTCTCGTGCCACATACAACACCTTTGTCATGTCTAGTAGCTTAGGTGGCAACAGTGATAGAGGCAAGTGACTCTTCAGAATTCGAGGAGATGGAAGCTCATCCAGCATCTTGCTAGGCGGTATTATGTGACGCGACATCTCTTCCTTGTCCGTCCCATTCAGCTTCGTAAACCATTCCTTCACTGAAGCCTTCATAAATACTATTGCGCCTCTGAAATTGAAGACTTATTTCAAATTTCACTAATAATAAAAAAACACCTCTATCATTAAGGCATTGGCTTTCGACGAGCCCCTGCAGAGTTGTTCCTTTTTTTGCATTGTTAGCGAAGCGACTCATCGCAGGTCGCAGCACAACAATTAATAATATTTTCTTGAACCTCTTTTGTTTAGGCAACAACGCCTACAATAACGTCTACATAAACATTTGCTAATGAAAACTATCAGGCGTTCCATTTCAAACTGTCATTTGTCTATCTGCATCATCATTACTTCTCTGTCTGTAATGACAACAGTTCTACACTAAAGCTTTTTTTTATGAATTAATACCTGAAGAAATAAACAAATCAGTTATAAAAGACCTTGTGTTTTCATAATGTCCTGATGAGACATCGTTTGCTAAATAGTCAATGCTTTCGAAGGAATTGCCCTATTTTAAAAACCGCTAGCATCCACGCAAGTGCTCGCGTTCTAATGATTGTTTCTTTTATGTCTAGCTTTTTATCTCAAGTGTGACAAAGATAGGTAGCCCCCGCGAGCGCTCGCATGGATGCGAACCGTTCAAAAGTAATGTAATTACCGCAAAATAACAATATTGTTTATTTTTATATAATGCAAGCAATGTTGTTGGCCGTGTGGTGTCCGGCAGAGTAGAATAGCACCAACCCCTTACACTCATGGGTGTCGTACAAGGCGACTAATGTTTTCGAGGCAAAAGATCAAGAGTCTCCGTAGTTTGGAAAATGGGCAGCAGCATTTTCCATTGTTATATTTAAACACTGCGATCTCCAACCCGCCTGCCAAGCGTGGAGATTATGGCAATAACCTCCCCTTGCGTGGGAGAGGCCCTAAGTCCTGCAGTGGACTGTTACGGGCTGTGATGATGTGATGATGATGAAGCAATGTTATATATTATGTCAAGTCTAATTAACATCAAAACAAAAAAATGCTATTCATGAACTTACTCCAAATATGGACACCGCTCGAAATAAGAAAGGGTATTAGCCGTGTCAAAATCTAAGTTATGCGTTATCAGCCAAATCATTTCGGTCATTAACGTAGTACCTGAAATGAGATGTAGGTATACTTAACTGTATTAGATGTACTTAAATGGTTGAGCACTCGGTCGCATAATATCGGAATCGCAAAATAGCGGATTGAACAAATAAATAATTTCTTTTAATTTTGATTAAACAACAAAAAGAGATTCTCAATGTAGTCAAAATTGCACATATAAGGGTAAAATATCAGAAAGTCAAAAATGCAAAACAAAAAGCTAAGATATAAGGACTTCTTTATCTTCTTCCAAGCAGTAAATTCGGTAAAACCTTAAGAAGTGTGAAAGTGCTGCATTTAGGGGAAAAAATAAGTTCTCGCTAACCACAATAGTAATAAAAAGAGTACTCCATTAAATGTCTAGAAATGGCAATGAAATATTTTTAAATTGCAACGTTTCCATGCGGCAACGTCTCTGAAGAGACTTCTACATATTTGTAGTTTGTGAAAACGACAATTTAAAAATAGTGACCAGCTTTTTCTATGCATTTAATCGAGCAGATTTTTGACCTATTCTGGTTAGAAATAAATTATTTTTTCCTAAACTGGCAAAGGCCGTAATTAAAATGACAACTGTATTAATAACTTACCGGACCGGGGAAAGCCAATCAGGTATACATCGTCCGGTTTTGGCACAATGTTATAAATGTCGTCAGCAAAGTTCGCGTAACCCTTATATACGAGATAATTCTTGGGCCCCACCCGCACTAATTTCTCACCTAAAATTAATTTGCAATTGGTAAATAAATATACCGTGGACATCTGTACGGATAATTAATTTCGTATCATCATCATCATATCAGCCAGCCAGCCAGCCTTACACTCATGGGTGTCGTACAAGGCGACTAATGTTTTCGAGGCAAAAGATCAAGAGCCTCCGTCGTTTAGAAAATGGGCAGCAGCATTTTCCATCATTATATTTAAACACTGCGATCTACAACCCGCTTGCCAAACGTGGAGATTATGGTAATAAACTCCCTTTTCGTGGGAGAGGCCCTAAGTCCGGTAGTGGACTGTTGCCGCCCCCGTTAAAACCTTTTAACCCCTTCCTTGAGGAACTCCTGTGAATGTTTTACTCTCCAGGAAAAACCTCTCCAGGTAGTTCATTCCACAACCTTAGTGTGCGTGGGAGAAAGTTCCTTTGGATACGCACAGTTCGCGACCAATTTGGCTCCAAGGTGTGAGGATGAACTCCCTGTCGGTGGCGAGCGGTGCGATGACAGAATGTAGCTGTAGGCATCATGTCAAACAGTTCTTCAGAACAAACACTGTTGCATAAGCGGTAGAACACACAAAGGGAGGCAAATCCCTCCGATGGCTCAGTGGCTCAATATCACTTGTGAGTTTGGTATCATCGACCATTCTCACAGCGCGGTTTAGATCGAGTTACAAGGACCAAGCTGATATGCCCATAGATGCAATACTCCAAGTGCAGTCTGACTTGAGCCTTGTATAGAAGTTGCCTCGTTGCAGATAGTATACATCAATATTAATACTGTATGTCGTTATTAAAGACGATGGAAAAGCACATAACCACAAACAACCAGAAGAGAAACTGAAGGGGAAGACATGCCTGCGTCATTATTTTCAAACAATATATAATCTTCTCTCTTTTAGGGGAGTTTGATTTCCATGCTCTTTTTCCATTCTTTCTGTCGTTTAAGTGTTTAGTAATTTAATTATGATTTATACTTTTAGTAAATGTATTCAATGATATATATAAATGATTTATTAATAAAGCATATTAATGAACCACCGCTAGATGGCATTGTTTTACGATATCATTATTTTTCTTTATTAATTGCTTTGTAATATATTACCTATTAACATGCAGAACTCTATTTCACGCTTAATTTTAAACATTTACTAACGGCCAATTGCACAAACATACTTAAAATCGTCAAACCTTTGAAATAATGATATACATACACCTATTCCCCGTTAGATAGTCAGAATGTTACATCTTCGATCTCATCGTCGCTTCCCATCAGTTGAGGTAAGGTCAAATGCAAGCCTTTTCACTATAACAAATACATGATCTACCACTTACAGGGAATCGGTACCTTCTAGTGGCCATGGTTACCATAACCGTGTACTACTCATCAACATAGTGGATGATGCAAATTAAGTCGCCTAACGACTCCACTGCTACTGTAGAGGTAGAAATTTATTGCTAACGATTTCTATCAAATCTCCCTCTTTCAATGTTCACTACTATGACGTTTTGCAAAAAATTAAAAGTTTCCTTAAGCACATCAATCTCTAAGGCTGTATAAGCATAAAATAAGCCTGTATTAAGCATACATAACTAATATAGACCTAATACAGTTTTCCTGAAAGCTCACCAATGAAATAAGGTTCTCTTTTCTTCTCCAATTCAGGGTCCAAATCTCGTATCTCAAAAGGCAATTGTGTGACAGTTGCATCCATCTCTGAAGCGTATTGGTACAAGTAAACAGGTTGCTGTACAAACAAATTACAATGTTGATTAGGAATATCCACTCATATAGATTTTGAGGAATATCTACTCACATATTTATTCCTTACAATGTAAGTGGAGACAACCTAGGCAGAGTGAAGGACAAGACAAAAATTCAGTGTAAATTATATTACAAGTAAAGTTTAGAGACAAATATTCAATAATGTGTAAAATTTAAGTGACAGACAAAAGACCTATTTTAAGACCTACTATGCAACAATCAGACAGACAACCGTTCTTTCGTTATAACAAGGTGTACAGACGCAGATATATATAACGTAGGTGTAATTTGACCTAGTTTTCAGTTTTCAATTACAGGCGGTCAATATGGTTTTGAGGTATGCCGAGAATGGTTCAGTAGAATGAAGAGAGGGATTATTAATATTATAACACTGGCTTTTACCTGTGACCGTGTCCTTTTAAACCAGTTCCTGTATCTTCGATTTAACATTCTATAAAATTCGTTCTGTAATACTCGTACATATTTTAACACTGTTGACGTCTGTTAAAATTTTCTTTTTTTGTTACTCATTAATATAAACATACATAACATATATAAATAGTCACGTTAAAAAGTTTGTGGCAGAAGCAATTTTGGAGAGAACAAAAAGTATGCACCAACCTGAAATGATACCTGTAGAATAAGGTTCATTAACAATTCTGCTTGGTTAACATATTTTGTAATCTTTAAAAAACGAAGTCTGTCTTTACCTCAAGTAATTACCTCAGTTTCATGAAGGTTCACGCTTAGATACTGTTGTCCTGCCTTTCGATGATTTAAATATGATAGAAAAAAATATAAATATTATAGACCCCCGCCCAGCCCGTCCGTGTCCAATAAAAATGAAAATAATTTGGGAAACCCATTAAACTTATTTATCGACATTTACCGAACCGCTAGAGTGTGTGAACTTGTATGCACTTGTGTGCACAGATCCTGACTACATATTATCGGCCGATAGAAAGTCTGCAGTCTGCGGGGGCTCTGAAGGCACGAATCGTAGATGTTATGGGTGAAGGGTGGGTTGTCTGACCGTTTGTCACTGACTATGATAGGAGAAAATCGTGCAAAGAAGTTAATTTGTGATCCGCAGTTGATTGAAGCTAATCTGCAGAGCCTCGAGCATCGGTGTAGGGTTGCGCGTTTGTCGGTCTTCTACATTTCGGAGAGTGTGCGGAGCAGTTGCACTTCCTCATTCCGCGCCGGCCCCTTTCCGCTATCGGGAGACGCGATCCGGGCAAGCGCTTAATCCTCATGTAGTGGATCTCCCAGCTATTCACACGAGCCGCTTTAGTTCAACCATTATAATGAGTACGGCCAAGGAATGGACCGCATTACTCACGAGTGTGTTCCCTGATCATTATAATTTAGACGCCTTCAAGGCAGAGTGAATAGGCTGTTCCTAGACAGGCATACTCCATCATCGGCCGCATCGTCACTTACCACCAAGTGAGATGGCAGTCAAATGCCTGGGTAGTCGAAATATATATTTAAAAAAAAAAATTATAAAATGAAATAATACTAACGACCGTCTATGCACCAGAGTTACGATAAAGAAAAAGTATAGTTACCACGTCTAGACCAATAGGCAAATGGATTTTATATCCGATGTTATATCATATAGAGGTATTCCGTATATCCCCCTGCATCACGTATTAAAACATATATGATTTAGATTAAATAATATTAAACCTAACAAATTAGAAAACGAACAAGTGAATACTTACATGTACAACTGCCGTATGAGAATCTCTTTATGGCCAATTATGAAAGTAAATGTTATATGTTAAATACCTACCTAAAATCTACACACTTGTTTCAATAATGGAATATTTCAAATTTATTTAAACATTCTATTTTATGGAAATAGGTAGCGAATTCTGAATACGATCTCGTTCGTTTTAGGGCAGATGCCACATACATATATATTTTCATTAATTTTCATAAGCTTCCCTTAAATCTAGGTATACAGAGATAAGAAAATACAGTTAATATCAAAACAAATAGTATTTATCTCAGCAAATATTACTCATGGGTTTAGTTTGATGTTGTATCAGCCAGATAATACGGAAAAGAAATCCGACCACCTACAATATGTTTCAAAAGAGTTACGGATGCTGGAATAGACCTACAGACCTACAAGGATCTGGCACTTGGATGAGGACGTGATTGTCAAATATAAACTCCAGCACTTTGTCAAAAGTGACGCTTTACAAGATGGTGCCATTAGTTCTGATTTCGACCACGTGTCAGAAAATTGCGTGTCTAAAAAATTACATTATACTTATGACGTCACTGACTCCTTTCGAAGGTAAGGCCAGTGCCCCTCAGGCCGTTAGTCAGTAACTTCTCCGCCTCTTGCGCAGTCTGCTCGTCGAAATACTCCTGCCATCCTCCCGCCACTCCTGCAAGTTTGTTCATAATACCGGAGCATTAGCACTTTTAGAAAAATCCTACAGAAACCTCAGACCCATTAAGGAATAAAGACAGAATACTACGAACAACGCACGCAAAATTACGCCAGGCTGTGTGTACGTACATGGTCACACACCATAATCCTGGTGCCCCTTAGAAAGAGCACCACAGATTCGAGCTCTGTGGCGGGTGAGAAGCCAGAAAGACGAAACAGGTATACACTAAAACATGGATACTGATAGCTCTCTAAACCAACCAAAACCACCATCTTCATTACAAAAGCGCACTGCACACCAGGATACGTCGCTTAGGCCAACGCAACGCGGCGGAAGGTGCAGTAGACCCCTGATTCGAGGTAGACGGCAGGGGGCACACAGGCCGGAGGGTGCTGGCTCTAAGAAAAATCTCCTGGAGCCAGCGCCAGCCGGGGCGGGTGACTCCGCCGCCGGGGCTGGGGTCTCCACTGAGGTAACTAAAGCCAGGCAGACGGTGACAGCGAAAGCTGTTGCCGAGCCAGCTGAAGGAGCCTCAAGGCTGGTAGCCTCAGCCCCGAATCAAACCGAACAACCGAGGGCTGACCCACTTGAGGAGGGTTGGACTTTGGTGGCCTCTAGAACCCCGGCCAAATTTGGCAAGGGAACCCAGGAGAAGGCCAAGCAAAAAGCTCAAGCTCCTTGCCTTACAGAACGACGACGGATCTCAAGCCGGAGCGTCTGGGGACTGCGTGCTATCGGCCACGGGTGAGTTGCTTGCGGCCGTCTTGACGAGACCATGTCCCCGAGAGAAGGACCCAAAAGGCAGAGACATGCGCATCTACGCAGTTCCCAGCCCTGTAGTAGCTACGCGGACGCAGCAAAGCCCGACTTAGTGGTAGGCATCACAAACAAGAAAAACTACCTTGGTTGGGAAAATGCAGCGGAGGTGGAACAACTGATCACCATAAAGATGATCGAAGGATCAGACAACGAGAAGCACGTGAGCTTGAACTTCAAGGGTAGACCTATCTACGCCGATGGAAGCCTGAAGCTTTGGTGCCACGATGTAGCGACGAAGGACTGGCTCAAAAAGTTCCTGAAAGGGAGCAAGCTCTCGGACGGCGAGGAGATTTTCGTCAGGGAGGGAAAGGATTCTCCTCCCTAGCGAATAGACAAGGTCTATCGTCGTAGGAAAGCTGCTGCGATGACAGAACACCTGGGCTCGACTTGACGACTGGCTGATACACCGAATGACAGTTCAGGATACAGCCAGGCGAACAGCCAGCGGGAACCTCGAGCAGCGACACAATCCCTGATGCAACAACAACGGCAGCCACCCCAGGCCCCTTGATGGTGACGCTACCAGAACAGGTACCCCGGGAGGCAATGTCATCGTCGCTGCCAATGGACACCACACCAGCATTGTCCACCAGCAGCGAGGAGGAGTGCGCCCAGGGCTTCAACAACCTGGACCTCGGCGGCGAAGAGGAGGAGGACGGGCTACTAGAGGATGATGGCGCCCTCTTCACCGTCTAATAACCAACCCATAAACTGCATACAAATAAACCTCCACCACAGCCAAACTGCAACGGCTCAACTACGTAAGTGGCTGGAGGTTCACCACACCACCATCGCCCTAATACAAGAACCGTGGGTTAGGGCATGCCGCACATGCGGTCTTCTGCATACAGGAGGTAAGTTATACCATTCAACTTCACACGAATCACCAAGAACTTGTATTCACACTAGTAACACTATATGTGCACACCTACTATACGATTACACTTTCAGAGATCTTACAGCGATCCGAATAACCAACAAACAAGATACAAGTTTATCACAACTGGTCGTCGCATCTGTCTACATGCCGGACAGGGACGACCCTCCACCACATGAGCTGCAACGACTTGTGCAAATGTGCAACGAGTCAGGTCTGGAGCTTATCGTGGGAACCAACGCAAACGCACATCACCCACTGTGGGGCATGCAACAAGAAAACAGTAGGGGTAAGATGCTTGTTGATTATCTTTTCACCACTAACCTGGAGATAATGAATGGTGGCTCCGAACCGACTTTTGTAAACAAAAGAAGCAGAACAATAATTGATCTTACTCTGGCTACAGAAAAAGCAGCTGAACACATATCCAACTGGAGAGTCTCCTCAGAGGCATCCTGTTTGGATCACCGATGGATTATCTTTGAGCTAAATACAACTACAACCGAAACATCGACTGACAAACAAAATAAAATACAGGGAGCTAGTAGAAGATGAGGTAAAGCACATTAGTACAAACCAATCACTAACGGCAAAGGTACTAATAGAAAAACAAGTAGAGTTACTAACAAACATAATGATTAACAGCTATCACAAGACTTGCCCCGAGCCAGTGACTCTCAAAACTTATGCCAAACGCCAACCCTGGTGCCCTCACTAAACAAACTCAGGTAAAGGGTGAGACTATTTAATCGAGCAATGAACACCGCAGACGAAGAGGACTGGGAACGGTATAAACAAGAAAAATCGCCATACAAAAAATAAATACGATGCAGGAAAGCCAAGAAGTGGTGTGTGGAAGTGATGCGTGGAAGAATTTCTGCACGAACATAGAATCAAACGAACAGGCGAACAGGGTAAGGAAGGTCCTGTCTAAACATATGGAGAGTAATATGCGAAGTAATAGAGGTAATATGCGGAAACCAGACAATTCCATAACCAGTACACCGGAGGAATCGGAAGAAACTCTACTGAATACACACTTCCCTGGATGTAAGTTTTTTCAATAAAATTTCCTAGAAATTGAGAACGAAATGTAACATTCCCCACTTGCAGAGGACTGGAAAATCGCAGGTGACATAGTAAACTACGATTCGGTAGACTGGGCCATACACAGCTTCAAAGCAGCCGGATCTGATGAGGTTTTTCCTGGCCTGCTGCAATGGGCAGGTAAGCACACGATCTACGTACTAGTCGATTTACTGAAATCATGTTTAGCGAATGGCGAAAGGTGAGAGTCATCTATATCCCAAAACCAGGTAAGACCGACTACACAGATGCGAAGTCATTTAGACCAATCAGCCTTACCTCTTTTCTGCTCAAAACATTGGAGCGCCTATGTGATAAAAAAATCAGAGATAATGCACTTACCGCACACCCTATTCATAAAAATCAACATGCAAACTGCGAGGGTAAGTCAACTGAATCGGCACAGCATGCAGTAGTAAGTAAAATTGAGGGTGCCCTTCAGTCTAAATCAATCTTTTGATAAAACTAACTTGTAAAGCATTAGAAATGCTCTAAACAAGCACGAGGTACCCGAAAGTATCTCTGGGATGGCTAGAAAACATGCTCAACAAAAGAGTTATCCAGCTCGAAAGCAATTCTAATAAACAGGTATCAGTAGCAAGGGGTTGCCCACAGGGAGGAGTACTATCCTACCTAACACTCTGATAACACTACTTAACAAAAAGTACTTTTATACAGTAGGGTACGCTGATGGGGGGTACGCTAACTAAGAGGGGAGTGCACACACTACAAACAACAAAAGCAACTCCGAATGGTAACCGGGGCACTAACAGCACACGGTCCGTATAATAAACACCATTTTACCATAGGTCTGACGGACAGCCCCATGTACAGAGCATGCCTAGAGGAAAAAGAAACAGCTGCCCATGTCCTGCTAAAATGTAGTGGTGTGGCTTCTTATAGGTCTAAGTAATGAGGACAACCAACCACCCTCTCGGAGATTTTCCGGAGGCCGAAGGGTCTCCTGAATTTCCTTGAGGAATTGGGTTGGTACGAACATTAGTGTTACCCAAACCATAATTTTCACCCTCACGTAAAAGAGGCGCAGTGTCGTCGAGTTACGGTAAATGCCTGGGTATATCTATCTATCTATCTATATATGGTCACACACGTACACTCCATGTGTCAGCGCACATAGATTATCCATTATTGCCGAACCGCCTCACCTTCAATTCCCCACAATCCATGAGTTTCCTCAAGACTCCCGATGTATTATTCTTAATGGGTTAAAACTAACCCTGCTAACCCAAATACCAGAGATACAGAAATGCAAACTAGCGTAGCGCGCGCACACGCATAGCGCCAATTTCGACAGCCACAGCGAAAGTGTTAATATAAGATTGAATCAACAGTCCTTATGGTCCTATCGGAGCTGCTTTTTGAAGCATTTTCTCTTCAATTGGCGTCAATTCTGACTGCATACTAACAATTTTTAAGCAATGCAACCCACCTTTCCTTATGAACATCTGGTTTCCGTCAGGATGGAGTCCATGGACCTGGTTTATAAGGGCACCGTTTATGTTCTTATTGTTCTTCATGCGGGAAAAGCTGAGGTGGTCGCAAAGACGGGCCAGCTAATCATCAGAGTATCGCTCGCCCAAGAACTCTGATACCTTACGAACAGTCATGGCAAATCCTGAAAGCCAGTCTTATGTTATGGTGTCAGTAATTAATTGTATTTTTGTATCTGAACAGATTGAAGAATTCATATTATTTATTTATTTATTTCACAGTCTTACAGCAATATACATTTGTTTACAATCAGATACAGATAAAAGTGGTACTGCCAATTACAAAACTGCAATTTACAAATGGGATTAGTAAAGCTAAGAATACCAAACAGCAAAGTACCCATAGATTTGTTCAGTGATGATACGGATAAAATAATAATAACAATGATAAAAGAATAATGATAAATGAACATAGTAATAACGTTTGCGTATGTGTGTGTGCGTGTGTATGTGTGTGTGTGTGTGAATGTTCATTTGTATGCCTATACCTATCCTAGTGATCACTGATAATAGTGATATCACGTCACTATCATCGTCCTTTACCGAGACTGTAGAAACTTAAGAACCCCGCTCAAAAAGGGTGTGCGGTCAAGATGGAAAATATCAATAGTTTTGGACAAATGTTTTTCATATCCATCTATAGCCCTATTGAGCGGTGATCCCAACGCATAATTACTGCGCGCGCGACGATGGTCGAGTAGACGTGGCCAGCGGCCACCGCGTCGTGCGCGCGGGTCACCCGCGCTCAGCAACACCCGTGACAACAGCCGTGGACTGTCCACCCCGGAGTGAATAATGTCATATAGAAGCCTAGCATCAGTCAGGAAACGCCTATCCTCCAATGTGAGTATCCCGTGAGCCTTCAGACTAGCAGAGTAATCTCCGGGAGCCATGCAAGTCAAGTAATTTAGTCTGTTGATAAATGATTTTTGCACAGACTCCAATCTATTACGGCCGACGTCGTAGACTGGGGACCAGATAGGTGAAGCATACTCAAGAACGCTTCTGACATAGGCGTAATACAAGATTTTGAAAGCTGACGCTGAGTTAAGGGGCTTAACTGTTCTGTAAATGAAACCCAACATTCTGGTTGCTTTTGCAAAAATAGACTCGTAGTGGGCGTTAAAAGTAAGCTTCGAGTCGAGAATGATTCCCAAATCCCTAACCTGATTAGTACGTTGCACTATCTCGTTGTTCAGCCTGTACGTTGTGTTTACAGCGTGTGGTTGTCTCGTAAAAGTGATGGTCGTACATTTTTTAACATTTAGATCTAGACTGTTACGCGTACAATACTCCGACACTCTATCTAGATCCTGCTGCAATCTTGCGTAATCATCGGTACTTTTTATAGGCATGAAGATCTTTGTATCGTCGGCGTACATGAGGTAAAATGCATGACGGAAGCAGGACGAGTAATCGAAGAGACATATATTAAAGAGCAAAGGCCCTAAATGGGACCCCTGTGGTACCCCTGATGGAATGGGTGCGAAACGAGACTGGTAACAGCCGATCCTAACCGCCTGTCTCCTGTTCCGCAGGTAGGACTCAAACCAACGAAGTAGATCACCGTGCACACCGACCCGCTCTAATTTATAAAGAATAGTATCATGGTTGAGTCTGTCAAAACATTTAGAGTAGTCGGTGTACACGGCATCCACCCGATAGCCTTCGTCCATGTAGCCCGTAACGGTATCCACAAATTCGCCCAGGTTGGACACAGTGGAGCGTTTACGCATAAAGCCATGCTGTGCGAGCGGGATACTACGCGCAAGCGACGGGTACACTAGATCATATACGATCTGCTCAAAGACTTTGCTAAATATGGTTAAAATTGACACGGGGCGGTACTGCTCAGCGAGGATCTTGGATGAAGTTTGCATTTATAATTATTGCAAGTATAATGACGGATATATTTATATATGAGTATTATCTAGATATGCTTGTATGAATTTGGTGAAGGAATATTGTAAACAGAAAGGAGAAAATACTAGGACATGTAATAAGACATGATAACAATTTTTAAGAATTATAAAAGAAAGCAAAGTTGAGTGAAAAAGAGAAAGAGGGAGGCCATGATTTGGATATTGAAAAGACGTAAAAGAAAATTGAACGCCGGGGATTATAGGGAGATGAAGAGGTTAACAGACAGGAGAGAGGAGCGGCGATTGCTCCACCGACAAGAATTATACTATAGTTATACTTTTAAATATACAATGATGATGATGCTTCTTTAAATTACATACTTATGAAACATTACCCTTGACTGACCTTAATAATGTCTTCGTATGCATGCATGTTAGGATGATATCTTTTCTCCAAAGCTGCCTTCATGTGCTCCAAGAAAGGTGTGTACGTGGCTGAGCGTGGGTGGTGTGGTGGCGCGGTGGTCAGGGAGACGTAGTGAAACGGCTGTCCGCTGGCCACCCGCAGGCTGAACGGGCTCCTGAACCCACGGAATACATAATCTCCGCCCTGGGAGGCTAAGCTGCCAGTCTCGCAAAAAGTTCCTGGCGTCGTGGAGGAGGAGACCGGAGTGGACTCGGATGTTACGTCAGGGGGGGACTAGGGGCCCTTCCGCCCGCCACGCCAGTAGACCGCATACTTTCCAGACTACGTGGCAGTTATGACAGCCCCTTTGCCTATTTGCTGCCAGAGCAACGTTTCCCCTTCAAACTTTCAATTACCCCCCCAAATATGCCCAGAAAGAAAAAAAGGAATATTGTTTTAACAGCGGCAACCCCATCCACTCTGAAGGTGGATTTTCGCAATATTAGGGGTCTCCATAGCAACGTAAACGCAGTCCATGAACACCTCGAGTCTGCGCAGCCGGCCCTTCTTTTTCTGACGGAGACACAGATATCCTGCCCGGCTGATACATCATATCTAACTTACCCCGGGTACAAGCTCGAGCATAATTTTATGCGTTGTGCCGGGGTGTGTATGTTCATTCGGGAGGATATCTGTTGCCTGTTTACACGGCCTTGAAGACCTGACGATTATGTGGGTTCGTGTGGATTACGGTGGCCACACCCGTATTTACGCAGCCTTATACAGGTTTCATAGCGGTGACTCAGACACAATGCGACTTTTTGAGCACCTGAAAATGACGACTGATAAAGTATTTGAGCAGTATTCTTCCGCTGAGTTAGTGGTTTTAGGAGATTTTAATGCCCACCATACGGAGTGGCTCGGTTCTCGGTGTACTAACTATGCGGGAAGGTCTGCTTTGCTCTGGTCTATGGTTTCTCACAATTTAATTGCTCCCTAACTAGAATCCCAGATGTTGAGGACCATACAAGCTCCTTGCTGGACCTTCTGCTAATTACGCGCCCCAGTGGGTACTCCATCTCCGTGGATGCGCCTCTTGGCTCGTCGGATCACTGCCTTGTGCGCACACAAGTGCCTTGTACACTATCTGACTCTCCCGGGCTCACTGGATAGCGTTAGGTTTGGAATTATAAGTCAGCAGACTGGGATGGATTGCGTGAATTTTACGCATCGTATCCGTGGAGGCAGCTCTGTTTTGCATCAGATGATCCTGATACCTGTGCCACCGCAGTCCCCGAGACCATCTTAGCGGGTATGAACTGCTTAATTCCTAACCCGCTAGTGGCTGCTGGGGCACGGATACGACCGGGGTTTAATTGGTTATGCTGAGGCTCGACGAGCGAAGCAATTTGCGTACAAAACTTGGACCACTGCTCGTCTCAATCAGGACCCGAATATTGCTGATAGAAAGCGGATGCCTCGAGGAACAGCAAGAGAGCGATTGCTAGAGCAAAATTTGCCTTTGTTAGCAGAATTGACGAGCGACTCACGAGTTACCCCTCTGGTAGTCGCTGGTAGGCTTTCTGGTCGCTCGCCAAAGTTGCCAAAGGAAAATTTAGTAAATCGTCCTTTCCACTACTGCATAAACCTGACGATACTCCGGCCCATAGTGCAATAGAGAAAGTCAATTTATTGGGTGCTCTCTTTGCCTCAAACTCAACCCCGAAATATTCATTTCACAGCGAAAGGTACGGCGGGCTCTGCTCTCTCTAGACGTTCGAAAGTCGAGTGGGCCTGATGATATTGCGGCGGTGGTGCTTAAAGTGTGTGCTCCCGAATTGTGTCCGGCACTAACGCGCCTCTTTGCGCTTTCATAGTCCACTGGAATAGTCCTATCTTCATGGAAGACTGCCTCTGATCAGACCCCTCGAATTACAGGCCTATCGCTATAACCTCCCTTCTCTCTAAGGTGATGGAGCGAGTAATAAACGCACAGCTCCTTAGTTACCTAGAAGAGCACGATCTCTTGAGCGACCGTCAATATGGTTTCCGACATTGTCGCTCAACGGGTGATGTTCTAGTGTTCTAACACACCGTTGGGCTTTAGCTGTTGAGAGTCAAGATGAGGCACTGCTGGAGAAGGCGTTTGATCGGGTCTGGCATAGGGGTCTTCTTTCGAAGTTACCATCATACGGACTTCCCGAGGGATCGTGCAATTGAGTATCTGAGCTGGAAAGCTGTTTGTCAAGCAGATGCATCAAAGCCGTAGTAGACGGCTGTTGCTCCAATAGCTTGGAGGAAGAGTGGAGTAATTCAACCCCACTAAGACACAAGTATGCACGTTCACCGACAAAAAAACTCCATTCGTTCTAGCTCCTCAATTCCAGGACGCACCGCTTGACATCTCTAAGAGCATTCATGTCCTAGGTGTCGACATCTCCAGTGACGTCCAGTTTCGCAATCACCTGGAAGAAAAGGTCAAGCTCGCATCTAAAAAACTAGGTGTGCTTAATAGATCAAAGCAATTCTTCACGCCGGGGCAACGACTTCTCCTTTACAAGGCTCAAGTCAGACCCTATTTGGAGTATTGCTGTCATCTATGGGCGGAAGTATCAGCATATCAGCTTGGTCCTTGAGACTCGATCCAAAAGCGCACTGTGAGAATTGTCGATGATACCATGCTCACAAGTGGTATTGGCCACTGAGACAGCGGAGGGATTTCGCCTCCTTTTGTTCTACCGCTTGTTTGTGTTTATTCTAAGGAACTGTTTGACATGATGCCTACAGCTACGTTCTATCATCGCACCGCTCGCTACCAACAGGGAGTTCATCCTTACACCTTGGAGCCAAATTGGCCGCGAACTGTGTTCTAAAGGAACTTTCTCCCACGCACACTAAGGTTGTGGAATGAACTACCTGAAGAGGTTCTCCCTGGAGAGTGCAACATGGAGTTCTTCAAGACAGGGGTTAAAAGGTTTTTACGGGGTCGGCAACGGAATGCCCTTGGTATTGCAAACGTCCATAGGCTGCGGTGACTGCTTACCATCAGGCAGGCCGTAATCTTGTTTGCCACCTTTGTGGTACAAAAAAAATAGAACAACAAATTGAGATGTTTGAGGTACAGTACCACCGCGTGGTGTCCTGCAGAGAAGAATAATCGTCCAGAGTAAAAATGTCAGTTTGTGTAATAAGTCCTGCAGAGTAAAAATGACAGTTTGTGTAAGCTAACCGACGAGGTGCCATTACGTTGGAGGTGCCTAAGCAGTTCTATGTACCTTCCATCGACTCTGCAGTCCATAAGTGCCTTTTCAAATGCCCATGTTTCGACGGAATCAAACGCATTTTCAAAGTAGATGAAGGTGATGATAATCGATTTTCTGTTATAATTGCACTTTTCTATGACAGTCTTTAGAGTATGGAGACGATAATCTGTGCTATACCTAGATCAAAATCCTGCCTGTTCATCCGATTGGTGGTCGTCGAGTTATTTGTCAAGTCTGTAGACGATAAGGCTAATTGGGCGGTAATTTAAAAATTTCCGAATATCTCCTTTTTTGTGAAGGAGAATAATTACTGAATTATGCCATTCTTTTGGCACCTCACCGTTCAAAATGCATCTAGTGAAAAGCAATGCCAAGGCTGGCCATAACATTTCCGACCTCAGTTTTAGCATTTCAGGTATGATCTTATCCTGACCTGGAGATCACCAGTTTTTCACCTGCCCAAGAGTCAACATAATTTCCTCTACACTTACGTCCGGCATTTCTTCAGATCCTACGTTTCTAAGACTTGACCATTGTGCTACATTTTCGGCTTACTGTATAAGAAGTAGTACTTTGCTTTGGTATAGCGTTTCATAAAACTTCTTCGCAACATCCAACAGGTTGTCTCTGTTAGTAACAACTTCTCCATTTTCGTCCTTTAACTGGAAAAATTCCTTTTTCCCGTTCGTCAGCTGCGTGCGTAACACCCTTCTGTTCGAGTAATGTTCGATTGCTCTAATTTTTAGCTGTTCATCGTATTGTCGTAGATCTTCTTTAATTTTGAGGCGAACATTATTTTGCATTTCCTTGTATTCTAGACTGTTTGTTGTATTTTCTGTTGTGCTTGGTGTCGTTTTTCTAGGCGTTGTAGAGTAGTGTCAGATAGTTTCTTGGGCCTAGATACAAAGTTATCTGGGTTTGTCTCATCCAGAGCTTCCAACATAACAATTGAAATGTGCTCGTTTAAGTCTCAATTTGCATCAGTTTCATTTGATCGACCTCAGATAGGTGGCTAAATAATATTAAACCTAACAAATTCGAAAATGAACAGGTCAATACTTACACGTAGAACTGCCGTATGAGAATCTCTTTATTTCTTATTATGAAAATAAATGTTATATGTTCGGTAATAGGTAGGTTATTGGGATCCTTTTTTCGCACTTGAACTCAAACTGGTCCCTTATACGTAGTTAAGGCATGCTATTTTAGCCAGCCCAGTTCCTCCCCGAGGTCCAGCAGTCCCTTCGGACGCTCGCAGATCTCTCGAAGGGATCCCTTTCTAATGCGACTTTTACCCTGTGGTTCTTTAGTCCCTCACACTCCAGGACCACATGGGCCGCTGTTTCTTCGTCTACTAGGCATCCCCTGCACAAAGGGCTGTCTGTAGCTAGTATCGTGAACAGTAGTTTGTTCAGGGGGAGGTGTCCTGTTATTGTACCAACTACTGTCCTGAGTTCCTTCCGTTTAAGATCTAGCAGTTTATTAGTTAGTCTTGATGATCGATCGATCACCACTAACTTCCACTGTCTTCATCCTGATGTGTTTTGCCAACGGTTCTTGTGCTGGTTTTTCGTGTTTGTTCAAATGTTACATGTTAAATACGTACCCAAAATCGGAACACTTGTTTCAATATACCGTCGACTGGAGTATCGCACGGACCTGTTTACAATAGTCGCACTATTTTTACTACTGTCACAAATGCCACTTTATTTTGAATTTTGAATAGTGCCCGAAATAGTGTTTTAAGTATTAATAATAGTGTCGAGTTCTCATCAGTCCATAGCAAATGTTAAAGTGAAACAAAAACAATACCATTTGCACTGCCTATGCGCACTATAAGGGTTACGCACATATTAGACAAGCGGACCGATAAGCGGAGCGGATACCAAGGTGCTAATATGAATGTGCGACGTTCACTTATAAGTAAATCTAGCGAATGTTAATGATATCAGAGAAGGTACGAGTAGCACTTTCCAACCCGACCTCTCTGCCCTCGCAAACTCGGAAGAGGAGAGGTGCCAGAGAATGACTTTACGTATCAATTCGATGAATTTAAAAAAGAAATCAGGAAATTGCCAAAGATTTTGGAAATTCCCAAAATGAAAATATAAGCAATATCAAAAAGACGTCTCATCTATAAACAACCCACTAATTGAAATAAAAACCAAAACGGTTCAAATTATTACAAGCACGATCAGCAACACCCAAGAAAAACTGAAATGTCTACAAAATAACATTGCTTTGGGAGTTTTCATTGATTTGAAGAAGGCATTTGCTACTGTCAGTCACGATATACTTCCGATGAAATTAAAAGTATGGGTGTAGTTTTTTTTTTTTCTTATGTTATCCGGCAGACAAACAGGCAAGCGGGCCACCTGATGGAAAGTGGTCACCGCCGCCTATGGACATCAGCAACACTAGGGGAGTTACCAATGCGTTGCCCGCCTTTGAAGAGACCTCTAATACACTTCTTGAACGATCCCATGTCATAGCCCAAAGGAAACACTGTGGCATGAAAAACAATGTGTACCTTTAAAAAACTATTAAAAACCCACATCTTAAAGAACTCTTCGTTAATAGATTAAGATGATCTCAAAAACTCATCATTATCTTTTCACTTGGAACAAATCTTAATTACCAATGTACTATACAATTAAGGTTCTAAAATACACATACACTATTCCACAAATGATATACCTGCACAAAAATTAATATGATACAAAACTACACCTAAAGTCGCAAATAATCATATTAACTTAACTAAATAAACAAAAAAATGTTCCCTAACCACCCACTATGTAATAGGCCTTAATAAACACACATTGTTCCGGCACTCACAACAATTTGACGCATTTATCAACTTAACAAAAATGTGATGCTAACACTTTCTTTAAGTACTAGAGCCTATACTTTTATTTTTTTTTGTTTTTCTGTGATAGACTCAATTCCCCTTCTAAATTGATGTATAAAAGCAATGTTCAAAACTCAGAAGTAGGGTGCCCAAGGTCAAGAAATTCCTAAACCTGGGCAAATACACCTTCATATTCCAGGCCGAGGTGTACGCAATCTTAGAATTTGCGGACATAAACCTCAAAAATACATGAACCATTGTATTTATATATGTCGCAGCCATCTGGTTAAATCAGCCATTTAATGAGAAGGTTAGTCAGTTAGTTAAATGCCGGCATTCAAATGAGTGGCTAAAGGACAACTAGCGTTAACGTAACGTAACGTTAATGTAACGTTCAGCTACATGGCTAAACGTTATTTTGCCGTTTTGTTAAAGGGGGTTTTTATTAAAGAAAATTTGAACTACATTTAAATCACCTGTCTGATTTAGCGTCAGCCGTCTTTAAAGAGCTAGCTTAGTATAAGCCAACGTTAAACGTTGAGTGTTGCTAGTGCAATCAACGGTCAGCCTAGGCGTTCAATTGAATGCCGGCGATAATTTCTCATTAAATGGCTGATTTAACCAGATGGCTGCGACATATACACTCAGATAGTCATGCAGCTCTATTGGCCCTCTCATCAGACTCTGTTAGTTCAAGATTGGTGCTAAACTCCGTGAATGTCCTCAATTCCTTGGGTGAGAAAAACCAAGTGATACTGCGCTGGGTCTCAGGGCATGAAGGGATCGAAAGCAATGAAATAGCGGACGAACTCGCGAAGGCTGGTACCACAACATATGGTCCAGGACCATTCTGTGGCATACCAAAAAGCCTTGAAAACTAACCCTTCATATCAACTGCAAAGATCAATCTTTAGAGCACTGGAATAATCAGCCGGGCCTAACACATTCTAGGGCATTAGTCAAAGTCTATAATAGGCGGCATGCCAAAGAATTGATACTACTTAGTAGGAATAAGTTGCGCATCCTGACAAGGGCACTTACTGGTCACTGTGGGCTGAACAAGCACATGTATAACTTGAAGATCAGCAGAACAAAGGACTTTCGATTCTGTAAGGAGGGGGATGAAACGCCTCTCCACCTGATCTGCAAATGTGAGGCCCTGATGCGCAAACGTAGCATCCATTTGGGTAAACACCAAATTCTACCCGATGAGGTACACGAAATCAGTAGAAAGAACCTATTACAGTTCATAGAAGCTATAGGGATTAGCACTGAAACAGGAAAGTTTTCGATCTCGAAAGTTAGTGACTTATATAAATATATATAAATATATGTGTAGCGAATTTAATTTTTGAATAAATTATTTACTATTTAGATATAAGTGTAAAACAATTTGCGAATAAAGATGATAGTGTATAGCTTTTTACGATTAGAATTAAAATTGTGAACAGATGAGGCCCAATTATATTTAATATAAGGGAAAATATTCACAGAACAACAGCAGAGCAGGTAAAGAAAATAAAAACTCGTTAAACCCGTATGAAGAGGGAATTTTTTGGGAAATACAATATATGGGCACAAAATTATCCTTATCGACCGTAACATATCAGATATAAATCGTTTCTTCGTGTATCGATATTGTAACTTTATACCTAACTATAAGATAAAATAATTATAACTATAAAATAACGAGTACTGGGAATTTCAAAGCGATAAGCCCATAACCAATTGTTGATTGACGAATGTCTTCTTGATTAAATAAACAATTCTGGAATACCCAGTAATGAGGTCATGATGGTTAATTTCATTTACAATAAGTAATAAAGATATCGGCACTTGTTCACTTCAAATATCGTTGGTACCTACAAATTTGGATCGACAGTGTGCCTATTTTACTATCGGTCAACATTGACCTGTGAACTGGGTTTTTCCCAGAATATCACAATAATATTGCCAACGTTTAAAGAATAGCTATTACAGTATGATATAATATGGACCTATTTTACCTAGAGCTATGGTCACTACAGGAAAAATAAAATTAATTATTCATACAATACTGTTTTCAAACCACGTCCCGAGCCACAACGACCAATTGTGAGTGAGTAATTTGGTCCTAGTAGCCCAAGATAAACTATAATGAACTATAAACTCTCCATTAGCTAAATACTTATCAGCTTTTAGGTTTATTATCGTCTTCCTACGGCAATTGCTATCAATTCATTTTAATATTTTGAGTTGCAAGGATGATATTAAAAAGTGTGTAGAAGGAGGGAGTAATAAAAAATTATTAATATTTTAATTAAATAACTTTAATTTAAGGTAAAACACTTATAATAATTATAACAATCTCAATACTGAAAAACTAGTCTTAAAAATAAATTACAATATGAATACTATGCTTTTTTAGAAGCTAATTTAACATATTCTAAAACTGTAAGATAACAAAATACATAATAAGTGGACAAAGATAAGCAGTTGTTTCTTTGCTTGCGGAGATCTCTTACTACTGTTGCTAGATCGATCGTCGAACTCTCATTGTATCTCGATATGCTGATGTCTAGAGCGCAGAAAGCTCCTGTGCGATTTAATCCAGCAGAGCAGTGGACCACCATAGGAGGAAAGTTGGAACTCTTGTTATCAAACTCCACATGTGCTTGAGCCTTTCTGACTTTGAGAACAAAGTTAAGAAAGTTTGATCGGCTTTGAGGCACGCTTTTATGAGGCCAATCGGTGTAAGTGAAGTGTGTGAGGTCTAATGAGTCTCCACTGTCGTCTGTCATCCGTAGCTTGGTCACTATATGGTCACAAAAGGTCTTTACTTTCTTTGTTTCAATGATGAAGTCACCGAAGTCCTTTCTTCGGGCCCCAGTACTGGTAACAGACTTCCTGTTCTTCTTCGTGTGTTTTTGTCAACATAACGATGACTTTGGATTGATATCCAAACACCATTTTCCAAAAATCTTCGGCTGTTGACTGAAGTGGGCCCTGACAGCACAAATACTTACCTCGAGTTTTGTACCCGTTGACGTGATTGGCGTTAATATAGTCGCTTTCTCCGTTTTCTGCTGGTAAGATCACTCTGTTATGATCAAAACAAGGTAAAAACCAGTATCTATTTTTCAAAATATTTTCTTCCTTCATCGATATGCTGCGACTGTACTCAACTTTTTCGTCTAATATTCTCCGTTGTTCTTGTTCGAGGATCTTGATTATTCTTTCTTCATTGTAACTAACGCCAGATTCTTTTTTCGTAGAAATCCCACCCATTTTTAAAAAAGGTATTTTCACAGGATGAGAGTCCTTGTTTCGACTGAAGATCAGTATCGAATGAAAATATTATACTGATCGTGACACATTTATACTAATGAATTTCAGCATTAAAATTAACTTTTTCCTCCCTGAATGAACAATTTAACCAATATGACGCACGAGGTTTCAGTCTATTGAGTTTGATATTTATTTCAACATCATTAAAAATTAATTTTATCTATAAAAATTCCCATGTGGTTAATTAACAAGCCCATCAGTGAGTTCAAATGTTATCATGAACTTCTTTTCTTTTAAAAACCTTACAAATTACAATTAAAACCCTTTATTTGGAGTTTAGGAAACTAAAGCGATGATATGGAGCATCATATTTCAGTATATGAAATTAACAATTTCTTATATTATTTAACATTACTAATTTTCAAGTAATACTTCCTCTACAGGAAGTGAATCACCATAATGTAGTTAACTTTAGGCAGTCAAAGGACCAATATAAATAGGATTTCTCTATGAATTGTATCATAACTTTATTTTTGATTGTACGAACAGTACCTTTGATTTTTTTTCTGATTTTTGAAAGAAAAATTTAAAAAGAGTAAGGTTGTAATTGTATCGAAAGCTCTGTAAAAGATAAGACAGGTGAACAAAGACTCTATCAGCCAAGCAGAGATTTAAGTTTTTTGTTACAACGTATGACATAAATTCGTTATAAACAATATGAAGTAATGTAGATTGGTAACGTCCCATATGGAGCACGCGGTAATTCGGACGGCGATAACATTTAACCTATGGGAAAACCCGCGATAGAAAGAATTTTATTTATGAATCCCTCTATATCAGCCGACTATATAAGAGTCTTCCAGTAGGAAGCAGTATTATTGCGATTCCGGACTTCAAGAAGTGACATCTTACTCTCTCTGTGGATGAAATGGATTCTGATAAATTAAACGACACATTCGGTCCAGATCCTACAAGCAGAAACTATACGATATTCCATTTAATTGCTAAATCTGACTGTCACGATATTTTGGATAGAATATATAACCATTCTGGAGATAAAGACTTTCAGCACATACTAAAACTCAAGGATGACGACGGAAACACGTGTCTCCATACTGTCGTAAGGTGCCGAAGTGGAAGTGATGCTGATGATATGATATCGTTGATGGTAGTTATGGGAGCAGACTTGAATGCCCAGGATAATGCAGGAGACACTGTTTTGCATAAAGCAGTGAAACGAGCTGGTAGAAGAAGGATTAGTAGAGATGCACGCCGATAAAGACATTAATAATGAAGATGGATTGACGGCTTTTCAAATTGCTGAGCAAAACAATGATGAAGAAATAATGAAGATGCTTATAATGAAGATTGAAGAAAATAATAGTTCTGGATGTTCAGTAAGCCCGTTTAACTCAAGTGAAATTCTAGGTTTTCTATCAAATTCAATAGATTAACTACTTTTATTTTTGCTTGTGAATTGTGCAAGCTTTGATTTTATAAGCCATAGTTTTTAAGTGTTTTATTAAATGGGTGAATTGTAAGGGTGAATGATAATTGTAATTAGAATGTATAAGTTTTAAATGATTATAATCTTTTACCCTTATAAATTTATCTGTATAAATTTTCCGTTTATGTATAAATTATATAAATAAACGGATGTCCTTTGGTTAACCAGTACCTAAAGTTCTTATCAACGAACACTGAGGGAAACCAACCCGTAACTATGATTCAGAATGGGTACTTTTGATAGGAATTGTCACTGCAATTTTCTCAAAATAAAACGATGCGCATGTCTCTCGTTTTAGGTCTTTGAAAAAATAAAAACAGGGTTACATATTAAATCCTTAATTTCATTAGGTGTTTAAAAAATTTTTTTACAAATTCCTTACATAACTTTGGTATCTTTAGTTTATTTATAAAATACAATCACACTAGAAATTACATAAATCTTATACTAACTTATCTTATGACTGATTTTATTCTAAAAAAATATTAATAATAATACCATCAGTCGTGATAAGTGTAAGGATGCAGAGAAATTTCAGTTTTTTATCTAAAATCCAATATCTTTTTCTAAATTATGTTTTACTTTACTTTTTAAGTACTATTCGATCTTACAATGAAATGTTCTTAGAACTACGTTTACATTTTACGGGCAAAGACACATACTTAATGAATCTTCAAATTAAACAAATTTAGTTAATAAAAAAATTCATGTTTTGTTTATTTTAAGTTTACAATTAATATTTTTTTCTGTTTAGGTTATTTTATTATTTTTTATTTAACCGCAAACGTGATAGTTCCTCCAAATCACTTAGAGCTAACACACATATGAGTAATTAAATTTTTCAAGGATTCTTTGTTCGTAAAAAATACAAATACGCTCAATATTTCAGCACTAAATATCAAAAATTTATTTAATACACAACCAGAAGATCACTATTAAAAAAATTAAAATTTTGAGTTAAAATACTATAGATAAAGATCACAAATCAATAGTCATAATTTCCGTGAGCCCTTAGTTCAAACATGATATCAATTTTAAAAAACTACAGCAGGAAAAAGACTTCACTAACTTATAAATAGTTCCATTTACAAGATCTTATTAGTGTGACTGGAGGCAAAAGAAATAAGATTTGACCTGAGCCTGATCCCAGCATTTAAAAACCCGAATGTTAAATAATAGGAAGATAAAAATATTACTAAGCGGCAAATATCTTGAGGAAAAAAGGTTCCAAAAAGATTCACTTTGTAGGGTTTTGAACGTGCTGAATGACACACAATTTTGCAGTTAAAAAAAATTTCTTTAAATTTACAAATTTAATTAATTTGAAATTTTAACTTTCAACATCGAAATTATCCCTGTGAACTGTAAAAAAAGAGGCGATCACAATAGATCAGGAATGGTCGCAGTGATACAAGGACTGAGAAAGCCTTGGAGAGCCCACTTTTAAAATAAATAAATAAATAGGGTGTCATCAGGGAGACCCATTCGGACCAGCTATATTTAGTTTGGCAATACAACCTATAATATCTACTCATTAAAGTTTAAATTAAACGTATGGTACCTAGATGACGGGCACTTGTAGGTAGAGTAACAACAGTTTTAGATGATCTACAACTCATATCCTCTGAGTTTCAAAAATCGGCTTAAATTTTTCAAAATGCGAGCTTTATTTGGACCCAAATTTGATTAACATATCTGAAATTATAACAAATTTTGACTCAAAAGCCCCAGGAATCAAAATTTTAAGTGAAGAAACTCTTCGTCTTCTGGGTTTCACCATTTTTGACAAGTTTGTTCCGCCATTTTTACTTGAAAAACAATCAAAATTCCAATTTTATTGTAAAGAATGACTTAAAATTAAATCACACACGGCCCTATTTTTATTCCGTTTCTGCCTTTTCGATCCGCAATTTACGTACTTTTTACTATGCAGTCCTATTTGGCAATTTAACAATTTAGTAACAACAACTTTAGACAATGACATTCGAACAATAATCTCAAAAATTCTAAATTTAGATCTTAATTAACGAGCATGGTCCTAAGCTTCGCTACCAGTTCTTTTAGGCTGAATCGGAGTGCGCAAAATTTAAAGTATTTCTTTACCCGGCTTTTTTATCATCGGTCTATAGCACCGAAACTTTAGTCAGCAAAATCCACACACAAGTTTTATTGGCAGTCCTTGCTGCACAGATGCTAAAAAGTCTGGATGAGTATGTCCGAATGAGTCTCCCCCAGAGTCTCCGATGCATCAACGGCTATGGGAAGACCCTTTATGCAAAAAAAATCTAAAAGTTTAATATTTCGGAACGGGCTCGTCTCGTAGCCGTGACAGAGCGATTCAGGGTTCTGGCTGCAAGCAGTCCTCTCCTCGAATATCGGCACTGTCCTGGACAACTTGTCGTTGTCCATATGTTTGGGTTTAAGATTGGGGGTCAATCTGGTTCGTCCGCACTACTGCCCTTGTGGTGCGTCTGTGGATCCACTAGGGCACCACGGTCTTTCAGGAAACTTAGGAAGCAGTTCCATAGGGCCAAAAACACAAGATGCGACAGTGACTGGGATACCTACAAGGAGACCCAGAAGAAATACAAGAAGCGTGTCCGGCAACGGAAGGAGGAGTGCTGGAGACGCTTCTGCTCCGGTAACGAGTCGAACACCCAGGCTGCTAGGATAAAAAACGTACTTAGTAACGATAAAGTCCACAACCTAGGATCACTAATCAAACCTGATAAAACATACACCAAAACGGACTCGGAGACATTTGAGCTACTGCTAGGCACGCACTTTCTAGGCTGCGAAATTAACAATGAGCAGACATGGAGTGAGACAGCGGAACACCACACAAGTAAAGCAGAATGGGAACAAGTTGAGAAAGTTGTGACCAGAGATAAGGTAAGATGGGCAATGGGCAGTTTCCTACCATACAAGGCACCAGGCCCGGATGGTATATTCCCCGGCCTACTGAAATGGTGTGGTGGGAGACTACTCGATCATTTGGTCAGTATATACAGGGCCTGTCTTGCTAAAAGATATAATCCGATAAAGTGGAGAGAGGTAAGGGTTGTGTTTATTCCGAAGCCCGGCAAAAGTGACTACACACAACCCAAAGCTTTCAGGCCCATCAGTCTAACATCGTTCCTGCTGAAGGTACTAGAAAGAATATGCGACAGAGACATCAGAGACTCAGCGCTAATAAAGTACCCTCTCCAAAAAAATCTGCATGCATACACTGCAGGCAAAAGCACAGAATCAGCATTGCATAGCGTACCGACTCACATCGAACACGCTATGGCGTCTAAGCAATCCACTCTAGGAGTCTTCATAGACATAGAAGGTACTTTTAACAAGACACACTTTGGGAGCATTAATCAGGCACTGATTAAGCATGGAGTAAAGGATACCATAGCCGGAATGGATCGACTCAATGCTGAGACGCAGGGCCGTACAAATAACGATAAATAACACAACCAGAGCAGTGGTCGCTAGGGGATGGCCATAGTACGTTCAACTTCCCTTAAATCTAGGTTTACGGAGATAATAAAATACAGTTAATATCAAAACAAATAGTATTTATATCAGCAAATATTAAACACGGGTTTTGTTTGATATTGTATCAGTTAGATAATACGTAAAAATAATTCGGTTGAATCTTTCGCAAGGCTAAGTTTATTACATTACTAGCTGAACCGGCCCTAGGTGGCCGGGTGAGCTGGAGCGAGGTGCTGTGTTCGCTGTAGAAACCATACTGCTCCTCACGCAGCTGGAAGTGCGGGTGTAGTCTCCGCAGCAGAAGGCGCTCGAAAAGCTTCGCGATGTGGGGGAGCAGGGTGATCGGGCAGTAGGACGACGATTGGCGGCGGCCCTTGCACTGCTTCGGGAGGACTATCACTGTCCCCACCTGGCCTTCCCACGCTACGTCTTCCGGAACGATATAAATTCAAAAAGACCATAATGTCAGGAGACATCTAGATAAGTTCTGTTACTTTCCTTAAAGTGTGTACTTACATAGTTTAATAAAAAACACAACCATTCAACTTTACTTAATTAGCTCATTTGAAACGAGTCTAAAAGGCAAACAAGTCGCGTTTAGATAGCCAAAAAGCCAAATTTAGTATTTCAAAGTGCACAAGTTTTGTTGGACGTGAGTAAAGCCACCATTGAGAGCTTGAGTCATGGAAAGGATTCTTTGACACAGCGAAGTAAAATCCATTTAAACGGACTTTTTTTTCAGGGCAGTTTCGTGGAATAAATATACTTAAGCATTATTTAGATGTGCATTATTTTTTATTATTGCCGAGGGAGGCAGACAAACAGTCAGACCTGATAGAGGATTGCCACCGACAAGCAAGAGTAAGGACATCACTTCGGGAAGGAACTCATTCCACATCATGCACGTGCGCGGTAAAAAGGCCCGCGATGCCTGTACGTTACTTGGATGCCAGGAATTATAAAATGTCGAGAATGTTCCTTCCAGACTGCTTGTCTCTGCGTCTCTTGCATCTAGCGGCTCCCTACGACATTTTGCCTAATGACTACATCTTTTTTGCCGAATTCTGCCAAAATGTATAAAATTGGTGTGTGGTGCCGCCACCTCAAAGAATAGCGCCACCCTATCTCTTCCCGTGGGTGTCGTAAGAGGCGACTAAGGGACAAATCCGAAAGGTGGGCAGCAGCATCTTTCTGGGTAGATTTACATCAACTGCACTGCGATCTCCAACCCGCCTGCCAAGCGTGGAGATTATGGCAATGACCTCCCCTTTCGTGGGAGAGGCCCGAAGTCCTGCAGTGGACTGTTATGGGCTGTGATGATGATGATGATGATGTATAAAATTGAAAGATTTGCGTATAATGCGAGGGTAAGGAGTTGTGTCAGGACAGAGCAAAGTGGCGGTCCATTGAATTTGTCTACCCGACCTATGGACCAGAGGATTAGTAGAACATTCAGATAAGTAGAACCATGGATACAGCTTGACCTTCACTGTCTCGTGGTTGGAACCCACAGCCGTTGGTTTTAACGTTAACCGTCTATGCTCGCGGGGTCGTTGGCGAGCGCTGCGAGTTTATGCACAAATAACAGATTATGCCTAAGTGTTCTGTTATTCATACTTATGCACAAACCATAATTGCATAAATATTTCAGACAAATCTTGCAAAATTCCCGTACGTCTGTATGTAGGTACGTGTATGGTATGGGTTACAACTACAAAGGGTATTATGGACACCTCGAAATATATTATAAAAGCCCGGCTCAGCCATAATACAGCGTTAATAAAAACGAAAATTCCTAACGGCTCTATACGAGGCAGCTTCCAAATAACGTGCCAACTGGAATTTACTCCCATATGAAAGCTTGTTTATTGCAATGAGATTTTATTCGAGTTTATTACAAGAGTTGTAATTTAAAAAAAAAAACTTTTCACATCTACTTACATTTTGACGATTAAAAATAGTGTTCTTCGTAGAAATATTGATAAATTTACCAATAATATTTTATGCTATAAACAAGTTGAGATACTCGATTATACCTTAGTAGACAAGATAATATTTAACGTTTATATAAAACAGAAAACAAGTAAGTATGGTTTTAGTAAAACAAAAAATTTAGTAGTAAGTAGAGCTCATCTAATCTAAAATGACGCGCCCCACTATCGCATTAACGCACACAAGCAAGTTTGAAATATGGACGCAATACATATGTCGCAGCCATCTGGTTAAATTAGCCATTCAATTAGAAGGCTAGTCCGTTAATTAATCGCCGGCATTCAATTGAATGGCTAAAGGACAACTAGCCAGGTAGTTGAATATAACGTGCAGCTACTTGGCTGAACGTTATTTAGCCATTTTGTTTTTAGAATATATATGTCGCAGCCAAATGGTTAAATTAGCCGGTTAATTAAACGGCTAGCTATTTAAGCAGTTATTTAATTGAAAATTGGCCAAATTCATGAACTTTGAAAGTAAAGTCAAATGAACGATATTTCCTCGAGTTTACGGAGCTCTTCCATTCACTGTCATAATGCTAACCTAAACTAACCGAATAGAAACCTAATGCAAACTATTATTATACTTTGAAGTTATTGTGGGTAGGTTAGCATTGGAACAATGTGTGGAAGAGCTGCGTAAACTCGAGGCAATATCGTTCTTTCAACATCACTTTAAAATCTTATGAAACTGGCAAATTTTCAACTAAATAATTGTTCAAGAAGATAGCCCTTTAGTTAACCGGCTAATTTAACCATATGGCTGCGACATATATGTTTGGATTGAGTGATCACTCGTAAATTATATAACTTAACTTAAGATAAAAAATACGAACTAATAAATATAATTTTTATTTAGAAAGGAAAATATTAGTGGCAACAAATTCAATTAGTAATTGCATTGCGAGTACCTATAAAATGTATAGTATTTACCACAACAATAACTTTAAACTTATAACTTATTAACTATTTGCAACAATGTAGTATAGGAACAATGCACTTTCTTATTTTATAATATTAAATATAAAATGGCACGAAACTTTCTTAGACATATGTTTCTAATTGTAAGTATGAAAAGAAAATGAACAAATTAAGTTATCCTTATTCTAACATAAAAACATCTAGGTACCACAATTTAAATTTAGTTAAAACGATAAAAATATAAAAACATTGCTTGCTGTGCAAGCTGTCTGACGCCATATTTAATGACTACCAGTGCTGCAGTGGATAAAATTTGAACTAAATTTAAATCACCTGCCTGATTTTACGTCAGCCGTCTTCAAAAGGCTGGCTTATAATAAGCCAACTAGTTAAACGTTAAGCGTTGATTGTTCTATCTACTATCTTTTTAATTAACAGGCTAGCCTACTCATTATATGGCTGATTTAACCAGATGGCTGCGACACATATACAAATGCCGTTGTAATTGGTCATTCAGTTGCCGGTGAAATTCAAACGTAGGAGCACGCGTCGTTCGTTGGCTCCCACACAGATGAAGTGTCGTTATCAATATTTGCACTCACACATCGAAATCAACTAACTAAGTAGTGGGGCGCGTCATTTTAGACTAGACGAGCTCTACCTAGGTTTATTTTTAAACCTATTGAATAGTTCAGTGAGATAGAGTATGCCTCGGGTCCCCATTGTTTTCCAACTTCACTTAATTTTGATATTTAGTAATAAACACACAAACACTAAAATGTTAGATTTTCAGCTTCTACCAAACATTTAAACGCACTACCTACTTAATTGCATTACAATAAATCATCATATCAGCCGGAAGACGCCCACTGTTGGGCATAGGCCTCCCCAAGAGATCTCCACAAAGGCCGGTCCTATGCCTTCTGCATCCAGCTGGTACCAGGTTGTCGGTCCACCTTGTGGGAGGCCTACCCACGCTGCGTCTTTCGGTGCGTGGTCGCCACTCGAGAACTTTACTGCGTCATCGGCCATCTGTTCTTCGAGCTATGTGCCCTGCCCACTGCCACTTCAATCTGGCAATCCTTAGAGCTATGTCAGTGACCTTGGTTCGCTTGCGGATCTCCTCATTTGTCAAAACTGGCAACACACATTGGTCAACATTGGACCTTCATCTTGCGTTAATTGGGACGAGAATATATGGCGTAGCTTCCCTAACGCTGCCCAACGAAGCCCTGCCGATTGACCTCTTTCTCTAAATTGGACCTATCTAGCTGGACTGTTTGTCCTAGGTATGTATAGTCGTCAACAACTTCAAGTGGAGTGCGTCTAACTGTCACTGGAGTAGGCACAACATGGACATTCGACATAATTTTCGTCTTGTCCATGTTCATTTTAAAACCTACTTGTTGAGAGGCACTACAGAGTTCATCGAGCATTTTGCCCAAGTCTTCCAGTTTCAGCCATGACTACGATATCGTCAGTAAATCTGAGGTGAGTGAGGTACTTGCCATTAATATTGATGACAAGTCCGTCCAAGCCCAGAAGCCTAAAGATATCCTCCAGTGCAGCGGTGAACAACTTCGGTGATATTACATCACTTTATCTAACACCTCGCTGCAGCTGAATAGGCTATGTGGTCTTATCATGGAGACGAACTGACATAGTGGCGTTTTCGTACAAACACTTCAGTGTTTCGATATATCGATAGTCAATTTGGCACCAACCCAAGTTTCTTTAGATCGAACCAAAGGCTTTCTAATAGTCCACAAACGCCAAGCATAATGGCCGGTTATACTCTTTATATTCATATTCATATATTTATTCATAAATAATAGTAATTTTTATGGTAATATCAATTAGATAATATATTGGTATAATGTTTGTCTATTATTATAATTAATTTTAATGTCATATACCGTCTCGTTTAATTACATTAAATTCGATTCGATTTAGGTATATACAATTTTATCACTCGATTACATACAAATATATCAACACATTTGAATTTAAAAGTAAATAAAGTTGGGTCAACGATTTTATGTTCGTAAAGAACTCAGTAATTGAGTATGGTGCCATATCAATCAGTAGACGTTTGAGTTTCTTCGCGAATACCTTGTCCGAGTAATCCCCTGATGATGTCTCTCAATATAGGCGACTTAATCGACAGATCTCCAAGTCTCTGACTCGCGACATACGCCGCTCCAATACTATCAATATTGAGGCGGCGATCGAGCGGAACAAAGGCTCTAAAGTCTTTGCGAGATATCTGTCGATTGGACAGAGCCAGTTGACGAGACTGGAAACGGATGACGGCAGAGTTGTTTCGACCAAGTCCGAGGTTTTGAGGGAAGTTGAGAGGTTCTATGGACAGTTATACACGACAACACGGGGACCAGTATGGCAAAAGACCCTAGAGCCAAGTTGACCCGACACTACACCGAAGATATCCCGGACATCAGCCTGTACGAGATTAGTATCGCTCTCAAACAGCTTAAGAACAACAAGGCGCCGGGTGTTGATGGAATTACGGCTGAGCTTCTGAAAGCGGGTGGCAAACCTGTGCTTAAGACCCTTCAGAAGCTGTTTAATTCCGTCATCCTCGAGGGAAAAACTCCGGAAGCATGGCACAGAAGACAGAAAGGTGATAAGGCTCTCTTGAAGTACTTCAGACCAAGATCGCTGCTGACCCATGTGTATAAGCTGTTTTCGAGCGTGTCTCGCACGCATGTTTGATGACTTCTGCGTTCGGAAGCTACGCCACATATCTTCGTCCCAATTACCGCAGTGTCTCAAGGCGAAGGTCTTTGACCAATGTGTGTTGCCAGTAACGACATACGGAACTGAAACGTGGCCGCTCACTGTAGGCCTTATAAGAAAACTCACTGTTACCCAAAGGGCAATGGAAAGAGCTATGCTCGGGAGTTTCTTTGCGCGATCGAATCAGAAATGAGGAGATCCGCAAGCAAACCAAGGTCACCGACATAGCTCTAAGGATTGCCAGACTGAAGTGGCAGTGGGCAGGGCACATAGCTCAAAGAACAGATGGCCATTGGGGCAGTAAACTTCTCGAGTGGTGACCACGTACCAGAAGATGAAGCGTGGGTAGGCCTCCTACGAACTGGTAAGGATCGCAGGCACTAGCTGGATGCAGAAAGCACAGACCGGCCTTTGTGGAGAACTCTGGGAAAGGCCTATTTCCAGCAGTAGGCGCCCTGTGGCTAATATGATGAACTTTGATACAACTATTTACGAACCTGAAAAATTCGGACTTCATTCTACACTAAAGAGAAGTGAAGCAATTCTAGAAAATTCATTTTGTTGGATATGACCTACACAGTCACACAGTTACACCAGGTCTGACAATCCGCCGTTTGTTTTATTTTGTACTGCGCTCTCATGCCAGTTTCAGTGTGAACACAAAGATGGGCGGCCATTTTATGCTTCACTCATGATTGTAGTAAGGGCCCGACAGCATTTTTTTCAGATCCGTTAAAATATAGTGTAATCCGACTACATACAAGATGTTACAAAGTGCTAAGCTTGCTGGAATAGACCTACAGACCTACAATAATCTTTTGACACTTGGATGACGGCGTGTTTGTCAACTAACTCCAGCTGTCTGTCAAAGTAGTTTACAAGATAGCGGCGTTAGTTCCAAAATATCCTTGTAGGTCTGTACAGATTTACAAGATGCGTCTAAAAATAGCATTATAGTTATGACATCACTGATTCCTTTCGAAGGTCAGGTCAGTGCCCCTCAGGCCGTTAGTCAGCCACTCCTCCGCCTCTTGCGCAGTCTGCTCGTCAAAATACTCCCGCCATCCTCCCGCCCCTCCTGCAAGTTTGTTCACAATACAAGAGCATAAGCACTTTTAAAAAAATTCTACAGAAACCTCAGACCCATTAAGAAATATAGACAGAAACAACATACTGACGCGCACGAAATTACGCCAGGCTGTTAGTACGTACATGGTCACACATGTACACACCATGTATTCAGCGCACATAGATTATCCATTACGCCCCTTCAATTCCTCACAATACATGAATTTCCTCAAGACTCCCGATGTATTCTTAATAGATTAAAACTTTTCCTGCTGACCCAAATACCAGAGATACAGAAATGCAACTTAGCGTAGCGCGCGTAGTATATGGACCGGCCAGATGAGTCGTGCGCACACGCGTAGCGCCGATTAAGACTCAAATGTGTAGGCCGCTATAGCGAAAGTGTCAATACAAGTTTGAGCCAGCAGTCCTTATGGTCCTATCGTAGCTGCTTTCTGATGCGTTTTCATCAAATTAGCGTCAATGCTGACTTAATTGTACCAATTATTAGGCAATGCAACTCACCTTTCCTTATGAACGTTTCGTTTCCATCAGGATTGAGTCCAAAGATCTTGTTTATAAAGACACCGTTTAGATTCTTATTGTTCTTCATGCGGGAAAAGCTGAGGTGGTCGCAGAGACGCGCCAGCTGATCATCAGAGTATCGCTCGCCCAAGAACTCTGATACCTTACGAACAGTCGATGGCATATCCTGAAAGCCAGTCTTTTGTTATGGTGTCAGTAATTATTGGTATTTTTGTATCTGAACAGCTTGAAGATTTCATATTAGATAAAGTTTGCATGTATAATTATTGCAAGTATAATAACGGATATATTGATGATTGAAAATTATTATCTAGATATGATTGTATGAATTTAGTGAAGGAGAAGAAGAATAAATTTACAAAAGGTATTGAGAACAGAAGGGGAGAATGCTAGAACATATAATAAGACATGACAACTTTTTACGAGTTAAAATAGAAGGTCCCTTTTATAGGGGATATAATAGAAGGGCTTTTTACGAGTTATAAAAGTTGAGGGAAAGATAGGAAGAGGATGTCCAAGATTTGTATATTGGAAGAACGTAAAGGAAAAAGTGAACGCCGGGGTTTATAAGGAGATGAAAAGGTTGGCAGACAGGAGAGAGGAGCGGCGATTGCTCCACTGACAAGAGTCATACTTTTAAGTATATAAAGATGATGATGCTTGTTTAAATTACATATTTTGAAACGAATTTGAAAAGAAATTGAAAAAAATATGAAACATGACGCTTGACTGACCTTAATAATGTCTTCGTAGAATAAAAACAGCATGTTAGGATGATATCTTTGCTCCCAAGCTTCCTTCAAGTGCTCCAAGAAAGGTGTGAATTTAACTAAAAATTTAAAATTACATCTTATCGGCTCCCGAAACTGTTAAAGACTAAAAATTAAAATAACAAATTGAGATGTTTGAGGGACAGTACCACCGCGTGGTGTCCGGCACAGTAGGATAGCACCAATCCCTTACACTCACGGGTGTCATACAAGGCGATTAATATTTTTGAGACAAAAGATGTAGAGTCTCCGTATTTTGAAAAATGTCCAGAAGCGTTTTCCGTTGTTATATTTATAATACTGCGATCTCCAACCCGCTTGCCCAGCGTGGAGATTATGGGGATAACCTCCCCTTTCGAGGAAGAGGCTCTAAGTCGAGCAGTGGAGTGATATGGGCTGTAATAATGATGTGTAGTATCTTAGTTGTAATTTCTTGTCGTGTTTACTAGCAGAAACAAGCGCAGTAGGTACAGTGTGTAAACAAATTAGATACCTAAATGATTTGGTTGTTGATTTTGTTCATCAAGAAATTATATTCTACCAGGCCAGTGTAAATAGGTTATTTCTGGACAGGCATGTTCCGTCCTTGGCTGCATCATCATTAATCATCAGGTAAGGTAACTACTACTACTACGAGGTACAAGTTTTTGCAAATATTTTAAATAGTTTTCTGTTTTCACCTATTCATAAAGATCGACTATATCGTTTCTTGATCGATCCAAAAATACCTTAACTTCTTTTGAAATAAAATCATTAAAAACAAATACTGACGGGCATCCTTCATAAAAAATCTCCAATAAGTGTTGAAGTCACATTTGCATTGAACCATAACAGAGTTCTTTAGTAGCATATAGTGAGAGACTGCGACATCCCTGGGGTCTCGTGCCACATACAGCACCTTTGTCATGTTTAGCAGCTTGGGTGGCAACAGTGATAGAGGCAAGTGACTCTTAATAATTCGAGGAGATGGAACCTCATCCAGCATCTTGCTAGGTGGTTGTAGATAATGCGACATCTCTTCTTTGATCGTCCCATTCAACTTCGTAAACCATTCTTTCACTGAAGCGTTCATTAATATTAGGCCTCTGAAATTGAAGACCTATTTCAAATTTCACTAGCAATAAAAAACACCTCTACCAAAGGCAGTTCAGGCTTTCGACAAGCCCCTGCAGACCTTTGTCCTATTTTGAATAATTTGCGAAGCGACTCATCACAGCATAACAATTAATAATATATTTAAACCTTGTTTGCTAAGTTGTCAATACATCCACGTGAGTCCTCGCCTTCTAATGATTGTCATTTTTATCTCTATCAACTTATCTCAAGTGTGAAAAAGATAGGTAGCCTCGCATTTATGCGAACCTCTTAATAATTATCTCAAAATAACAATATAGTTTAATTTTATATAATGCAAGCAATATATATCAAGTATAATTAACATTAAAACAAAAAATTATGTTTATGAACTTACTCCAAATATGGACACCGCTTGAAATAAGAAAGTGTATTTGCCGTGTCAAAATCTAAGTCATGCGTTATCAGCCAAAGCATTTCGGTCATTATCGTAGTACCTGAAATGAGATGTAGGTATACTTAACTGTATTAGATGTACTTAAATGGTTAAGCACTCGGTCGCATAATATCGAAATTTTGTTTAAACAACAAAAAAATTATTCTTAATGAAGTCAAAATTGCACAGACGAAGGCAAAATATTAGAAAATCAAAAATGCTAAATAAACAGCTTAAATATTGGGACCTCCTCGTTCTCTTCCGAGCGGTAAACTCGGTAAAGCCTTAAGAGGTGTAAAAGTGCTGCTTTTAGGGAAAAAAACAGTTCTCGCTAACCACAACAATTAGAAAAAATGTACTCTATTTAAGGTCTAGAAATAGCATTGACATATTTTTAAATTGCAAAGTTTCCATATTGGAACGTCTTTGAAGAGACTTCTACTTAGATGTAGTTTGTAAAAAATTTGCAATTTAAAATGACCTATTACATAGGTCATTTCTAGACACTTAATTAGGCAGATTTTTGACCATTTCTAGTTAAAAAGAATTTATTTTTCCAAAACTGGCAAATGCCCTAAATAAAATGACAACTGTATTAATAACTTACCGGACCGAGGATAGCCAAGCAGGTATACATCGTCCGGTTTTGGCACAATGTTATAAATGTCGTCAGCTAAGTTCGTGTAACCGTCATATACGAGATAGTTCTTGGGCCCCACCCGCACCAATTTCTCACCTAAAATTCATTTACAATTGGTAAATAATGCACGGCTCAACGAGAGACGACGCTCTGAAGATGAACTAGCCGATATGCATTATATAGCGCTTACATCCGTATAATAATTAATTTCCACATTAAAGGAGTGACGATATGCATAACGCTATTTTAGGTTTAAGTCCGCCATTGTACTGCTTATGCATAAATAAATAATATGTCGCAGCCGGATAGTTAAATCTTTTTTATTTTTTATTAATTTGATAAGACAGGCATTTGACCGCCATCTCACCTGTCGTCAGTAGTGACGATGCGGCCGAAGATGAAGGATGCCCGTCTTAGAACATCCTATTCACTCTAGTCTTGAAGCCATCCAGATTACATTGATCAGGGAACACACTTTTAAGCAATGCGTTCCAATCCTTAGCCGTACGCATTATAAAGGTCGAGCCAGAGCGGCTCGTGCGGATAGCTGAAAGATCCACGACACAAGGATGAAGCGCTCGCCCGGATCGCGTCTCCCGATGGCGAAAAGGGGCCGGCGGAATGAGGTCCTGCAGCTGCTTCACACACTCTCTAAAACGTAACCTGTAAAAGACCGACTGACGCGCAACCCTACGCCGATGGTCGAAGCTCTACAGCCTAGCCTTAATCAACCGCGGGTCACAATTTATCTTCTTAGCACGTTTTTTCACTGAATTTTAATTAATTAATATAACTGAAGTGAAGTACCGCCTCACCTTCGAAAGGATACCAAGATTTTTTGCCGCAGTCTTTGCTTTGGATTCGATGTACTGACCGAAGTTGAGATTTGAAGATAGGTCAACACCAAAAAGCTGTAGGTTGTCGGTAATTTCCACAGGAACATCCCGAAAAGTTGAAGTTAGATGGAATGGACTTCTTTTCGCGGAAAACATACACGCCTGAATTTCGGTTGCGTTGAACGCCACCAGATTGGATTCTCCTCAATCAGAAACTGCCTTGAGAGCTTTGTCCAAACGATCAACCATGGCCTCTCGACAAGACTGAATATCGTCCCTGTTGGCTTTTGCCTCTGACAGATATCTATTTGTTGCTGTGCTTTCATCTGCGTACCCAAAGGTACCTGGTACAAGCAGATTGTCAATATGCAGCAGGAATAAAGTAGCGGACAGTACAGATCCCTGAGGAACTCCCGCGTCGATAGCTTCAGGCTATCGACGCGAGATTAGACGAGTAGCTATCGATAACTACACGGATTGAACGTCCACTCTACAAATCCGATATCCAGGTGCAAAAGCCAACAGGAATACCAAATGAAGGAAGCTTGCTTAGAAGGCCTGCATGCCATACCCTGTCAAAAGCCTTGGAGATATCAAATGGCCTCACCATGTCTATCAATGGCCTCACTCCATAATTGTGTAGCATACACCAGAAGGTCCCCAGAAGACCGACCACGGCGGAATCCGTACTGGTGATAGCTGAGGAGATCGTGACTTTCAAGATGCGCAAAGAGTTTGTTGTTCAGTGCACATTTCATAATCTTACAGAATATGGAAGTGTCCGAAATAGGGCGGTAGTTGACAGGGTCGGCACATCTGCCTTTTTTGGGCACGGGCTGCACATTGGCAAGCTTCCACGACTTAGGTACAATACCAGTCTCAAGAGAGAGGCGATACAGGCGCGTGAGAACAGGAGACAACTCGGGGGCACATCTACGCAGGAATATTGCCGGTATACCTTAAGGTTCACTAGCCTTGTTCACGTTCAGACTGCAGGATTTTTACCTATAAATCGTTCCCTATACATTACTTTTAAATGTCATGAATTTGGTACATTTTCAAATAAATGATTTCTCTAAAAGTTATCCATTTAATTAACTGGCTAATTTAACCATCCCGCTGCAACATATGTGTTAACTTATAAATTTACGCCAAATTGAAATAGATTTAGGTATTTGTATCGTGAATTATTCAATTTATTTTTCGCATGGCGTAATAATAATAGCAATTAGTAATACTGACAATTTTGTTTTAAATTTGTTATACAAAACCATACCCATTTTGCTCAACAGCACATGTTTTGTACAATAATTAAACATCTTAAAATTAAATATAATCCGAGATAACTCTTTGTCGTAATTTAAAGTTAGATAACACCAAAATATAAGCGCAATACTAACAATGTGCTAATTACAAAGATTTTCGACTAGTCAGGTAACATTTATCTTGTGTTTAAAACTTTCGGTAAACATATCACCATTAAGCAGCTCTGGTGCCCGAGCAAAACGTATCTAAACACGTCAATATTGGGCTACTTTCGAAACTTGCACACATCGACACTACTTATTGACTTGGTAGCGTATGCTCATACCCGTCTTAGGCATGATACCCTTTTTGGGCTGCCCGTAGAGGCACAGCGATGGTGGGTGGACCGACCACTTGGTAAAGATCGAAGGTACAGGACCGGCCTTTGAGGAGACCTCTGGGGGATGCCCGTGCCCAGCGTGATCAGCGTGATCTTTCGGCTTATATGACGACGAATGGGCGGGGGACAAATTATCCAATGTTACTCTGCGATTTACACCCACTTATCTTGTGCGCACCGCTAAAAACTGGAACTCTGCCTACGTCACTATAAAAATATAATATTCTCTCTTTTAATGGGATTCAATTTTTATACTATTCCATTCTATACTACTATACTATTATACTATTATATTACTATATTGTTCCATTCTTTAATTCCTTTGAGTGTTTAGTAATTAAATTATGTACACTTTTAGTAAATACATTCAATCATGCGCAATATGGATTTCTATATGTAAATGATTTATTAATAAAGCAGCATTCATGAATAGCCGCTAGATGGCGTTGTTTAATGATTTCATTATTTTTCCTTATTAATTCTACGTTTTCGATCTCATCGTCGCTTTCCATCAGTTGAGGGAAGGTCAAATGCAAGCCAAACATAAATACATGATCTACCACTTGTAGGGGATCGGTACTTTCTAATGGCCATGGTAACCCTAACCCTGTACTACTCAGCAACACAGTGTATGATGCAAATTTATTAATGTTGTATAAGCATACATTAATACAGTATTCCTGGGAGCTCACCTATGAAATAAGGTTCTCTTTTCTTCTCCAATTCAGGGTCCAAATCTCGTATCTCAAAAGGCAATTGTGCGACAGTTGCATCCATCTCTAAGGCGTATTGGTAGAAGTAAACAGGTGGCTGTACTAACAAGTTACAATGTTGATTAGGAATATCTACTCACATACTTATTCCTTACAATATAAGCGGAGACTGCTTAGGTAGAGATAAAGACAAGACAACAATTCAGTGTAAGATATATTATAAATAAAGTATAGAGTTCAGAGACAAATATCCAATCTTGTGAAAACTCCTATGAATTTTGCGTAGGATTAAAAATTTCAGTGACAGAGACTGTTACTCATTAATATAAACAGTGTACTTAACAAATGGTCACGTCAAAAAGTTTGTGGCAGAAGCGATTTTGGAAATAACAAAAAATAGGCACCTACCTGATATTATACCTGTAGAAAAAGGTTTATTAACAGTTCTGCTTGGTTAACATATTTTCTAATCTTTAAAAAACGAAGTATGAATGCAATGTGTTGTAATAACCTGAATTTCATGAAGGTTCAGGCTTAGATACTGTTATCCTGCCTTTCGATGCTATCAATATGGTAGGAAAGAATATAAATATTACAGACTGTCCGTCCATGTCCAATAAAAGAAAAAAAATCGGGAAACCCATTAAACCTATTTATCACCCTATATGCACTTGTGTGCACAGATCCTGTCTAAATATTATCGGCCTATAGAAGGTCTGCAGTCTGCGAGGGCTGTAAAGGCACGAATCGTAGATGTTATGGGAGAAGGGTGGGTTATCTGACCGTTTGTCACTGACAATGATATAAGAATAAAATAATAATATAAAAATGAAATAGTACTAACGACCGTCTATGCACCAGAGTTACGATAAGGCAAAAGTATAGTTACCACGTTTAGTCCAATAGGCAAATGGGTTTTATATCCGATGTTATATCTAAAAGTGGTATTCCGTATATACCCCTGCATCACGTATTAAATCATATGTGATTTAAGTATATTAAATAATATTACAACTAACAATTTCGGAAACGAACAGGTGAATACTTACACGTACAACTGCCGTATGAGTTAAATACCTACCCAAAATCTAAACACTTGTTTCAATATTGGAAAAATTACAGTTAATATCAAAACAAATAGTATTTATCTCAGCAAATATTACACATGGGTTGAGTTTGATATTGTATCAGTCAGATAATACGGAAAAGAAAATATTTCAAAGACTAAAGGTGTGAGGTGGCCTATATAACAGAGGCTAGGAATTCACGGACTTTAGCCTGCCCGAGGACTGAATAACCGACTACCCCTTCGTCACAAAAACTTTTTGACAAGCCGCTTTGCAGATTGGTGTGGGATAATCTGGTTAAATCTGTGATCGTCAACCGATCTTGCAGTGCGTGCCCGCCTCCTGGCTGTCGGCGAATGGGAGTCAGGCCTATGGCTTCAGTCACTTCCATCATCTACCATCGGCACCCTGCTGGATAGCTTTACAATTAGAGTTGCCATGGCCCTTCACCTTGGCGTTCTCTTCGTGGCCCGTCATGATTGCAGTTGTGGTCATGCAGTGTCGCAACTTGGACATCACGGGTTGTCGCCATCTGAAAAGTGACGACATGTGACAAGTGACTATGCGGCCGAAGATGAAGAATGCCCGCCTTCGAACAGCCTATTCACTCTAGCCTTGAAGGCATCCAGATTACATTGATCAGGAGACACACTCGCAGGCAACGCTTCCCATTCCTTAGCCGTACGCATTATAAAGGTCGAGCCAAAGCGGTTCGTGCGGATAGCTGGAAGATCCACGACCTAAGGATGAAGCGCTCGCCCGGATCGCGTCTCCCGATTGCGGAAAGGGGCCGGCGGAATGAGGTCGTGCAGCTGCTTCGCACACTCTCCGAAATGTAGCCTGTAGAAGACCGACAGACGCGCAACCCTACGCTGATGTTAGAGGCTCTGCAGCCTCGCCTAAATCATCCGCGGGTCACAAATTATCTCCTTTGCACGTTTTTCCACCGAATCCAAAGCCGCCAATTGATATTTGGCTGATACATCCCAGAGGTGGTAGCAATACTCCATGCAGGATCGCACTTGAGCTTGATATAACTGAAGCAACTGCTTTGAAGTGAAGTACCGCCTAACCTAGAGGATACCAAGTTTTTTTGCTGCAATCTTTGCTGTGGGTTCGATGTACTGACCGAAGTTGAGATTTGAAGATAGCTCAACACCAAGAAGCTGTGGGCTGTCGGTAATTTCCACAGGAACATCCCGAAAAGTTGAAATTAGATGGAATGGACTCCTTTTGGCGGAAAACAAACACGCCTGAGTTTTGGTTGCGTTCAACGCCACAAGATTGGCATCTCTCCAATCATAAACTGCCTTGAGAGCTTTGTCCAAACGATCAACCGTGGCCTCTCGACAATACTGAATATCGTCCCTGTTGGCTTTTGCCTGCGACAAATATCTATCCGTTACTGTGCTGTCATCTGCGTACCCAAAGGTACCTGGTACAAGCAGATTGCCAATATCCAGCAGGAATAAAGTCGCGGACAGTACAGATCCCTGAGGAACTCCCGCGTCGATAGCCTAAAGATTAGACGATTAGCCATCGATAACTGCACGGATTGAACGTCCACTCAAAAAATCCGATATCCAGGTGCAAAAGCCAACAGGAATACCGAATGAAGGAAGCTTGCTTAGAAGGCCCGCATGCCAAACCCTGTCATAGGTCTTGGAGATATCAAGAGACACAGCAAGGGCCTCACCATGTCTATCAATGGCCTCACTCCATAATGGTGTGTCATACACCAGAAGGTCCCCAGTAGACCGACAACGGCGAAATCCGTACTGGTGATCGCTTAGGAGATCGTGACCTTCAAGATGCGCAAGGAGTTTTTTGTTCAGTGCACGTTCCATAATCTTACAGAGTATGGAAGTGACCGAAATAGGGCGGTAGTTGACAGCTGCCATTTTTGTACACAGGCTGCACATTGGCAAGCTTCCACGACTTCGGTACAATACCAGTCTCAAGTGAGAGGCGATACAGGCGCGTGAGAACAGGAGACAACTCGGGGGCATCTCTACGCAGGACTATTGCCGGTATACTATCAGGTCCACTAGCCTTGTTCACGTCCAGACTCTGCAGGATTTTTCCCTATAAATCGTTCCCTATACATTACTTTTAAATTTCGTGAATTTGGCATATTTTCAATTGAAAGATTTCTTAAAAAGCTTTCCATTTAATTAACTGGCTAATTTAACCATCCAGCTGCAACATATGTGGTTACTTATAGTACAGATTTACACCAAATTGAAATAGATAAATAACGTGCCATACTTACATTAGGTATTTGTATCGTTAATTATTCAATTTATTTTTCGTATGGCATAATAATAATAGCAATTATTAGTAATAATGTATTTTGTATTAAATTTGTTATACAGGACCATACCCATTTTGCTCAATAGCACATGTTTTTGTACAATAATTAAACATCTCAAATTAAAATATAATCCGAGATAACTCTTTGTCCTAATTCAAAGTTAGATAACGCTAAAACTTAAGCGCATTACTAATAATGTGCTAATTACAAAGATTTTCGACTAGTATGGTAACACCATAAGCAGCTCTGATGCCTGAGCAAAACGTATCTAAATACGTCAATATTGGGCTAGTTACGGAATTGGCACACATCGACACTACTTATTGACTTGGTAGCGTATGCTCATACCCGTCTTAGGCATAGGTGGACCGACGACCTGGTAAAGATCGCAAGTACCAGCTGGATGCGGAAGGCACAGGACCAGCCTTTGAGGAAACTTCTGGGGGAGGCCCATGCCCAGCGTGGGCCCAAGTAGGCGTCTTTCGGCTGATATGATGATGAATGAGGTGGGGGGGGGGAGGCCAAAATATCCAATGATACTCTGCGACTTACACCCGCTTATCTTGTGCGCACCGCTAAAAACTGGAACCCTGACTTCGTTATAAAAATATAATATTCTCTCTTTTAAGGGGATTCCATTTTTATACTATTGTTCCATTCTTTAATTCTTATACTTTAATGCATTTTCTAAAAGTATAATTTACACTTTTAGTAAATGCATTAAATGATGCGCAAAATGGATTTCTATAGGTAAATGATTTATTAATAAAGCAGCATTAATGAATAGCCGCTAGATGGCGTTGTTTTATGGTTTCAGTATTTTTCCTTATTCATTCTACATCTTCTATCTCATCGTCGCTTCCCATCAGTTGAGGGAAGGTCAAATGCAAACCAAACACATGATCTACCAATTGTAGGGGATCGGTACCTTCTACTGACCATGGTAACCATAACCCTGTACTACTCAGTAACACAGTGGATGATGCAAATTAATTAATGCTGTATAAGCATACATTTATACAGTATTCCTGAGAGCTCACCTATGAAATAAGGTGCTCTTTTCTTCTCCAATTCAGGGTCCAAATCTCGTATCTCAAAAGGCAATTGTGTGACAGTTGCATCCATCTCTAAGGCGTATTGTTAGAAGTAAACAGGTTGCTGTACTAACAAGTTACAATGTTGATTAGGAATATCTACTCACATATTTATTCCTTACAATATAAGCGGAGACAGCATAGGTAGAGATAAAGACAAGACAACAATTCAGTGTAAGATATTTTATAAGTAAAGTATAGAATTCAGAGACAAATATCCAATAATGTGTAAACTCCTATAAAATATGCGTAGGATTAAAAATTTCAGTGACAGACATAAATTTTAAGACTTATTATAATAATATTGTCTGTCTGATTGTATACAGCAATCAGGCAGACAAGCGATCTTTCGTAATCACAAGGCATCTACAGATGTAGATAGGTATAAAGTAGATAGATAGTTAGGTACATTTGGTGTAATTTGACCTTCTTTTCAGTTTCCAATTACAGGAGGTCAATATGGTTTTGAGGTATGCCGAGAATTGTTCAGTAAAATGAAGAGAGGGATTATAAATATCATAACACTAGCTTTTGCCTGCAACCGTGTCCTTTTATACCACTTTCTATACCTTCGATTTAACTTTCTATAAAATTCGTTCGATAGTATTACGTAGACCTACTCGTACATATTTTAACATCTATGTGAAGTCTGTAAAAATATTCTTTGGTTTGTTACTCGTTAATGTAAACAGTGTACTTAACAAATGGTCACGTTAAAAAATTGGTGGCAGAAGCGATTTTGGAAATAACAAAAGTAGGCACCTACCTGATATACCTGTTGAAAAATTTGTATTTATCAGCCTTTACCGAACCGTTACAGTGTGTGTACTTTTATGCACTTGCGTACACAGATCCTGACTAAATTATCGGCCGATACAAAGTCTGCAGTCTGCGGGGGGGGGCTCTAAAGGCACGAATCGTAGATGATATTCCGTGTATCCCCCTGCATCACGTATTAAATCGTACGTAATTTATATTAAATAATATTAAACCTAACAAATTCAAAAATTTAAATTTATAAATTATATAAAACCCAACAAATTCGAAAAAGAACAGGTGAATACTTATGTGTACAACTGCCGTATCAGAGTGTCTTAATGGCCAATTATGAAAAATAATATATGTTACATGTTAAATACCTACCCAATATCTGAACACTTGTTTCAATATTGGAATATGTTGAATTCTATTTTAACGTTGTATTTTGTGGAAATAGGTAGCGGATTCTGAATACGATCATGTTTTGGAGCAGATGCCACATACCTACATATACATTTTCATAAATATTTATAGTACCTAAGTTCAACTTCCCTTAAATCTGGATATACAGAGATAAGAAAATACAGTTAATATCAAAATAAATAGTATTTATCTCAGCAGATATTGCACATGGGTTTAATTTGATGTTGTATCAGTTAGATAATACGGAAAAATAATTCAGTTGAATCTTTCGAAATTCTAAGTTTTTTACATTATTTAACGGTGCATTTTTCACATTATTTATATGTAGGTAGGTATGAATAGGTATTTCACATTACGATTTTAAAGTCTCCTAAATCTCTTTTATGCGTAGAATATAGAATTTGCGGAATGTCAATTCGCTCCAAATGGGACTAAGGCTACAGCATTCCGCATTTTGGACAGCCTTGGGAATGGGGAATTTTCAGACAGGTACTTCAAAAAGTAAAAAGTGTAGTTCGCCCGTGCCTCAATAGATGGCGGTGTTTAGACAGGATTCTCAAGTATTGTATTTGGTAACCTAAGTTACTCGAAAAGGTGTTTCTTGAAACGATACTTGCTAAGCCAGACATAGAGAGACATCCAACTATATAACAACTAAGTTATGTATGACCTATGTTACAAATAAATGACTTTGAACTTCGAACTTTGTGTCATAAACGACACACCTTTTTTTTTTATAAGAGGGGAAATCTTCTAAAGATACCACGTCACCCGGGGGAATGACTGTGGACATGTGGAATTGCCCAAAAAAGGACCCTACCCACTAAAACCCCTCTATGTATCCACAGCCGCTTTTTATCGGAACACCATAGGACCATAGGACATAGATAGTTTTCGCTATGGTGTTCCAGCGTAAAGCCAAGCAGTGTTGGGTCAGTCAACATATACAGGAAACGTCCTGATCCACTAGGACGTCTCCCAGTCATGTGGAAAACGACACACCTACAAAACTACGTCACATATTTCAAAATTTATTAAAAAGTACTACGATTAGATTTTCCTACTGTCTTTTATGGCACGGCATTTTTCACCGTTAATAAGTTCTAAAAACATCATCAAACATCTAAAATTTCAATTCTGTTCAACAAGTCCACTTCTGCTTTCCCATTTTTTGCAAGTTTTTAACGATTGTTGATTGGGCGCTTTTATAATTCTGCACGTCACGTCACCGTGGACGTGGACTTCCACGATATATCGTAAACTTCCAGAACGACTATCACAAGTGTGCCCGTGGCACATATCGCACCGCGAGAGACCACTTGTTTCCTTCTCTCAATACTGAAATATAGCAGTATCTACTACGCTGGTCCTGGTGTTTTTAAACAACGACTTGTAATACACCCTATTCTTTTAATTTTTGTATCAATTCAAGGCAAATTTTATTACAAACTCCTTGACAAAAAATTACTAGCCGGCAAATTTTATAAAAATACATTTGCTGAAAAAATACACTGCTATATTTCATACCCTACGACGGAGGGGACGCGAGAAGCATTTTGTTGTAAGATATAATATGATTATAAATATGGGTTACCGTTTGTAGAATCACATGAAAATTGTATCAGCTCTTTTGGTGAATTGTCCCTTGCTATTGTCGTTTGTTGAATGATGCCTTTAAACGAGGTCAGAGCGACCTGAACCATTAACCTAGACCAGGGCAGCCGCCAAAGTCAATCACTTCAGAAAACGTCATCAGGGTATAGTCGCTGATAAAATAATGTATATTGTGACATTCTTTTATCAGCGACTAGCTAGTTAGAGGTATGGGCGCGCCCTTAGGTACGTTGAAACAGTTGAAATGAATATAAAGTGCAGACAAAATCGACTTTGGGACATTCGGGTACAGTATGTAGAAAACTAATCCAAACATTCTTCTTCAACGTATGTATTCAAATTATCAGCAATCGTTTATTCCGGTAACCGTAATGAATATTCAATAAACCCGACGGTAGAATAGTACAGGGAGATATCGTAATGTCTACTGTCTGAGTGTATTATCTACAAGTTTGCTGCTCCTCCTATCAAAGTACAATGATTGGGTGCATTCCCAATTCCACAAATGCCATGTTTACTTACTCTAATTTATTGTGTTAATATAACGTTAGTTGAATGGTTACCGATGAAACCTGCACATTCAAACATTCACAAATGCAGAAGGCAGTCGCCCCACTGTATTATCTGATCTGCTAAATCCTGGATCATGGTCAAGGCGGACCCGGACTCTTGTGCGCGAGAGCACAACTGGGACATTGAGGAAAAAAGTTTTTTTTTTTATTGTGTTTTAATATAATAACAAAATTATTTTGCATTATTAAATTTAATGTATTAATAAAAGAGTTCACCGCTACTTCCATACATACTTAGTACACAACAAATTATCTAACTATCAATGCAACGCAGTAAGTATCAAACCACGCAACGGACCCCAACGCGATCCCCAACAACAGACAGTGCGACTCAAGAAGAAAGTTTATAAAGTAGGACTACTCTGCGAACCTTAAGTATATTACGATCGCTGGGAATCCTATTCATTGAAAACTGATCTACTATAGCTGGTGTATTCTACCCTGATTGTTTGTTAAGTTAGTCTTTTAGAACCGTTTAGTCTAATACTAAATTAAATCAAGGTTGACCACGGTCTACCGCTAGGGACCCAAGGGGAGACTGGTTGAAACTATTTAGGACCCGTGACGGTTTTCTTATTAATTCGGAGAGAGCCGTTGTTGATATGTAAATAAATAAATAAATAAAATAAATAATCGTGGACAAATTCACACAGCGCCATCTAGCCCCAAACTAAGCAAAGCTTGTGCTATGGGTCCTAGCTAACTGGTATACTACTTAAATACTTTTTTTAAATACATACTTATCATACATAGAACACCCAGACCCGTAACAGAAATTAAAATTCATTATTTAAATTTCTGCCCGGCCGGGAATCGAACCCGGGACCTCTTGCGTGGCTGACTGGCATGTTGACCACTGAACCACTCAGGTCGTCAAAGGTTAGCGATATGTAAGATGATTAAAGGACAAAACACACAATTCGTTGCTACTGCTACAATTGTTACTGAACTAAGATCTACCAGGTATAATGGAGGCCAAAGAAACATAGTTCTGACACTGGATTCCTCAGGAAAATCTAATCCTGTCTTGGAGCTCCGAAAATTTTCTACGAAGGGAAAGAACGAGTTTTACAACTCAAATACCGATATAAATTTAAATTAACCGCCCAAAAACATCGAAATAACGACCAGCACTGCATATCAGTAATGCACACAGGAACTATTTTTTCAAAGCAAGCGTAAAAATAAGAAGCGCGAAATTCGTTGAGGCCTGAACAAAATAATTGGCAGTGGAAATCGCATTTTTTATGAAATCGCGTGCGTTATGCCTCCAAACAAAATATGTTTAATTGCAATTGCCTTGAAGTATCGAATGTGCAGGTACCTTATTTACACCTAAGTAAATATTATTAAATTAGTCCAGGACCATATCCTAACATTTATTTAAGATTTGTATAGGTAAAAATATTTGAGCGTGGGTGGCCGAGTGGTTAAGGTAACCGACTCGTGAGCGAGAGGTACTGGGTTCGAATCCTACTGCGGCGTGTACCAACGACTCTTTTCTGAGTTATGTACATTAATTCAATGCTAACCGATGCTCTTACGGTGAGGGAAAACATCGTGAAGAAACCTGCACATTCAGGCGACTGAATGTGTAACCATGATCCAATCTAGTCAGGTTCCTGAACTGCCAAATCCTGGATCATGGTCAATGCGGACCCCGGGCCCTCCTGCGCCATAGTACAACCGGGACATTACCGCCAAGATGATAAGTCCAGTAATATTTTTTGTGACTAGCTGTAAGATTCAGTATGAAATATAGTTTGAAACCTATGTAGATTCTATAATTTTTATGGACCATAGAAATTACTTATCATGAATTGGCACAAGATACAACCTTCCTAACCTTAAGGAGTTCATGTAAAGTGGTGGAAAGTACCTGGGATCTAATCTTCATTTCATCCTAAATCTCATGCTTGTTAATGTAGTGACATTTCTCTAATAACTTCACCCTGATGACGTTTTCTAAAGTGACGGCAGTTGGCGGTTGCCTTAGTCTAGGGTCATGTTTAAGGTCACCCTGACCACGTTTAAACTAATAAAATCAATAAATGACAATAGCATGTGATAAGGACAATTCACTTGCGCTGATAAAATTTTCAAGTGTTTTTATACGTAAATCCTAATAATATAATCATGCCTTTAAACGATACAAAAATGAAAACAATAGGATGTATAGCAAGCCGGTGGCTAAAAACTTTTGGACCAGCCCACGTATGTCGCGCCTTCTCTTGCTTATCGCGCGCGAGAGCACACTTGTGTTAACGGTCCACGTTAAATGCATTAAGTCGATACTTTCGAACGATCCCCTAGATTGCTTCTTGTTCAGCCATCTTCTCCCATAACGCATACATGTTTTGTAGCCTAACGTATATTATGTTAAAGTAAAGGTTTAATTAACACTTTTATTATTTATGATTTAAAAAAAATTGTTTATTTATAAGCTTTTTTAACATTACTGCACATATCAACATGTAATCTGTGGATAACTGTTATTGGCCCAGTTTTTAATTGTATTTGAGATATGTATTTATGATTAAGTTAGCTGTTGTTATTCCAATAAATAAATAAATAAAAATATAAATAAACACACATAAATTACCCTTGCAGCTACGCACAACATTGCAAAAATATCGGCACAGTTTTAGGAAGCTGTCAAACCAAAATATCTATATCGTGGACGTGTACGTTATAACGTCGTCGTCAACGGAACTTTACAAGCTGCTTCATATATTTCCATACAATTTACTTCCCTGTGTTTCCGTGGTACCGTGGACGTCTACTATAATATCGTCATGTCACAAATTATAAAAGCGCCCATTAACGATTTATATATTATTTTAATCGCATTATTTCACCAGATCATCATATATTCATCATCATATCAACCGAAAGATGCCCACTGCTGGGTATAATCATAGCTGGTCCACCTTGTGGGAGGCCTACCCAAGCTACGTCTTCCGGTATGATGATATATATTCAAAAATACCATAATGTCAGGGGACGTAAATGTTAGGAAAAACTTGATAAGTAGGTACTATTACTTTCCTTAAAGTGTGTACATACCAAGCTTAATAAAAAACTCAACCAGTCCACTTTAATGGAATCAAGGACTAATTAGCTCATTTGAAACGAGTCTAGAAGGCAAACAAATCGCCTTTAGATTGCAAAAGGGCCGGATTCAGCTTTTCAAAGTGCACAGGGTTTCATTAAGGAGTCGTTTTGTCAGACCTGAGTAAAGCCACCATTGAGAGCTTGAGACATGGAAAGGATTCTTTGACACAGCGTAGTAAAATCCGTTTAAACGGACTTTTTATTCAGAGAATATTCAGTTTCGTGTAATACATATAGTTATTATTTAGATGGGCATTATTTTTGTTTTATTGGCAAGGGAGACGGTCAAACGGTCAGGCGGGCTACCTGATAAAAAGTGACCACCGTCGACCAGGACATCAGGACTTTGGGACTCATTTCACATCATGCACGTGCGTAAAAATTCTCGCTATCGAGCTCGTACGTACGTTACTTGCTGTGTATCCAACGTCTCTTGCACTTATCGGCTCCCGACGACCTTTTTGCCTATTAAATATGAAAATATTTAAAATAAAAAACCGGCTTGAATAACAAAAAATATTACGCACAATAAAGTCAGAAGGCACCGGCTCCAACTCGCGATCTCGCTGGGTTCTGCGGATGTCCATGAGAGGTCAGTTACCATCAGGTGACTCGCTTGGTCATTTACCTTCATTTATTAATATTTTGGCTATTCACTAGCCTAAAAATTTTGCATAATTTATTTAAGATCTCTGCTCTGTGTCTTTAAAATCCGTTGAAAAGAATAGTATCGTTAGGAAAGGTGTCATTTCGCTGAAGAGCGGCCAGAGTCACGCAACTGGTAAGTAAGTCGATGTTATAGTTAAGAAGTTCTTACTTCAACTACTACTCGCGTGCGAGGGCTCGGGGTCCGCCTTTCCAGAATTTGGAAAATGACAGTAATTACATTCAGTCGCCTGAAAACTGCAAATTGTTTTGAGCATTTGGCATTTTGGCGCCCCTTGCCATATGGCGCCTAAAGCGACCGCTTCTCTTGCTCTATCCTAGAGCCGGTGCCAGACTAACCGATGCTCTTACAGTGAAGGAAAACATCGTGTGTTTCCAGGGGCAACCATGATTTTATCTGGTCAGGTTCCCCTGTTAACAGGTTGACGGCGGTCAGACGGCAGTCGCTCCGCTCTAATTACCTTATCTGCCAATTTCTGGATCATGGTCAAGGCGGACCTCAGGCCGTCGCGTTCGAGAACACAACAGGGCCATTTTCATCGCACATGTTATCGGGTTTGTTATCACGGTTAGTATCGATTTAACCTCGATATTTCGGTACTTCGACGCAGTTGCAAGTGTCATGGTCACCAAGTCTCAAAACCTATACAACCGTGACAATTTCATAGCCCGATATAAGCGACAGAAGCTTTTATCACAGGAAACCCATTTGCGAAATCGTCCATGTCCTGAAAAGGTTTTCTTGAAAACCTCTTTTACGTCGGACGATCTGACCTGGCAAGCATGAAATTATCGTGCTGGAAACCGAGTGATTTACATCTTCAATATCTGTGTCGAAGTATGTCTTCAACGATTTTTTTCCACTCAATGCGTCGTCGGCACTAGACTTTCAGCTCTCGTTCCGGATCAAGCTAATAAATCTTTATTGGAATAATTTATGGCCTAATACCAGGGGATGGATTGGGTCCGGAAACACAGTATCGGAATTGCGGATCTTCCGGTACACATACACAATCATAATTTACAAATTTGTAACGTTTTGAGCCGTGTGAGGGGCGGCGGTGGCCGAGTGGTTAAGGTATCCGATTCGTAAGCGAGTGGTACCGGGTTCGAATCCCACTGCGGCCATGTATGAATGACACTTTTCTAAGCAATGTACATTAGTTGAATGCTAACCAATGCTGTTACGCTAAGGTAAAACATCGTGATGAAACCTGCACATTCAGGCGACTGAATCCAATCTGGTCAGGTTCACCTGGTAGCAGGGTCATGGAGTCAGTAGTCAGTCAGTAGAAGTCGCTCCATTGAAATTATCTGATCTGCCAAATCCTGGATTTTGGTTATGGAGTCCGACTCGTACCGAGTTCAAAGCCAAGTGCCGCCATGTACTAATAACTTTCCTTTAGCTGAACACTAACCGTTGCGAAATGACTTGAATATCGACCGTTTCAAAAGATACCAAATTATTTTAAAAAATCATCATCTTAGCGTTAATGTCCCGGTTGTACTCTCGAGGATTAGGGCCCGGGGTCGCCTTGATCATGATCCAGGATTTGGCGATCAGGTAATTACAGTGGAGCAACTACCATCTGACCTCCGTGACCCTGCTACTCGTACCACGGGAACCTGACCAGAATGGATCATGGTAACAAATTCAGTTGCCTGAATTTGCAGGTTTCATCACGATGTTTTCCCTCACCGTAAGAGCATCGGCTAGAATTCAACTAATGTACATAACTCAGAAAAGAGTCATTGGTACATGGACGCAGCAGGATGCGAACCCGGTACCTCTCGCTTACGAGTCGGATACTCGATTACATAGCTTTAAAACTTACATCTCACATCCAAATAAACAAATATATTCCCCTATTCCAGGAAACCAATTGAAAAAGTTTGAAATACTTTAGAATTCCCTTGATTTTTATTCATAACCGCGAATCTTATAGAGGTGCATGAGATATGAAAGTTCTCAGTTTTATATCTTGCAACGTTCAGTCGTCTCTAATCCCACTGGAGTGTTTGGCTAAGACAGGGCCGAATCAAGGCGGGTCTACACCCACCGGCACGAAAGTTTTCTTGTTGCAAATTTGTAAACGTAAAGCTATTTTATAAAGCTGTAAGTGTAAAGCGTTTTGATGTAATTAAGTGATTTTTGATCGTTTGATGCGAACACGTTTCAAGTGAACTTTATTTATTGAAGAACGTGAACTTTATTTATTGAAGTTATTTTATTTTATTTTATTTACTTAAGGAAAACCAACAGCAATGATTACAATATTTATTTATTTATTTATTTATAATATTAAATAATACTGGCAGCACAGAGCTAATTACAGGTTTCCACCGATAGAAACTGGTTAAACTAATACATACTTAACTAATCGTTAAGCATACCGAACAGTCTACAAGACTTTACAATATTAATTTATCATCAATATTAGTTTATCATCATCATCGTCCTAGCGTTTATCCCGGCTTCTGCCAGGTTCCGCTTTCCTACTCATCGATGTCAATCCACCGCTTTTAGGGTCGCCGTGGGCCTCTTTCCTGATACCGGCAAGGTTAAGGCACCTATTTCCCACGTATCCTCAGTAGGCTCATCCAGCCATCGTAAGCCTTACGCAACACGTGACCAAACCAGCGCAGGCGAGCCTCCTCGATCTTATCTGCGATATCCCTCAACTTGTTAGTTTATGTTAGAGGTTGTTTATGATTCAGTTTTTTCCTACAGCGATTCGTGACTTGCCTACAGTAATAGATTTGTTTTTATGTTATGCGGCAGACAAACAGGCAAGCGGGCCACCTGATGGAAAGTGGTCACCGCCGCCTATGGACATCAGCAACACGAGAATATAAACAAGATAAGCTTAAAACCTTACCTTAGGACTACCTTAGTTAGGGTGCATCCAAATCTTACGAATGCGTCCCGAATGCGCAGTTGCAGCAACGGCTTGAACGCCATTCGCACGCCGCGAGCGAGCTGTTACTGCAACAGCACGCGAGCGGTGCGTTACATTTCATCGTACGAAACAATTGGAGACATGGACCAGGGCCGGTTGCGCGCAGCCGTTGCTGCAACTGCGCATTTGAGGCGCGCTCGTGAGATTTCACTGTATGCTTAGGTTAATTAACCAACAGTACAATGACGTAATATATTTTGCATACGATTCGATACGTCCTTGATTATGATAAGTATTTTCTTACTTTCTTCTATTACAAAAAACTGGTTAAAATTTTCCACACACTTCTTCCCTCCACTTTCCAGGGACCATACCCGGGACCCGATGTTCGCACGCTAGCGCTCGCCTTAATGCTTGTCTTTTCTATCTCTAGCAATTTACCACGAGTGTGAAAGAGAGCGCTCACGTGGATGCGAGTGGTCCCTGGATCCTTCCCTGTGCTCATACTCGCATCAGGACTGGTCCCAAGTGTGTTGACACCACGGTGTGAGGACATTGCACACAGTCTCTGCACTCCGTGTTGACTCTGAGTCCCGGCTTAAGAAACGCCCGTCGAGATGCGAAAATTAAATGTTTCATGGCTTGCTTGTTAACAGTTTAAGCTGTATATTGTAACAGTGTGATAATAGAAGTTTTAGACCTTATAATTAAATGAATGAATGAACACTTTACTGCATAAATAAAGGATACAGTCAGCACCTGCAGAAACCTGCACATTCAGGCAACTGAATGTGTAACCATTATCCAATGTGGTCGGGTTCCCCTGTTAGCAGGGTCACGGAGGCATGGAGGTCCTGGATCATGGAGATTAAAAACTTTTCGATCGGAACCAGTTACGAAACCGCGAGTTAGAAACTCACATAGCTACGGACAAAGTATCGAAACGTGTTATTTCATAAAAATACGTTATTCTACTATTTCTTCTTTTCAGTTAAGAATTAGTTTTCCAAGTTTTGAATTCGAAGTCTGAAATTTTTCAAACTCAACTTCCAGCCACGTCCGCGAACTGCAGTATTCCATTATCATAAAACTATTTTTACGATAAGTGAAACATTTCTCATTTACCGCGTCCAAGCGTTGAAGCCTTTCGTGAGCTTCGCCAGCGGTTCAGAATAGATTCGAAAATATTATTTTAGTCACTTCTTTCTTTATTTAATTTGTAACTATATTCAGCTAGTTATACTTTATACTGCTCTCTCATGAGTGTGAAAGTGGGCGAGCTGACCTTGGTCGAACGTCCGACTACGCCGCCGCATCCGAAAAGCGACTTTGTTTTATACCACGTAAGGATGTGTCAGCTGCCTAGCTGCCTCCTAGATTGGGCCTGTTAGTGTCGCAAGTAGACTGCGTTACCTCCGTAAAAGGCTTGGCTAAAAAGTCATAGACAAAAACCCACAATCGCCAGCAACGAAATGAATAAAAATGGGTTCACTATTGTAAACTCATTATGTTTTCAAAAAATCAATTTCTTATACCATGTTCATCATCGACCTAGCGCTTATCCTGGCCTCTGCCAGGGTCCGCTATCCTACCCATTCTTTTCCACTTCGCCCGGTCTTCGGCATCCTCGCGTCGTAAGCCGTTGGTTCTCGCATCCGACTCAGCGATGTCAATCCATCGCTTCTTGGGTCGCCCACGGGGCCTCTTTCCTGATACCGGCAGATTCAGGCACCTATTTCCCACGTATCCCTGAGGCTTACGCGACACGTGACCAAACGAGCACAGGCGAGCTTCCTCGATTTTGTCCGCGATATCCCTCACGCCAAGACTGCCATGGATGTATGCATTACGTACTCGATCGAGCCGTGTAACTCCGCACAACCAGTGCAGCATTTTCATTTCGTTGGCGTGAAGTTCGCGAACGTGTTTCGTCAGCGCTGACCATGTCTCGCAGCCATAGAGCATCACAGGTCTAATTATACTCTTGTATATAAGCCCTTTGAGCTTGACAGGGATTTTAGAGTCCCAGATGACTGCCGTGAGTTCCCACCATTTGGCCCAGGCTGCAGGGATTCGGGACTTGACATCGGGGCCTATATCGCCAGACTCGTGCATCACGGATCCGAGGTATTTGGATTTATATGTTATAGTGACAGTTTCCTTACTTATACGGATATCGAGCGACTCTGTTTTGGCGACGTTCAGTTTCCAACCACCGTTTTCTAGTACATCCTTCTACGTGTTTAACCTGGTCTCAAGGTCCTGCCTAAGCTTGCTTACCAGTACAATGTCATCAGCGTACTTCATAAGCCAGGGAGGTGTGTCCTAAATTTCCGCAGAGAGGGCATCGAGCACAATGCAAAACAAGTAAGGACTCAACACAGAACCCTGGTGAACACCTACAGTAATCGGGAAGGAATTAGTATGACCTACGATGGTTTTGACTACAGCTCCAGTTTTGGCATACATGTCCAGTATAATACAAATATACGCTTCGGGCACAGACTTTGCTCTCAGAGCCCACCAAATTATCTCCCGGGGTACACTGCCGAAAGCCCTCTGCAGGTCACGAAATGCGTAATGCAACGGTTGATTCCTACTGCAATGGGACTCCTGGAGGACCATGAGAGCAAAAACTGGATCCATAGTGCTACAGCCCGGGTGGGAGGACGTGAACTCTTATGAGTACCAGCCGGCCGGCCGGACTATTTATGCACGATTCGCCAAAAAGGGACCTAGGCGCATACGTGCTAAACACCCCCTGGGAGCACCTATAGCTGGGAAGGCTTTCCAGGTTTCATCGGATATGGATGGGGTGCGCACAGCGTCACTCCTTACGGAGCATACGCTGGAGAAATTATAGGGAGACCCCAGAAGAGGGTCCCGCTGCTGTGGATTGGGATTGGGGCCTACGGGGGCCGCTGAAACAGCAGGGAGGGGAATTCGTCGGGTCGTCCTGAGCCTCCAGGAAGAAGTTCAGAGCGCTCGGCAGTTCGTCGGGGGGATCCGTGAGGACATGTCTCGGTCTCGGCACCATGTGGCCGGAGACCGGCGGGGAGAGTGGGCTGCTGCCTCTCGCACGAGCGGATTGGGATGCTCTTCCGCGGCCTTGAAAAAGGTATCGGAGAGCGTTGTAAGGAACTGCTGCAGGGCAGGCAGGTCCATGTCACGATGTAGGTCCATGCATTGCGAACGTACCATGGAGCCGCCATTGCCCTACGGCAGAAGATGTTCTGCGCAATTTGCAGTTTCTTAATGACGAGGGAGCTCGCATGAGCGAAGACGGGGGATGCGTATGTTAACACCGGTCGGATGCACACCTTGTAAAGGGTACGCTTGTTCCTAAGGGAAATTCTACTGAATCTCCCCAACATACAGTTGAGGCGACCCAGGTAAAAACGGACGGAGCGGCATACTTTGTTGACATGAGGCCCAAAGGTGAGCCTCTTGTCAAGCGTGACGCCTAGACAGCGCGCTCCTAGGGAACTAATTTCCCTTGCATGCGGAGGGGAGGGGGTCGCTGTCACCCCGTCTGCGCTTAACAACGAAGCAAACCGCGGAGCTCTTCTCCGGATTCACTTCGATGCGCCACAGTTTGAACCAAGCTTCGAGCTTGTTTACCGCCTTTTCGAGCTTTACAGAGTACAACTCTCTCGAATAATTTCCCTAGTGGCTTGAGGAGGCGTCGGTTTGCAGTGCGTCTGTACTCTGGGCTCGGGTAGAGGGCGGCCCTGAGGAAGGCTGCATTTTTGCTTTAATCAGGTTTCTGACTTCGAGCAGCAGACCCTGCCGGTTAACGGCAGGGGCCACTTGCTCGTTGTCTTTCAACGCTGATTGAATGTGGGACGTTAAAGAGGCACTACCGTACTATCGAAGTAGTCGGAAAGCGAGCGGTGAGTCGGGCGCGTCCATGTCGGCCGCCATGGACTCTTTGAAGCCTTCCCACTTCGTGAAAGTTCGCGGAAGTGGAGGTAAGATAGGGGTGGATGAGCCTAGTACTAGGGAGACTGGACGGTGGTCGGAACCAAGGTCGTCGAGCGTATCGATTGACCGAAGGATGAGCGACACGCCCTTGACTACCGCAAAGTCTAGTACGTTGGGATGGTATTCCACTCTGTCGGGGTAGTGGATAGAGGAGAAACATGTCTAGGTCGCGTGGACGTCTTCTACGATGAAATGCACCGCTCCCATTGGTACTCACCTAAGGTCGCGGTAACGAACTCAGCTGACGCGGGGCGGCGGCGAAGGGAGAGGCGCGTTTCAATGAGTAGATTTAAATGGAACTGGCCACGAAGGTAGCGCCACGACACGAGCGATATATTTCAGTCAAGCGGTGTCCGCGCGTCTTGACAAAGTATTTTTATAATTTTTGTTGTTTTCAACGACGTTTAAAAATGTGCGCAGACTTAGTGGAGTATTAACCTATTAAAAGAGTAATAATTTATTAAAGGAATAAAGACAATATTTCTTACAATACGACAGTCACTACGACGCTCAAGTGCCGCGGGGCCCGTGAGATCTGTCAGTTGGCTTCGTGACCAGGGCCCTATTTTTGAAACTGCTCGCTTCTACGCGTGCGCACGCTTGCGCTAACTATGTTTTTCACACTCGATAGAAAAGACAAGCATCAGAAGGCGAGCGCTCGCGTAGATGCGACCGGTTTCAAAGACAGGGCTCCAGGTCTGCGTTGCCGCGCCGCTGCCGCCCCGCTACCCGCTGCTTAGGCTCTGACTTCGTGACCGCAGCCTAAGATGCGATACAGCGGTATCGGTCAAATTAACTGTACCTAATAGAGCCATGCTATACATTTAATTGCATCATAAACCTTACTGCTGCAGCTGATATCAAATTCAAAGCAAAATGAAATCACCCAACCTCAGCACATTGCTGATTCCCTTTTCATGCAATTCCTAAAAATCCCTCCACCACTCCGGCGGTATCACAGAAATAAATTTCTTCGGAGCACATCCCGCACGCTCTGTAGGAAGTGGAGTGCTCTAACTTAAAATTTAACGATGCCCTCCCAAAAAAGATTCGTTGGGAACAAAATCAGGTGACAGAATTTTAAAATATAGCGGCTATAACCGCTTTTAAGGCCGCTATTCTTGTTGGCCATGTTTTCCTTTTTGGCATTGTGCGCGTTTTTTAAATAGCCGCTATCACAGCCTTTCCTCCGCTGCCTTTTGCTAAATCGCAAAGTTTTTAGTACGATTTTAAATTTAGCTTTTGAAATGGGTGCTTTGGTCGTTTTGCTCTGTTGCATCGAAGATTTATCGCTTGTACGTTCCGTCTAAAATAGTAAAATGCTTTGTGAACCTCGATTTGTTCTTTCTAATGGTTCCAATGTCATTGAGAACATATTGGCTTCAGGTTTAGATGTATTATGGATTAAACGCGTCTACCAGCTTCAAACGGGGCTTTTCGAGTAATTGAACTTCACGTACAGGTAAGTTCGTATCGTCAAATATCGGACCCGGCACTTCTACACTCACACATACATTATAGAACTTTATGTTGGCTTAGAGTCCACATTCTGAACTGCACCATGCAGTCTCCACCGACGAAGAACGGCTATCCACCGTCAATAAGCTAACATCAAAGTTTACTAATCCAAGACACCAGCCAATACATACTGTGCATTATATGGCTAGGAATAATGAAATAAACAGACGTTGAGATTATTTCTTAAGTTTTCTTCAATAGGTAACATGTAACAATAACATTAGGAACCAGAGGTCGGATGTGGATATCTGTAACCTATAAAGTTTCGTTTTATTGAGATAAAACTTTTTCTCCATATCAATTCGAGGCGTTCTATCTACAAGTTTGTAGAAATTAAGAAAACCTTTCCAACGACATATGCTTAACACATTTCTCATACGCTGGCCTCCATATATTAATGCCAAACCTTTGTGTTTATTATGTTTTTGTATATTTCATTCAGAATATACATTGCTTGTCTTTTAGGTTTTTTTTTTATTTCTTAGGGAGGCACACGGACGGTTCATCTGATGGAAAGTTGCAACCTTCGTCCAATTCGTCTCATGTTGTAGCGCAAAAGAAAGACTTATGAAAGCCTTAAGATATACTTACAGCAGACAGTAAACAATAAATAATAACAAAAGAATTTACAAATTACCTAAAACTACCTACCCAGATACAGGAACTGCTGCAGTGTGGTACCCCCCGACAACAACAAACTTATATAGTATAAGTATATACTTAAACTATATCTCAACGAACAAATTTTAAAAATCAGTCCCTATACAAAGTTCACAATAATCCAGCTCCCTCTCCACATCTAGCCAACTCGCTGATCGCTGCCGCCGACTCAGAGATAACGAGGCACACTAATGCCGTGACATCCCGCCCGCCGAAGTTTCTCGAAGACCGCATTCAGGCCCCATGCTGGAACTCGACAGAGAGCGCACTCCGTACGGGATAGTTGGAGCCGGAGTCATTAGGTGGTTTTGTTTCTGGGTTTTAGAAGTTACGAGAACTAGCTTTCATCCCAGCTTCATCGACTTCGGAGATTTCATCCCGGTTAAATTTGCTAATTACGTTCCGGACCCGGTTCCGCGTGAACTACATTAAATTTCAGATAAATTGTAAACCTATGTGCTATTATATTCTGGGCTAGAACATCAATACTCAACATATCAGAGAACCCAGAGCTCTCCACAATGGCCGGTATTGTGCATTAAGTATCCAGCTGGTACCAGAGATCTCTACTAGATGGGAAAGAGGGGTAGGCCACCCACGCTGCGTCTTCCGGTACGAGAACTTTCTTGCCCCATCGGCCAACGGTTCTGCGAGCTATGTGCCCTGCCCAATGCCACTTAAGCTTGGCAATCCTTCGGGCTATGTCGGTGACCTTAGTTCGCTTGCGGTTCTCCTTAATACAATACTGATACATCAAAATTCATTCAGTAATTTTTGCGTGCCAACCTCCCATTCTTCTTTACAAACTTTCGGATTTATAATATTAAGTTGGAAATTAGGATAGGATAATCGAAAGGGAAGGTTCACGTACAATGAATGATGAATAACAATCTACTAAACTGAAATCGTTGTCAAATATGTCTGTGCCAAATTTCTTTATTAAAATTATTATTATTACATTGCACTGTTGCATTATTATGAATTACATTGTATTATTAGTTAATGATATTGATATTTGTCGACATTAATTTATTTTATAATTGAATTTTATAATTGTATTACTTTGTTTTATCAAATATCTTAGAAGTCAATGTTTTCAAAATTAAATCAATTGTCAGTGTTGAATTGCTAAAATCATCATCCGGGCGGTCAATCCCGGTTACTGCCAGGGTCCGCTTTCCTACTTTTTCTTCTCCACTTTGCCCAATGTTCGTGCATGTCTCTCGTCGTAAGTCGTTACCTCTCGCGTCCGACTCGGTGATGTCAATCTATCGCTTCTTGGGTCTTGGGCTATACTCACTGTAATGTTAGTGTGAAATATCAAGACTATTTAGGCATTATTTCTAAATTTTATTTTTTCTTAGATTAGGCATTGCATATTCCTTAGTCAAATTTTTGATAATTTCCTGATCAAATGCCTATACACCACGGGGTACCAATCAGCTCACGAAACCGTTTCAGCTATGTTATTCAGCATTTCGCATTTGAGATTTTCGGTGCAGAGTTTTCGTCAATGGTCGAATTCAGCGCCTGGAGAAAACCGCGAGTTATCGCTATTCACATTATTGCTAAGAGAAGACACAGTATCTTGAGAAAATTCGCCTAGAACAAATATTGAAACGTCCACTGCTTACCACACATTTGCTATCTTTATAAACAATTCTTCGAAACCATGCACAACACACACGACAGTAATTTCAAATAATACGCCCATAGAACTCGACCGGAGCAATGAAAAGTTATCACCCCGGCCCCGGAGTTTACAGCAGTCGAAACTAAATCCAGCCAAATGTGTCCACAAACTCATTTTAAAATCCATTTCCTTTGCATAAGCGTTATGCAGGTACGTCCAAACGCGGGTGCAGCGTGTACGCTCGGTTCATGTGTAAAGTTTTGATTGCCCTGTAATGAAAACTTGGATAACTTTAGCTATCAGAGAAGTGGATTATGTGCATTTGTCTTAAGGCGTTTATTTGATTGAGTAACTACATTTTTTTATGTAATACGGCATACAAACAGGCATGCGGGCCAACTGATGGAAAGTGGTCACCGCGGCCTATGGATATGAGCAACACCAGGAGTGCTACCAATGCGTTGCCCGCCTCTAAAGAGACCTCTAATATACCTCTTGAACGATATGATACGAATTTGGTCACAGACCAAAGGAAATACTTATTGTATCTATTTGTATAAGTACATATACTTATTATAATATTAAGGATAACCACAGGTTTAAATGAAATAATGTATTACATTAGTTACAAATAATATGTTCTTCACTTAATGGTACTAAAAATCTACTTAATTATGAATATTAATATCATCAAATTCACTGATTTCTCAATCAATATAAAAATCATTTCATATAAAACGGCATACCGATGTTGAAATCCTACATACACTTCAGTATCGGGGAAAAGGGTAATTTATTTATTAAAACTTTATGCACTAAAGGTACATTCTGTTACGTCATAAATTATTATTACAAAAGTTTCATTGCAAAAGAAACTAAATTAAGTACAAGTAAGACCCATTTAAGTCCCATCGATGCCTATACACAGCTAAATTGGTTACCTAGTTTAGGCATCTAGTTTATGACAAATATAGCATGTATCTACTTAATTCACTTAACTGAATTGGTTGTAAATTACTTGAAATTGTTCTGTTCAAATTTTATCACAGAGTTTTTTAAATTTAACTACTTTACGGTTTAGACTTAAGTTTCTTGAAGAAATATTTTATTTTTATCTAAAAATGTCACCTTCACACTCTATCACAGCGCAGGGTCTGTGCAGCTGGCACTAGTGCCAGGGCTCGCTAAATATTGCAAGCGCAGCAGAATGTTTGCGCAAAAGCGCAACTCTACATGCCTCTACATAGCTTGTACTCCGCGGACAACACAACGTGACGTCTCCTTAGGAAAATATTAAACGTACACTCTACATTGAAACTTCAAAGGAAGCCGAGACTTTGTGTGACCAAAGCCAACATGGAGTAAGTACCTATCGGCTCTGTAAAGGTAGATGAAATATGTCGGGGTATATTCGGTAATATGAATTTGTAGAGCGAAAATCCAACATGTAGTCCGAGCTATGAGGATATGGAAATTGTGGACCGGAATTTTTGGCTATTGATTAATTGGTTACAAAAGAAAATTATCAAATTGTTGGAGTCAGGTTTGATATTGCAAGCTTTACTAAAGACTAATTTTCAGTTACGATGTCGATAGGCATCGTTATTAGGATGTCCGAAACTGAGTAGTGGTGATGAATTACCACCAGGTGACCTGTTTGCTCGTGTGCCTCCCTCTATAAAAAAGGATTACAATATTACTGAAGCATCCGAGAAGTGCCAAAAGGTTTGACTTTCATTCGAGCCCCGTAACTTCTTTGTTACTTATGTACACACGCAGACATGAACAGTTCCATTTTAGGTTTTGCTACTGCAGTCTTCTCTGGACATGCCTAAGACGACGACGGGAAGAGTAGTAAGAAGGTAAGACAAGACATGATAAAACAGGTGGATAGAGTGGATATGTTATTATTATTATTTTAAATTAAAATGCGATTTACTTTGTGAAATGGACTGCGCATCAAGAACCTAAGTAAATAAATATTTTCTACCGTCAAAAAGTTCAAATTTAACTTTCTACTGGATTTACAAACTTTCTGTTTAATCTTCAGAATCCCCAATTGATTAATTTTAAATGAATTACAAATATGTTCTACAAAAATTGTGTCAAATATGACAATGTTACACTTACTTAAACTTAATACTTTTACATTTACCATTACAATTGAAATACATACAAAATATTACAATTATTATTATTATTTAGGTTATTGATCAGGCGGATGGCTGGATATATTGTCATATTCGGCCGCAACGAACACTTTATTCGACCAATGACGAGTCAAAAACTTTCACTACACTGAAGTGTGACGAAATCCATCCAAGGAAGGCCGTGCTCCAGAGAGGAGAGTGTATGTATAGAAGGGACAAAAATACAATTGTAGGAGTGCGCATGTGAAAAGAGTCCTTGGCGCACCTCATTTGATTCGATCTGTCAAAATGAGCATGGGTGGTCTGACAAGCGAACCAAGGGTTTAGTAGTCCCATATTACGTCTGCTACTGTAACTATACTAAGTTAATCCTATTATTTTTTATTGTAAAATCACTTTATTATCGCAGTACGCCATTAAACTGTTCTGTTGAATCTTTATTTCTACAAATCTTATTTGTCGTACTGAATTGTCTCCTTAAAATATGAAAATGTAAATTTATTCATAGCAAAACAGATTAGATCCATCACGTTTCTACGCATAATACCTAGTCTGCTGCCAATAGGTATATGGAAATCTATTGGAAATAAATAACTCAATTACCTTGAGGCACGCTCAATATCTCTTTAAACCCATCTTATATTCACGTAGAAGAGATTTACATAAGCCTTCTCTATTCATAAATTATTCAAACTATCCATTCTGTGGTATATAAAAAGTTGACCGAAGCGCGCACAGAGTTGTAGTAAGGTATTCGTTAGTATGTAAGAATATTAGGCCATTTCAATAGGAGCGTCAATGGCCAAGTGGTTACGGTATCCGACTTGTAAGCGAGAGGTACCGGGTTCGAATCTCACTGAGGGAAAAACAGCGTGATGAAACCTGCACATTAAGGCGACTGGATGTGTAACCAAGATCCAATCTGGTCAGGTTCCCCTGGTAGCAGGGTCACCGACGTCAGATGGCAATCGCTCCACGGTAATTACCTGATCTGCCAAATCCTGGATCATGGTCAAGGCATAACAAGGATAATAACGCCAAGATTAGATCATTTCATTGTCTTGTCATTCTTTATTGTCAATATTTTAGAGTTTCTCATCTTTTAAGTTATAAATCTAAAACTTACATAAACCAACTGAAGCAAGAGTATTTGCTTGCAACTGGTTAAATATTATAACAGTTGTTCAGTCACATAACAATCGAACGCGTCGTTTAAGCAATCAAGGCCCATTTGAATACATACATTTCGTGGAAGATTACTCGGTCCTTGATACGTCCTAGCACTGAAAAGCCAACCTTAATTTTAACCAATACTTCGAGGCAGAGCTCTAAAATTCAACTCAAATATTTCAATTTCAAACTGAATCTTTTTGTCTAGCCTGTTTATGTATTTCGGGATATTTTGTTCAATGTTTTGAATTAACAACCAATTTTAGAATTTCATGTCTGATTGGTATTAAATAGCGATTTACGATTTCAGTTTGTGCAACTAGAAATATTTATTGCTGTAGGTAATGACTTAAATAATGTTTTACTTTCAGTAAAATTACGGTCTATAACTGATACTTTCAATGTATCAGAAAACACCGTATACCTACTACACAATACGATTAAGTAGGTAGGTATTTGTAATTAATCTTTCCTAAGCACGTTTTGCTTTTTTAACCAACAACTTCAGAAGAGTCTAGAAGGAGATCCAGATTAATCGCTCCAATATTTTCAGTGGCAAGAAATCCCGGATTAAAAAATAACAACTCCACGATTAATGACCGCTGTGATTGATGTCAAAGTTCCTATAAAATATTGCACCACATTTTTTCCTCCTTGACAAACTACGGCGGAGTTCCGCAAGGCTCGGCTCTGGGTCCACAACTTAATCTGCAATACTCCCCACAACAAAGACGTAACTGTGCTTATGAAATCAATTTGTCTGCTCCAAGTAAGACTAAGTTGGTACTAAGTGAAGCCGTCACCGGCCAAGTTGAGGCCTAAGTTTGATCTTTCATTCTGTATGGCCGCACTATGTACTTTGCAAGTTCTGGGCAGTTATATGAACGCCTTTCAGTAATGCGGTCAGGAAGTTTGAAGTGTTCCATCTCCAAAACAGAATATTTTGAATAGGTCACCTAGAACTACGGTGGTCGAAGTTGAAACTTTAGTTGGTTTGTGGATCCTTCGAGAAAAGTTTTTGGAACGTAAGTAATATGTTTCCGAGACAAACTGTGGGTAAAGTAAACCAACAAATAGTGCTAGTTAGGAACTGTGTTGTAATAGGGTATTTGTTCTAGAATTTACCTCATGTCCACATGTGTTACACACGTTTAATTATTCATTAAAATGTACGAGGTTGTGTTCTTATACTTAAATACAATTATATATGATCCACAAAAAGAATTATACCGTTGTTTCAAAAGCAGTAGATTAGTCAAGATCACGATAAGATACCTTCTCAGAGCAAAAACATCTTCGATGGATATCTTAAACTGGAAACAATTGCATGTTGCGTTGTATATACCTAATCATCATCATCGTTCCAGCGGCCAGGGTCCGCTTTCTGACTCATTCTCCTCCATTTCGCCCGGTCTTGGGCATCCTCCCGTCGTCGTAAGCCATTGGCTCTCGCATCCGACTCGGCGATGTCAATCCATCGCATCTTGGGCCCCCCGCGAAACATATTTCCTGATACGGATGATTAAGACACCTATTTCCCACGTATCCCTGGGGCTTAAGTAACCAACCTATCATACGTTCCTATTGATAATAACTGGGAATTAATGTTGTTTGTTGTGTCAATCAGCGAGACTGTCCATTTTAATAATGACTTTATACTTTCACAGACCTCTGGTTATACTTCAGACATGTGTACACACAATCCACTGATTACAGCCAACCATGGCTTCTGAACACAAACAGTTTGACATAGTCTAGTAACCCTTCTCAAGACACGAGTCCTAACATCTTGTCAAATGCAAAAGGCTTATGTTCGAGACAACAATGAGCGAACTAAAACACTTAACACGTTAATATTCATAACTAGGTGCTTCCCAAGTAAGTTATGGGCGAAGTTACCCCGTTAGGGGATTGTTTCACCTTATCTGAGACGCGTAATTGACTCTCAGTAATAATCAGTTCATAACTATTTGGTGGGAGGCAGGACGGTTAAAAGTATTGATACAATCTGCGATAGGGTTGAGTGAGCGTATATACTAAGTTTGTAATTGCCTTAATTAGGGCAGGGAGGTGGTTAATTCGGGCGTATTTAGGCGCTGTACTAATTGGCAATGGTCATGCGATCATGGTCGTACGATGGACGTCGCCCGACCAATATGAGACCTCAAAACCGCCCGTCGCACGACCGTTGCCAATTCGGACAGCGCCTTAGGGACTCTTCTATAGTTCCGTTCTGACGACGCATGACGTACGCTACAAAAACATTTACTATACTTACCTACTATTAGGTATTTTTACTTGATAGGGTCATCTTGGCGTTAATGTCCCGGTTGTACTCTTATGCGCCAGGGCCCCGGGTCCGCCTTGACCAAGATCCAGGATTTGGCAGGTCAGGTCATTACAGGGGAGCGATTGTTATCTGACCTTCGTGGCCCTGTTAACAGGGGAACCTGACGAGATTAGATCATGGTTACATATTCAGCCGCCTGAGTGTGCAGGTTTCATTATGATGTTTTCCCTCACCGTAAGCGTACCTATCGGTTAGTGCGCATCTAATTAACATAGCTCAGAAAAGAGTTATTGGTACATGGCGGCACTGGGTTCGAACCCGGTAGCCCGGAGTAAGAATCGGATTCCGTAACCTTTTGATAAACCTTTGAATAAATTACCGTAGAGAAAACTGTATTGAACACAGCGAGTTCACACAGCAGACAAACTACTCTGAGAACGCATAGTAACGCTACTCTACTTTAAAAAGTATTGTTTGTGAATACGGGTGTGAATTTCAAACGTGGATATTTAGTAGTCATCGCCATTGGAATTCTACCTCAAACTTAAGGGACTAAAGATGTATTTTCAAGGATTCAAGTCGAATTTGGAATGTGTAAGCCCTGTAAGTCCTATCCATATGGACGTTATTCGGAGGATAGACGGTCGTAGAATTTAACATTTGGGAATGGACTTTCAGGCAATAACTTTCGGAGAATGGGCATTAGGGAATCGGAGCTTATAGTTATCGGTTCTGATTATCTACCAGACGGCTGAAGGTCAATTTCTTGCCGAAGCCGAAGTCAAGCCAAGGTTTAAAAGATTGTGTTCAAGATTGACCCCAAGCTAATATTAATTTTATAAATTATTTTAAAAATTTAATATTAAAGTTTTATTGGCAGACTGTATTATATAGAAAAGCATTTTAATTCATCTCTAGAAGTTGATAAAAAGATTACCCTGCAACAATCATCATCATCATCATCGCCACAGCCCATAACAGTCCACTGCAGGACATAGAGCCACTCCCACGAAAGTGGAGGTTATTGTAATGATCTCCACGCTGGGCAGGCCGATTGGACATCGCAACTAATATGACAATGGAAAACGCTGCCGCCCATTTTCCAGCCAACGGAGACTTTAGATCTTTTGTCTCGAAAACATTAGTCGCCTTGTACGACACCCACGAGTGTAAGGGGTGCTATTCTACTCTGCCGGACACCTCACAGTCAATAATTTTAAAGCTAAACGACCTTCGGCTTCGGCTGGAATTCGGAAGCAGGAGGTTTCGCCGAAGGTGGTTTTTTTGTCTGAAAATGGCTGAAACCAAATGCAATGGCGAATGTCCTTGTTATATGAGAGAAAGTCAAAGGGGAAAGTGAGTGAGATATAACGTGAATGACTCCCGAGGCAGACGGATGACCTTGTCCGCACATTAACTGGGCCTTGACCGACCTTATTGGTTAACCCCTGACCTATTCCAACTTAATCGCAGTCGGGGGAAATTTGACAAGTTAGTCCCTGGTTCTTAGGTTATACTGAAACTTTCTGAATTCCGATAAATAAGACCAGATATTACAACAGATATGATAATACATTTATTGTGTTTCAAAAAACATGCCCTAAGATTTTTTCATTCGCTGAAACGACTGTAAAATAAATAATAAATCATCGTGGACAAGTTCATACGTGGCGCACATCTAGCTCCAAACTAAGCAACGCTTGTACTAAAGATGCTAGATAACAGATAAACTACATTTATACTTTTCAGTACATATTTATTACACATTATAACAGCCAGACCCGTAACAGAAATTCAAATCCCTCATTTCAATTTCTGCTCGGCTGGAAATCCAACCCGAGACCTCTTGCGTGGCAGACCGGTCGTGTTAACTACTGAACTACTCAGGTTATCAAACTAAAACTCGTCAACCTGTCAACTGCATTAGTATTTTTTTTTAATCTGTGGCGACACGTTTATTCAATTATCATTTGTAACTATTTTTACTTTGTGTAAATAAATAAATCTGAATCTATACATAGAAGTCTTTGCATAAACCAGACCAAATTGATGTAAAAAGAAATATTAAATATATGTCATCACTGCTCCCGCATGGGAATATTTTTAAAAACTACTGATGAATATGATTGTTTTGATCCAAAGTACCCTTGTACCGAACGGCTATCCTGTACATCGATTTGCACCGTTCGTTCGTTTTTATCCACGTAACCCGACCACTAAATCTGAAATTTTTTTTAATCATTGGGCCATTGCCCACAATTCTACAGCCGAGAGCTCAGTCAGTTTGAAACGTTTTGCAATGTTGGCCGTCAAGATATAACTAAACCTAATTCTCATCTACAAGTAACGATTTAATTAAAACGTTAAAGTTTAAATGCAGGACTGTGGCAGCGAGCAAACGTTGCAGCCATTATTGAAAACGGGACGCCGTACGGACCCTCGTAATGTGAAAAGTTTTCACTGGCCGTTGGGAACTATTCCAATGAGCTGGACAGTACTCCCCTGCTTAACGTTATCACATGTATCTGTGTACAAGATTGTTCTTTGTACAGCGTGTTGTGTTAAGAATTTTTGAAAAGTCGACTGCGATGAGATTTGATACAAAATTTGAAATTTTGTTCATTATATCAGCCAGAAGATGCCTACTGCTAGACATAGGCCTCCCCCAGAGATCTCCATAAAGGCCGGTCCTGTGCCTTCCACATCCAGCCTTTTAGCCTCATCTTTAACATGCGTCGGTCCACCTTGTGGGAGGCCTACCCACGCTGCGTCTTCCGGTACGTGGTCACCACTCGAGAACTTTACTGCCCCAATGAAATTAAGGTACTGGGATCAAAAGAGGATGTTGCTGATGTCCATAGGCGATGACCACTTTCCATCAGGTGGAAAGCTTGCCTGTTTGTCTGCCGTATAATATCAAAAAAAAACTCAGTAGTAGCTTAGAGTACCTCATTTATTAATCAACGTCACTGTACCTATTTATTATCAAAGTCAAATATAAAAATATTTTTAGGAAAAGTAAAAATTGTTACAAAAGCCATTAACTGATTAAAAGTTAGTTGTTTACCTCTCGGAGAGTTTCGCTACGGTACAGATTTCTTAATTGAGATTAAGCGCTTTGTTTTGAAACAAAAGGATACAGTTCATTTTGTCGCTTAAAATAGTTGAACCTAATAAAAACATTTGGCAAAGACTTATCAACATCAGCCTACGAAATTCTAAATTTATCTGTTCAGTGGACGGCAGAGTTATTGAGGGTAGTGGAATAACATTATTGTGTACAATAAACAGTTAAATAAATAAATAAAACATTTTACTACATGACCTTTTATGGTTCTGATTTTAGCTACTAAAGTGATAAGTTTGTGGCACTGTACATTATAATACGTCATACGTAGAGCGTTGGTAGCCGGGCGGTTAAGTATCCAACTGGTAAGTGAGAGGTACCGGGTTCCAATCCGGCTGCGGCCATGTACCAATGACTCATTTCTGAGTTATGTACATTAGTTGAATTCTAACCGATGATCTTACGGTGAGAGAAAACATCGTGATGAAACCTGTAAATTCAGGCAACTGAATTTGTAACCATGATCCAATCTGGTCAGGTTCCCCCGGTAGCAGGTCACGAAGGTCAGATGGTCAGGTGGTGGTAGTCGCTCCACTGTAATTATCTGATTACCAAATCCTGGATCATGGGGCCTTCATTCTCGAGAGCACAACCGGAACATTAACACCAAGATGAGATGATATTATAATACGTCAGTTTTAAAGAATACCTAGGTACGTTTTTGTGATTGTCTGGGATTGAGTTTAGTGTGTGTGAGTGTACTTAAACCCATGTTGTTTCATTAACATGATCTCAAAATATAATATCATCGTTAAACATCATTTACTTGAACACCTATTATGTATTGTGTAGTACTACAATTAACTACCTGCCTATCGATGTTAGGCAAAACAAACCTGTAAGAAATACTATGCTACTATACTATATTTCAATTCCTAAAAATACATGTAACACAAATACCTAGGAGTACAATATTTCCACTGATCCGTTCATTTTACCGACTTCTATTTTACTCTCCGCCGGGTATAAATAAAGTTACCCGGGTCCAACACAATCTAGACCCAATCTAAGAGATAACAAGGAGCATTTTCCATAAAATCTGAAGGAAATAGATGTAAATAAACCCCCAATCCCCCTTTCACGCTTCAGTATCAATTAATCGGCAACCAATCCGCACTTCTAACAACAAATTGGCTGAAAATCCTCTCAAAAAGGTACGTGACGTAATTACTCCGAGCCGGACGGCGATCGATGGCCGTCAGACGGAATCTCTTATTAGCATTCCGTAGTTTGTTGGAAAATGTACTCGAAGTGGCCTAATGGGTAGCAGTATCAGGTCCGTCCATGTACCAATGACTCTTTTCTGAATTATGGACGTTAGTTGAACACTAACCGATGCTCTTACGGTGAGGGAAAACATCGTGTTGAAACCTGCACATTCTGGCGACTGAATGCATAACCAAGCATGATCCTATCTAGCCAGGTTCCCCTGTGAACAGGGTCTCGGAGGTCATATGGCAGTCACTCCACTGTAATTATCTGGATCATGGCTAAGGCGGACCCAGGGCCCTCGTGCGCGAGAGCACAACTGGGACATTAATGTCAATATGACCATATTAAACACTTGTCTGTGGAGTAACCTCCACTCTTCCTTCTTTATCTCAAAGAGAGAGAGTGCCTTTTGCTGAAAGAGTAAAATCTACCTACAATAAAATAAGAGTTGAAAGGTTAACGTTCAGAAACATCGTCAAGAAGCTAATGTCCCATTCAGTTTTAATAATTTCGTCACAAATCGAGTAACGATCCTCCAGTATTCTACAGGATTAATAAACGTGCAGAAAATGTAATAACTCGATCGCCTTATTGGAAGTCGGGAAACGGGGACGTGTTGTTTTTTCTTCGACGAAGGATTCCGTCGTATTTTTAATTCGGGTGTTTGCAAAAAAGAGCAAATAATAATAATGAAAATGTTCCGATTAAATAAATCGACCAGCGATAATTCTGAGGTTGATACGTCAGACCTAAGGCGCTGTCCTAATTGGCAGCGATCGTACGACGGGCGTCACCCGACCAATAAGAAACCTCAAAACCGCACCTCGTACGACCATGTTCGCCCTACTGTTGCCAATTGGGAGAGCGCTTTATTGACTGTCAAAATACTGCCCTGTAGGCAAACATTACAATCTATCATCACGCTTTATAAAGCACCTACTTATTCACTTTCTGCATGGTCTACTGGTTAACTGGTAGATAAAGCCTTAATGGCTTTAATTCCGCCAATTGTGTTATTGTGCAATAAAGTTTTTAAATAAATAAATAAATAATAAACATAACTGACGTAAAAATCCGTATAAATATCTAGCAATGACAGACCCTTAAATCAGCAATAGACCTTAGGCCACAGTTGCACCATCTGGGGTCTAAAAAGGCCACTTTGAGTGTTTTATATTATAATCCAAATTAGAGTGCCACAAGCTTATCCGATCCCTCGTCCAACACTGGAACTAAATGCGCCATTTTGAATGGTCATGTCAATGCCAACAACAGCGACGATGTAGATAAGTATGTGACAAAATAATGTGAATCGTAATAATACGAAACACAAATGTGGCCCTTTTTGACCCCATTTTTTAAACAGGAGAGCCGTCATTTATCATAAATCCTTTAAAAGTACATAGTTAGGTATATTGAGACAATACAATTCCTTTATAATAGATGTTCAGGCTTGATGAATTTGTTTTCCCCCACCACTTCATCCCCACCTCGAGATTTTCTGAACTGTGATATCCATCCTGCTAGAGATTATCCTTGTACCAGTCGTAAAGTGGCGAATCCTCAAGACCAACAGTGAATTGTAATTGACAATGATGATGATGATATAAGTATAAAAAACACTTTACCAAACTAATAAGCAAATTTTCGTAAAGGGTAAGTACTAACGCAGACCGTCGTAAGTCCTTTTGAAACACTCAAATTTACATTTGTAATTTCTAATTAAGCCTTTAGAAATTGAATAGCCCGTACCATTCACTCTTCGAACAACCACAATCTTGGTTACGAAAATGTTACGTAATATCAACGAGACATACTACAAAACAATAATTATGATAGAATAATAGAATCATTGAGGAGCTACGCTCGCTACCTCAATAATTCCCAATAAAGCAACTCTTTACTACTTTACTTTACTTTAAAGATTCTCCATCTCGATCTTGCAATGTAGTAGAAGCTACCTTACCATTATATGGTTGTAGATAGCAAGATGCTCGGCCATACATAATAATTATCTGTGATTTCTCGTAGCTTTCGGTGGCGCACCGTGCCAAGTAAATGATATATGAGACTTTAGGTATAGGTATGCTCTTGCAGATTACAATGATATGCACCACAAGGAGTCCCACAAGGTACCTAATCCTGACACCCTTTAGCTATTTTATATTCGTACAGATACGGTAGAGTAGATTCAGATACATTACATAATAATGTTGTGTTTCTGCCGGTGAGTACGGTTTCCAGTGCTCCATGGGGTAGGGATTTGGAGAACCGTGGCTTTGGCAGTGGAGGGGCATTTGTCTTTTTGCTACCAGAGCAACGTGTTATAGAGGTGGGCAACGCATTGGCTATACTGTTGGTGTTGCTAATGTCTATAGGCAGTGGTGACCACTTGCCAGCAGTTGGCCCGCTTGCCTGTTTGCCTACAGTATGACTTAACAAAAAAAAATACGCCTATTGAGGATACTCCTAACCTTATCTGCCTTTTATGGAGAAGGTGATCAGTGTACCTCCTTGGGCACCATTCACACTTCCTTCTAGTAAGGTAGTAACCGTATAGCTTGTATATGGTGATCTGATCTGCTACAACAGATCCGTGATTTAAAGCTCCTGACGGCAAGTGACGATGCCACAGTAACTAAAGAAAACGTTAAATACGAATTTCGTACATACTTCTGAGTAAAACCGAGGGTAGGGGAACCACCTATGAACAAACCGAAACAGCAATAGCAAATTATTACAACAACTTCAGCTAATTTGCACATTCATTTAACTTTCACAATCTGCCTCTCCACAGTTGGTTCGGGTTTCGCTACACGGCTTAAGCAAATGGCGTGATAATATTAAAGTTTTCTCGTTATTATTAAGTCCTACCGTGGATTTGGAACCAAGTATGAGACGTTAAGTATTTTAGTATGGTACTAGGTTTTTCCCGCGACTTTGTCTGCGTAAAATTAAAAAATAAATATATACTGGGATAAATTCACACAGCGCCATGTAGCCCCAAAGGAAGCAAAGCTTGTGTTACGGGTGTTAGATACCTAATAAGCAACACATATAATTCGGTTATAATCACACACCGCGAGAAACACAATGAATTTTGGGATAAATTATGGGCTATATATTCTGGGTTATAGGCGATATTGCAGCCAAATATCACCAAAATTCGTGGAGTAATAAACATCCTTAAAAACTTTCGCGTTTCGCCGATGTGGGTCAATGAACGTAATATTAAAATGGACAGCAGCGATATCTGTGCATTTTAAATGCTACGATCTCCAACTTATGATCTAGACAGTACCTACAAGGCCACCACTAATGTAAAGGACGCTCAAGTCAAGTACAGGGGACTGTATGGGCTGTTGACATCGTACTACGAGCAACTTTATTTTTTATTAAATAAATAATAAATAAATAAATAATCGTGGACAAATTCACACAGCGCCATCTAGCCCCAAACTAAGCAAAGCTTGTGCTATGGGTCCTAGCTAACTGGTATACTATATATATACTTTTTTTAAATACATACTTATTATACATGGAACACCCAGACCAGTAACAGAAATTAAAATTCATCATTTAAATTTCTGCCCGGCCGGGAATTCAACCCGGGACCTCTTGCGTGGCTGACTGGCATGTTGACCACTGAACCACTCAGGTCGTCACTTAGACTTTTATTAGACTGTAAGGACGCCGTTAGTTATCCTACATCATCGAGTACAAAAAAAATTCCACTTTCTAGTGATAGTAGACGTTGAGGAGACCCACAAAACGTTGGTCGGCCCGTGCGGAACCGGGTATAACGAAATTTTTTTAAATTACGCGTACTTCTATTTTTTGTTGCGATTATACTTACATGTCCTTTTGTGTGGGTTCTATCATAGAGATTGGTAAGTTGGCGACCTTCTTGCCAGTCTATAGAGAGGGCTGTGACAGGTATTTCATACAAAAAATGCGTGCAAGGTCAGAGACAAAAAATAATTAATACTCCTTAATTTTCTGTCAGCATCAAATAAAAAGGGATGTTATATTAGGCAATATTATCGATATCGATATACTTAATAAAAATATTCCTAAGACATCATCAGCTTATGTAGCCATTATAGCACCGCTTTTTTGTATTACATTATGTTGTAATGTAAATATAATATTTTTTTACATTAGGTAGAAATGTATGTCTTCAATCCATTTACGTTTAATAAAAGCTTCGTCAGGAAAACTAAAGAAAAAAATTATATGAAAATAAAAGTTTTCAAAGCTAGGGCTTTCTCGTAGGTAAGTTTGTTCACTTACATCTTTATCTCCTCTTGGTGGCTTTACTCAATGTAACCACTGAATAATATAATAAGATTAACTAATATCTAGAGAATTCAAACAGAGACTGATTTGTCTGAAATTCTCAGCATTTTCATATATTGGCAGCCCAGAAAGTAATTGATACTGTGCTGACAGGACTGGATGATAGGTGCAAGATGGCTGGGATATTCTACGATCTCTCAAGGGCCTTCAACGTTGTCCAGCATGATTTGCTTTTGAGAAAGTTGGAAGTGTATGGCATTAATGGCACTTCTCATGAATTATTGAAGTCATTCTTATCTGATAGAAGACAAACGGTGAAAATTACCATAAAAGGACGTAGGTACAGATCGGCAGACGCTAGTGTAACTACTGGAATTCCACAAGGATCCTCGTTGGGGAATATTCTATTTCTAGTATTCATCAATGATCTGCCGTCATCGATCACTGTAGGCCTACTTACCTTATTCGCTGATGACACGACGGCAGTTGTTGGTGCACGATCATATAGCGAGCTTAATACCAAAATAAATGATCTTCACGTGCAACTAAAGCAGTGGTTTACTATTAATGGTTTGGTATTAAATGAATCGAAATACTGTGTGATGGTGTTCACAGCAACGGGCGTCCCACGTCCAGTTGGTTTAATTAGGGCTCCAATTCTAAATTTTGAATGCTGCAAATTTTTAGGATTAACATTGGACTCGACAGTCAATTGGAAGGCCCATATAGGAGTGCTGTGTGACCGGTTGAGTGGGACAGCGTATGCGTTGCGGAAGCTGAGGCCACTTGTCTCGACGGATGTGCTACGGCAAACCTACTTTGCCCATTTCCATTCCATAATGTCCTACGGCAATCTTCTGTGGGGCGATTCCACAGAATCAGGCCGCATTCTAATTCTTCAAAAACGAGCCGTTAGGATAATGGGGAATGTAGGAACCAGGCATACGTGCAGGACACTTTTTAAAGAGCTGCAAATTATGACTGTGTATTCATTAATAAATAAATAATATAATAAATAAATTCTTTATTTCATTAACAAAAAGTACCTTAAATCTATGGTTGCTGGAGACTCCTTTTAAGCTTAGCCTGTGTCAGGAGGCACCTTATCTACTTATATACAATGGAATTGGTACGTAGTACACAGTTGCAGTGCAGTTGGTCTAGTTACAATTAGATAATATGAAAACAAATTCAATTGATGAAATATAAAATACATAACTTAAAAATTAATTAATAATTAATATAAATTTTGTTAATAAAGGTGTAAAAAATGTGTGCATATGTGTGAGTGTGGGTGTGTTGTGTGCATGTGTGTGTGTGTGTGTGTGTGCGTGTGTGTGTGTGCGTGTGTGTGTGTGTATGTGAGCGTGTGACTGCATCTGTACAAGATTTTGGCACTGGTGGTAGATATTGTGATCAAGTCATACATTCCAACAGGTTCTCAATTTCTCTATAGTTTTTGCCTTCTAACCAAGTCTTTATTGTTTTCTTGCACTCATAGTACAGTTTAGGGTAAATGGTCAACCTCTTATTTAAAAGGTTATACAAATGAGCTGAGCGTTTGTGATACTGTCTATCGGCGAATGTGGTGTTAGTTTTTGGAAGGAACGCTACTATATCTTTCCTTCTTCTGTTCGTAATGTTTGAGTCGTAAGGTAATGTCTTATGTTTCCTTAGCACGGTGTTAATGATGTACAATGTCCTCACAGTCGGCAACCTACACATTTGATACAGAGTATCGGTCGGAAAACACCTCTCTTTAAAATAAATAACTTTGAGGAGGCTACGTTGGGCACGCTCCACCTCAAGGAAACGAGTTTTAGCTGCACCCCCCCACACCGGCAGGCAGTAAGCCAACACAGACTGAGCCAGTGACACGTATATGTCTATGAGGATATCCCTAGACGAGTCATGGGGCCCAGCGACCGCCCTTGGGACCACATGTCTTAAACATTTAAAAATCCAGGTAAGTTTTCGCAATCTGGAGATCACATGCTCACCGTGCAGATACCATGACAATCTCTGGTCCACGATAATACCCAAATATTTTGCATGAGAGATTTTTTTAATACATGGGCAGCAACAGTTTGTTGTGTTTGGTGGGTTTCCGCAGCTGTGAATTTTGATGGTGAAATTATTTGTAGGTTGATTGTTGTTACAAATACTAAAACAGATGTAGTTGGTTTTGGAAGTGTTTAATGTGAGAACATTGTTTCTCAGCCACTTATTTATTTGAGCCAAACCCCTTTCAGCACTTGTTCTAACTGCATCCCAACTGTCACCGGTGAAGACAATGGCAGTATCATCAGCATACGAAAATATTTTGGCATTAGGAATGTTCATCAGACATAGGTCATTTATATATATTAAGAATAGCGTTGAATTCATTGTACATAGACAACACCATAATCTTTGTTAGGCGAAATTTGTCATGGTTCACCCGTCGTACGGGCGAAGAGCGCGGTCTGCGCGGCGCGGGGCGACTAGCCTCCGTACCCCGGCGTACCGCGTTAGCGGAAAAAAATCCGCGAGTTATAGGTCCTACCCTGTACGAACATTTGCCTGTACTCCTTAGAGGTGAACAAAATGACGAAACGTTTTATCGCCAACTGAAGAACCTTTTATTGAATAATGTATTTTACTCTGTTACAGAATTTTTAAGTCATAATTTCAACGAAAAATATTCATAATAAAAAATTGCATTATCTTATTGACATTTAGTATTAAAATTGTAATTATGTTTTGACATTTATTTATTTATGAAGTTTGACATTGTTATTATGGATGGTTTTACTTTGACATTTTAATCTGTAAACTGACACAATTTGTACATTATTGAAAGTATTCATTTTTGACATTTAATTTTTCATTTTATTAATTACGTATATTCCTTTTGATAATTTGTATAAATCCATTATATTTGACGATCTCTTTTCACAAAAATGTATTTAAATATATCTTAAATGTATTATCTTGTGTAAGAGTAATAAATAAATCTAAATCTAATCTAAATCTTAATCTATAAACCTTCCGATAAACTGCCCAAAAACGGTTTCCACGCGGACGAAGTTCAGACAAAAGCTAGTCTAAAATAAAAATCTGAAATAAAAACCAATAAAAATATCTAGGGAGGTACGGATAAGTACTTACCCGTGGTAAGAAACACCTCAGTTGTGTTTATTGGCTACGTAACTGTTGTTTTGGCAAAATAATGTTGCACACTTCGGCATTTTTCTGCGTTCACAAACAATGTTAAATAATCTAAAATAATAAAAATTAAGTGAACTTACGAATTTTATAGCTCAAGTATTCATATCAGCCTAACTAAATCATTCCACTGTTGAGCAACGTACTTTCCCAATTTTTCCACTCCTCGTGATCAATAGGTATTTTTTGTTTACATCGACATTGGGAAAAAGCAGCGAACACATCACTATCGCACGTTCGACCAAGCAATAACTTTATATAGTTAGGGATTAAGTAGGTAATTATGAATTATCATTGTTTCTACAGTGCATATTACTGAGCTCGGCGTATTCATTCAGTCAGAAAATTACTAATACTTTGAGATATTTCGAAAAAGCTCATATAACAATAATCTTTAACACGCATTTATTTCACATACTATACACATTCTATAATCGATAATCAACAAGTTTTAATATACATAAAAGGTAGTGGTCCAAAGCACTTCACTAATTTAATAAAAAAACACAAAATTTTATTTGTTATTTATTATTTTAAAAGTTTGTTTACAATTGCGTCTGACAAGTAAATTGATTGTCAAACTGATGGGTAGCATGCATTTTACATTTCAGGGCCGCTCTTCTATAACCATGAAGGTCGCTAACATTCCAATCTCTTTGGGTTCTATTAGTAAAGAAACAGGGGCACCCCCACATCACTCGTTTTCACTGCTCTTTGTTTTTTGTTTGCTTTTTCCACAGATAACATTTTTTTTCTATGGCTTTTTCGCTTGTGCTTTTCTGCGCCGTTTCTGCTGCTGCTGTTTTTATCGCTTTTCAGCCACATTATAGGTAGTCACAAGAGAGAAAAGTACTCGATAACGTAGGATAACCTACACCCTCACAGTCTATTTATGTCTATGGTTATTCCTAATATAAAGTTACGTCTTGTTTGTTAATACATCCCCAAGGACCTCTAAAAACGAAACGATAAAGCCAGTTGCTAAAGCGAAATTTGATATTGTAGCCGTAAAAAAATTCAAGCCCGCCTCCCTGCGAGTGATGACTTGGCGCTTCTGGTACGAATACTCATTTCCATCAGGAACAAATTAATGATGACTCAGTAGTATAATGTACTTAGTGTGCTTTCTCAGAATTGATTGCTTGGCGTACGAGTGTTTACGTAATTTATAGGTAGGTTTTCGGAGATATTTTTACTTTGATTTTACGTAAGAAGGTAACGGGATATCCGGTTCGAGCTGGAGTCGCTCAACAGTAGAAGTAGGTACTTAATTCCACCTTAGGTACAGCCAAACCATACTTACTATGTATACATATAATAAAATTTTAAACAGGTCCGATTATTCGTGGAGTGTCAATCATTTTTTATTTTGTCTGTCTGTCTTTCTGTATCTTAGCCGCCCATCACTCCAAAACTATTGAATTAACTCGGACGGCAAAGCGAGTGCTTAGTCAGGCGTTTTTCAATAATATTAGCCAAACATAATGCATAACTAACAGATTGTATTATTTTGCACTTATGTTATATTGTATTTATTACATACGGCATGTTTTTATATGTTTTATATGTTCTTCTCGTATACTAGTGCGTTGCGATTTAATTATCTTATGATACTGCTATCAGTGAGAACCTGTAATTGGCTTTTTGTATTTATTTAAGTTTTATATGCTTGTATTAAAAGCTGTTGGTTTTCCATATTAATAAAAATAAATAAATAAAATAACTCAAATTAAACGAGTATGGCCGAGTGGTGTCCGGCAGAGTAGAATAGCACCAACCCCTTACACTCATGGGTGTCGTACAAGGCTACTAATGTTTTCGAGGCAAAAGATCTAGAGTCTCCGTAGGCTGGAAAATGGGCAGCAGCATTTTCCATTGTTATATTTAAACACTGCGATCTCCAACCCGCCTGCCAAGCGTGGAGATTATGGCAATAACCTCCCCTTTCGTGGGAGAGGCCTAAGTCCTGCAGTGGACTGTTATGGGCTGTGATGATGATGATGAATAGTATTATTTAAGTTCATACTACGAGATAAGACATTAGATACTTTTTATCCCGAAATTCATCACGGTTCCGTTAGGAACGAATGTAACTCAAAATGTATACTTAGTTGTAATTCATTAAGTGTAGTCTGATTTCATTTATTGTATATAGTATTATGTTCCAGTCAGAGAGTAAGATCTCCAGTTAACCATAGCTTTGGCAGTGGAGGATTCTAGCATTTGCTAATTAGCTGCCAGAGCAACGTCTCCCGGAGTGCTACAGTTTTTGCTACTTTCCTGTCAGACTTACAGTTAATTGGCTCGACAATCTCAAAGCATAGCACTGGGTTACAAATAAACAATTCCCAGAATTATATTAACATTCGCAATTCCAACGAAACAAGGTACCAGTTGTACAGACGTGGTACAGCGTGTGCTTGATATCTGTATTCACTTGCGAGATTAAAAACGCCACAGCTCTGTGGTCGACTGTAAATTATTATTATCACAACTGGCAGTTAACGTTGCAATTTCTTTAAACGTTACGATTGGCGACACGACCCGTGATAAAACGTTGCTACGGTGATGGGGCCATAACTGTGAATGTTTTCAAAGTGAGATACCTGAGCAAGTGATAACTGCCCAGGTATCTGCTTAGTGGTGTTTTGCAATCAGCAAGGGTTATAGGTATATAGCCCATGACAATTTGAAGGACGAAGCTACACTGACAAGACGACAGTGATTTTGTATACAAACAAACTTGTGCGAGGGGTAATTTGGAAGAGTACAAAATCGCGGTATAATGTCTGTAACCGTATCATTTTGACAGTCTGAGGATTTCTCCATTTCGGAACCCAAGTTTTACGGGGAGAGATACAATTTGCGGAAATGGCCCACAAATATGGGGCAGGGCGAACCTTCCAGGTATTTAGGCGTTCTCATTATACCCACTTAATAAAGTAAAGCAAAACATGTTTATTAAACTCAGACACACGGCACAATATTAAAAAGATATTAATTGTGAAAAAGAAATTGTAAACCTCCCCTAATGTTTTCAGCAAGTTATATTCCAAATTCCCATTTTCGATTTTCGATTTCCCCCATAACAGTGTTCCGTGTCCTTAATAGACTATGAGAGTACTGAACACAGAGTTCCCAAACACGCCGCGCCGTCGCCGAGTCCACGAGTTTCAAAATAAAGTTGTTCCACGTCGCGTTCGTCGCTGTATCTCCCGCAAACATTCCGCTAACGACGCCTCGTTCACGACGCCCGATAAAGTCATCCGCGCTGACGGATGGTGCACGTCGGTGTACAGCGACGGGAACGATGGTGGAAGGGCTACGTTTTAAACTCGTAATACGAAACTGCGGTACCCCAATACCAACTCCTTCCACTTGGTTTTTTATGCTTCTCAGTGGCAAACGAGGAGACAGCTCACCTGATGGTTATTGTAACCGTCGCCCGTAAAGTGGTAACTGTCGCCCGTAGCATCTACAATTCATACATCTTTTCAGGTTGCAAGTAACACAAATGCAGATCCGCAGGTGCGTTGTCACTGTGAGAACTAAGATGAAATGCCTCATACATGTAATTTCGCTGATTCCATCCAACGCCGGGCTATTCGTATTGTCGATGATCCCCTTCTTACTGATAGTTTAGATCCCTTGGACCTACGGAGAGACGTTGGCTCTCTATGTGTTCTCTACTGTCTGTACAACTGTACTATTTGAAGTGTTCTAAAATTTTCATATTATGTAAACGCTTATGGATTTTTGTGATGTCAAAATAATTCATGTCTATGTCTATGTCTATGTCTATGTCTATGTCTATGTCTATGTCTATGTCTATGTCTATGTCTATGTCTATGTCTATGTCTATGTCTATGTCTATGTCTATGTCTATGTCTATGTCTATGTCTATGTCTATGTCTATGTCTATGTCTATGTCTATGTCTATGTCTATGTCTATGTCTATGTCTATGTCTATGTCTATGTCTATGTCTATGTCTATGTCTATGTCTATGTCTATGTCTATGTCTATGTCTATGTCCATGTCCATGTCCATGTCTATGTCTATGTCTATGTCTATGTCTATGTCTATGTCTATGTCTATGTCTATGTACAAAGGGGAATGTTCCGAAGAACTGTTTAAGTTGGTGCCACCGTCACTTTTCCGCCACTGCACCCTCCGACGATGGGAGAGATTTCATTCACACCATCTAGACGTATGGCATCCAAGTAACGTACAGGCACCGCAGGTTCCTTTAGCGCGTTAAAAAAAAAACATGCAAAGTGTTTCTAGATTTCTATATGTGTTTAAGATTACTGTGTTACTTACCATAGCATTACCACTGGAGCCTTCAATGTTTGCAAAACATCCAAATATTTTACGTTAAATATCTGAGTACCGATGGCTGGGGTGAAAAATCGGGAGTCATTAATTTTGGCAGCGTTTCGATCAACCGCGCCTTAGAGAAGAGGATTATATGTTACCGTTTTCGGCGTACTGTTGAGATTTACATTCATCAATTCGGTCACAGAACATGGCCCCTCCAAGACTTTCACTCAAGCTTATAGAGATATCGGTGGTAGTACTTAAGTAATGTATACCGGTAAGTTTCGACGTCGTATAACGGTTATTATGCCTCGGTGGCGTCGGTGACCCAATGGGGTCCGAGTCCGAGTCGTAAGCGTGAGGTACCGGGTTCAATACATTAGTTTAACACTAACCGATGCTCTTACGGTGACCGAAAACATCGTGGTACCTCAAACCATCACATTCAAGTGCCTGAATGTGTGACCGTGATCCAATCTGGTCAATTTCTCCTATTAACAGGGTGTCGGAGGTCAGTTGGCAGTCGCTCCTTGACTCCACGATCGGGACATTAATGATAATGATGACTTATCATCACAGCCCGTATCAGTCCACTGCAGGACTTGGGGCCTCTCCCACGAAAAGGAAGGTTATTGCCATAATCTCCACGCTTGGCAGGCGGGTTGGAGATCGCAGTGTTTAAATATAATAATGGAATACACAGACAGATACACATTTTCCAGACTACGGAGACTCTTGATCTTTTGCCTCGAAAATCTTAGTCGCCTTGTACGACACCCATAAGTGTAAGGGGTTGGTGCTATTCTACTCTGCCGGTCACCACACGGCTAATGATGACTTACTTTACTTTAACTACATCGAAGTCGATCCAGGCGAGGGAGATAAGATGCCACAGACTATAGGGAGATAGCTTATAACACACTTTTCGCGTCAGTCAGGGCACAGTATATTAATATGGTCAGAGGTTAGAAATAGCAATAATATACTTATAACGGTGCTGTCTTTGCTCGCCAGCCCGTCGGACGCCTAATCCCACAGTTGCAATTTGCTAAGCCCACCTCCACAGGGATGATCCATCTTTCGGCGAAATTATGTCTCGGCGTAAAAAAGCTTTTGCGGGATTGAAAAAGAAATTACTCGGTCACCTGTGACTAAAGCGAGCGGGCGCGTAAAAGCCATCGTGATGGACGGACAGCCGTACAAGCAAGGGTAATAGCAATCGGCAGATAGAATTTCTTTTCTTGCCTTGAATTGCCTTTGGTTGGTTGCCAAGGTACACACCTTACGGAAAACACATTCGTGTTGTATATTATTAGAAATCTCCGGGTCTAAAAAGGGCACATTAATAGCTAAAGATTTAGTTATTCTAAGTTCATTCAATCACATTATGTGGGCCGACCCTTCTTGGTATAACTACCAACACATGTTTTACCAAAGCACAAAGTAAGCGGTGACTGAGATACGCTATGAATTAATGATTGTGTCATAACATTGCACATTTAACCAGTACCTAGTTCCAAAATAACAAAAAGAAACGATAAAAAAGCGATAGTTTAAAACATTATGATAGAAGGAAACTTGTGCCTATTCCATAAACTGACCGAAAGAAAAAATCGGATAGCCCCCGATTAATTTTATAGAAACTCTAAACTACGGAACCAATTTTAATGAAACAAAGCAAAGTATCATCTCGATTCAACTGGCTTTCAAAAAACCGCATCCAAATCGGACCATCCGTTCAGGAGCTAGCCACAGACAGATACACAAAGCCATAGATACACAAATCCACATAAAAACTTATAACACCCCACTTTTTTCGTCGGTTTTAAAAACTGAATCTGATATTTATAAGACCTTAACGGCGGCTACACTCGCGATAGATTTGAGTGTCTGACCGTAAGAGCGTCCCGTATTTGGAGGCTTTCACTCTGATAGCGCTCCATAATGGAGTGCAAACCGAAACAGATCGAGCAACTTTCGCCAGAACATGTTCAATTTGACGTTTCCACCTCGGTGGATTTAGGTGCTTCGTATTGTGGAGAGAGGCGGTGTGAATGATTGACAGATTTGTTACCATGCTACGTAGGTACCTGAATAAGATAATGTTGATGTTGTACCTAGCTAGGAGCGTCAGTGGCCGAGTGGGTTCGGCATCCGACTCGTAAGCGAGAGGTACCGGGTTCGAATTCCACTGCGGCTATGTACCAATGTCTCCTTTCTGAGTTTTGTGCATTAGTTGAATACTAACCGATGCTCTTACGGTGAGGGAAAACATCGTGATCAATGACTTACCAAAATAAATGAATCGTTGACCTACTCCGATATTTTTAGTTGTGGGTTCAAAACCTAAATTTACAGTACATTTAACGATAAGTGCCTAATGTCCACAATAATTTAAATAAATTGTCTTACATAAATATCAGTAGATAGGTACCCATATTAAATATACATTAAATACTTACTTACTTACTTACTGCGCTGGCTCAGCGACCCAAAGTGGATATTGGCCTCCGACACCAGAGATCGCCACCACTCCCTATCTTGCGCCATCTCCTGCCAATCGAGGATTCCTAGTGCGTGCAGGTCTTTCAGGACTTAAATATACATTAAATAAGTGAATTTATTTAGATATCTGTTTCTGTTGCTATTTTCTATTAAAACGTTCTTACGCTGATAATTAAATATCCTTGGTTTACCCAACGGACGTTATATGGCATGTAGGTACTTAGAAACAAACTGATTCTCTCGCGACGACTTATCGTTCTTAGATATTGTAACACGACACCTCGGTACTCTTTTCTTAAAATTCAAATAACTATATATAATACGGTAAATAATAACCTGTAGTTTATTCAGCCAGATCGGATAATTAAGTTAGCACCCCAATGAATATCGGATGGCAAATACCTACAAAATTTTGGCTGCTATAATCGACCCGAAGTATACACCCGAACCCACTCCAATTAAAATTACACCGGACCAAGGTAGAGGTAGACCGATAGCCCCTCATTAAAACGCCAGTGTCTATAAACGCGATTCCGGTGGATTTGTTCCAACTCAAGTTTAATAGTTCCGGCCTGGGCCCGTTTTGGCGGTAAATCACGCCATTTCCATAATCCGCCATTACGCGATGCGGCGCCGGTTTCCCGCCTTTTTTAACCGCCACGTTCCACGTGCACGGACCGCCCGCCGCCGTTTGTAATACCGGTAAATTCGGGTAAATACGGTAAATTCCGTAATTCGCCCGCCGAATTACTTTTATTGGTTTGAAAGCTGAAATCGCTGTATAAAATGGAATGCTTCGCAAATGAGATTGCGGTGCAGTATCAGTTTGGATACTTGCCATCTGTGTATTGTTGTATTACTGTTACGTGTGATTGTAACGGGTGGTTACATGATCTCATTAAGTGTATAAGTTTATTAACTATTGTATTACAAAGCTGTTGGTTTTCCTAATAAATAAAATAAATAATAATGTTAATGTGTAGATATTGTGTATTACGTTTAAATAAATAATCAATAATTTTCTGAAGTAAATTTGTTCGTTGTCGTTGTCACGTATATAGGTACTAGTAACAAACACTTTATTTATGTACCTACTTCACATACTACCCGTCGAAAAAGTTGCAAAAACAAAAGGAAAGTTTTACGAAAAATTCAACGTCAGGTTGATTCACTTCGTACCACGCAGCGGGGTATTCGAAAATCGAAATGGGATCCGTTACTATTGAAACGTGCATTCGGATTCGAGACCGACGGACTTTATTACAGTTACATTCAATTGTTCAGTCCATTAAAGCGACAGTCGTGAGCAAACCCGCCTCTATCCGTTACACATACAATTGCAACTCTCATCCCCGGGAATTCGAAGTAACGTTGGCTCGATATTGGATTACCTGCTATTGTAAAAATCTGTATTGTCTCCTGGCAATATTTCTACCGGGGATGTCATAAAGCTCTGTTTAAGACCGAAGCGGTCGCATAATGCGAAAATAATTTTATATTCGTGTCCGTAACCGAAAGTTAAAATTGTGTTATTTCCTTGTATGTTTTATTAGTCATTTGACTAATGAGTTGACCTCCGACCTTATGATAATCCATATAATATTATGGAGTCTGTGACCACAGAAGTTTTGATTTGCGTGCGTGTTTAATTTTTCTTAACTACTCTAAGCGACTAAGTTTTCTTTGTTTGACCCACAAAGGTTCTGAAGTATATGAGCTATCCACTGCTCTGAACTTTTCTATCATATTTAAAGTAAAGTAAAACAAGTTAATTACACTCAAATACACGGCACAACATTCAAAAACATTCATACTCGTAGAATAAAAAAGTCTTTGGTTTACATAAATTGACAGATAAAAGATACATTCTAATCTCGTTACCTGTGCCATGTGGAGAGTGCAATTGGACCACACTCAGCATATGCCACGACAGTCGCCGTGACGCTGGTTTTCAGTGGCCCCCCTGTAATTTAAGAAAATATTAATAACTTATATAAAGGAGCGTCGGTGGCCAAGCGGTCAGAGTATCCGACTCGTAAGCCAGAGGTCCCGGGTTCGAATCCCGCTCCGGTCATGTACCAATGACTGTTTTCTGAATTATGTACTTTAGTTAGTTGAATACTAACCGATGCTCTTATGGTGAGGGAAAACATCGTGATGAAACCTGCACATTCAGGCGACTGGATGTGTAATCATGATCCAATCTGGTCAGGTTCCCCTGATAGCAGGGTCATGGAGGTCAGATGGCAGTCGCTCCACTGTAATTACCTGATCTGCCAAATCCTGGATCATGGTCACGGCGGACCCCGGGCCCTCGTGCGCGAGAACACAACCGGGACTTTAACGCCAAGATGATTATTATTATTTTCATTATTAATAATTAATTACTAAGTTTAATTGTGTTGAATTTTATGTACACTACATTCTATCTTTCTAAAGGAAAGCGAACTAAAGGAACTTACTAACGAGTTCGTTCCAGACAAAATAAAAGAAGACATTTTGTAAAGGTGACAAACGAAGGTTACAAAGGAAAGCTGTATTCTCGCGGATATTGAGTCTTTTAATTAGTGGCAGCTTTTAGTGCTTTTTTTAGTTTCCTTTTAGTTCTGTGTTCTTGGCGAGCCCTTTATCTATCAGTGGACGTTTTACGGATGTTTATAATGATTATTATGACTCTCTTTATCTTTGTAGACCACCGCCACAGGTCGTCGTAGCTGACTTAATAAGAAACTGGCCTCCTCAGAATCTGTCGTCCTGGGAATCTGACCTACATCGCTGAGTGCAGATCATGGATCTTTGTGACAGGCTTTATGTGTGCCCGTAGGGCGTAGGCCAATTCAGACGACCTGAGTGGTTCAGTTAATTAACATTCCGATCTGCCAAGCAGAGGTCCCAATTTCGATTCCTGGCCGAGAACAAGTTGAAATTATGAATCTTAAAATCTGTTCCGGGTCTAGTTAAAATTATTAATAATAAAAAATGGAAAGGAAGCCTATGTATAATTAGTATAACAGGTTTGATTGTAAAATCTACTACAGACGTCAGTTCTCTCACATTTTGTGGATTTTATTGAGTTTGTTATTTGGCAGTTGTGAAGAGAAAATAAAGCATACTTTTATTTATTTTTATTTATTTGTAATAAATGTATATTTAAAAAAGTATATAATAATTTATCAGTTATCTAACATCCATAACACAAGCTTTACTTTGGGGCTAGATGGTACTGTGTGAATTTGTCCAAGCATGTTTACTTTTTTATTATTTATTAATAACGGCCTAACGAGAATCTATACGAATATTATAAATAAAATGAACGATAACCACACAAAATGCTATTTGCGTGGACGAAACCGCGAGCAAAATCTAGTACAAAACAATTTGCCTAAGTTTTATAAAAGCCCATTCCCCGACCTAACCTAATGCACTCTCGACTAGAAAAAATACTTTGCCTTTCATAAATAGCCAATACTTTGACCCGAAGAGGGTAAACAGCTTATACGAAGTGGGTAAGGTGTGTTAATTCTCATCAAACGCAACCTTCCCCGGGGCAGGGTAAGCATTCACATGATAATTCCCCTTCCACCTATGTATCGGAAATAGACCCCGGGCTCCGGAATTAATAGAATTCCGTCCCGTAACCCGAAATCCCTGAATGTTTGGACCGCCCTCTGGTTCAATGAAGTCGCCATTCGGATGGTAATAAAGCGCTGGCGGGAATATTAATTTGGATGTTATTAAAGTAGCCATTCTGGTTGCAATGTGCTTGTGAGACGGATAAACAAAATAAAGTGACGCACGCAGTGTGTGAGAACACTCGAATGTTATAATTTACTTGCTGGATTGAATTGTAATTGGATCACAATAGCAGGTCAACGGCAGTTTTAATTGTAGCAGAATACCAATAACGCGTAAAACTGGAATCGATCGAGCCATAAGTAAATTAGTGGGCTAAGCTATATTGGTGCCAAATTTAATCAAAATCCGTTCAGTGGTTTTTGCGTGAAGGAGTAACAAACGTCAACATACATCGTAGGTATCTGAGTATGCGGCTGATGAAATTAAAGCTACACTTCACAGGCGCAATAGTTTATTGTTCTGCACACATAAACAGCAAGCACAATTAATGTAGAAGGTTTAAGGGCGAAGCAACACTGGTTTAAGATCAATATAATTATCACAGCGGAAGATGGATTGGAAGAAGATAGCTTTTTGTATGATATTGAATCTTCTATTTGACATGGTGATTTTCCACATCACCCCTTTCCAGAAATCAACCTATGGGCGATAGAAATCAGGGAACCTCACATTGCGCCCTGATATGTTACTTCTGATGTTCCCATCACAGTTCGTCACTGGTGTAGTGTTCCCAGAAATTGGTGGTGTGCCGGGCTGCGGTGTACAGGTGTTTGGTCCTGTATGTATGATGTGTGATGGTGTATACGTGTTAGGTGTTGGTCTGGGTCACGCAGTATGTAAGCCAGTTTTACCTGGTCTATGGAGACGGTAACCACGGCACCATTTACATGAAGTTTCAGTACCTTGTCACCAGTCTGGATTATCTCGTATGGTCCAAGATACGCTGATAGTGTGATCGCGTAAAAATACGTGTATGGATGACGCTGTCTTTGAATATGATGGTGGAGCGTTTGTAACCATGACGAGATGCTGGTGTGGAACACAATCGACTTACAAACTTCCTAAGACGAGACGCAAGGTCTGTAAGGTCGACAACGTCACCAGCGTAAGGCGCAAAAAATTCTCCGGGTAAACGAAGTGGCTGATGAGGCCTTCAAGTCCTCTTTCAGCGAGCTGCAGATACCGAGCAGAACTAGTGGGAACGACTCCACCCAATTGCTGCTGCCGTGACTAACAATGGTGGCTTTTAGCTGACGGTGGAATCTTTCCACCAATCCTTTGCTTGCTTGTGGTACGGCGATGCTTGAAGCCCGCGATTTCAGACAAAGTGCCAAATAGCGCGGTCTCAAATTGCCTGCAACAGTCTGTAACAATGTCTTTTGGGCAACCAAATCACGCTATCCAGCCACTCAACAGGGATCTCGCGACTGTCTTGGCTGTGATGTCTGGCAGAGGTATCGCCTAAGGCCATCGCGTAAATAGGCCGATGGCGGTGAGGCAATAGCGATAGCCCTGCAAAATGGGGCGTGGACCTATGAGGTCTATATAGACGAACGTGAATCTGGCCCGTGGTAGTTTGAAGCTACGCAATGGGGATAATACGTGGCGACTGATCTTCGATTGCCTACAAGCCAAACAGGTACGAATCCACTCTCTGCAGTCTTTCTTCACCCCAGGCCACACGTATCTCTCTGATACTAGCTTTGCCGTGGTCTTGCACCAGGGTCACTAAGAGAGTGTAGACTTCAAACACCTGTCGGTCAGCGTAAGCCTTTGGTTTTGAATGGCCTGCAATTACCACTACCTGCGTCACACATCCATCATTAGAATCTTTCGCATTTATAATAAGGATTAGTTGAAAGTAGGATAACACTGATATTTAAAATTAATAGGAAAGATAATAATATAGACGAAGTAAACTGTGTTCTTCAGAATGTGCTTCATTGGTTTACGATTAATAACTTAGTCTTAAACTCTAAAAAAACAAAATGCGTTCATTTTTGCCTCCCTAATGTACAAAGTAATCAATGTAATGTTATATTAGATAAAACGCAACTTGAGTTGGTAGAGAAAACTACTTTCTTAGGCATTAATATAGATTCAAAAATTCAATGGGGCTCACATATTGAATCATTGGCTAGTAGGTTAAGTTCGGCTGCATTTGCCGTGTGGCAAATAAGGAGGCTAACCGATATTTATAACCGCATTCTCCTCACCGGGAAGATACCACACCAATGGAGGCTGAGTATAATTACCCCAGTCTTTAAAGGTAAGGGTTCAGTGCGGGAGTGTACCAACTACCGCGGTATAAAGGTGATGTCTCACGCCATGAAGCTCTTCGAACGCATTGTGGACTCTCGAATCCGACGGGAGTGTACAATCTCGGATTGTCAGTATGGGTTCCGGCCGGGTTGTGGGATTTGCCCTAAGAACTCTCATGGAGGGATACAGATCAAGGAACACGCCGCTGTATTTCCTGTTTCTGGACATGCAGAAGGCCTTTGACTGTGTCCCTCGTGAGATGATCTGGTGGGCGTTGCGGTCCAAGTCAGTACCTGAGGCCTATATTGACATAGACCGAGACATGTACTGCGATTCCGATTCCATAGTTAGGACTGCTGTTGGCGATACCAACATTTTCCCGATTACCGTTGGGGTACACCAGGGCTCTGTGCTCAGCCCACTTCTGTTCAACGTGATATTAGACGTACTGTTAGACAGCATCCGAGACTATCATGAGGTACCTTCGTGGCTACTCATGTATGCTGACAATATCGCGTTGACAGACTCTGACAAGGGGCGTCTTGTCCAACGGTTGGAAAAGTGGAAGGAGTCGCTTGAGAACGGCGGTCTGAAGATAAATGTGGCGAAGACAGAGTACATGGTTTGCAACAGTCCCCCTACCCATCCGCATAGGTGAAGAGGAGGTCAAACGAACGGATCAGGCCAGATACCTGGGGTCGGTACTAAGCGCAACTGGTGACATCGACAGCGACGTCAAAGCCCGAATATCCGCGGCTTGGGCAAAGTGGCGGGAGGTGACGGCTGTCATTTGTGACCCCAAGATGCCGATGAAACTGAAGGGACAGGTCTACAAGTCCATTATTAGACCTGTTCTCTTATACGGCAGCGAGACTTGGCCTCTACTAGAGCGACACAAGCAGGAGTTGCGAGTCACGGAAATGAAGATGCTGCGGTGGATGTGTGGGGTTTCCCGAAAAGATCGCGCGCGGAGCGCCCACATCCGCGGTAGCCTCCGTGTCCGTGACATCGCAGATAAGCTACAGGAGTGCCGCCTTCGATGGTATGCCCACGTCTTGCGCAGACCGGCAAATTATGTGGGGAACAGATGTCTGGCCATGCCGCCCCCACCGGGCACGAGAAGGAGAGGCCGGCCCAAGAAGCGATGGCTGGACGTCGTTAAGAGTGACATGCGTGCCAACGGACTCACTATGAAGGATGCCGAAGACCGAGCAAAGTGGACTAGACATAGCAGGAAGGCGGACCCCGGGCACCCGCGTGTAGCGCGGGGGCGCAACCGGGATTTAACGCCGAGATGATGATGATGATGATGAAATAAGGAAGCTAACGGATGTGAATACAGCTAGATTAGTTTATTATAGTTATTTTCATAGTATAATGTCATACGGCATCATACTATGGGGCAAGTGTGCTGATAGTGACATCATTTTCAAACTACAAAAGCGAGCTGTAAGAGCAATATATGGATTACGTCGAAGGGATTCGCTCAAAGAATTGTTTAAAGAAATTGATGTATTGACTTTCTCAAGTCAATATATATTTGATAATATTATGTATGTTAGAAAGCATATTACCCAATTTGCTAAAAATACTGATATTCATAATGTCAATTTAAGAAACAAAAATAAACTGGTAACACCGTTGTTCAGACTAAGTAAAGTAAATTCATCTTTCATGGGTAACTGTATAAGATTTTATAATCATATTCCTGAATGTATTATTAATTTGCCTGAATTACAATTTAAAGATAAGGTGAAAACAACTTTAATGAAAAAAGCTTATTATAAAATTGATGAATATATCAATGAAAAAATGTATGGTGTACTACTAGCTCTTCGAAATGGGAAGTTATTTATAAATTTACAATTTTGATAATTGGGTGAGGATGATTTGATGTGTAATAGTCATTGAATAACAAATATTTTTTTAATGTGTACGGCATTGGCAGCGCATGCTCACTTAAAAGTCTGCCTGGTGGTGGCGTGGGGGTCGGGTCGTTCTCTTCCCTCAAATATGGTTGAATTGGACGATGGCTGGGCCCTGCGTCATGCTCGTGAACGGGTGCTGCCTTGGTGGACTGGCCTGCTTTTGCTGTGCAATTTTTTATGTTTTTGAATTTATTTTTATTTTTAGTTATCTTGACCGATTTGTAGAGGTTCACATCATATTCCAATCAAGACAGGCTCACTCAAATTACAATTGACAATTGACAAATGTATCAATGCAATGTAATCATATTTAAATGTACCTGTGGGTTTCTTGCCGTTTCTTTTTCCCACAGATGGTCATTTTCCTAACTGAAGCGGCATACTGACAGACAGACGACATTCTTTTTACTTATTTGTTCCGAGCTCAGGGGGCGACGCGGGTAGGCATGTGCGTGCGGGTGTGAGCGCCGGCGGGCTGGCTGGGGCCGGGCGCGCGCCGCACATGATTCGCCTAGGCGGTTATGTGCGTGGCGCGTATCGGTGCCCGGTGTCTCGCCGGAGTAAGCCCTCGTGCGCGCTGATCGGTCTGCATGCGTCGCCCCCTACCTGGATGAGCTCGCTTAACTTCCCTTTGTTTTCCGTTAGATTTTTGACTTTTGAAAAGAGATTAATTAACGTAATCCTAATTCAATAAATACTTTTTCATTTTCATTTTCATTTCATTTACTGCCTGACTACGTTGAGTTACCAATATTGCGGATAAGATTTTTAACGCGTGTGTTTTAGACGCTTAAATATCTTTCTCTGATCAATAGGAAATAGAATAACCCTGCCTGATTACATTGAGTGCCAATAAGAAGAATGCGATTTGTTGACATGTGTGTGTTGCCCGGTCAAATATCTTTCTCTGGTTAGTAGGATAACACTTCCTGATTACGTTGAGTTATGCACTTATTACATTTGGCTAAATTTGGTCGTCTAAATTCAGAGGCAAAAAGCGTGAGAGCAAATCAAAGTGGAATGTACTGCTCATAGAATAAGATCCATTTTTGTGTCACGCCTTTTGAAGAGTGAAGCGACGCGACCATAATATAAGTGATACAAAAATTTACCTTATTCTATGGGCAGTACATTCCACTTTGACTTGCTATTACGCATTTTGCCGAATGAATTTAGCCAGGTGTAATAAGCGCTTTGCCAATATTGTGAATACGTCGTGTTGACACGTGAATTATGTTTGTTATGATTATGATACCCGGTCGAATATCTTTTTTATCTCTGTAACGTGTAATTGTATCCAAACGGACTAATATCAGGAAGCTAAATATCTAGCTGCATGGTGATTTACGCATTCCATGCAGCTATCAAGTTACGCTCTCGCATCGGACATCCATTAACATTAATATCATTTCCTATTGCGAATTGTTTGCCCACCAGTCATAACGGTAACATAGAACGGTATGATGCATTTGATTCGTGGCGTATGGGCTTGCCAAATTTGGATTGGAGTTGGCATTTGATATTATGCATCAGTGGGTGAACTTGTCTTTTAGGTGAAAAGTGGCTTGGGCTTCAAACGCGGAGAGCGGTTTTAAGTAACTATTTACTTCTAAAATAAGAAACACCGTATCAGGGTGGTTATGATTCACGAATTAGAGCGTATATACATTGAAAATTTATTTATTTATTGCTCAGCTTATTACCGTCCACTACGGAACGCCTCAAAGAGTGCCAATCTCGGTCTCGGGTGATCGGTATCCGTCCACTGCCTGCCACCACATTGACAATAACTTAAAAACCTAAACAAATCTTTTTTATATAGTATAGTATAGACGCCAGGTAAAGAAATAAGTAGCTCTGGACGGTTTCTATACCATACGAATTTGCTAATGCTGCATGGTAACAGTAATGACCGCAAGCGTAGCACCCTCTACGACTTTGCTACGAACATTTTTCTTGTTCAAATAGTTAAAAGCAACAATGTTTTCGGTTGATAAAACAATGTTAATATTTTGTAAGTTTCTTATTTACGCGGGTTTGATCCGCATCCGTAGCATGTGCTACGAGCACTTTCATTTTGTTTACGCAAACGACGGTAGGTAAAAACATGACACAGTAGAACATATTTATTACTATAACATTATAATTAAAAAGTTATTTCTTTCTTTAGTTGAAAATGATTGAAATGTGATTATATTCCCGTTCAATATTTTTGTTATTCATTTATTCCAACCAACTGGAATCGTACCCACAGGGTACAACTGGGAATTTTTTCCCAGAACTGGAATGGGTATATTATCTCCAGTACATTTCGAGTATTGGAAATATAATTCCTATTCTTACCCAGTTGTAGGGTAGGTGTAGGAAGGGAAGGGGGCGATACGCTAATGTATAGGGGACGTGTAGGGAAATAACTTAAACCTTTATCAGGTCCTCTTTACGGGAGGCCTATCTACGCTGCGTCTTCCAGTACGTCGCCACTCCACATCGGCCACCTGTCAGCAAGCTATGCGCCCTGCCCACTGTTACTTAAACATACCTAGACATACTCGTAAAATTGGACATAACACCTACCCAGTTCAACCCCACTAAGACACAAGTATGCGCGTTCACCGCCAAGAAAACTCCATTTGTTGTAGCTCCTCAGTTCCAGGATACACCGCTTACCAACTCTAAGAGCATACATATCTTAGGTGTCGACATCTCCAGCGACGTCCAGTTTCGCAGTTATTTGGAAGAAAAGGTCAAGCTCGCATCTAAAAAGCTGGGTGTGCTTAACAGATCAAAGCAATACTTCACGCCGGGGCAACGGCTTCTCCTGTACAAGGCTCAAGTCAGACCCCATCTGGAGTATTGCTCTCATCTATGGGCGGGAGCACCGGCATATCAGCTTGGTCCTTGTGACTCGATCCAAAAGCGCGCTGTGAGAATTGTCGATGATAGTATGCTCACAAGTGGTATTGAGCCGCTGAGTCAGCGGAGGGATTTCGCCTCCCTTTGTGTGTTCTACCGCTTGTACAACGGTGTTTGTTCTGAAGAAATGTTTGACATGATGCCTACAGCTACACTCTTTCATCGCACCACTCGCCATCGACAGGGAGTTCATCCTCACACCTTGGAGCCAAATTGGTCGCGAACTGTGCGGTTCCAAAGGAACTTTCTCCCACGCACATTAAGGTTGTGGAATGAACTACCTGGAGAGGTTTTCCCTGGAGCGTACAACATGGAGTTCTTCAAGAAAGGGGTTAAAAGGTTTTTACGGGGTCGGCAACGCGTGGGTGATGCCCCTGGTATTGCAAACGTCCATAGGCTGCGGTGACTGCTTACCATCAGGCAGGCCGCAAGCTTGTTTGCCACCTTAGTGGTATAATAAAAAAAAAACCCAGGTGGGGCATGTCCAATTACCTACACCCACAACCGAGCTATTAATACGTCGTTTAAATGTAATTATTGTCCTTTCCCTCTCATCACATAACTTATGTAGGTCTATGGTAATTCGGCACCAGGGACACACATTCGCAACGGGGATTGGAAAAAAACACATATTTAATCCAACTCTTTGGTGTAATTGGCGTGAAACCCGGCGACCCGCAGATTAAGCGGGGCCTGGACCAGGACTGTATTCAGGGGTGAGGTCAGAAGGTGCTGATATCGTTTAACGAAAATTATGCCCATTTAGGAGGCTTTCATTGTTTAAATGTTTTTATTATAAATATTACCTTTTGCAATTATGTCATCATTATTGTGTCGGGGTGTGCTATGTGTAATATATGTCTTTCTTTTTTAAAATTATAATGCTTAAAGGACTAACAACTAGGATATCGGTTTAATTTAATTTTTAATATTTCAGTGCCCGTCAGTGTTCATAACTGAAGATCTGTATAATAATAACATATATGATGCAATAAAAATTTTAATATTCAGTTTGAACTTCACCCAGCAATGGCAGGAATGTTTAGTTTTGAGGTACTTACGGAGATTTTATTTAACATGTCGGTAAAATACTGGGGAAAACTTGCCCATGGGCTAAGAATGGCTACTAGAACGTATTTATCGGAATAGTTTTGTAGCAATAGGGGTTTCTATAGTGTTTCAAGAATGCATTGTCAAATTAAAGCCATAATTACGAGTTTACATTTGCAGCCGGGACAAACCCATGAATTATTTGCAAAACCTTCCACCACCCATATCCAATCTCATCAGGTTGATCCGCGGGAGATGCGCCGGGGCCAGAGTTCAGGCCAGAGATTTACTTAAGCTCATGACCGTCTCCAACAGACATTTATTCCCTCTCACCAAAATATGAGAAAAGAGGCTTTGAATCAACAGTGACGTGATTATGAGTGACATGAAAATGTATGCATAGATACAAAGTAGATTCGTATAGGTACCTATCAATGCGGCCCTTTGCCTGATTACCACCCTGTGCCACCCCAGTCTGGCTCGGCCGAACTCCATTATGGCCTTTTTCCAATTAAGTATCTTTTTTACGACCCAAGCTATCACATTAGGATCAATTGGGAATTTTTTGTATCAAATCTGTTGTGTTGCGAAATTTGAAATCGTGTACAAGTACCTACAACCTGGGGCTCGCAGTATGGGATTTGTAAGGCTGATGCTTGTAAAAAAATAATCATCTTGGCGGTAATGTTCCGGTTGTGCTCTCGCGCACGAGGGCCCGGGGTCCGCCTTGATAATGCTGCAGGATTTGGCAGATCAGGTATGTACAGTGGAGCATTGCCATCTGACCTCTATAACCCATACTACCAGGGGAACCTGGCCAGATTTGATCATGGTTCTTCAGTCGCCTGAATGACAAGGTTTCATCGCGATGTTTTCCCTCACCGTAAGAGCATCAGTTGGTATTCAACTAATGTAAGGCTGATGCTTGTATTTATTTTAAAACATAAGACGCGGTAACGATCGGAAAAATCTCAAAATGGCAACGCGTGGGTGATGCCCCTGGTATTGCAAACGTCCATAGGCTGCGGTGACTGCTTACCATCAGGCAGGCCGTAAGCTTGTTTGCCACCTTGGTGGTATAAAAATAAAAATAAATCTCATGGCATGACAGTTGGATAGCATACACAGGTATAATAGGTACATACAACTAAGCTTTCACCAGAGCTCGTTAGTCGTCCTCGAGCAACCGATCCGTTCACGTTCCACGAAAATTTCTGATTAAACTTGAGAGACTTGGTATAAGAGGCAAACAACTCGATTTATTTAGGAGCTACCTATCCAATAGAACCCAAATCGTCAGGATCGGTAATCTCGACAGTGCTGAGCGGCAAATAAATTTTGGCGTGCCGCAAGGAAGCGTTCTGGGGCCGACTCTCTTTCTGGCGTTCATCAATGGCCTGTGTCTGACCAGTCTTGAGAACGGCAGAATTATATCATTTGCCGATGACACTGCCCTGGTGTTCTAAGACACCACTTGGAAGTCAACCTTCCAAAAAGCTCAAATTGGTCTTGATAAGGTAATGGAGTGGCTAAGTAGTAATTTATTAACCATAAACGCTGATAAAACTAAATATATGACATTCGGTATCCGTAGTATCTCACATCCGATGCCTAATACTTTTAAACTTATAGCTCACAATTGTAATAAACAATATACTACTTGTAACTGTCCCGAATTAACAAGCGTCTCTGAAATAAAGTACTTAGGAATTAAGGTTGATAATAACTTAAACTTTAATTCACATATCAAAGCAGTTACCGCCCGTTCACGGAAATTAATTTATATCTTCAAAATACTTAGACATATTGCGGACTTTAATATAATAAGAATGGTATATCTTGCATTGTGTCAATCTGTATTCACATATTGTATAACGGTGTGGGGTGGGGCAGCGAAAATGAAAATCAAACGTTTGGAAATTGCTCAAAGAGCTGTACTAAAAGTGGCTACATTTCAACCGCGGTTACATCCCACATAAGACCTCTATAAAGAATGTAAAGTTCTTCCCATAAGGCAACTCAGCATTCTACAAATGGTACTCAAGCAGCACATAAAACTTACGTATGATCCCGGCATAGAAAAACGCAAAAGGCGGTTTGATATAGTCTGCGAGTCTTAACAATTTAAAACAACTTTTTCTCAAAGATTTTTCTGCTTTCTAGGCCCCTTTTTATACAATAAACTAAATCGCGTTTTAAATATTTATCCTTTGTCTAAATTTGAGTGCAGAAAGAAGGTAACGACATGGCTACTTAAATGTAACTATAATTGTACAGAACATCTTTTACATGTAGTATCATAGCATGATTGTAACATACTCAACAAAGTACGGTTATACATCAAACATAACACACACACACACACACCCACACGCACACACAAACACGCACGCACGCACACACGCACGCACGCACGCACGCACGCACGCACGCACGCACGCACGCACGCACGCACGCACGCACGCACGAACGCACGCACGCACGCACGCACGCACGCACGCACGCACGCACGCACGCACGCACGCACGCACGCACGCACAATTACAATATTTTATAAGTCTGTTACTTGCATGTTTTTTATTTATTTTTTTATTTTTTTACTTTAGCTTATTAGCTTACTCATTGTTTATAGTTTACAAAATATCTTCTATCAAATGGATATACTTCCTTTTTCTATTTTGCATATTTGTAATTGTTCTCTATAATAATAAGATAGTTTTGCTCTGGGGTGGAGACCTGGTGACCTGTAGCACAGGTTTCCCTAGTTCAGGCACCAGTCGCCACAAATATGTATACGTATCCAACATGTTAATAATGTACCTAGTTTTATAAAACATAAAAATATTATGTATACGTTGTTGTGGAGAAATAAATGGATTATTATTATTATTAAAATTCACCTATTTTACGTCCTATTATATCTCGTTCATTTTAGTATTGAGAGAAGGAAACAAAGGCACTTGTGCTAGCCTCGCTTGGTATCATAGTAGCGACTTGACAGCATTTGGTTTACTTTAATCAAATTTGCAATAATTTTGGACCCAGCGAAACTGCAAGTAAGTGTTAACAGCTTGCAGCTTCCACATTATTCTAAAATCTGTCCAAACTGACTTGTCCTATTTGGTGAACAAGCAATACCCAAAATTAAGACTTGCCGTATGCCGTCACATGTTTAAAATTAAATAAGAAATACATCGAATGTAAATTTCAACGAATACTGCTGCAAATTATCCATTTAAATACATATTTTTCATGACCAAATAAGACAAGTCAGTTTAAACAGATCATACATACGGGCATAAGCAGCTTGACATTACTTACTTACTTAGTATAATGACGCAGCAACCCAAAATGAGTCTTAGCCTCCGACAGTCGACACTAATAAGCTCCATTCTACTCTTTTTTTATGTCACAGTAGGCAAACAGGCAAGCGGGCCACCTGCTGGAAAGTGGTCACCACTGCCTATAGACATTAGCAACACCAAGAGTATCGCCAATGCGTTGCCCACCTCTATAACACGTTGCTCTCGCAGCAAAAAGACAAATGCCCCTTCACTGCCAAAGCCACGGTTCCCCAAATTCCCACCCCATGGAGCACTGGAAACCTTACTCACCGACAGAAACACAACACTATTTAAAAGAGTATTGTTTAGCTGCTCTGTCCTGTGCTACATCCTGCCAACAGTCGGCCCGGAGTTCCAACAGCTTGACCTACATAATTTTATTACCATAGCTTTCCAAGCAGTAAATTGAAGCAACAGCAGTATTTAAAGCCTCTTAACTCAAGACTTTAGGGATAACAGCATAGTTAATAACTCAAGTTTCAATGCAGGAATTTAAATTTAGAATTATTCCGGTAAGTATCCACAATGCCGTGTGGTGTCCGGTAGAGTAGAATAGCACCAACCCCTTACACTCGTGGGTCGTACAAGGCGACTAAGGTTTAGACACAAAAGATCTAGAGTCTCCGTAAACTGGAAAATGGGCGGCAGCGTTTTCCATTGTTATGTTTGCAACACTGCGATCTCCAACCGGCTTGCCAAGCGTGGAGATTATGGCAATAACCTCCCCTATTGTAGGAGAGGCCTAAAGACCTGCAGTGGACTGTTATGGGCTGTGATGATGATGATCCACAATGACACACTGTATGTGTCATATACATGAGGATATCGACGAAACGATTAGTATCAAATGTGTAGCTGCTTCCTAGATCCAGCCTCTCGTAGTACCGTACGCCTTAAGCCGATGTCCTAATTGGCAACGGTCGTGCGACCATGGTCTGGCGACGTCCGATGCACGACCGTTGCCAGTTAGGACAGCGCCTTAGTCTTCACAGACACACACAACGCACCTGCGCCAAAATATCCTGAGCTGCGGTTCTGCATTTTTGTTACCTATATGAAACCTAAATCGTGGAAGTTATAGGCAACAGTTACCGCTTTCCATCAGGGCCTCGAGACCGCTAATTTTATAGGTTGGAGGTTATTCGGTTCAGAATTGAAATTCACATGTAATCGAAATATAATTGGGTCGCAATATAGTAGCTCAAAGACAGTTTTAATAGTAGCAGAATACCAAAAACGCGTTAACCTGCCATTGAGCTGCACTTACGATCCAATTACAATTCAATCAATCAAAAACTAAAAAGTAACAATAGCAGAATACCAAAAACGTGTCCAACTCCATTGAGCTGCGATAGCCATTCAATTCCATATCGATAGATCCATTAGTAAATTAGCGGACTCGAGGCCCTGGTGGGCTGTCTACTGGTTTGTCACACGATATCGTAGGTACAGGAGGCAGACCATCAAGTTACCTGCTCTATTTGAAATATCTACAGATCAGTAGACCAACACTGATGCGAGGCCCCTTTCCGCCATCGGGAGACACGATCCGGGCGAGCGCTTCATCCTTATGTCGTGGATCTTCCAGCTATCCGCACGAGTCATTTTGGTTCGACCTTTATAATGCGTACGGCTAAGGAATGGAACACGCTGCCTGCGAGTGTGTTCCCTGATCAATATAATCTGGATGCCTTCAAGGCTAGAGTGAATAGGCTGATACAAGACGGGCATGCTTCATCTTCGGCCGCATCGTCACTTACCAACAGGTGAGATGGCGGTCAAATGCCTTACTTGTAATACATAAAAAAAAAAAAGAGCGACGTTAAAACATAGAACAATTAAGGAGGACTTACCGTGGTCCTATTATAGACCACGGTAAGTCCGAATCAACCGACAGTAGCGCAAATTATAAAAGATTTAGAATTAGATACATTTATTTGCTGTAAATGTGGTACATTAACAATATAGGTGGTACAATAATCAGAGATGCAGTTCTCACATTCGGACAGTTAGGCACTGACATGCAAATAAATAAAGTGTGGATATGGCAATAATCTGGGGATAATCGAGGAGCGTCGGTGGCCGAGCGGTTAGAGTATACGACTCGTAAGCCAGAGGTCCCGGGTTCGAATCCCGCTCCGGCCACGTACCAATGACTGTTTTCTGAGTTATGTACATTAGTTGAATACTAACCGATGCTCTTACGGTGAGGGAAAACATCGAGATGAAACCTGCACATTCAGGCGACTGTATGTGTGACCATGATCCAATCTGGTCAGGTTCCCCTAATAACAGGGTCAGGTGGCAGTCGTTCCACTGTGATTACCTGACCTGCCAAATCCTGGATCTTGGTCAAGGCGGACCCTGGTCCCTCGTGCGCGAGAGCACGACCGGGACATTAACGTCAAGATGATAATGATGAATCTGTCCATGTCAGTCCTTCTTGTAAACATTCAGTTATTTGGTCACGATTAGCTTTAACTTTTGTCTAAATTATTAATCATGGTGTAAATTATCTTCCTCACTTCCTTAATAATAGTTTTGCTCATTCTTTAATAATATTTTTCTAAATTTACGAAAATAAACAGTCCTACAGAAATCAATTTGTTTGTTATGACTTTTCAATTTCAATTTCTTTATTTCGCTTTCCATGTGTTACATATAAATGTTATAATAATGATAAGAATCAACATGGACCCGGATTGGGCACAGCAAATTGGTATAGAGGTGTCACTGGCTTGACTTAGTTGATTCAAGTGTTACGAAATACCTACTTAGGTCATATATTTAATATTATTATGTCACTTATATACAGGGTGTTACATAATATATGTATGAAGCCGTGAACCGGATGGAGTGCTAAATGTGTGAAAACGATAGGTACAAAAATTTCACGTACGACAGAAATAATTGTACCTATCGTTTTAATATGTTTAGCACTCCATCCAGTTCACGTCTTCATATATATATTATGTAACACCCTGTATACTACCAACCTGAATGAATTTATTTATTACACTTTATTCTAGTTTGTCATTCAGATATTCATCGATTGTATAATAGCTTTTAGTTATCAATAACTGTTTGAGGTGTTTATGAAAGCATTTATCATTTGTTTCATTTTTAATAAATTCTGGTAATTTGTTATAAATCTTTATGGACATAACTAGGGGGCTAGAGAAGTGTAGTGTAAGTCTGGAGCTAGGTAGCAATAGTCTATCTTTATGGCGCAGTGTGTGAGTTATTGATAGATCGAAATTTACAGATTTCAAATAAATACATGCATGCTTTTATGAATAACGTTCTATGACGTTGGTATTCGTTCGTATTCTATACGTTCTATGACGATATTTTAAGAGAGGTAGGGCATAGCGGGGTATCCCGTTCGAATTGGAGCCGCCCGACTGGGGAAGTACCTCCACCTTACAGAATACCGCAGCTAAACAATACTCTTTTAAATAGTGTTGTGTTTCTGCCGGTGAGTAAGGTTTCCAGTGCTCCATGGGGTGGGGATTTGGGGAACCGTAGCTTTGGCAGTGGAGGGGCATTTGTCTTTTTGCTACCAGAGCAACGTGTTATAGAGGTGGGCAACGCATTGGCGATACTATTGGTGTTGCTAATGTCTATAGGCAGTGGTGACCACTTTCCAGCATGTGGCCCGCTTGCCTGTTTGCCTACTGTATGACATAAAAAAAAGTGACGATTAAAAAACTTGGCATAAGTTGCCATACAGAATTTATTATTTTATTTTATTTAATATGCGATTCGGACTTAGCGTGGTCTTATTATATTTTTACAGATCTTGGTGATTAATAATGCACATCGTCGGCTTCGTAGATCATCGTCTCTATCTCACACGCGGTATGAATGAATTCCTCCATAAAAAATAAAATAATCACCTTGGCGTTAATGTCCCGGTTGTGCTCTTGCACATGAGGGCCCGGGCCCTCCATGACCCTGTTGACAGGGGAACCTGACCCGATTGGATCATGGGTACACATTCAGTCGCCTGAATGTGCAGGATTCATCACGATGTTTTCCCTTACAGTAAGGGCATCGGTTAGTGCTTTACTAATATATAAACGGCGGTGGGATTCGAACTCGGCACCTCTCCCTTCCGAGTCGGACCCTCTCACCACTAGGTCAGCGACGCGGAATGAATTCCACCATGAATTCTACATAAAATGTGTACCTGTTAATGACAAATGTATTATTGGGTTAAATAACAATTCATGGATTCATTTATGAATTAAGTTTATTCAAATAAAAATGACACTTATTTTATTTAATAACAATAACTTATTACTTAAACTCGTACTTTAAAATTAAAAAAATAAGAAGGAATCAGCGGAGCCGTCTGCCACCCTGTTTATTATAATTAATTACCATAACATAAACTAAATACCTAATTATTAAATTTTAAAATTAAAGAATAAAATAACGTAATATAAATTATATTTAACCAGTGGAGCTGACTGCCATCCCGTTTATTATATTTAATAGCCATAATATAAACTAAAAAATTATTAAATCTTAAAATTAAGAAATAATATTACGCAATAGAAATTATATTTAATCAGCAGAACCTAAAGAACTAATAATTAAATATAAGAAATTAGTTACTTAACTTATAGTGTGGAAAGATCAAAAACAAATGGCATAGCATGGCACTCATTATGACTATGCGTGGTCACGCAAGCCATTTTTTTATGTTATACGGCTGACAAACAGGCAAGCTGGCCACCTGATGGAAAATGGTCACCGCCGAGCTACCAATGCGTTGCCCGCCTCTGAAGAGACATCTAATATACTCGTACCTAGACAACACATTTGAAATTTCAGAATGAACATACATGTATGTGCTCCCATAGCGGTGTTGAGATATTATATTTTTAGGCATTTTGAAACATACGATGTGGGAGCAGTGAAGCACAAGTTTCGAAATTGTTCAGATACCGAACGAAACTTTTAATAAAATGAGACTTTTTGCAACATATAATATGTCATCGTTAAAATATATATATTTTTAAGTATGTAAATATTGTAATTCTGACTAATAAACTACTATTTGGAATATGTCAACGTGGTTCATTTAGATATAATTTTTTTTCCTCTATTGGTTATTCATACTAAACAAGATTACAGTTTAAAGCAACCGTTGCAAACACCGGTGTGGAAGCACCTTAACTCGCCTTGACAGCACTCTCATTCCCGATTTAAATTAGTCAAGTGTAATTATTAATTTTTTAATCCTGCCTTTATCCCTCCTACTGAAAAGCTCCCACCCGGAAACAAACTTCCGTGGCCAACCTGGAAGGCGTTAAATAGGCTGCGAACCCAGGTGGGCCGATGTAAAAAAAATCTCTTTAGGTGGGGATATACAAATGACAGTTCTCAGTGCGACTGTGGCATATCTCCGCAAACTATGGACCACCTCGTTTCATGCTCGGCGTTCCCTAAAACTTGTACCATGGAGAACTTGTTCGAGGCCAGTTCAAACGCTGTATGCGTCGCCGAATACTGGGCGAACAAAGTATAAGTCAGAGTTTAGTTCATCGACTCGATAAGAAGAAGAAGAAGTGTTTCGCGAAGTGGTGTAAACCGATCGCTCAGTCAGTAGCGGTAGCGAGGCAAGTTGGCTTGCAAGAGTGACATGTGCATCACTCACACTTGACTCGCTGTTGGTGTAATATAAACAGTCAAAATGGTCGTATGGTATCCGGCAGAGTAGAATAGCACCAACCCTTTACACTCATGGGTGCGGTACAAGGTGACTAATGTTTTCAATTTTCCATAGGCTGGAAAATGGGCCGCAGCGTTTTCCGAAAGCTGCCCATTGCGATTACCAACCCGCATGCCTAGCGTGGAGATCATGGCAATAACCTCCCCTTTCGTGGGAGACGCCCTTAAGTCCTGCAGTGGACTGTTATGGGCTGTGATGATGAAACAGTAAAATTTTGTAATGTACATTGGGAGGCCGTATGGCCGGTAGTATTAAAAGAATTTTTCCGGAAAATTGCACATATTTGTTGACGTTTCTCGTCCACATCGACAGACAAATGGCACTGTACGGCTAGCACAAATTGCTCTCGCGCGCGATAAGCGAGAAAGGGCGCGCCATAGATACTGCTATCTCTTTCATCTTATTACTGAGAGAAGGAAACAAACGCTCTTTCGCGGCGCGAGCTCTGTCGCGGACACACTTGTAATAGCCGTGCTGACCTCCTTGTAGTGTAAAGAGTCTCTCGACACTGACCTTGACCAGTGTAAATAGGGCATCAGTCCGAGACGCATCGGTCACGTTTGACATTTTAGAAAATCAAGCTACTGCTGTTAATTTCTATGGAGCTATAGTTCGCCTTTTCATTGAATTTAATAAAATTACATTAGTATTGAACAATACTGGCACTGTGTTATGGTTTGAAGGATAAAGTAGCAAGCAAAATTATAAGGAAAAAGCATGTCATCTGTTATTATAATAACAAAAAGCTAAACTTAGGTCCTCAAGTTACTTAGGTCCCCCACAATCACTTAGGTCAATTAGGCCCACAGTTTGAGAACTACAAAGCCATAGACAAATATTAGAACAGACAATGACAAAGGCTCATGTTGAAGAGGATTAGTATTAATCATATTTAATAATACGACAAAACTTATAGATAATTTAGAATCTTAATCTAAGTAATAAACACTTTGGCTATACTATTAAAAGTTAGTTTTTGTTAAGGAATTAAAAAATAAATTACTATACTATTGTATTACATATATTATTAGGTACATACTACAAATTCTTATACATACTCTTTCGAAACCATGTCCGCTTAATAATTATTGAATTGTTAAAACTAATCTAGTTCTACTATTTGATTTTCACCATAACCTATTTAATTATCAGTGAAACCCTCAAATTTCTATTTTCTTGATATAGCCAAGTCACTATAAATATTATAAATCTCTATAATTACTAATTATCACCACATAACTTAATGCCCAGACAAATCTTCCAGTTTTGGAACTTCCAGGCAAGTTCGTCTTATCGAAAAGTATTATAATATTTAAAAAAAATACTTACAACTAAGTAGTAAATCCAATTACAAGCTAACGTGCATATAGTTATGTCAACCACCATATCTCTAAGACATTCACAGTGCCATGGTCCACATCCATTTTCAGTCATTCACTTTCAATATATGTTTATTTTAGCGGTATTTAAAACAAATTTAAAGGAATCTCACCCGTACCATGTTGCCCATGACGTTCGCGTTGTTGTATAGTTCTGGTATGATGTATTTAAGGAAATCAAGAATAATTAATCAACGTATTGGCGTCAATGCCAGGGTGTGCTCTCGTGCGAGAGGACCCGCGGTCCGCTTTGACCATGTGCGAGGATTTGGCAGATCTGAGAGATCAGAAAATCAAAATTGAAAAGCGTTCATCTTGATGCGAGGAATTTAAAAAAGAGACCCAGGTAATTACAGTAGAGCGACTGCCATTTAACTCCATGACCCTGCTAACAGGGGACCTGACTGACGGGGCTATTGTCTAACTTAGATGGCAACTGATTTTGACATTAGATAATTCTACACTACGTCATCTACGCTGGCCACTGTATATAGCGTTTACCAAATTAGAGTAGTGTAAGATTATTATATGTCAAATTCAGTTGTTAATTGAGATTGCCTATAGCCCCGCAGATTTAATAGCCCTATAGCATTAAATGTGCAGGTTTCCTCACGATGATTTCCCTCACCGTTAGAGTATCGGTTAGTTGTTAAAATAATGTGCGTAACTCAGCAGAAGTCGTACGTGGGGCACTAATTATCCCATAATACTTAATTGGCGTGGCGGCCATTGTCTCTAATTATCCCATGTCCACAATATAATTGAAGCCTACCCCTACAAGCAACCCCAGGTAGTGATTAGTGGGTAGGCCCCTAGGTTTGCTTGCGACTCCCACAGAACCAACCGGCCGGCCGCTTAGGTATGCTCAGAGCATTACCTCCCCCGCCCCCTAGCTGTTTCTGGAGGATGTCCTTAAATGTAGCCCGCAATTAGGTAGGCGCAAAAAAACAGTACAAAATATAATCTTAAGAAAAGCTCTAGTCGCTAGTTACATAATTATAAAAGGATACGGTAACATCTGCCAGCGTACGCCGGGTGGTGGTATCGCACGACGGCGACGCCGGGCGCCGTGAGCTGCACCGACAGCACGGGGCCCACTTCCGACATCTTGTCGGAGAGCAGGGGAAAGGTTGTGCTTAGCGGCAACTGGGGATGGAGAAATAAAATGGTTATTGAGTGAAAACTTGTGACGAAAGAAAATCTTTTTAATTTCAATTTATTAAATAAATGGAAATTAAAGACAACAGAGATCCATATTTGTTAGTAGTACAGATATCTTACAATCTATGTTAGTAAAACATAAACAACCTTTTAATACATAAGGAATATAAAATATGATTCATCTGGATGACAACCTTTACAAAGGCCTGCCATATAGGAGAATCATACTTATGAACTATAACCTGCAGGATTTTAAGAGGACAGGGCTGTCAAATAACACGTGTATACCGTAAATGTTACAGAAAATGGCCGACATATTATGTGCTCAAAAAGAACAAGCATAAGAAGTAGAATTACCTACTAACAGATAATAACCTCCTTACAGAATAAGGAATTTCTTTCGTAATGAGCGGTTCCGCGATTTCAAAATCCAACAGATGGCGCTAGGGAGAAGTAAGATTCGTTGTAGAAATACTGCTGTGCTGTTGGACAGATACAACTGCTGTAAATTGACGGATCTATCAGCCAATGACAGGGCATTATTTTGACATTGCACCTCATGTCTCAGTAGTGCCAAATGGAATCGCGAAAACCCTCATTAAAGCTAACGCAAAACCAAATTCCAATAGGTGGCACTGCTGAGGTCCTGTCTGTTGTCAAAATACGCCTTACAATTGGTCAGAATCAAACGCTCAAAGTTGACAGTTGGATGTTATCCAATAAAATGGCGTTATTTTGATAGGTAAGAGGCCCCGCGGGAGGCCCGAGAACCGATGGATCGATATCGCCGAGTTGGATGCGGGAGCTAAGCGCCTACGACGCGAGGATGCCGAAAACTGGACGAATTAAAGAATTGGAGGTGGTAGGTCTGTCAAACTTGAGGAGTCCACCTGGGTGAGTACCACCGCCTTACCTATGTCTGCCGCCAAGCAACAATACTTGCATTGTTGTGTTCCGGTGTGAAGGGCAAGGTGGCTAGCGAAATTACAGGCATGAGGCACTTCATCTTAGTTCTCACAGTGACAACGCATCTGAAGTTCTATATTTTTGTTATCTGCAACCTGTAGGATTCATAGATGTTATGGGCGACAGTTACCACTTATCATCAGGTGGGCTGTCTGCTCGTTTGTCACTGAGTAGCATAAAAAAAAGAGTGTTGCCTACTCTTCAAGTAAGTTCTACTCACATTACTAATCTCCACCGTAGCGCTGTCCTGCACATTAAGGGTAGGCGCGGGTGCGGAGACGTAGGCAGGTCGCGGGGCGGGCGCGGGGTCCACGCCGGGGGGCCCCGGGGCCGCGAACCCCCCAGCGCCATACTGGGGGGCACAACTGTACTGCCCACCTGAAACTTGACCAAACTGAGCCTTCGGTTGCATCTGAGGCCTGTTCTGAAAGCTGCTCCTCGGTTTGATCGTCTGTATGGGAAGGGGATCGACTTTCGGAGGATTCGGGACGGGACAGCCCACGTTGAGACTCATCACCGACGGACAGGGACTCATCGGGGCCTTTTTCTCGTGTAAATTATTGGCGTATTTAGTCATCGCAGTCGACACGGTTTGCGGTATCTCCAGGGGACCGGATTCGATGTTGTTGGACGGGGTCGGTTTGTTCAGATAACCGGTTATATCCGCCTCGATCTGGTCCGGGTCACGGAATATTTTCGGGTCGAGCCCGCTGGTTCGCCTCGTCAAGTGTTTCTTGTAATGGTCGGCCACGTTCACCAGAGGGCGTCCTTGCTCGCCGAGCCCCGGCCCCACTCCGGCCAAGCCGTTGGGCAACAAGACCTGGTTTTGTACGAACTCCATGGACATCTCGAGCGGTAGCCCGTAATACTTCTGCCCGTGGAGCATCGATATCGCCTGGAAATTGAGAGAAACGTATAAGGTAGTATCCGTTCTCAGCGGCTTTTACCCGTGCGCAGTTCGGATCTCTGTAAACAATCAACTTTCCTGCGGGAACCTATTATTTTACTGAGATAAAAAGTAGCCTACATGTTACTCAATGATAATGTAGCATTCTACATATTAGATAAGTAGTGTTTAAGTTCATGCATTACAAACATACAAAAATACAAATGTTTTCTGTTTATAATATTAGTACTTACAGATAATGTAAGAAACAGTGCTCTTTGGGGTGGGGATTTGGGAAACCGTGGCTTTGGCAGTGGAGTGGCATTTGCCTTTTTGCTGCCAGAGCAACGTGTTATAGAGGTGGGCAACGCATTGGCGATACTCTTGGTGTTGCTAATGTCTATAGGCAGTGGTGACTACATCCCATCAGGTGGCCCGCTTGCCTGTTTGCATATCGTATGTAATAAAAAAAAAAGTCGGGCGGTTCCAATTCGAACGAGATACCCCGCTACCTCTCTTTAAATGCCTAAATTTATGCTTTCTCAACGATACAACATTTAGGACAGATAGGCAGATAGCAGGATATTGACATATATATTGAAGCCGCCAGACTGGGGAAGTACCTTCACTACGGAATACGGTATAGTACTAGCGACCCGCCCCGGCTTCGCACGTATTTTCTCGGGATTACTTTATTATAATATGCAAGTATTATAAACATCATCACTTTGTCTATTGTTGAAAACCGCATGAAAATCCGTTCAGTAATTTTGAGTTTATCGCGAGGAAAAATATCGTGATGAAACCATTCAGGCGACTCAATATGTAGCCATGATCCAATCTGGTTAGGTCAGCTGGCAGTCGCTCCACTGTAATTACCTAATCTGCCAAATCCTGGATCATGCCATGATCATGGTCAAGGCGGACCCCGGTACCTCGCGCGCGAGTGCACAGCCGGGACATTAACGCCAAGTTGATTACAACTAATGGACCCGGCGCCACTTCGTTCGTTTCTCTTGAACCACTCTATCTATTATTAAAAACCGCATTAAAATCCGTTGCGCAGTTTAAAAGATCTAAGCATACATAGATACACAGGGACAGACGGCGAGAAGCGACTTTGATTTATACTATATATAGATCAACATACCTGTACAGCTTCCAATGGATGGCTGAACATAACTCGGGCATGTTTCTTGATGGCGTGCGCCACGTTGCACGACAGCACCCTGCCAGCCATGCCTAGCAAGTCTTTCAACTCTCCTTTATCGCATCGGAACTGGAAAAATGGGACGAGATGTTTAAACCATGAGGTTCTATAGTCGAGTGGCGACCACGTACCAGAAGACGCAGCGTGGGTAGGCCGCCCGCAAGGTGGACCGACGACCTGGTAAGGATCGCAGGTACCAGCTGGATGCGGAAGGCACAGAACCGGCCGCCGTAGAGATCTCTGGGGGAGGCCTATGCCCAGCAGTGGGCGTCTTTGAGCTGAATATGAGGTTCTATAGATCTGACGTAAATTTATGGCCAAGATTATTACCTACGGTAAATTACAGCTACAATAACGCTTCATCATGATTATCGACAATCCCTAAGTAAGAGCGGACAGTGACAATATTGAATTTTACTAGATAACTAATCAGACAAGATTTTTTGAGTGTATTTTTTTATCACACAGCGTCGCTGTTGTTGGAAATGGCAGGACATTTCAAAAGGGCGCTACTTAGTTCCAGTTTTGGCCACTGGGTCAGATAAGTTTGTGGCACTGTAGGTATTTTTGTGTCCGTTTCTATTTAGGGACCGTCGTTATTATCATCGCACCACTTAATGCGCTTATTACATTTGACTAAATTCTGTCATTCAGTATTGCTCATAAAGTAAAGTCTGTTTTTGTATTACGCTTTATGAAAAGCGAAGCGACGCGTAACGTAACACAATGTAAGTCATACAAAAATGGACCTATTTTGTGAGCAATACATTCCACATTAATTTTCTATCCCGCTTTTTGCTTCTGAATTTAGACGACTGAATTTAGCCAAATGTAACAAGCTCCTAAGACCGAATCAGTTATCATCGTAGACTGCTTCTGATTATTCAAATTGAAATATCGATTGATACCGACATTACTAATATGCACCCATCTTGATAGCGGCGGGGTTATGCCCAAGGACTTCAAATATGTCGGTGTCAGCCCATACAAGCCCGTTGGGTCTGCATCGAGTGGATCGACATCTTTTATTGACAGTTGTCTCTCTGTCTTTAATCTGGAAACGTTAAAAAACATAATATTGTTGGTTTCAGTGGGTTTCAGTGGTGAACTGCAGTAGAAGTTAACATATTAACGCCAAGATGATGATGACAACTTCAGCAGAACACATATCTAGGACACCAAAACAATGTGTTATTAAGTATTCTCTCTATAAAAACATGTAGGAGAAGAATGTGGATACAGACCTCTTCGCGGGAGGCTCTGACGGTTGGTCATTGCTATTTTGCTGAGCTTGATTGTGTGTTTCCTCTGTATCTGAAAATAAACACATATAAACATAAGAAACAAACTCAGCATGGCGTGTTTCCTACAGGGGCAACTGTCCGGCTTTTACCCTGCACAGAACTAGTGAGCAGTAGTTGCATGTGCAACTAGGTACATAGAGTGGAACTACTGAACATATAAGGAAATATAAATAAACCATCTTGGCGACACTTTTAGGCGGACCCCGGGCCCTCGGGTGCCGCGCGGGAGCGCAACCGGGACATAACGCCGAAATGATGATGATTATCTTGGCGACACTTTTGCTATGAACCCAAATATTGAAGTCAGCCAGAAAAAATCGGTCAGAAGAATCTTGCGCACAGCTGTATGGCCGCCGAAATATACCATACGCGTGTGCGTTTTCCAGGTTTCTATGGGTCATGATGGAAAATAGCGTTTCCGTTTCCGGCCAGATACCTCTCCACTTCATCAGGGGTAAACGGTCAATCGGTCTTGTCAATTCTTCAGCCGCCTTTCGACGTGCCGAGTACTGTTCGTTCGAGTTTGAGGATAGATTTCTGACAATGACACCAGAGCTCATTGGAAGTTTCGCCCTTCGCGCTCCAATCGAGGCCATCGGCTGCCCCCATGAACTCCTGGCTCTTGCTTTTCACAGTCCGCCACTTAAGAGACGGTTCGCAGCGTAGACCGTCTACTACTCACCCGGACGTCGATAACAAGGACTCGGTGCTGTGTAGTGAGGAATTCCCTGGATGATCTTGCACTGGCTATTGGCATACATGGCCGATGTCACGTCTTCGGATCAGCAGATAATCGATCTGCGATTGGTGCGAGCCACTTTTATAGGTGATGAAGTATTCGGCTCTTTTCTGGAAGGTGTTGACCATGGCCAAGTCGCAGGCCAGTGAGCCAGCCAAAGCCACCGAGCACCCGTCCGAAAGCCCTCGCTTCTCTGGCCCACGTGGCCGTTGAGGTCCGCACCAACTACAATCTGTTCGGAGGATGGTATACGTCGCAGGGTATCTTCGAAACTGTTCCAGAAGGTAGTCGTTTCGGTGTCAGCGCAGCCGAACTGGGGTGCATAGGCGCTGATAAGGTTCGTTGTTATCCCCTCAATTTGCGCCTTGATCACCATGAGTCGATCGCCCACCCTGTTCACCTCCAAAATGCTGTTCCGGAACTCGTCGCAAACCACAATAGCGACTCAATTTCTCCCTTGTACCGATCTGGTGTACAAGAGCTTGTACCCCTGTCCGATTTCTCTAGACCCCGCCACCTCGTCTCCTGGAGGAATGCCACCTGAACGCGGCGGCTGTACAACAAGTTGGCCAGCTCTCGAAACCAGCCAGTCGAAGAACCAACGTTCAGAGTGGCAAAGCAGAGCTTCCTAATAACTTCTTTAAGCATGCCCACGCGTGGGTAACCCTAGCCCACTTATCGAAGGTGTAGGGCGATATGCAGCGCGTCGACAACGGCGCGCCCTAGCATGGTGTACATTACTAATAGCGGACCTTTTCATTCAATACTCAATACTCAAATGTTTATTGCTTCATAAAAGTAATTTACAATTATGACCCTTCAATTCAAGGTGTTTTGGCTTTTTATGTGCGGCAATTACCATCCGGCCTGCACCGGCACGCACGACCCGACGCAGAGTCTCGTCCATTTGTTAGCAGGGGGACCGAGGGCAGGCGAGGTTGCCTTGGGCCCATGAGATGGTGGTTGGGCTCCATAACACCCTAACAAAAAAAACTACTGTATGACATAAAAAATGGGTTGGTTAGAAGATAGTGTACAAACATGAAATTGAAAAAACAAAATTAAATTACATAATTTTTGCAGACAATAACTTACCGCCTTCAACTAAATGGGCAAATAATTTCTGCCCTTCAACTTCTTTTCCATTGAGCACATCTCTTGCTTTCTTACACTGCTCCTCAGTGTCAAACTCCAAATTAACTATTCCGATGAAATCTGTGCCAGTGTCGGTTGCCATTTTTATTTTGCTCACTGCTCCACACTACAAATATTGTATTAGGATATAACTGAGAGAATATTATATTTTATGATGATGATAGAACTGGCCATTACTTTTAATAGCATACAATAACAGTTAAAAGTAAATACTGAAGAATGTTGAATTGCTATACCATAGTTGTTGAGATATAATAGGCCACTTTGAGAGCTGTTGTAATTTCCTTAAATCTTTAAGATAAAAGTTTATTTTCACAGTCACATGATTGTATATAATATAAAATTCATGAATTTAGAATTATGTAGACAACTGTAGCTATCTTATTAGGATTTATAAAAGCAAGGAATAACTCGAAGCTCGAACAGGCTTTATAAAACAAAATAAGATGGAATGAACAAATAAATCCTTACTTCTTTCTCAATGAACTCTTTTATTTGCTTCTGGCTCCAGTTCATCGGTAAATAAATAACAAATAAACTAGGCATTAAACTTATTGTTTCATGTTCTATTATATTTTGTGGCGATAACTTTTTTTCTCGGTTGCCGGACATTTCATCCTTTACTTCCTCGTCAACTGGGCTGATCAATGATGCAGCACTGGTGCTCGTGCCCTCGTGAACGTCAGATTCAACATCGGTCTTATATTGTAGTAATTCAAACATAGTTTTAGTCTCTTTCCCTTTCAGTAGAATAGGATCCACAGAAGTAACATGACAATATGTGTGAATGGATATTATTATTTAGATCTTATATTGGCATTCATTCGAACATTAGAAGCAAGAGAGCTACTATTGGACCGTACATTTATAATCTTAAAGATTGTGTTACAGACAAAGTATTATATTTCCACTATTTCATGTAAATTGTAAAAAATTTCAGTCTTGTTTACAAAACAGTACATAGGTTAGGTTATATTTATTTGTCAATCGTCAATCAATCAAGCGAATCTTGGCAAATTGGGAAAGGCAAAGTAATCTAGCTCATACAGCCATGTCCTCTGTTATGAACCGTTATTCTATAATATAATAATATCCCAGCTTCAGGGACTCTGCTAAAAATATAACGTTTAATTCAAGGCAACAGCCATGTCTTCAGTGGCCCTTGCTCTATTCCCTACAATATCACGACTAACGATATTACAAGTTCTATTATGTTGTTTATATTGCATTTTCCCATCACTACACTTTCACAGACATTTGTCATATATTACACTAAAGCGCGCTCCACATGTTCGCCGAAACTTCCGGTGAAACTTTTGCCGGGAGTTTGGTTGAGCCTCTACATTCTCGCCTATTAGGGATGTGGTGGGTATCAAAACGCGCGACATTATATCGATACATCGGTGTAATATCGCTAATCTGCTTTAAACAGGGTCACAGAGGTGATGGCAGTTGCTCCACTGTAATTACTTGATCTACTAATATCCTGAATCATGGTCAAGAGTACCCCGAACCTGTTACGGGAAAAAGCGCTAGGAATATAAATATAAAATCGATTGAATCGAGACGACAACAAACTATCTCTACTTAGTCTATGAAATAGGAGAGACATGCCAAATATGCACGGGACTACACAAATACTACCTCTACATTCTCGTGTTCCCGCGGAACTGTCCACATGTGGAGCGCGCTTATCACAGAGAAATTCGAATCAATGCCCGAAATATACAAAGAAAGATTATACAATGCAAGATCGAAAATTGAAAATCGCGGCAACTTGAAAATCCTAGAGCTAACAGGCAGTAATTTTTTGACGGCCAAAACCCAATGTACTGTTCAAAACATCAGGCTTAAGTCGGATTCACACTACACTTAAATATTATTAAGAAGAAAATTGTTTTTGTCCTCTGTCCTCTGTCGTCTGTCCTCCACGTCCGTGGCCAAAACCGATTTCAATGAAATTTGATTCTAGGGTAGGTACTTACTTCTATCATGAATTACGACATGAGCTTCAACTACATATTCATTAGATTATCGATTTGCATCCGTTTTTCATTAAGCGCGCGCTGCTGTAATTTAGACTGGCTGTAAAGTAGGCGACACACGTTCAAGCTTAGTTCGCGAACTCGGCTCGTCATGGGTGATAAGTGGCTGATAAAGTGGCCGATAAGTATACGTGCGAGTAAGTAGGTACACCGTGTGGTGTCCGGCAGAGTAGAATAGCACCAACCCCTTACGCTTATGGGTGTCGTACAAGGCGACTTATGTTTTCGAGGCAAAAGATCAAGAGTCTTCGTAGTCCGAAAAATGGGCAGCAGCATTTTCCATTGTTATATTTAAATACTGCGATCTCCAACCCGCCTGCCAAGCGTGGAGATTATGGCAATAACCTCCGCTTTCGTGGGAGAGGCCCTAAGTCCTGCAGTGGACTGTTACGGGCTGTGATGATGAATCATATCAAAGGCTGAAAAAAAAAAGTAAGTACGCGTACTTGTGGCTCGGTGACCTTGCTCGCTCGTGTGTCAGCCTAAGTACGCGTAATTTAAAACCGCCGAGTAAGTTGGCCGGCGATCCAACATGTTTGAATTTTGCTCGCTCGTCTGTCAGCGCCGCGAGCCGCGTGCCGCCATTTATTTTTGTGATGTATCTCGTGCAGTATTTTTTATGCATAAAATTTATTTAAGTTCAACATAGAGAAAAAATGTTATCTACAGAAGCAGAGAGAACATACCAAGTTTCAATTCGAGACAAAATGTCACACATCTCTAAAACACACACACTAATGCAAATGCAGGGACGGTACAAGGCAGCCCATCTGCAATGTTATATTTTGTTACGAATTTCCACTCGTAACGAATATAAACATGAGTATATTTCGCTCCGGATGATATTGTAATTTTTTAAACTTGTCCTTATAATTTTATATTGACATTATAATAAAAGATAAGGTGTCTAGTGAATCAAACCCACGCCCTAATACCCACAACCATATTTTTGATCTCTCGATCCTACATACCGTGCTTGCTTTTGAAGGAGGGTTTTGAGGATTTTGACCGGTATAAGTGTTTATTTGTTGTCTCATAACTTCTAAACTAAGTAGGTACCTACTTACTTATCGTTAGAAGTATCTTCATTATCCACAGGTTGACCAATGTGACTTCACAATAAATTGAATATGATGCCCTTAGAAGACATAGTCATAAAAAAAATGGAAAGGATAGGTACATTAATATATTAAACAGGCAGCATATTCTTCATTTTCATTAAAAATTTATATATTGATGGTACACCAGGACTGCAGGGACTTGCATCTACTTATTATCTTGTTCTTCAAAATGTTTACAACGCAACACTTCCGATTTGCAACAAAAGCATTTAAATTATTGCAAATTCACACTATTACGATGCCTATTTTTGTCCACCACGAATGAAATTACTTACCGATGAAAAGATAATCCAGGTGTATTTCCATAATTTGCTCTTTTACATTAATGTGCACTAAATTACACCGTCTTTTAAATGATTTGATTAAAATTTATTAAGAAATTATAAAATTTACACCGATGTTTCAAAAGAAACGTCAGATCTTTGTTAGCTTGAGCAGCATGTCGAACGTTTGAAACATAGCGCGCGTCATTTTCTTATAGTTTAAACGAAAAAATGGGATAGCATAATCATTGTAGAGTGAGCGAACAGGGAATATTTGTGATTTATGTTTAGTCTGGTATGTCTGTGAAGTTTAATTAACGTTATACTTTTCTTTTGCTAAAGTGACTGATTTTCGAAGCAATTGACTTGAATAATTAATGGAATAAAAAGAAATATCGGTTCGCGGCGCTGACAGACGAGCGAGTCGAAGCCGCGAGCCACGAGCTACGAGCAAAAATAAAACATGTTGGATCGCCGGCGAACTTCCTCGTCGGTTTTAAAGAACGCGTACTTACTCGCACGTCTGTCAGCCCCTTAACGCCTTCTATGCTATGTACACACCGTCCCAATGAACGGCAACATTTGTTATATTTGGCGGATTAACAAACGCCAATGTTCGTTCGTTAGCATGTGTCTGCGATCTGAAGCATGGCGGTAACTTCAAAAATATATACCTAAACGACAAAACGCAGTTGGAACGGATGTCAAATCCATTCTTTGGCGATCGTTAGGCCGATGTGTACACAGCTTCATAAGTCTGAAACTCTTGAAGAACCCAGTTTAAATAAAATACCTATCGAAGGAAATGTACCTGCCTGCCTGTAAGGTGCTTTCACATTAGCTAAAATATACCTATGTACGAAAAAGGAAAAAAAGCTTTACTACAGCAACATTTTTAATTTTATTATGGATAGTAAAATAAAATGCATTATTCTTATACAACTTTCAACTCGTTAAAAAAATATATTGTGTGTAAATAACATTCGCATGTAAAACGAAAATGTTTTACACGGAAGGTACTGTCTGAAAGGTCGTTGTTCTTCGAACATAAGAATGGTATTTAATTCTAATTACTTACTTACCTATATACATAGTACAGATGGAATATAACTAAAATTACCCATTATTTAAACAGGTTAAATACAAGGTTGGACGCTTGTTTACTTTCTTTTTTCCATTTTTTCAAGGCGATAGATTTTTGCCTAAAATATTACGAAATTATCCGTTAAACCACTATTCCACTCAAAAAGACTTAATTGTGGTCGACAGCGCTTATCTGTACATCTGTGTGTACTTTCTAAAATGAATCAAGTGTGAACTGAGTTCACTGTACATGGTTGTCTGATATTTCGCATTATTTATTATTCTTCAGCCACACAAAACCAAATAACCATAAGGTTGGCGAGACTCGCCTTGAATAATTAATTACTATAATAATAGTGTAAACAATAATAAATCTGAACAATAATGTATTTTGATTGCTGTCTTTTACAATACAAGCTATATTTTTTATATAAAACGTATATTTTTATGTAAAAGATCCAGTTGTCATCAATTTGAGGACCTATTTAAATTCTATTTATTATTTATTTATTTAACTATTTATTGTACACAGTAAAACATACAGGTAAAAACACAATTCTAATTAAGTAAGTGAGTATAATTCTTAAATTCGTAAAGTAGATACCTACTTATGTCAAAAATGTAAAGTTATGGTATATCATCACAAAATTGTACAATACTAAACAATTATTGTTAGGTATGTCAATAATAATCTAAAATTAATAATTAATCTTGAGCAGTTCAAATACAGCGACCGCCACGTCTGAGAAAGTAAGACACGTCGGATTAGCTACATAGGTAATTAAGATAGGTCATCATCGTGTTTATCATCATCATCATCTTGGCATTATCCCGGTTGCGAGTACCCGCGATCCATCTTCCTACTCCTTTTGGTCCACATCGTGGCAAATTTGTTCGCATGCATGTCGTTCTTAACGACGCCTAGCCATCGATTCTTGGATCGGCCTCTCCTTCCCGCGCCTGGCGGGGGTAGCCTATTTACTCCCTACGTAATTTTCCGGAGGACAAGACGTGGCTGTAATTAGGTAGGATTTTATTTACGTATGATACAGATTGTTCTCATGGCACAAAAAGAGATGATAGGGAAGGAGAAATGGCGGTTGCTTTACCGGCAAGAGAGAAGCTCTTAAAATGTATTCTAGGTAGGAAATAAGACATATTTTACGTTTCATACATTTTTGGGCGCAAAAACCTTTACTATGACGTCAAATAAGCCAAATTGTTCGGTTGTTATAAGCTATGTAAATAAGAAATTTAGTACTGTGCGTACGCTTAGTGTATTTGTAGGTACTCTATCTGAAAATTATAATATTTTTTCTGGCCAGCATTTTCAACGTTTTGGTCCAAAATCAATAAAATTCTTTTATAATGATGACATCTAATATTAGGCTATTATTTACCCTTTATACCAAAGTTCAATTTAGTTGCCGAGAAAACATCCTATATCATCCAAAATACTGGAGAAATCATGTTGACTACAACTGTGTCATTCCAGAATAACACAGAAAGGATCCCAATTTAACGCGTACGAAGTAACAGGCAGAATAAAATTTAAAATAGTTCTCAAAATATTTCATGAGATGGTATTAAGTTGTGAGCAGGAACAGCCTATGCTTAGTCGTGGTGTTTGGTTGATTTTGGGTGTCCATACTCTCTTACATCTACAACACAGGGAGGTATACTATCATCATATTACAGTGCAACACATAGGTCTGGCTTAGACATCGACGAGCCTCGACACTGTGCTAGCTTTTATGTGCTTGTTAATTATTGTGTGCTTTTTCTTTTCTATGTTACAAAATGTCGTGTTTTCCAAATTATATATTTGTGTTGTGGTGTTTCTGTTTGTGTTTATAAACATTTCCTTTTTTTGTACAATGTGTAAGGAATCGTTCTAGAAACATAATTTAAAAAATACTAACGTTATTATTTCAATACTTGATCTTTACATAAACGGCTCTGTTGAATAAAATCGTCTCATTATATTGTTCTGTTAAATGGTTAAGTGAAATTATAGGTAGGTACGTAAAAATTATCCTTATAACCTAGGTACGAGTACAGAGGTTTCATTATGAATTAATAATTTAAATAAAATTCTAGTTAATACTTCATCATTATCATTCCAGCGTCTACTGTTAAACATAGGCTTCCCCAGATGCCTTGCTAACCGATCTACTCTGTGCCTCCCGCATCCATCGGCTCTCTGCTGCTTTTACAAGGCCGTCCAACCAACTCTCAAAATGCGACACTAGTCACCTCTCAAGAACTTTTTCATCCCACCGGCCGGACATCGATTTCTGCAAGCTATGTAGCCTATCCATTGCTACATCTGTTTGGCGATTCCTAAATCTATATCGGTATTTCAGATACAGATATCATCACATCTAAGGCACCACGTCTCTGAACTCCTAAAGACATTTAATTACCAATTTTCCAACCAAAAAGCAGTTTTCCAATAGGTATCTAAAGCATTCCTTATAACTCGCTAGATGGCGCCCCAACATCAACTTGATTGAATCATTTCGTTTCATGGACGCTAGGATCAAGAATTAATGTAATTCAAATATAAACGGTTTGTATTAAATTTTTTTACATTTCTTTCAACCTTCAAAAGCTATGTTTATATTATTAACATTTTATTTTTAAGTTTAGTATTAGTTGGCTGCATGAAATCACTGCCACCATCATAAAGATTAAAAAATTTACCAAAATTGTAGGAGCGCCATCAATTGATGCTTTTTGGAAGCAACTGACAATACCTACTGGAAAACTCCTCATTAAGCCAACATGTTGGCCGAGCGAACACGAGTGACGGCAAGTGCCAAGTTGTCAACGTATGGGGGGCTCATTTGTATTGCCTCGTCTCGCTCGTCGACGCACGCCTACAGACCGAAACGAATCAAGCGCCAACGCAATAGGGTTAATTATTATATGGCAGCCTACTATGGAGGTGACTTCGCTTACGTTGGCCTAGGCTCAGCCATAATGTTGTAGCCGGCTTTATTGAATAGTATTAGATTAGAAGTACCTAATTAATTATAAAGGATACTGATAATCTCTTGAGCATGTGCAATTTTTTGAAAACAAATTAAAGCTTTCTTATATCCGCGGTGACTAGAATTTGTAAATCTGATCATCCCAACTGGTGCACATCTTGACAGTTCTTCTTTCAATATCTTAGAAGTAACCATTTGACTAAACTGAAAAATAAATAATTTCATTAATTAAATGTAAAATCATGGGCAAACAGTGAATAAGTAACTATCTACTAAGGTTTTCCTGGTTTGTTAATACAAACTAGTCGTATGCCATTCGTAGCGTATCGTAGGTAAACGACGGAAAGTACATATATTTTATCCTATTGCAAAATGTTGTAAATATAAAAATGTCAAATTCTAATTTCCATAGTTGCAAAGGATTGTATTTGGATAGTCCAGCTATTATGTGTCTATTTAGTATTGGTTATAGTTAAATGGAATTTGTGTACCTAATCTTTTTTACTTTTAGGTCAGATTGTACCTAGGTAGAGCTCGTCTAATCTAAAATGACGCGCCCCACTATCGCATTAACGCACACAAGCAAGTTTAAAATATGGACGCTATACAAATGCCGTTGTAATTGGTCATTCAGTTGCCGGTGAGATTCAAACGTCGGAGCACGCGTCGTTCATTGGCTCCCACACAGATAAAGTGTCATTATCAATATTTGCACTCACACATCGAAATCAACTAACTAAGTAGTGGGGCGCGTCATTTTAGACTAGACGAGCTCTACTCAAATGTACTCAAAAAACTTATGTTTTGTTGATCTGTATCAAAAGTCCCCTAGAACAGTGTGTCAAACTAGTTTTCCAAAGGGCCATGTATAAAAAAAAATTGTGTGTTAGAGGGCCACACTTAAAATGAAACATCATATTCTTTCTTCATTTTAGTTAGGATGAAGAAGAGAGATAGTTATTACAAATTTTCGTATAAAGAGAATAGGCAGTTTTATAACGAGAATTTTTCAAGTCATTTTATGTCGAACGTAGCGAATTTAGGATCAAAAGAGATGGGATCGTACCGCCGATCTCTGATAGCACGCCGCCTCCCCCAACCCAGTATCGATTGGTCACTACTCAATTAGATCAAGATGGCAGCGAACTATCGGAGATCGGCGGTACGGCTGCTGGGAAAACATAATAAAATAACAAACTAACTCATGAAGGAGCGAGCGTAGCGACCATCCTCATTGTGTAGATTCTGGTTGCGGGCCGAATTTATTTGGCTTGAGGGCGGGATGCAGCCCGCGGGCCGTATCTTTGACATGGCTGCCCTAGAATAGCGCAAAAGAAATGTTTGCGTAATATTTTTAAAATGAAACAAACTAAAACGTTACGGAATAATTTCAAAGAATTTTTTTTATGTCATACGGTAGGCAAACAGGCAAGCGGGCCACCTGATGGAAAGTGGTCACCACTGCCTATAGGCATTAGCAACACCAAGAGTATCGCCAATGCGTTGCCCACCTCTATAACATGTTGCTCTGGCAGCAAAAAGGCAAATGCCACTCCACTGCCAAAGCCATGGTTCCCCAAATCCCCACCCCAAGGAGCACTGGAAACCTTACGCAGAAACACAATACTATTTAAAAGAGTATTATTTAGCTAAGCTGAAATGACGCGACCCACTATCGCATTAACTCACACAAGCAAATTTAAAATATGGACGCAATACATATACAAATGCAGTTGTAATTGGTCATTGAGACTAAAACGTAGGAGCACGCGTCGTTCTATTGGAGCAGGGTACGCTCCCACACAGATGAAGAGTCGTTATTAATATTTTTAATCACACATCGAAATCAACTAATTAAGTAGTGGGGCGCGTCATTTCAGCTTAGACAAGCTCTACCCCGCTATGCCCTACCTCTCTCAAATACCTCTCTCTTAAATTAAAGTTAATAGTAATCTAGTAATCATATTTTCTATAAAAGTATATGTAACTGGTATAAAAATTTAACAAGTTATCAAGCAATATAAAACATTTTTGGAACTCAATTTAAGTCAAATCTTAGAAACTGGCTACTAGAAAACATATTTTATAACTTAGCTGAATATTATATTTATAGAAATGAGAACTACATTGCAAATTTTTAAAGTTTCTTATGTAACTGTTACTTTAATAATTATTTCCTACCTGGTTGGAAATGGATAGCGCTGCATAAGCAATTATTGCCAATGTTTTTTACAATAAAGATGATTTTATTCTATTCTATAGAACCTATTTCAGGCACCAGTCTCTCAAAGTCAGTCGGTCAAAATGTAGCTATGAAAATTGTACAGTGCTGACCTGCTAATGAATTATTTATTATGAAAAGATAATGAACTCTTACTTATTACTATTATTATATTATACAGGGTGTAAAAGACCGCTAGCATTAATTGAAACCTCATATTCTACCTATGAAACTGAACAACTTTCCGCAAGAAACATACCCGCGGAATCTCATAGTTTAGGCAGAAATCGAGATTCTTTAAGAAAAAAAGTTGTATTTTTGTACTAAAAAATATCAAGTATCGATAACTACATCGTTCACAATTAATTATACACTCAAAGTTCAAATTTAAGTTGAAATAAATGCACTTTAAGTGAAAGCGTGCAGGCCGACCCGCCGCTCGGGGTCAGTGACCACTGGTCACGTGGGCGAGCGGGAGGCGTGCACCGGATGATGTACATTGCGCGTCGCAATTAATTATTTATTTTAAGGTAGCGAAATTATGAAGTCATTTCCGCGGGTATGTTTCTTGGGGAAAGTTGTTTAGTTTCATATGCAGAATATGGGGTTTCAATTAATTCTAGCAGTCTTTTTACACCCTGTATACATTTATTGTTATAATTACTTACATCACCCATTTCAACAGTTATCGGATCCGGTAAGTACCAAGGGGCAGTCTTTGGAATGTCTGAAGAAGTGCTGGGGACAGCTAGAAAAGTACCCGTATCATCCCCTGGTTCTGATATTGCTGTTTGCTTGGTACTCGTAGGCGAGCTGGGCTCTGTAACATCCGATTTCCTTCCAGCAAGTTTAAGCAAACCATGCAAAGCAAGCATAGAGGTGGATCCACAAGTTGGAGTTTTCTCCTTAGACAAATCCTCATAAAATTCCTTTTTGGGGCGGATGCTTTCACAAATCAGCTCACCTTGTGGAGTTTCAACTACAATCTTCGGTATTTTTTTAAATGATGTTAAAAGGTTTCGAGATGTATTGTGGCTAGTACTTCCACAAGACAGGCTTTTTGTTTCATTACCATGTTTCTTTGGACTGGTAGACGGATTTATGCAGGCTACTTGTGGTTTAGTTTCATGTTTACCCTCTTTAGTATGTTCTTGTGGGCTGACATCTTCCGCTGGCGTAACTGAATAAATGTTAATTTTATGGGCTCTTAAAGAAAATCCTGCAGGGCTAATATAAGCGACTCTTGAAGGTGACCCACTTAACTTACGTTTATACTCTTCAATCTTTTGAGAGCTGCCACTGTCATTCGTTAGTCTAATACATGGCATACAACCAGGAGATCCACCTGATAAACGTTTTTCTTCTACATTCATTTTCTGTGGACTCCGAGGGCTGACAGAAGCCCTTGCAGGGTTGGAACGTGAGAATTGGTCATCAGCTTCATCGAATAAACGTCTCACAGGCGTAGCACAGCCGATTTGGTCCACAACTTGGGTATAAGATCGACTTGATTGTGGTGGAGTTAGTTGTGTATTTTTGTGTGGACTTGTTTCAGGAGAGCTAAAAGTAACCCTTGGCTTTAGAGCACCCAAATTCGGGGACCTGGTAACCGGAACGGATAGTTGGTTTGTAGGAGATACGTAAACTGGCTTGGTGGCGTAAGACTTTTTTGGTGAACTGACAGTGGTTTCAAACGCACTTAGAGTGGTCGGTGGTTCCTTTGCTGGTGAAAGTTGATATGCATGTTTATTTCCACTAACAATAGTCGTACCTGCACTTGCATTTGAAACGCATACCTGGCTAGGAGATTTATACAAATTTCGTGGACTAGTTTTGGGAATTGGAATTCTTGGAGGAGTTGGAGGACTTGTTGACTGATTGGCACCTCTAGCAGATTTGGAAATATTTAACATATTGTTCATTATTGGAAATTTACGTTGCACCATTCTTGTGAAAGGTTCATATTCATTGGAGACCGTTGAGGCAGGTGAGTTTGGTGAGGTAAGATGAGTTATATATTTCTCTCTCGTTGAAGATCGCGATCTTATCGATTGTTTTGAACGTTCTTGAAAACCTAGTGCCCGAAGAGGATCTTCATGAATTTTGTCGGGTACAACCTGTTTAGATTCAGAGAACAATACCGTGTTTATTCTACTAGATTTCCCGAGGATATGTCTGCTATATTCTTTGACAATGTTATACAAGTAACTTCCACCGTTACCAAGACCAATTCCAACAGTCTCCAGGCCATTAGGATATTCATCATCAATGGTGTTCCTATCCAGTTCCACATGCAGTTCCTTTCCTCTGTATAATGCTCGGTTATATAAAGAAATAGCCTGAAATATGAAATATTTTATGTACTTGGAGAGCACACCTCTGTAACTGAGACAACTCGTCAAGAAATATCTATTCACAAAAGAAAACAACGCTACCACGTTGACAACCTGAGAGATTCAGTGGTCATGGTCAACATCCGGTCAACAGCCAGCTGTCGCGCAGAGATTCGATTCCCAGCAGGGGAGAAATTGAAATAATGAATTTAAACTTCTGTTACTGTACCAGGTGTTACTATATTCAACAAATAGGTATATATTTAAAATGATATTATTATGATTATTACCCACATTCTATAAAAATCTGGTGATCGAAACGAGAGCCTTATCTCATCCAAAGCTAGCTCTTGTCTCGCTCACCCGTGGCTGTGTTGGTTTTTGCACAAATGCGCTTATTACTTCATGTGCATTTTGCACAAATGCGCTTATATTATGTCATGTGTCGCTCCGCTTTTCAAAAATCCGTGATACAAAAATGGACCTTATTCTATGAGCAATACATTCCACTTTGATTTGATCTCACGCTTTTTGTTTCTGAATTTAGTTACTAAATTTAGGCATGTGTGATAAGCGCATAAGCTGGATTTAATGTGGTTTTACAAAAATAAGCCTAACAATACACAATAATATTTACCTGAACTGCCTCCAGTGGATGTTCATACCTAATTTTAACGCATTTGTTGCCTTCGGCCAATGTGATTATTTTGAACAGTAGAACATGTCCAGCTGCCTCAGCAATTTCCCTTAATTCTGTGTATTTCTCATTCACAAACTGTAAATAAGTAAAAGAAAATAGAGAAGTGTTAATCAATTAAATCCCGCCGCTTAAAACATTATTAGGTCATAAGTATTCAATAAGTACATAAAATGTCCAACATTGATCGTCTTTGTAGTTTTCAAAATACGGCTGATATTTTTAATTTTCGCTATTGAATAAATAAGTAGATACTAATGAATGACACCATACTCACATTTCGTATAATAATACAATTATTTAATGGTGGACTAATACCCAATGCCCTCAAATACTCAGGCTTCAAGCCATATGTTCCATCTGGATCGACATCCCATGGATCTATATCTGGTCTCCATACTGGAACTTCTTTCTGAACCGTCTCACTGTATTAAAAAAATTAAATTATAAATCTGTGTTTATCCGAATGTTTTATGCGTTTATTTATGGTCTACCATAAAATTCAGAAGCAACTAGCTTCTAAATTTAGAAGCATCTGATTACACTGTTCGAAATTCAGTTACTAAATTCATTTACTGGTTGAAGCGTCACGAAGTCGGACGTGTCGTGTACTTTGTACTTTTGATTTCCGGCCAATCTGTTTTACTTCATTCTCCAAATTGTACCCCTTCTCTTCTTGATCTGATGATCACATCTTCCCCAAATAAAATAGCTGTCCATGGTCAATTCGCGGCCCCCTTTTCTTACCATGATTTACTTTTTCTATCTTTTAAAGTTCGCACCCCCAAACGTAAATCAAAGTTTGCTTTCTTACGTAGTTTTGGCCGTATAAACTTGGAGGCATTGAGGCGCGACGCAGCGAACATTGACTGGAGCCCTGTCCTTGTTGCTGACCACATTGATGTGAAGGTCCAAGAGCTTGAAACACGCATTATTCAGCTCTATGACACTCATGCTCCGCTTAAAAAGGTCCGTTTGAAACAAGCGCCTGCACCGTGGATAACGGAGGATATTAAAGCCGTAATGCTTAGGCGGGACAGTGCCAAGCGACGGTTTAGTAAATGCCCTTCTGACCGAAACTATGAACGATATAAAAATATCAGAAACTATTGCAGTCGTCTGTGTAGAGATGCTAGGAGACGCCACATCCACAAATCTGTCAATGGCTCGGCCCCTGCAAGGGTCTGGTCGTTCCTTAGAACATTAGGCGTAGGAAAATCAACAGTATCTTGTGAGAGTTCTATAGACTTAAACGAACTCAATACTCACTTCTCCTCACCACCTGTTACACTAGATTCTAACGTTAAAGCTCAAACTATAGCCCAGATCAATAGTTATCCACTCCCTCTTTGTACCTCTTTCAGTTTTTCGCCTGTCTCAGAGGAGGATGTTAAGAAGCACATTCTTTCTATTTCTTCTGCTGCTGTGGGTAATGATAACCTTTGTCCCCGAATGATCTCCCTCCTACTTCCTGAATTCTTACCTGTTCTCTCTCATATTTTTAACCATTCGCTGGTAACGAGTTCTTTCCCATCAGCTTGGAAACTTGCTAATGTTATCCCCCTTCCAAAATCATCCAGTCCCTCTTCCTTTTCTGATTTCCGTCCCATATCATTGTTACCATTTCTCTCCAAGGTCCTGGAGCACATTATCCATGGCCAGCTCACGCAATATCTGTCATCAAACTGTCTACTTTCTCCTTTTCAATCTGGCTTTCGACCAGGTCACAGTTCCGTTACAGCGCTGCTAAAAGTCACAGATGATATCCGTTTTGCGATGGAAAATAAGTCACTTACCATTCTAACGTTGCTTGACTTTAGCAGTGCTTTCAATTCGGTAGACTTTGATGTTCTTCTTGCTATTCTTCGCTCTCTTAACATATCTCCTCCTGTAGTAGAGTGGTTCGAATCATACCTTCGCGGTCGCTTACAGCGTGTCAGCTCTGATGAGGTCTACTCGGATTGGCGTGATCTTGTTGCGGGCGTACCGCAGGGTGGCGTTCTCTCACCTCTCCTCTTCTCAATTTTCATTAATACGGTCACTTCAGTCATAACTTCCAATTTCCACCTCTACGCAGACGACTTGCAAATTTACCACCACTTTAAAATCACAGATACCGATAACGCTTTTGACTGCGTTAATAGAGATTTACAACGTATATGTACCTGGGCTAAATCGTTTGGTCTATTAGTAAATCCTAAAAAGTCCCAGGCTCTGATTATCGGCAGTCCATATATGCGTAGGCAGTTTAGTAATCTCTCTGTTACTCCACAAATATTATACGACGGGATACCAATCCCTCTGAGTAAATCAGCAAAGAATCTTGGCCTTTTTTTTGATACTAACTTGTCCTGGGTATCTCACGTCAATGAGGTCAGCAAGAAGATACATTTCTCGTTTCAATCACTTAAATGCCTTCAAAATTTCCTGCCCTTCAAAACCAAAATATCTCTAGTTCAAGCTCTTCTCCTTCCTCTTCTCGACTATGCTGACTCCTGCTACTTGGATGCCACTGAGGAGATTTTGAACAAACTTGAGCGCCTTCAAAACTTATGTATCCGGTTTATTTTCGGACTGCAAAAATATGATCATATTTCCAGTTATCGTTCTCAGCTCAAATGGCTTCCAATCCGTCTACGCAGGAATGCTCATATCCTATCCACCCTCTACAAAGTCTTTTATAGCCCACTCGCTCCCTCATACCTCCGTGACCGTTTCCACTTTTCCCGTCCTCAAGACAAGCCCTGTCGCTCAAGCGTAAGATCGTCGCTTTCAATTCCTACTCACAGTTCCGATTTCCTCTCCTATTCCTTCACTGTTCATGCAGCCCGGCTGTGGAATTCTCTCCCACACGATGTGCGGGATAGTCAGTCAATACATATTTTTTAAAAACGTGTGAATGAATACTATCTTTCCCAGTGTGCCTAGATGTAATACAGTATTCGCAATGCCTTTATGTTATATTGTATAAGTTGTTATGGTATATGTTTATTTTATTTTTATGGTATATTAGTATAGTAAGTATATAATTTTATGTATGTATTTATTTATAGTATTATAATTATAGTCATTGTGCACGTCTTATCTGCGTTTAATTTTACATATCTCTTTTGTAGGCCTACTGGAAGAGATTTCTTTTAGAGATAAGTAGTGCCTGTTGTGTCATAAGTAATCTGTACTTTCTGTATTTGTTATATTGTGTACAATAAACTGTTAAATAAATAAATAAATAAAATACTTTTTATTTAGATGTTGTGTTTGAAAACTGCACTACTTGACATTCATATGAAAACTAAACATGATTCTTATAAGTAAGACGCTCTCGAATAATGTTTATTTATATTTATTTTCAATACGACATCTCTAAAAAGGCAGTAGTATGATTTTTATACCTAATTTCATTAAGAAACATAAAATCGTGTGCCTAATGTTACAAGATTGACGAGCTGAGTGGTTCAATGGTCAACATGCCGGTCTGCCACGCAAGAGGTCCCGGGTTCGATTCCCGGCCGGGCAGAAATTGAAATGATGAATTTTAATTTCTGTTACGGGTCTGACGGACCTTATTATTATTATTTAAGATTAAACTCACAGTTAAATTTCCAGACCAAAATATTTTCTGAACGTCCATCTGAATTAAGTAAGCTAGTAAATTCTATTACACCTTCCTAAATGCGTTTCTAAATGGGCTTCTATTTTCAGAAACCATAATTTCTTCTAAATTTAGCATCCTAAGTTGCTGAATGCGTTTACATTTGACTGAATTCAGTAACTGAATCATTAAGTCTACTGAATTTAGGTATGTGTAATAAGCACATTACGCCTGAAATAATATGGGTAGGTAAATAATAAATGAATATACCGTCACGGGGTGCCATTTAGCTTCCGAAACTGTTCATTGGAAGACATTGGTAAACCTTGCTTTGCCAATGGTATTAAGTGGCAAACCTGACGGAGTTCGTTTAGCATAATACGAAACGGATGACCGTATCGTATTTTCAGTTCCCGGATTTTGCTGTTTGCTTAAACTTGATAAACCGATAGACCAGTGCACACCTAAACTTGGATAATTTTCATAAAATTCCAATTAGGTAGGTAGGCAATATACAATAGATGTGATGACCTCATGGTCCACGGTCACTTCACTTGAGGTCACGGATGAGGTAATGACTTTTGGAAATTCTTACTTAGGCTAGGCAAAAAATACATATAATTAAAACATGTTATTTGTGCTATTTCCACATAATTGATTCTCATTGATAAAAAAATGTTTTTAGTTATAGGTAATTAGACAAATTTCACTAAATCCATAAATTAGTTAATATTACTTGATAAAAGGTAAATCAAGTAGGTGACAAGCTACAATTTGTGTACGTTGTCTAGATACTTAAAGTCATACCTTTATTATACCTACCTAAGTCAAATTAAACATTTCATTGTATATCCACTAAGTATAGAGCTTGAAATCTAGTTAAAATATTAATTTTCTCACCTATTTTCGGAAGTACCAGACGCCTCCATAATTTGTATTGTATAAACTACCCTCAATTATAGTTTAGAAGTAAATTTTCACTGGTTTAAAAATTAAATACCCACTTTTTTATTTCGTGTCTACAATTCAGTATCAATATTCTATGCTTCCGGGTCGTATTTTTATTTTAAATTTTGATGAATTCTTCATATTCTTTAGTGAATTAATCATATTTTTTAAACAAATTTAACGTGCATTAACAAAACGTAATGTGCAATGTTCAGTATTGCCAGGATGAGCTTTATCCACCAATTCCCAGCCATTTGAAATAACGTTGAAATGTGAATGGCAGTGACAGAGATTTAGTAAATAATTATACAAGGAAAGTCGGTTAAAAATATGACACTTACATCAAAATTTCGAAGTGGATAGACTACGACATAACGCGAAGATATTCGAAGCGACGACTGCGCTTGCAAAAATGGCTTAGTTAAGAGCGCGTCACCAGGCCGGAACGGCGGCGCGGCTTTTCTTCGAGGATTAAATGGCGTCCCGTTAAGCCGAGTCCACGCTTGTATCATTTTAGTGTATCATTTCTCCGTTAAGTGGCATTGACGTATGTCATTGACACTAGGTTGGAGGCAAAATGATCATTGGCGTATCTAGGTATTTTTTCCAGGGAGGGGTCTGGCCCCTGAGGTGGCCGATGAAGCCGAGTCGATCGCCAATGTAGTCAGTGAGCATGAATTAGCAAAATTAAAGTCACTCGAGTCTTCATTACGGGTCATGTGCCCGAAGAACTTGAGAATTCGTATTTGCACAGACGACGATAATCTCTCTTTGATGTTGAGTTCTTGTAGGTTGAAGCATTGGTTCGGTGCGCGGTCCACGGAATTCTGAGCATGCGTCTCCAACACCACATTTCTAGTGCGTCGATCTTGTGACGGCCTTTCGTTTTCAGCATCCACGTCTCAGCTCCGTATAGAAATATTGGAAAGACCAACTTTTGTGTTTCTGGTTATTCTGCGGCCCTTCCAAATCTTAGCTAGTTTTTCCACTGACGATCTAGTCACGGCGCAACGCCTCCGAAATTCATCCTCGCAGCCTCCAGCATTAGTGATCGTGGAGCCCAGATATACATAGCTACTAACCACTTCGCATCCCGATATATCCCGGACGTCTTGTTGATTGTTGTTGACACGGTCGACAATCATCATTTTTGACAGTTTCAGTTGTCACATGACATAGTCGAGTTCTATAATTCTTTTTGATTTTTTGATGTGTTGGTTCTTATAATCTGAACTTTTAAGCGGTGTGGGCGTTATGAATGTTTTAAAATGAGCGATTGTAGCGAGTTCAAAATTGTTTGAAGTTTTGCTCAAAAGAACTGGTGTGACCACATTAAATGTAACACAAACTAATGAATAAACGAGCTCACAATGTTAAGAGAGGAGCACTTACGATTAAAAAAATGTAGTAAAATCAAAATTATTAATAATATTGGCTCTTAAAATCTGGGTTGATTATGACAGCATCAATGTATAATGAAATGAGCGAGCGTAGCGAGCTCGAAATTTTTTGAATTTTTGCTCAACCGAGCTGGAATGAACATAATAAAAGAACTAATAAAATGAACGAGCTCACCGAGCTTGGGATTCTATACGGCGGTTATATAATAATTTCATTGAGTCAATTATGAAAGGACAATAAATGCAATAACAAAATTTATAAGACAAAATGTTTTATTTAGCAATGTTTATAATCCAAATGTATGTTTCATCAAATGGACGACTGACCACAAGTTATAAGATGTTTTAAGTACCAAATCATCCGTAATCAAATTTTTTTTTTCCCTTTCTTAGTGTAATGGTTAGAGAATATGATTTATGATCCAGAAGTCGCTGGTTATAAATCTAGATCATTAATTATTAATTTATTTGTAACAAATTCGAATCTATTAAAAACATCGTTTGTGTTTTGTTAGTACCAGTGAGTTCCAGAACCAATTAACAGGCGTTATATAACTTAATGATTTTTAACGATTTGATCATTAGTATAATGGATAAGTAATTTAAACGTTAGTATTCCAGACCTTGGTCAGTAGAACTTTTGCCCAATGAATTTTTGAAAGTGATCAAAGTCTTTTTAAATTTGCTCAATAATGTTTTGATTTTCTACTCGAAATTCAAAATTATAGGACATAACGAGAGAGCGCCCTCATTTAAAAAAATTCCGTTTTAGGGGGATCTACAAATGAATAAGCGAGCGAAGCGAGTTTGGAAATTATGGGTTTTAAAACCTGGGGGAAAACAACAAATGTATGAGCGAGCGGAGCGAGCTAGAAATGTGTGTCATTTTTTGTCTTAAAAGCTGGGGTGATTAATGAATAAGCCACCGGAGTGAACTCGACAGTTTTGACGTTCCAGGTCTTAAACACTGGGGTGATAAATGAAAGAATGAGCGAGCAGAGCGAGCTCGCAATTTTAGACATATTTGGTGTTAACAGCAATGGGTGATCCTCACAATAGTAATTTAAGAAAATCAATGAAGTGCGGTAGCTAAGTGAATGATAAGAAAAGTATCTGAAACTTATGAATGAGCAAGCGAAGCGAGCTCCAAATTTTTAGATTTAGCGTTGTAAAAGTTGGTGTGATTAATAATTGAATAAGCGAGTGGAGCAAGCTCGAAATTTTTGACATTTTAGCTTAGATGCTGAGATGATGTGTGTAGCTGATCGTGATAAAAGACATTAAAAGTAATATAAATTATTAAATGAGCAATCGGAGCGCGTACGAGACTTTTAACATTATGGTTTTTATAAGCTGGGGTGATTGTTCAAATGAATAATTGAGCAGGCGCAGCGAGCTCGGAATTTTAGGTTTTGAAAGATTTGTAAATAGTATGAAAAAAACTGAAGCAAATGAATGAGCGAGAGACGCGAGCTATAAATTTATGACATTTTTGTTCCTCGTAATTTATTTATCCCTTGGTTGTATTTCATTGAAATTATGTTTGGGTGAAGTTTTTTTATGTGTCCAGCCCAGAATTTGGATTGGTACATCCTGGGGTGGGCACCAGACTATTCTGAGGTGGGCACGGCCCACCCAGCCCTCCCCATCCTCCTTCCTACGCGTATGAAAATGATACGCGATCATGTTACACGCCATAGCTACACTCTGATGATACACCCCGATCCGTATGTAACCGCGAATCTGAAACTTTTCGAATCGGATATAGGGTTGCGAAATCTGCTATTTAAGATAGTATTCAACTATATTTAGGGTCAAGATACTTAGAAAACTTATCTATAACAAAAGGTATATTTTGTTATTGACAAGAAATCTACTATATTCTACTTAAAAATGTTTGGCGATCGTAATCGGATATTATATCGTGCTCGTTTTGGATACGAGGATCGTAGGAAAATTTGAACGTCCACAACACGACACACGTTGACGAAACGCTGACAAAGATACAATGGCCGTAGTTTTTAGTACAAGGCGCGATTTTATTAGTTATGTAATATTGCCGAAATGGGTATCTATTCTGAGGATACAAACTCGACATTTGACCCATGTTGAATTTAAAAGACAAGTTGTAAATCTTTATATATATAACTAGTGGACCCGGCGCGACTTCGTTCGCGTAGCGTTCTAATCCTACACCTGCCCTACACGTACCGTACACCTACCCTACACCTACCCTACACCTACCCTACACCTACCGTACACCTACCCTACACCTACCCTACACCTACCCTACGCCTACCCTACACCTACCCTACACCTACCTTACACCTACCCTAATCTTTATATATATAATTCTTCTGTGAGTGTGTATGTCACTGAACTACTCTCAAACGACTGGACCGATTTTGATGAAATTTTTTGTGTGTGTTCAAGGGGATCTGGGAATGGTTTAGATTCACACCTAAGGTGTAGGGTAGGTGTAGGGTAGGTGTAGGGTAGGTGTAGGGTAGGTGCAGGGTAGGTGTAGGGTAGGTGTAGGGTAGGTGTAGGGTAGGTGTAGGGTAGGTGTAGGGTAGGTGTAGGGTAGGTGTAGGGTAGGTGTAGGGTAGGTGTAGGGTAGGTGTAGGGTAGGTGTAGGGTAAGTGTAAGGTAGGTGTAGGGTAGGTGTAGGGTAGGTGTAGGGTAGGTGTAGGGTAGGTGTAGGGTAGGTGTAGGGTAGGTGTAGGGTAAGTGTAAGGTAGGTGTAGGGTAGGTGTAGGGTAGGTGTAGGGTAGGTGTAGGGTAGATGTAGGGTAGATGTAGGGTAGGTGTAGGGTAGGTGTAGGGTAGGTGTAGGGTAGGTGTAGGGTAGGTGTAGGGTAGGTGTAGGGTAGGTGTAGGGTAGGTGTAGGGTAGGTGTAGGGTAGGTGTAGGGTAGGTGTAGGGTAGGTGTAGGGTAGATGTAGGTGTAGGGTAGGTGTAGGGTAGGTGTAGGGTAGGTGTAGGGTAGGTGCAGGGTAGGTGTAGGGTAGGTGTAGGGTAGGTGTAGGGTAGGTGTAGGGTAGGTGTAGGGTAAGTGTAAGGTAGGTGTAGGGTAGGTGTAGGGTAGGTGTAGGGTAAGTGTAAGGTAGGTGTAGGGTAGGTGTAGGGTAGGTGTAGGGTAGGTGTACGGTAGGTGTAGGGCAGGTGTAGGGTTAGAACGCTACGCGAACGAAGTCGCGCCGGGTCCACTAGTTCTATATAATTCTGTTCTTAGGGCTGGAAGGGTGCATTGTGTTAGTGCCTTCACCAATCAATTAGAAGTATTGTAATTGCATGGACAGCATTGTAATTAAATGATAACTACTAAATATATGTATCAACTTAGGATTACATAATGTAATACAAATATAATCTAATATAATAATATTTGTTGATTTGCTATTTGCTAATGTTCCATATCATTGCCTCGATAAACATTTAATAATATGTGGTTAATGGTGTTGGTATCACAATAAGTAACACAATGTTAACAAAACTATTCTTAGTAAAATATATTGGGCTACTGTTTGTTTAACACCAAAGAAGAATATATATAAACTAACTGATGCTCTTACGGTTAGGCAAAACCAACATCATGTTTCAAACTATCGCGGTTATTATCACACATTTTAAAGGTATGTTCCGGGTTTCCTACCGCGTGCCTTTGTTAACAAGTGGCTTTGTTAAAGGTACGCGGTAGGAAACCCGGAACCCTTAAACCAAGATCGTGGTAAAATCTACACATTTAGGCCACTGAATGTGTAACCATGATCCAATCTGGTCAGATTTCCCTGGTAGTAGGGTCACGATGGTCAGATGGCACTCGCTCAACTGTAATTACTCAATCTGCTAAATCCTAGATCATGGTCAAGGTAGACCCCGGGCTCTCGAGCGCAAGAGTACAACCGGGATATTAATGCCAATCAAGATGATTTATGTCCAAATGTATTTTGAACCTATTCAAATACTGATGGTTAGTGGGTATAAAAAGGAATCCTATTGCGTTGACGGTAATACAAATCACCTGGCTTTAGAGAAATTGGCTAACTAGCTACAGATGTCGGCGAGAAATAATGCATATATGCTAGTTTTGCTTCGTAGACAGTCATTTCTGTTGCACCCGTGTGAGTGACTACGAAACCGAAAGTAACCGTTATGCATTATTTACAACCGTCAAAAGGCCAAAACATTATTGTAATCTCTTGACTGGAGCTATTGTTGTTATTGTAAGGTAAACCACATGTGTGGCTGTCATAATTCATTGCCTCAGAATAAATGAAATGGTATTAAAACGCCGGTTATTATTTGCTTAAGTGCTACCATACTAACCTAAAGTTGAGCCCGTAGTGGAGGATAATTAAGAACTAACCGTTGAATTATTAGCAATCTAATTATTTCACCGAAATAAAGAAAAATGTTCAATATCGTTATAATGTATGTATATCGTAAAATAATGTTTGAGTTGTTAGGGCGCGCCATCTATGGGAATTGTTAGGAAACTATTCCTGAAAACGGCTCATTATATAAATTTTATGTAAAATCTGAGTTTAACGGCTGGCAATACTGGTGTTTGACATAAAATCAACTGTCAATGTCAATCGTCGGATGTTCTAATTATATAGAACTTTCTTTGTCAATCCTTTCTCACCTCAAATCAAAATAAAAAGGAAAAGCCAGTCACTGACAAAATCTTTGTTTAAAGTCTTATTGTGCTCGCGTTGCGCGATACCCACCTAACATTGCATGTAATCCTTCATCCAGCCCATATTCAATAACAACGGCCACGAAACAAAATCCGGAATAAATAAACTAGCCATCCACCCTCAACCGTCTCAACTCGAAAATGGATATTTCTCGAAGCGAAGTTCTTTACGTGAAGGGGATGAATGTGGTGAGCAAAATGAAATGACTCGTTTGTGTCTTTATTTGATTTGATTCATTTGATTCTTAAGAGTTAAATATGTTTACAGTCAGAATCTGAAGAAGATTACAATGAAGATGATATATGGGACGATACTAAATTAAATAAAGCTTACGAAAAAGCCTACAGAATTGCTAACGCAGAGGTAGCTCAGCGTGTAGCTATGTCCACCAATAGCCATGGTAAAAAAGGTAAATATTTTTGATACGAAACAGTGACAAATGAAACCAGAATGAATCGGATAAGATTTCAATAAGTAAAATTGCTCACACTGGCTGTTCCCTACAGTTGGATTCTGTAAGTCCAGACTGGTTTCAATATGGCTCTGTAAACGGTAATTTTACTGTTATCATTTAGTTGGGAGTGACGTCCTACCAGCCAATGAAGATCATGCAATTTTGCGTCGAGTTGCTTGCGCTTGGTCCAGATATGTATCTGCCAAGTAAGCCGTCTGTCAAGGTGCATACTAAGGTATTTTGCGTGGTCTTCTTGAGGGATTTCCTCGCCATTAAGTTTGACTGGAGGACATGTGTCCTTTCGGAGTGTGTAGGTTACATGTGTCAACTTGGTTTAGTTTGCCTTTATTCTCCACAAATTCAGCCAAGTGGAGACCTTGGAGGATAGCACTGCTGTGTCATCAGCAAAGGTTGCTATGGTTGTGTTCTCAGATGTAGGCAGGTCGGCTGTGAATATAAGGTACAATGTCAGTCCCAGTATGCTGCCCTGAGGAACTCCTGATTTTATCTCTCGATGAATTGAACACTCGTTATTTTGTTTGACTTAAAAACTTCTTTTGTCAAGATATGATTTTAGTATGTTGATAAATGAGTGTGGAAGTTGCTTCTTTACCTTGTACATGTATCTTGTATCTTGTTCCATACTTTGTCAAATGCCTGACTTATATCTAAGAATGTTGCATAACAATAGGATGAACTTGTTCAACAGTCCCGTGCTTCTCCCTGAACCAAAATTGGTGGTTTGGTAGGATATCGATGTTCTTTCATCCTGTTGAGTATTATTTTTTTAAATAGCTGAAGCCGATCTGGACCTATGGCATTCAATTGTGGGGCTCTGCCAGCAACTCCAATATTATGATTATACAACGAGCCCAGAACTGCATATTAAAGCAAATATCCAACGCTCCTTGGTTTATCACCAATTCGGAAGTCCACGAGCTCTTGGGAGTGAGAACAGTGCAGGAGGAAATAAAATCGTGCTCCTTGAAATACAAAGCTCGTCTTGAGAGGCATCCTAACAAATTGGCGATGGAACTCACCATCCCGGATGATATGAGACGTTTGAAGAGACGTAAAATAATGGAAATCGACGACAGTTAGATTAACTGATGAGGCATTACCATTGGGAAATGTTCTCAGCACGCTTCTTGTATTTCAACTCATCTGCTCATAGTCCTAAGACTGATTGCTGACCAATATTGGGTAGCAAGCTTATTGGCCTATAGGACGTTGTTTCTTGAGGTGGTTTGCCTGGTTTAGGGACCATCACCACTTGAGCTATCTTCCATTGGCTAGGGAAATGTTCTAGCCTTATACAGGCGTTAAATATTTTGACCAGACTCATTATTCCCTTGTATGGTAGATGTTTCAGCAAGGTTGCGTCTATTTGATCATATCCTGGGGATTTGCCTGAAGATATTTAATTTCTCTTTGGACATTACTTGGACTTGTACTTTTGAGGGGTAAACACATCTGTGTTGGTGATTCCGGGAACGTTGTTACTTCAGCTGTATGTTCACTGCTGAACTCGAGGAAAGGCTGGAAGACGTTGCTTAGATGTTCTGCAAAAGCCGAAGCTTTGTCATCGTCTGATCGACTCCAGCCTCCAGAGGATTTTCTGATTGGTGGAATACATGTTTTGGGGCGCTTTAGTTTCTAAGTCGCTTTCCAGAGCGAGTAGTTTGTGTCCACTGTCGGGCTTAGTCTTGACAAGTAAGCCTACAAGTTGCTGTAGACATGTTTTAATGAGTGTTGAGAGCTCAGCCAAACACTCATTGAATAGTTTTTTATTACTAGGACATCTTCTTGACTGCCAAATTTTTCTCAACCCGTGACATTCTCATTTTTTATCCTTAATGTCTTTTGGATAGATGTTGTGTTTAAGGGGTATATGCCTTTGTGGTGAGTTGTTGCATTGTTGGCAGCACTATGGATGGTCACGTTAAATATTTCCACAGCATTCTCGAGTTCATCAATAGTATAAATTTTTGTTTTTAAATTTATTTCTTGGGATATTATTTTTTAGTACAGATCCCAGTCCGCCTTTTTTGGTTGATAAACTGTTAGGTGGTTCTACAAGGACGATTGTCGAGTTTATATTAACAAGAGCTGGCGAATGGTCTGAGGAGAGGTCTGTGCATGATACGGCGATTATGTAGTTACCATCTATGTTTCTCGCTATAAAAAAGTCCAACAAATCTGGGGTTTTGTGGTTGTCCGTAGGCCAGTAGGTTGGTTCCCTGGTGGTGAAAACTACAAGCTTGTTTCTTTCCATATCTTTGAGTAATTGCCTTCCTCTTGGGTTGACCGGTCTGAAACCCTAATGTACATGTTTCGAATTCCAGTCGCCGCCGCAGATGAATCTTGAACCCATTTCGTGGAAATATGTTGAAAACTCATTCGCAGTTTTTGTGTGTCGCGGAGGGCAGAACACCTCCGATAGTGCAGTTTTAACTTTATTGTTTATTATGACTGTTGTGGCTTGAATCTTATCAGTGCAAAATTGTTCCTTAGGGTAGTGTTTAATGTTGTTTCTTATTATCCGCCGTCCCGCCATGGCTATTACCAGATGGATGATTCGTTGTGTAGAGCGAATAATCTTTAAATTAATTGTGTGCTCTGGATGTGAACCTTGTTTCCGATATCAGTGCTACATCGATTGATTCCATGTGCAAAAATGTTTCAAATTCTTGACGTTTATCCGTCAAGCCGTTGGCGTTCCAAGTTACTCGGAGTTTATAGTTCATTTTTTAGTTAGGCTGTTGAATATCTGGACCATGCGATCCATCATTTTGTCCATCATTTCCATCATTGTCTGTTGAAGTTTGTTTGGCATGGTTTCCATAATTTCAGTCACAATTTTATGGTTGAGTCTATCTTTAGTTTGCGGTACCGGTTTCTGGTGCGCTGTTGCTTCGGCATAAGTTTTGGCAGGTCTTTGGTCTCAAGAAAAGGTTCGCTTATAGTTTTTTTATTCTTGACGCTCATCAAAATTCTGTTGCGCAGTCGGTTGTGCGGAAATTTTAGTAGGCTGTTGGGTCAAGGGTGTATCAGCTTCGTTCTTGGTTTTGGGCTGTGTTCCTTTGGTAGATGTGGATGCGATCTTGAGAATTCTTTCTCTGTGCTCTTTGTAGGTTTTACATCTTTTATAGCTAGCCGGATGTTTCCCTTGACAGTTTATGCAGGTTGCCTCGGTGTCAGGTCTCTTCTTGCAGGTCGATGTTGGGTGCTCTTCGCCGCATTTGACACATCTGTATGGTCTGTTGCAGAGATTCTTTGAGTGCCCATACCTTTGGCATATTTTGCGTTGGACGATTTCTTTTATAGGATATGGAGCTTCAAAACTGATCTTCATATTGTTAATGTATTTTACATTGAAGATTTGTTTTTTGGTTTTGTTAGGTTCCAGGTCAACACGAAATAGAGGTAGCGGTGTCTTTGTGGCTCTGTGGGGGACATTGACTATTTGTCTGACTTCGTGTCCCATTTCTGTCAGCTCCTTTGCTATTATTGAGGTGTCTTCTGATGAGTGAAGTCCCCGCAGCATAACTCTATAGGCTCTTTCGTTTTTAAGCTGGTAGGTGAAATGCGCTATGTTATTGGAAATGAAGATTTCTCTTATGGCTTTGTAGGCTTGGATGTCTTTTGGCATTATTTTAATCATGTGGCCTGATCTGAGGGTGGTAATTTAATACTGATCTGTTTCTATGAACTTGTTCAAAGCATCTTTGAGTGATATTATGTTTAGGACGCCTGTCCCAAAAATTGGTTCTGGTTTCGGTACATATTCTTTTTCTGTATTTTCTTCATTTTCCAGTAAGTCAAAACTGTTTTGCGTATCGAGTAACATGTAGTATTCTTGATATTTTTGTGGGTATCATTCAATATTGGACTGGTTTCTTTTCTTTTTTGTCTTTTTCTTGGATCTCTATCTCTTTGCCATTCTCTCTAGTCTAGATTTTCTGTATTACCCTTATTTTCCAGGACAGTGGGGTCAACTAGGATCTGTGTGTCTGTTTCCATTTCCATTGCAGAGTTCTGTGGGTCCTGTGCGATAGCCGTGTTATCAGGGTCTAGGGTTGCCTTAAGGGAGGGTGTAGAGAGTTGCTCCTGTGTCTAACAAACATGGTTTTATGGAATGTTTGCTGAATCATGTTGTTTGTTGGTATTTTTTGCTGGTTTGCCGATATAAATAGTCGCGCGGAGAGTGACGCCCGTTCCTGCGCGAAGGCTTTATGCAACGACGTTTGCCGGGTCCGTCGAGGTTGGCGCTAAGAACTTGTCTCGCACAAGCCATGCAACCTATCGGCGCGTAATCCCACCTTAGGTTTGGGGAAACTTTTAGAAGAGAGTTGTAATCTCGCGGCCGATTAAGCCAAGGCCTCCGATTTTGTATGACAGAGTTGCGGGTGGAGAGAACCATTTCCTACCCTCTCCAGTACTGACTTTTTAGGGTCAGTATTTACAGGTTAATTGACCGTCGCCTGGTGCTCTACGTTCGCCTTTTACATCTAGTTTGGACTTATCTAGCAACCCTCCTTTTTTCACATACGGGCTTGGGACCGTCAATGGCAGAGTTTAACCTTGCTAACATAATTTTCTTGCAATATTTAAAAAAAGAAATGAATTTCTGTTATGTTGTTTTTAGAACCTTTGATAACAAAAGAATAAATTGAATAATATGTTAAAAGAACGAAATAATAATTATTCATTTTCCATAACAGATAACCCGAGACACAAAAATGAGAAGACATCAAAAAACCAGTGGACCGTAAACCACACAAGTAAAACTGAGTGGAGGGTTGGCATGCCTTGCCGAGCTATTTACGATGACGATGGTTTGGAGTATGAAGCCATTATAACAAGATTATTTGGCAAGAGAGAGTGTGTTGTCCGTTTTTTAGGTATGTAGCCATATCTTTTGTGTACATTATTTAAAGTAATTGGCCTTGACAAGGCCAATATCTAATCTGCTAAGGGAATATATTAATTAAGCATAAATGGAGACAGTCCATTGCATTGGCTTGCATTTGATGACATTCACAATTTTTAGGTTATGACAATTCACAAGCGGTGGCAATTGCCTCTTTGAAGCCTTCCCATGGCAAAGAGGCTCAGGGTCGACAGATAGAAGATGTTCTGAACGAAAATGAGGATGGCGACCTAACAGAGACTGGTGTGGAAAGGAACGAAGATGGAGAAATGTATCTTGGTAGTGATAGAGCTGCTGGTCCAGAAAATTGTTGTAAGTGAACATTTAGTTTTACATTATTTTCTGAGATATATGTTGTAGTGTTTTATAGTACTGTCTTTTTTGTTGTAGAATTTATAATTAACAAATATTCTTATTATAATTACAGATAGTTTACCCAACAAGAAGAGGAAATCTTCGCACAAGAAGAAAAGCCACCAAGGGCAACCCTCTGCTTTTGAAATTCCAGAATTTATGTTAGGTTCCATGTCAATGCCCATGCCAAATCCGAGCTTTATGCGGAATGTGAGTACCTATGATATTGTAGCATTGATTTACCATCCTTACACAGTGATGGTAAATGAAACCCTTCTGCAAAAATTAAAGCTTATATAAATGAAAGCCTTCACATTGGAGTAGACTCATTAAACTATTTGTAAATCATAAAAAGGATACTATAAGTATATTTTTGGATGTACCAAAAAAAACTGTTTGTTTTTAAATTAAAAAAAAAACATGTTCCCTAATAAAAGCATATTATGTTCCCTGAGCTTGGTCATTCCGTTAGCTAGCTTAAAGCAACGCTCAAAGTGTCTGGGAACTGGATGGGTAACTGTTTCCTACTTTGAAGCTAGTCGATCTTCAGCCCCGCAATAAGCTCGCCACTCGTTATATGTTTCTCCTAATACCAATGGCAAGCGAGAAAATTTCAGCGAGGTTGGCTGTGTTGTATCCGGCAGAGTAGAATAGCACCAACCCCTTAAAATCGTGGGTGTGTCGTACAAGGCAACTAATGTTTTCTAGACAAAAGATCTAAGAGTCTCCGTAGGCTGGAATATGGGCAGCAGCGTTTCCAACTCCAACCCGCCTGCTAAGCGTGGAGATTATGGCAATACCCACCCCTTTTGTGGGAGAGGCCTTAAGTCTTGCAGTGGACTGTTATGGGCTGACATGATGATGACCCAAGAAGCGATGTATTGACATCGCCGAGTCGAATGCGAGAGCCAACAGTTTACGACGAGAGGACGCCGAAGACTGGGCGAAGTGGAGAAGAATGAGTAGGAAAGCGGACCCTGGCAGAGGCCGGGAGGAGCGCTATGACGATGATGATGATGATGATGACCAGGGTCTACCGATGTGGACCCGGACACAGGTTGAACAAATTAGCGCCCTTTGACGGTATTTATTTAATTTTACGTCATCATCATCATCTTGGCGTTAATGTCCTGGTTGTGCTCTCGAGCACGAGGGCCCGGGGTCCGCCTTGACCATGATCCAGGATTTGGCAGGTCAGATAATTACAGTGGAGCGACTGCCATCTGACCTCCATGACCCTGCTACCAGGGGAACCTGACCAGATTGGATCATGGTTACACATCATTGTTTATTAAATTTTACGTATTTCATGAATACCCTCTCTTCTCCTCCCAGATGAACCTGGGTATGCCGTCGATCCCGCCGCCGCCGCTGGCGCCGCCCATGAGCGTGGACTCAGAGGAGCAGGCCGTCTCCTCGATGCTGCTCTCCTGGTACATGAGCGGATACTACACCGGCCTCTACCAGGGCATTAGGAGGTATGTAGGCTTACCTGTTTATGTGGAACTCGCAGTCGGTCTTCAGACGCGCGCAGTTCGGATCGTTGTAACATTGAGTGATTGAGAGCGGGACCCTATTGTATTTCCGGGATGAAATGTATCTTATGTCACTCAGAAATATTGTAGCTTCCTATATGTGAAACTATCTTGAAAATCGGGTCAGTGATTTCGGAGATCACCCCCCACCCCCCGATACAAATTTATAATTTTCTCTTTATGATATTATTATAGATTTTTTGGCCGTGTAGTGTCCGGCAGAATAGAATAGCACCAACCCCTTACACTCATGGGTGTCGTACAAGGCGACTAATGTTTTCGGGGCAAAAGATCAAGAGTCTCCGTAGTCTGGAAAATGGGCAGCAGCATTTTCCATTGTAATATTTAAACACTGCGATCTCCAACCCGCCTGCCAAGCGTGGAGATTATGGCAATAACCTCCCCTTTCGTGGGAGAGGCCCTAAGTCCTGCAGTGGACTGTTACGGGCTGTGATGATGGTGATGATGATAGATTTTAACTTTCTGTAAGCCCACTAGAGGAAGCCTCGGCAGAGGCTGAGGGTGAGGATTGTGGTTGGGATAGGCTAAGGCATGTTCAACAGTGGACTGATGGGCCAATGGTGAAGAGATCGATGAAGATGATTCGGGCAATGTATCTCGCCAAAATTTTGCAGCTGTTTCCAGTTTCCTAAAATATCAGTTTCGCAAAACATACGTCCGTATACAAAAGCGGAGAGCGTAGCTCTGCTATATACTAATTCGTACTATGTACCTTCCTAAAGGATCCCGATCACCACCGACAGTGGCAATATAGAGTCTCGAAATTAATGTTTAATATTTTCACTTTTTCAGAGCCAAGGAAAACCACAGGAGCAGGAATGATAGCCAGTAAGAAACAATGGTATTTTAAATAATAACTTATATTTTGTTTTCATAAAAGGAAACGAACTAGAAATAAAAAAAAATTGAAATATGCTGATAATTCCATTTGGAAATAAATTAGGCCTCCCAGTTTTCTGTCGATGATTATGTACAAAATATACATTTTGATACTGATGATAAAAACTATTTTAAACTTTTGATTGGTGGGTCGGTTCTTATAAAACTAAAATTTTTTATTTCATTATATTCTAGAAGTCAACTTTGAAAAATCGTGTTGGTTTAGTTTTTAAATGAAACAGTCGTGTATCTCATAAAATAATAAAAAGCTAAACATACCTACGTAATTATAAGCATGGTTGATTTTAATAAATGGGCATTTATACCTTATATTGCTTTTTATTCCTGTATTTATATTTAATTTAAAGTTGAATACAATATGTTTACAGACAGACGACACTTAAAGCAGGGTGTAATAAATATAAATATAATATAAATTAAATAATCCATGGCCAAGCGATAATATTTTGACAATTTACTCAGTAAGTACTAAAACAATATTTACATGTACCGAACGTACCATAATATACAAATTATTTCCATTCTTTCGTTCACATAAAATAATAATATTTTTCTTGGATATTTCTTAAATTATTTACGGCTACCGTATGCTCCTTGTTTTTATCTCAAACCTTGCTGTTTTCATTTTGAGTTTTTAATATAATGTTTTGTACCTTTGTGTCAATCAAAAATAGGCCTTATTTATCTAATGTAGCATAAACTATTGCCCGATCGCACAAAACTTAGGCGACTCTTAAGATATTCTAGGGGGGCGATCCTCGCGCTTTTCACATTACATTTCGACATTTTTTCTAGCCACAAATGTCAGTGAGAAAGTCACTGTATCTCTATAGCAAGAAAAAAACTACTTCTCAACGCTTTTCGCTAATCCTTTATTATCGAAGATCGTATTAAATAGAGATTTTTAGGAAAAAGAAATATCGAATTAGGCCCCTGAGTGCACAAAATCAGTGTCATAAGAGCGAGATAGGATTCACTTATCGGTGTTGGTGCAATGCTTTTTCATATTAGGAATATTTTAAATCAACTAAGGCGTCGCCTAATTTTTATTGCAATCAGTGACAAGTAACAACGATTTACAATCATTTTTCTTGACCTACATTTTACTATTTGCAAGACCGTTCATATTATAATATATTTAGATGAATAGATGCGAAATGTCAGCCTTATTTCGAAAGACAGAAGCTTTGATATTTTACAAGCTTCTCAATGACCTTAGACAGATGAATATAACTTGAAAGTAAGTTGTAGCCTTTACCCGAACGCGTCATCTCAGCACCTGGCACCGACGAAATCAAATCAGCTATCTTATTAATGTGAACATTGGATCTATTTTCTAACATCATCCCTTCTAAGCGAGACATGCATCGCATTCCAGTGAGGTGCAAAGATAATTGGCCCGGGTATTGTACGAATCTAATCATAAAGTCGCCTGAATGGCAGTAGCATCACCATGGAGCAATTTATCCAGTGGAGACACTTTGAACATAAGATTCTACCCTGATTATTCTTTGAATGTTTTTGTTTCTTATCCATCTCTTTCTGACTCCCGACAAGTATAAGTGCCAATGCGAAAACCAATCCCCACTTATGCGAAAACAATGAGTTAGAAAGAAACGCAAGGAATTAGTTTCAATGACATATTTCTTTTTTTCAGTTTTTAATTCAATGTGTGGGTTTTAGCTTTACTTTACAGCTGGTTGGTGACGTCACCATCTACGACAATTCGACGAATAAGTAATTTGTAAGTTGTAGCCTTTTAGCACATGAGTAGACATTTTTAGGTACATTGTCTGGTATCTAGCATAGATGGTGTCTATCTTATTTATATAACCATAAGGTTTAATTTCGCACATCATCATCATAAGGCACCAGCGAAGAGCAAGATAATGTGCTTATTATATTTGACTGAATTCTGTAGCCTAAATTCAGAAGCAAAAAACGTGAGAGCAAATCAAAGTGGACTGTATTTCTCATAGAATTAGGTCCATTTTTGTATTACTTATTTTATTATGTTACGCGTCGCTCTGCTTTTCAAAAGCCTTGATACAAAAGTGGACCAATATTTTCGACTTTGATTTGCTCTCACGGTCTTAGCTTCTGAATTTAGGCTACTGAATTTAGTCAAATGTAATAAACGCATTAGGTACGGTAGGTGTAGCAACAGAATAATCGAAGCGAACAAACTTCTTACTTAGCTCTCAGCTCTAGTCAAAATGACATTTTGTCGTGATCTGTATCTGTGTAAAACGGACTTAATGCCGTGGAAATTAAGTATAAATTGCCATATCATTGATCTGATCAGTTTGTTCGTTCCGTTTATTCTGACTATGCACTGGGATACGAATGGTGATAGATCTTGTCACTGAATCCTAGCAGCTATACATTATCTGAGCTTCTAAATGGGCAATATTATTACTCTAATGTGTGCCTGTGCTTCCATGAACGTGTGACATGAAGTTTGCGGTAAGCTTCCCCTGAGGACAATAGTATTCTTCGCCGCAAGTAACATATAGTGCAGCAGCAGCAAAGGTTTCGTAACGTAAAGGTAACATACAGTCTGGCAAGGAAGTCGCGAAAAATCTGAGGGCGCCACTTGACAGCAGAAGTGCTCAGTTTGACAGAAAATCGTTGTTGCAAGAGCAGTAGCTCATTTTCAGTACTTTATTGCCAGACCGTATATGGCCCGTATTAAGCCTGGCATTTGGCAACCATTATGGCCGCTTCCACTTTCGTTACTGTAGCTCTTTATAGAGACCGAGTGCTCTTTTGGAACCATTGGCGCACATTTTGTTTGACTATAACAATTACGAAAGAAAGTCCCAACTCCGTAAGGGTGACAGGCCCAATGGTTCAATTTCAATGGCGTTGACAGGCCATGATGATTCGCCATATTGTGCATGGGGAATTCTAGTTTTGTTTGTTCTTTTTGGGCACATCCGTCGGCCATTTTATGTTACGCATTATTTGACAGTATGCGGAATTCCTTTCGTCGTCGGACTATAATGACTAACAAGTTTAAATCTTACACATCAGAGAGAGAGAGAGAGTATTTGACCGGATAACGTACGAGGCTACGAAGGGCAGGCATAGTATCCCAAATCCAAGGAAAGGTCTCAAGACTCTCAGTCTGGCAATGGCAGTGGCGTCACACCGGACGTCAGACCAGCGTGCTGAGTTCGTGCGCGTCGTGGCTGAGGTCCACCGTCGCCGGCGGCATGCCGGGCGTCGCCGCGCCCTCGCCCGGGGGGGTGCTTGTTGGGGGCCTGGAAGGGGGAGAGATGGATGTTAGATAGTTTTAAGACTTACGTGGGGGTTAGGGGGAGAGGTAGGCAGGGATATCTCGTTACCCCTATGGGTATAGATAGGAGTGTAGAGCTCGTCTAATCTAAAATGACGCGCCCCACTATCGCATTAACGCACACAAGCAAGTTTAAAATATGGACGCAATACATATACAAATGCCGTTGTAATTGGTCATTCAGTTGCCGGTGAAACTCGTTCACGTTGCACACGTCGTTAGATTGGAGCAGTCGACGCTCCCACACAGATGAAGTGTCATTATCAATATTTGCACTCACACATCGAAATCAACTAACTAAGTAGTGGGGCGCGTCATTTTAGACTAGACGAGCTCTACCCGTATATCCACTTTATGTATACCGCAGCCAAACAATATGATTTTGAACTAGCTTTCCGCCCGCAAGTGAGGGACGGGGGGAGAGGGTAAAGAGTCCTATATCTCTTTCTAATCTAGCTACCTACAAAATTTTATCCAAATCCTTTCATCCGTTTAGGCGTGAAGAGGTAACAAACACGCACACACAAACTTTTACATTTATAATATTTGTGGGATCGTATAGTGTTCCATGGGCTTTGGCAGTGGAGGGGCCTACCATTTGTGTATTTATTTACTGCCAGACTCCAAGGTTTTAAGAGGTGGGTAGTATGTGTAGCGGGGACCACTTTCCATCAGACCGCTTGCCTGTTTATCTACAGTATGACTTGAAAGAAACTTATACACCCACCTGATAATATAAGGCCCTCCTTGCTGCAGCAGCGTGATCGGATGCGCGTACGGCGCGCCCGACATGCTGTGGAAGCTCAAATTCCCTCCGAGCGTGGTGTTCAAATGCCCATTCCCAAGGATCACTCCGTTCGAAGTGTTTAGGTTGGGCTCCTGGTTCCTCAATGCTTTTACTAGGTTCGTCTTCTCCTTCTGCCATACGAAGACGTTGTGCACCATCGCGCAGCCGCAGAATATGATGCCGACGCCAATGAAGACTGACGTCACTATCGCTGGCGTCGAGTGGAACTGGATGAAGGTGTACAGGATTATACCTGGAATGAAGGGTTGAATGGTTTTATTTATTTATTTATTTCACAGTTTTACAGCATATAAATTATTATTCAAAAAGGTTACATTATTAAGTTGTAATGCCAATTACAAAACTGCAACTTATAATTTTGGTAATTAATATAGCCAGTACACCATTTAAAATACAAATAGAAAATAAAAACTAAAACTAAATATAAACTTCTATCTAAAATATAATATAAGATTCTCTCTCTGTATGGTTGTGTGTGTGTGCGTGTGTTTATGTGTGTGTTCGTGTGTTTGTTTAATGTATGAGTGTGTTATCCTTCACGTGACTGGAGGTACTGTATAACCCTTTTTGTAAATTGTGCAAATTTGTTGGTTGAATTGAATGAACTCTGCATAAATGAGATGAGATTTTTTTGGTTCATTCCAAATAGACACTGGACAGATGTTCCTAACTGCCACACATTTGTCGCCCTACAATTTATACATGTGAGGTCCGAAGTCCCAGCTATACATTCAAATCTAATCGGCAGAATGATTGACCGCTAATGTGATGTGGACTGGACAGATCGTGTTACTTGCTTAAACTTTTGCATATATACTTAGGTATCTACTTAGTCGACTCTTAAGCTAATAGTTCTCTAAAGTAGATATATTTAAGTAGTATATCAGTTATCTAGCACCCATAGTACAAGCTTTGCTTAGTTTGGGGCTAGATGGCGCTGTGTGAATTTGTCCACGAATATTTATTATTATTAATTCTATTTCAGGCAGAACAGATTTGGCGATAGCAGTAATTAATATGGAAATACATAATTTCTAGCTCTCTCAAATTCTGAGATTCTAATATATAGGTAGTTGCATCCCTTCAATGGTTGCTTGTTTTTGTTTTGGGACTTTTCTTTGGTAGATAGGTTCTCCGGCTTCTGCCAGATTTCTCTCTTCTAGAATAATATCTTTTAGTATGTAATGTTTGGCTTTTTACGTACGACGACGGCCATCTGATCTGCACATACACAACTCGCTAGGGAAACGCAATTTGCCAGAGAGACACGGCCAAAAATATTACGTAATCTACTCTAGAGTTTACTGAGTTCGTGAAATCGTGACTTACCTGTTAAGAACACTGGTATCGATATGAAGAAACCACCGACCGCGCATATCCTTGTTATGGCGGATTTCTGGAGGTATTTGTTTGATCTGGAAAGAAAAGATAAGTAGGTATTTAGAATCCACTGGGGTTTGAAGACTATACCTAGTAAGGATCAGCGCTAACATCGATTGCCTAATGGAGCAACTTTTTAGCAATAGCCTAGCGTCATCAGTTATTAAGATAGAGAAATAAAAATAATATCAAAAGACGCGTTGTTAAAAAATATTCAAGGTCTGTTAGCCACATGGGTAACTGAAAGGGCTTCGACACTCCTACATTCATAGTTTCGGAGGTGAGTTGCCAATCTTACAACCATATGATAGAATTACATATTAAACATAATTCAAGAAAATGTTGAATTTTCATACAAAGGAGTTCAACGCGAGTAACGCTCTCGTTGAAGTCTTTTATATGAGTTTTCTATGGCTCTAATTTTGAGCACGGTTAAAGGGTTAAGCAAACATACTTTATAAGACCCGAGGGGTGGAAAAGGAACCCTATTACTAATCCTCTGCTGTCTGTCTGTCAGGGGACAATATCTTTGGAACCGTAATAGGTAGACCATATACATATACTTGAGCTGACCTGAGTAGTTGGTCAACATCTGCCACACAAGAGTATAATAAATAGGTACTTAGTTCATCAATTGTTAAACACCCATAACACAAGCTTTGCTTAGTTTGGGGCTAGATGGCGCTGTGTGAATTTGTCCATTATATATTATATGAACTCTAGGACTCTTATTGTAAGTAGAAGCAAACAACGACAATCATTTTAAAATAAAAAATATACCTAGAATATAATTAGGTTACCATACCAACTTAGGCAGTCGTAGGAAAGACACAAAACGAAATTCGTCAAGGACCGTTATTGGGCAGCCGGGTCATCAATAAGCAAGCGAACAAACATAAATCGAAGCCACATCTCGCCACAGAACTTGTTTCGCCAATGTAACGGAGCACTTGTTCATCAACTATATATTCGGTATAACGCTACCAAAGGCAGAAGTCGCGCTTTCGAAAGGTCGTTTGTAATGCTGGCGGGCTCCTTAACTGTATAGGTTAAGCCTGGATAAGTCAGTGACACTTGCAGATGGATGTGTTATGCTGTTATGATGACAGCATCTTGCGTTATCACAGGTGCAGGTGTAGGTATGTCAATTTGTATGTATTAGATGTGTAGGTATGAAATGTCACGCACGCGATCGTAATGTTTTGGTAAATCGTAAGTTGTTCATTCACTTTCATACAAAAAGCAGTAGTCTGGTGCATTATTCTGAACTTTTATAGTATCAATTAGTATGAAATGTGCAAATCTGTAGTTATACACAAGACTACTGCTTTTATAGTATCAATCAGTATAAAATGTGCATATCTTCTTAGAAAGAAGGTATTTACTAATAACTAATAACTTTTTAGGTTCGTCTTATTCGTAACATTTACGCCAAATCTTTAAACTTTTTTAAATTCTAAAAAATACATGTAAGTAACTAATTGAAAGGCCCATTAAAATACCAAAGGGAGCGACTATGTTATTAGTTAACTGATACAATTGCAATGCGCAAGTGCTGTCTTCAATTCTCCACATCAATTACATTAACTGCTCCTTCGTATTCGTTATTTAAAATTGACAAGTCACCCCGCCTTCCCCTAACTCGGCCAAGCGTGGCGGACCGTTACCCCAGACAACTGGGATAGCCGTTACTTGCATTTGCCCTATCTACCCTATACCTGATACTACATAGTAATCAAAAGTATCGGTCGATCTTGTAAATATCACGCATGTTTAAAAACAGAATGGTTGTTTGATCGAAATATTGTCTTGGGAACAAAATTTTTAGAAAGGGCAAAATGACTTTAGCCTATTAAGGTTGCGAGGCTCGGAGCGTCGGTTGCTGAGTGGTTAAGGTTTCCGACTGTCGAGGTACAGTCCTGTGAACGTGAACATAAGGAGCTGATGCTAAGGGCCACCACACAGCCTGTAATGTGCATAATTCTCATAATTGTACAAAACCATCAGCCTCCGTTAATTCTTATAATAAATAGGTACTCAAATAACGATTACATTATTGCAAAAAAATTAATACGAGGCCTTGAAATCATGTAAACCACAGCCTTTCAGAGTTAGTCATTCAAAAGTGAAATGATCCAACGCAATTAAAATCCACTTACGCAAATTCTGAAGGGCAAGCGGCATTGTGGGAATTTTTCTCGATATGTGTAAAGATTACGCGGGGTTGTGGAATGTTATCGAGCAGCTTTTGCTCGCTTGAGTGCCTGCTAGATTTGGGATAAGGTGTAATTCGAAATTGGAATGTGCAAGCATGCAAAACATGTTTTAAAAGTAGTGAAAAGTTAGAAGCATCGAAGTAGTTAAGTTCGATAGCGTCCAATCCAATGTAGTTAGTAGATACAGATGCGATTTCTTTTATTTGGAAGCAAAAGCCAGTTTATTTATATTATTTATTTATTTAACATTTTATTGCACACAGTAAAATACATAGAGAAACATCATACATATAGACGGCACAAAAGGCACTACTTATTTCTTAAAGAAATTTCTTCCAGCAGGCCTACAGAAGAGAGATGAGATAAGTAAAGCAGATCGACGTGCGCGATATAATAAAATACTTCTCAAATAAAATATAATATAAATTTATAATAATAATACAATAATTAGTACCTACGGTTTTTAACTGATTCATTCTTTTCATTTCATAACTTTGTGTCGTTAAAATCGATTATCGTTACCCAGTATGTCATTGCGGTACTAAGCACATAATTATATGTAATACTAACGTCCAACGTAGTAAGTAGATAGATCTACATTTAATGTATGATTTGTCCTAAATGTTTAAGCAATTTTTCTTACTATACTGATGACAGAAAGCTTGTTTTATTATTTGCAGACAAACGCACAGCGCTCGCATAGTTTCCGCACAGCAATCCTGACGCACGAGCATTGTCGTCGAGCCGCACCCGCACAGTCAACGCGTCGTGTGCACGCCAATAGGGCAGTCCCTACGTTTTGTGTCAGGTTCTTACGCGGTGACTATGCTGGTACCTACGTTGCATACGCGTTTTCTGTCCGGTTTGAAAGCGGTGACGTATAAACAGATCCTTAGGCACAATGAATACGCGGAGGCGCTGACGGTGGCTGCGATTTGGTAACGAAACGGGGTTAAAGGAATTTTACATGCAAAGGCTTAAAAGCGTGCTTGCAACACCAATAACCAAAGTTTAGCAACGCACGCAGAGCCCGGGAACAGGGTGGGTGACTATCTTGTAGTATGAAGCTAGTTGATCTTTAGTGCTCGCAAGTTGTATGACTCCTTATGCCATTAGCAAAGCGAGTTTGTCCAAGGCTTTTGTTGTAGGCACCTTGAGACTAGTTGAACAGTTCTCAGTGATAACCATTAAGAGTGGTAGAAGCATAGGAATATCTAAAATAAGGTTCTTAATTCTAGTTTAACAGAAGTCATCATTACAACCCATAACAGTCCACTGAAGGACTTAGTTACTCCCACGAGAGGGGAGGCTATTGCCATTATCTCCACGCTTGGCAGCGAGTTGGAGATCGCAGTGTTGTAGTTATAGAATGGAAAACGCTGCTGTCCATTTTCCAGCCTACGGAGACTCCAGACCGTTCGAAAACGTTAGTCGCCTTGTACGCCACCCACGAGTGAATGAATGAATGAAAGATATTTATTGATTTATTGATTAACAAGGACACCACATTACAACAATCACATAATATTGTGAGGTAAGGAGTGTAAGTGTGTAAGGAGTTTAAGGAGTGTAAGGAGTTTAGCATTATTCCCATAATAGTAAGTAATTGTTGGTAATTATTTTTATTAAAAAGAACCAGCCAGCAATGGTAAGTTATCCAATGGCCCCTAACTTACACTACTGTGGTCAGCGTGGGTGGCTACTGGCTCTACATGACAAGCTTACGACGGCTACTGTAAGATAATAACCACATTATTACAACCGTTTAAAGGCTATCTTTATGTATGAATCGTTATAGTCAACAACCTTAAGCTAATATGATTGTAAATTAAAAATAAATTACAGTATCTATCTGCATTCACTTTTTATCTGCTACAAAAACTAAAGCACTTTAGTGTTGCAAACTTATCTGAGCCGGCGGCCAAAACTGAAACTAATAGTCGCCATTTTAAAATGTGTACTCGATGCCAACAACAGCGACACCAGCACCGTTTCAGATAGGTTTGTGGTACTGCCCAAAGTGTCAATACACAAGAAGTCTATGCCCACACGTCGTTAAGTATAATTCAATCTTTTCATTTCCTCGTACCGCATCGAGTCACATTGGTTTTGGCCAAAAGTATATGATAATTAACCATGGTTCTAGGCCACTCCGTATTTAGGCAACAGAAGGACGAATATTTCTTAAAATGGCCATCTGATGGTAATTAGTTATAAACTATGATAATTTTCTGAAAATGATAAGTAGCTAAGGAGCTATTGACTTCCTTGTCAGGTCTGTGTTGAAATCGACAAAGTTCTTTATAAATTTTTAACTAATACGTAAACCAGGTCTATCTTATCATCATTACAGCTCATAACAGTCCACTGCAGGACTTAGCGCCTCTCCCACGGAAGAAGAGGATATTGCCATGAATCTCCACGCTTGGCAGGCGGGTTGGAGATCGCAGTGTTAAATATAACAATGAAAAAAGCTGCTGCCCATTTTCCAACCTACGAAGACTCTAGAAACATTATTCGCCTTGTATAACACCCATGGGTGTAAAGGGGTGCTATTCTACTCTGCCGGACACCACACGGCCAATTACGGTCTATTGAGCTTTATATACTTAGAAAATTATATTAATTCTACTTATAGCATTAAAATTACGAACGATCGGTACCTAGAGTCCGTTTCGCGTTTCATTAATAAGTCCTGTGGTTGTCAAAACAGTGGAACCTGTGAGTGGAACTACAGCTATTAGCTAAGAAATTAGAACACAGCCGTAGACATGATAATCTTTCTAAATGAAACTCTTGAAGGTATTTTTAATATACAATATTCAATTACTGTTATTAGCAACTAGTTGTGATTTGGGAAAAAAAATCTATCGCTGCTGCGAAGAGGAATAATTTCAAAAATGAAAATCACCAGATTTATTAACTAACTATATAAAATTCAGTGGCAACACTATATTGCATAATATTTCAACTTACCTACCCTATTATAATATGTTATTGTGGTATCTATCACAAACTAAACGCGTTTTCCATGTCAAACATTGAATTTATACCACGATTTGATAACGTATCAGATCAACGTATCAGTTGTGTCTTGCGTCGCGTCTGCGCCGACAGCGGCTGCGTACCGCGGTTTGCCGCCATTTTTGTGCCCATCAGCTGGTTGCCGACCGGTTTTTATTCGTGAAGGTTTTATTCCTCGACTCCAAACAAATTCCAAAGGCCAGCATGCAAACTAACAGGTACGCCTTAATGCTATTATTACCCACTCTATTCGATTTAAGTAACCAAAGGAATTCAACTTTGAATTGATGACTTTTCAGAACTGTAGTTAGAAGATAGGAAGGTATCTAATAGAGGAAATCTGAAGTACTTCAATTAAATCGAATAATGACTAGTAAAATTGTATGGCACAAATAAATTTTAACAAATTATGACTGTTGTATATTTATTCCATATCTAAAACGCTATCTTCGACAGTAAACCTATCTACTTAATGCAAACTACAAGCGTTCTGGTAAAATTCTGGCAAGAAAATAATAAAAGTAACCTAGTGCGGGTTTGAAAAATTTTTGCAATTTTTTAATATTTTGAAATAACCTATCCTTCTACATTTTGTCCGCCATCATCATTCATTTACATGTAACTAAACAAGCTCTCCAGTTTACTTACTTCAACTGCCAATATGTGTAATAGCCAGATGTCAACAATCCTTTCAACTTCATAAGCGCATATTCTAGGTGAGTACTACCTACTAGAACTGGACTTAGCACCTACTACCTACTATAATTATGTATGTACATTTCTACAGTGTAACAAGTTACGGGCTGACCTATTGTAAAGCAGCTATTTGTCACAAGAATGTAGGTTATTTACCGGCTTAAAGGTCAAATGAGGTGAGACTTTCTATGTCAAAGATTCAATAGTTAGCCATATTAGTTAGGTAAGTACCTATGTCTGGATTCTGCTAACTTGTAAGTTGTAATTGTCTGGTTTAACTGGCGGTTTATTCTCGCGCTGCGGCATTTCGGATTCGACATTAGGTGTCTTTATCTAACCACAAATCTCTATTTAAAATGTCACTGAAATCTCTATTGCAGCTAAATTTGTTCCTCCTAGCAACCCTTTTTCGAAGATCTTTATCAGTGTTATTTTTTTAAAGTCGAATGTCGATTGTGAAGCGCCAGAATCAGCATTTCTGTGTCCCATAACATAATGTCGTCGTACTACGTCTCAATAGTCATTAATTGTTTTACGAATTTCGCAGAAGAATTGTTTCCTTTTCCAAAGATACATATTGAATAAAAGCATTACCCAAGATGCGGCTCACACAGCCGTTTAGGTCAAACTATAGTTTAGAGGTTATGAAACCAGTTAAGTGCATTCGCGAATAAAAAAGCTCTACTAGGAACCAATTTGCATGATGATGAATGATTAATTTTAATGTTAGGTGTCGAGATAATTATTCTATTCATCCACCAATAACTGCTAGCTCTTTTGAACGTTGCATCAAGTCTGCAAAGGATTTACTCAACCACATAGAACTTGTTGGAATCCATCAATTGGCATTCGGATTCTAGCATTACGAAACAGCGCCGCCGACGGTAGTACAGTGCCAACCTAACTTAATCCAGTAGACAAAATCGGTACTAAGTTATTATTGCACTAAAATCACAGTTCAAGCTCACTTGTTCACCGCTAGCGCCGCCGTCAACTGAACGGATAAGTTGGTTGAACAGATAGTATGGTTGTATTTGTATGCCACGAGATTTGTCAAGCAAATAAATGTTCACAAAGTCCGTTATAAATCATTCAAGACGGTTGCGTGAGAGCAGGCGGGTTTCGGAATGATGCATCTACCTGCCCTCATTCAAGGTCGCAAAGGTGCACACGTAAATGTCTGCTAAGATTCTGGCATTCCATTGTGCTTTTTTTTAGGTTTACACACGGAGCAAGGAGATCCGATCTTCATTTCGTTTTCTTTTTGCAAGTGGAGTGTGGTTGTTTTTTTTTAATTTTTGTGGCTGGCGTAAAACGGTAGCATTTGCTTTAATGCGTCAATTTCTTTAACAACTAAATTTACAACAGCAGTTTCTACTTATTTGAGAAGCGATCTTTAGTAAGTAGCACGGTTAAGCTGATACCTATCATCAAGATAAATTATACTATTATAGTAGGTACTATCACCTTACTGGCTGAAAATAAACTCTACAATTTCTTTCTCTGGACAACTTATACTTAACAAGAACTAGAAAGTTACAGTCATTTACCTAATTAATTTTGCTTGATCCATCAAACATATAACAAGAGAAACTGTAATCCGGATAAAATCAGTAAACTCAACTACAGTCTCCAGCCTCAAAAAATAATAATAAAAATGCTTACAATTACTCGCCTAAACCCAAAAAATATCTTTACATCTTATGGAAATGTGTAATTTTTCACGCTACGTTCCTTCGAGCGAATCATATTGTTCTAGCTTGAAGGTACATTCTCTAGTTAGGTTTATTAATATTTGAAACAATGCGTGGTAACTGAAATGTGTCTAGCATAGGTGAACGATTAGGTAACCAGCTTCATCTACTGGTCGTATCTACTCACCGCTGAGTCGAACCTCTTCCACGATAGTGCAGGTTATGGTCATAGTCTCCATGCTTGCTTTTTTTTATACCACTAAGGTAGCTTACATGCTTACAGCCTGACAGATGGTATGCTATGGATATTTGTAATACCACGGGCATCACCCACGCGTTGCCTGGTTGGTATTGCAAACGTTCATAGACTGCGGTTACTGATTACGAATAAATAAAAAATTAAAAAATAAATTTTAAATATTTGTGTACAAATCCACACAGCGCCATCTAGCCCCAAACTAAGCAAAGCTTGTGCTATGGGTGCTAGATAACTGATATACTACTTAAATACATACTTTTTATACATAGAACACCCAGACCCTTAACAGAAATTAAAACTCATCATTTCAATTTCTGCCCGGCCGGGAATCGAACCCGGGACCTCTTGTGTGGCAGACCAGCATGTTGACCATTGAACCACTCAGGTCTTTGTAAGTAAGTTACTATCATCGTCACTTTTGCCGCTTTAGTGGTAATAAAAACCTGCAGGGTCATCAGTCCACCTTGCTCGTTAGTCGAGAACTTTATTGCCTCAGCGGTCATTTGTTCACCGAGCTATGTTGCCTACTGCCCCTTGAGTCTGCAAAGTATTCTAACAGTATTCTGTTGGAGATCACACGGTTACCATTAGATATAGCTTAATATTTATTGAATGTAAAGCTTGTACTTAAAGTGTTGTTGGATGTTCGATATTTATGTTTGACGACCTGAGTGGTTCAGTTGATTAACATTAGTCTGCCACGCAGAGGTCCGTGGTTCGATTCCCTGCCGGACTGAAACTGAAACGGTGAAGTCCGTCTACTCGTAACCATGACGCATGTAACTGCGTCGAAATATCGAAGTAAAAATAATACTAACTGTGGTAATAATCCCTATAACATGTGAGATGAAAGTGTAGTAAATAACCACGAAAGGTCTAAAACCTATATTAAATGATGAATTTTAATTTTAATTTTAATGTCGGGTCTGGGTGTTATATGTAAAATGAAATTCAAAATTCAAAATTTCTTTATTGATTAGGACATTAAATATCTCTTTCAATCGTCAAAAAGGAGGGGGGTAGGAAAGTAGGAAGGAAACACACAGTGACACGCTGACCGCCCTATGGCCTTAGATAAACGTATCCCTCGCCAACCACGACCGAACTGTGCTCGACAATGCCAGGCAGAGCCGGAACGCTATATTATATTATATTGGTATGTCTAGTATAATTAAGAAATGTGTAAGAATGTGCATGTATTTAAAAAGATATCAGTAGTTTATCTGTTTTCTGGCTCACATAACACAAGCTTTGCTTACTTTGGGGTTAGGCGACGCTGTGGGATTTGTCCAAGCATATAACTATAGGCATAACACTCAGTCAATAGTCTGTATCTAGCTATTTTATTTAACACGCTTACTCTAATAATATTAGCACAGCACTACTAAGTTTTCTTTCAAACACTTTATATAGGTAGGTAGCCTCCGTAGTTGGTGTCAGGGATTTCATGACACCATCGACAGAGTTGGTTGGGGTTAATCTGTTGAACTTATTTTTTAATCAAGAGGCTTTGAATTTGAATTTTAAAAATATTTTTGTTTATAAGACAAAGTATGGAAATTAATTGAAGCAATTTTTTATTTATTAAATAAAAACATCCTGCAGTTTTAAGAATTAGTCATTGGGGCCTAAGGGACAGGCTTTTCTTTTAGCCAATTCCATTTATTAAACAATGCACCTAATATCCTACACGTGGCAGTAGCTACAAAAGTTTCTTTTTCTAAAATTGCTAATGCACTTATGAGCCCAACTGTACATACTTCCTTAGGGAAACGTCAGCATTTCCGTCAGCACTTTGCGAGCTTCTTGTAAGAATTTAACATCGACTTGTTATCATATCAAATTTCAAATAACCGTAGCGAACATATCGTGATGTCGTGACCGGCTGACATTAATGTTGTATCTATTTACATAAATTGCATACCGATTGTTCGTATTAATGTATTTATGAACCGCAAAACCTAGAACACAAGGTTGAGTGAACTAGGTCTTGGATTGGAAGTATGGAAATAATATAAATCTATGTTAATTTCATGACAGTTGCTGTCTACTTGTTGTGATTTTGTTAGTGTTTATGCCGCCGATAAGAACACCTAGTCTTTTTACTCTAGCTTGAGTGGACCTGCTATGTAATAGGTTGGGGGGAAAGTTTCTTCGCATTATATATGAAAATTCAAAACATTTTTTAATATAGTTTATTTACATTTAACTAAAGTATGTAGGTACCATTTTGTTCGATAACTTTTTGCCATCTTATAGGTAGGGACATGATCCCATTGCCATAGAAATTTTTGGGGCTTCTGATCAAAAAACTGCGTCAAGTAGTTTTAGCAGTCCTATCGTGATGTTAACCTGACACTGCCTAAAGAATTCTGAATAGACCGAAACAGGTGGAAATCTGAAGGTGCAAGGTCAGGACTATACAGCGGATGCATTAACACCTCCCAGCCAAACTCTCTTAATTTTTGCTGAGTGGTTAAAGATGTGTGAGGTCTAGCGTTATCATGATGAAAACCACACCCCTTCTGTTGATTAATTCCGGCCCGTTAATCTCAACTTCTTGCTTTAATCTTATCAGTTGTTCGCAGTAGAGTTCTGAATCGATGGTCCTGCCTGGTGGTAACTAACAGCTCATAATGAATAATGCCCTTCCAATCCCACCACACACACAGCATCACCTTGTTGCGAGTTAACCCGGGTTTCGCCACAGACTGTGAAGCCTGACCGGCCTTTGACCACCTTTTTCGCACGTTTTTGTCGTACATGATCCACTTTTCATCACCAGTTCGGTTATATAAAATAGTTCGGTTTCATTACGTCGTAATAAAGAATCACTAATGAGTACACGGTTCATTAGGTTTCTTTCAGAGAGCTCGTGAGGTACCTAAATATCGAGCATTTTTGTGTACCTATTTTTTTTCAAATGCTCCAAAACTGTTTTGTGATCAATTCCCAGTTCTTCAGCTACGTCGTAACTACTGATATGCCGATCTTGCTCCACTTTTTCAAAAATAGCATCCAAATTATGCATGGCGACGTGCATCTTTGACATCAAAATTACCGGATTGAAAACGCTTAAACCAAATTTGTGCTACTCTCACAGACACTGCATTAGGTCCATAAACATCGCAAATTTTTTTCGCGGCTTGCGTTTTATTTTTACCTTTTTTGTAGTAAACTTTTAAAATGTATCTAATTTCTTTATTAGATTCACTCATCTTGACGATAAGAAAGACAAATGAAAATCACGCATTTTCGTAATTTGAATTTGGAATTATCTTCTTTATAATTTAAACTTTTAAATGAGACAAAAACCAGCCAGGTACAAATAGTATAGCCAAAGAGGTTTTACAAGTTCATACATACTATATGCGAAAAGACTTTTTCCCCAACCTAATATAAACACTCGAAGACCAAGCATGGTTTTTCCTCCCGACATGATTACCCGACTACGGAGAGGGTTTTGGTTTCAGCATGCTATGTGTATGACAGTTCAATGTGTTGCTTTTTTTAAATACTTACCATAATTTGACAATATGAGATATTGAATAATATATGTTTTAAGACTCGTTGTTTTTCACTAGGAATACTTTCATCGCACATGTTACCACGGATTTGTGACATGTTTGTGACCGAAATATCGAGGTAAAAACAATACTAACCGTGGTAACAAACCCGATAACGTGTGCGATAAATGTGTTGAGATGACGAATGATGAGAGAATTGTCTTGATTGTTTGCAGTTCATACATAAGGCTCAAGGAAGAAATCTTGCTTGTCAGCATATCCTACAGTCTCTCCTATCGGTATGGGACTACGTTTATTTGAATATCATTAGATCAGAGTAAGTGTCGAATACTTAAATTGTGATATTGATGCTCGAATGGTCCGTCAATTCGGCAGCGTCGTCGCTTACCATCGGTAAAATGCCTGCCTAGTAAATTGAATTAAAAGTACTTGGAATTTTCTTGTTTCTCACTTTTCAGAGCGCAATTTTTTCGGCAAGGTTACTTTAACTTTTGGTTCAATAGTAGGTACAGAGGGCCCCAAATTTTAAAGAAAAAAGCTTATCTGAAGTATAGATCTACATACCACCAAACTTTAAAAAGCCCGTAAGAATACCTACAGAAAGAGCAGAGATTCATAATCCTTGGTTAATAACGTCCTTAATTATTCCATATCCTGAGAAAAGATAGAGATCTAAATTTAGATCCATAAAGGACTAACTAAGTACCTAAGTACCCTTTAACGAGCCGAATGCATCGTTCGTCTGCAATAAGGCCAAGGTCTGAAGAGTACGCGGTTAACGTCTTATTTTGCAACCGCAGCCGGTGCTATGCGACCAAGCTGGCGATATACTAAAGAAACAAAATAAAGCTTTAGCGCAAGATAGTATTGGTGACTCTACTCCTTTTGACGCTTTAGGTATGTTTGTTTTTCACCTCCGATGAAGTAAGATGGGTGGTGTAAGTTTGACGTGCGTATCTGTGGCTTTGTATATCTGTCTGAGACATAGTAGCTCCCGAACACTTGGCCTGATTTGAATGTGGTTTTCTCTATTTAAAAGTCAGTTTAATTGAGATAGTTCTTAGCTTTGTATTATTAAAATTTGTCCAGTAATTTAGAAAATATCTTAGTATATGTAAACTTGGTCGGGACTTTTATCAGACTTTTTCTGTCGGTTAGTTTATATTCGTATGGGAATCTCGTCTTTCCTACCTATATATTTAAGAGCACTTTCCGTAAATTACGTATGTACAGTTATTGGTGATAAATAATGTACATTAGCTAGTTCGGCTTCGTAGAGCGTCGTCTCTGTAATACGATTATTTTACCTACTCTAATACGAATTGTGTGGATTACCTCAAAATAATACCTACTAAGTTCACAGTATGTCTCCAATTAATGGCAACACCACATATGACACTTGTCAATCAAAATTACGGTGTAAATTACGGCTTTCATCACTGATTTTAACGGTAGCAAAACTCTATAAAGCTCTCGATGGATAGAGAGGTACCACCACCGCCTTATATCACATCAAGGTGGCGCTGCTGTCCTAGTTAAATTGGCTCCGTATTTAAAAATTCTTTAAATATGTTTTTAAGTTAAATTTCTTAGTAAATTTATGTGCTGTGAGAAAATAACCATATAATGCATCCTACAAATTGTTAATCAAGTGTTCCATCATCAATAAATAACATTTTTTACAAGAAAACACCCGTGCAGCAACTGTGAGTTCGTAATGTTTAGTTCCCGCTGTTTTACGAATTTCGGAACTGCATAACTCTATTTTCATGCCATGTCATTTACCGAGTGCATCATAAGAATACAATATCTCATGTTCATTACATAGTGCCGAATCATTATTATGTGAAAAGTGAAAAAACCGTTAGATGTAAACAAACTTTTCAAAATTTGCCGCTATATACAAGTAAACTGTTATAAGCGCCATCTGTTATGCAATAGTTATACTAGTATTTTCATCAATATCGACAGCAAACAGCGATAGATGGCGTGCTGATGTATAGCACGCTACGTACAAGGAAGCGCCATCTGTTATGCAATAGTAACACTAGTATTCTCACCCATATTCACATCGAAAAGAGATAGATGGCGTGCTGATATAATATAATAAATAAAAAGGAAAAATGCCCTGAACTGTAAAACCGACACTAGATGGCACTACCGGTTACTATTGTGGGGGTGTTTTTACGTATTTATCTACAAATCTAGCCCGTGTAACTTGTAACTATGCTGCGCTCACCCACGAAATTGCCTGTGGTTGAGGGGATCAATACTGATAATATTAAGTGCACAAGCTGTTGCGCTGTTATTAATGAACTGTTAGCCTTTGTTACTAACAAAGTTGACACTTTGACGGAAATTGAATTGATACGCATATGTTTAAGTACGTATTCCACGGAAGAGATAGAAAATGCTCGACAAACGTTGTTTAAGCTAATGGCTCCAAATAAAAGATTAACAAGAAAGAAAGAAGGAGCGGAGAAGGTAATGATGCAGGAAATTATTAAGATAGTAAAGGAATATGAACCGGATCAATTACCTAATTTTGTAGCCAAAAATTTAAATAAGCTACCTCCAGTCACATTTGACAGTATCGATGTAACTACTTTTCTTAAAGATATAGCTTTACTGAAACGGGATATCACTATATTGCAAGAGAACTCTAAATCTAGAAGTTCGGAAGATATTATCTCTTTAAAACAGGACATGGATGACGTGAAGGCAATGCTTACAGGCTTTCAAGACAGACGAAATGATAGTTATATGACTCAGGATGTGCACTCGTCTCCCAAGTCGTTTGAAGTGAATGGAAAAAAGAAGGGAAAACGATCACGTGGACGTGACTGTGTAAGCAAGTCTGGCGAGTCCACTATACCTACAACGCAAACTCCTACGAGCATGCCATCGGTGGCGACGAAGCCGAGTGCGGGCGTGGACGGGCAGGAAGCAGCTGCTGCAGAGCGCTGTGGTAGCGAAGAGATCATACCAAGCAGCCTATGCGACTCTAATTTAAGTGGAATAGGGGCAAATGGTAGTGTTGACATTAGCAGTACGCAGCCTTATGCCACTTATGCTGACTTAATTAAGCCGAAGAATGATGAAGATAAAGGATGGACGACGGTGAAGTACAAGCGACCGAATAAATATAAATATAAATTTGAAAACAGGCGGGGTAAGGCGGAACCCCCAACACAATTTAATTTTAAAGCGGCAGACCTATCGGCGTCATTGTATGTGTCGAGGGTGCACGTTAATACCACACCGGAGGATATAGCGGGTTTCGTCAAATATAAGACCAATATTGAAGTCAGTGTGACGAAAATTAATACCTACAATAACAACTTTAATGCTTTTAAAGTCATTGTGCCCATGAAAAGCATAGATATTTTCTTAAACAGCCAAGGCGATCAGCTGTGGCCAGCTGACATCGTATTTAGAAAATACAGAGAGCGCCGCCCTCACTTACAGAAAACTGGCCAACGCCAGAGTCCAACTATTGAAAATCGTAATGAATAACACGCCTAATACAGTGTTTGTGTCATTTAATTGCAAGTCAATTAAACGTTCCGTAGATCAAATCAGACAGTTATGTAAAAAGTACCACCTTGTGGCCTTACAAGAGACTTGGTTGTTTCCACATGACCTGGACTTCCTGAATACGGTGGACCCGGAGTTTGGATGTTATGGTGTGTCGGCCATTGATACAACGCAGGGCGTAGTCCGCGGAAGGCCGTATGGTGGCGTAGCGCTACTGTGGGATAAGCGTGTGTTCACTCATGTAGAAATCATTCCGTGTCACAATAATCGAATGGTGGCCGTCAAGTTGCAACTGGGTGACCGATGGGTGCTAGTGTTTAGTGTGTATATGCCTACAGATTGCGAAGATAACTTATTTGAATTTACTCAGTGTTTAGGAAATATTAGTGCCATAATTGATAGTTGTGATACCGAGGCAGCGTTTGTGTTAGGTGATCTGAATGCACACCCGGGCACTCGTTTCGGAAAAGAGTTAGTTGATTTTTGCACCGAGCAATCATTATGTTGCGTAGATCTTGAGCGCCTTGGTGTGGAGTCAGATACGCATACGTTCGTGAGTGAGGCGCATGGAACGAGTCGGTGGCTCGACCACTGCATCACTACTGCGGCGGCCGCTAGCGCCGTGACTAGTGTCTCTGTGCGGTATGATGTATACGTATCTGACCATTTTCCTTTAGTAATAGGATGTGATTTTTCTTGTATCAGACCTAAAGTAAATGTAACTAGTTTGGATTTAAAACTAAAACACATATGGGGTACACACAGGGACAGCAAGCAAATAGAAAACTATTCAAATTACTGTGATATAGAGTTTAACACTATTCAGGGACAAGGTTATTATTTACGTAGTTTAGAGTGCAATAATGAGTGTAAAAATATAGAGCATATTAGTTTAATAGATAAATTTTATTGTGATATAGTTAAGGCATTGCAAAATTGTGCGACTATGACTTGTGAGAATACTTTTAAAAATAATAATGGTAAGAAAGTGGTCGGATGGAATTATCACGTCAGAGATTTGCATAAAAAGGCCAGAGAAAACTACATTGAATGGCTATCCTGCGGGAGGCCGTGCTCGGGATATTATTACGATCAGATGTCGGCGACACGTAAAACTTTTAAAGCTGCTCTAAAATACGTACAAAATAACCAGGATAAAATAAGAATGGATATATTGGCGCGACATAAAGTATCTAAAAATTTTGCTCACTTTTGGAAAGATATAAAAAAACTGAATCATAAAAGTAGTTTACCGGTCAGTGTTGAGGGTGAAGTAGATAAGAAAGACATAGCGAATTTATTTATGAGAAAATTTTCGGCCACTCCCTTTCCCTCCGATAATCAAGTACATAATAAAACTCGAATAACAAATAGTGACTGTCGTGGCTCGGAGAAATGCCGTGTTAAGCCTAAAGACATTGTCAATGTCTTAAGAGGAATGAAGAGAGGCAAGTCTCCTGGTCACGATGGACTAAGCATTGAACATTTGCTTTATGCCGGCCAGTATATCTGTGAGGTACTAGCGCGGTTCTATAACTTATGTTTACAACATGCGTACTTACCCGAGGATATGTTACGTACATTAGTCGTGCCATTAGTTAAAAGTAAAACCGGTGATATCTCGAGTGCGGCCAACTACAGGCCAATCTCATTGGCAACGATTGTGGCCAAGGTACTTGAACGATACTTACAGGGCAACATAACTCCGCATCTGAATATTGACGATGGGCAATTTGGCTTTCGCTCTGAGGTTTCCACAGACATGGCTATCTATTCACTCAAAGAGGTAGTCAATCACTACGTTGATCAGAATACAAGTGTGTATGCTTGTTTTCTGGATTTGAGCCGTGCTTTTGACACAATAAGTCATGACTTACTGTGGGAAAAGATGAGGCAGAGCCACGTACCGTCTGGGATTGTTGATCTGGTCGCATACTGGTATGCGCACCAGGTCAATAATGTCAGATGGGGTGATGCGCAGTCAGATAGTTATGGGCTGACCTGTGGTGTAAGACAAGGTGGGTTGACCTCTCCCGACTTGTTTAACCTGTACGTAAATGACCTGATCGTGGAACTGAGCAGAACGTCGGTGGGGCTCAGGTTGGGTGACAGATATGTTAACAACTTGAGCTATGCTGATGATATGGTTCTGCTCAGTCCCTCGATTAAAGGTATGAAAAGGCTAATTACGATTTGTGAAGAATATGCGCGGCGCCATAGTTTAGTGTATAACGCTAAGAAAACGGAGATGGTAATATTCAAGTCGGGAAAGGGTCCGTCCATTGTACCTGCAGTTTATGTTGGAGGACAGCCGGTAAAGATTGTCGAGAAATTCAGGTACCTGGGTCACATTCTCACATCGAATAGACGTGATGACGATGACATCGAGCGGCAACGTAGAGCTTTATCTATTTGTGGGAATATGATCGCTAGAAAGTTCTTCAAAGCTGCCGATGATGTAAAGAATATGTTATTTCGAACGTATTGTCAATCATTCTACACCTGTCAGCTCTGGACTGAATACACAAAGCGGTCTTACGACGGCATTCGTGTTCAGTACAACAACGTATACAGACACCTGATGGGTCTAAAGCCTTGGTGCAGTGCCTCTGGAATGTTTGCTGAGGCAAGACTGAACACGTTTAATGCCATCCATAGGCATCGCATTGCGGGCTTCATGTCCAGAGTTGATGGTTGCAGCAATGCAATTATTGTAGGGTTGGCCACTAGGTCACCTATATCACGAATTCATAAGCGCTGGCTGCAAGTAGCGGCTTAGTACTTATTTCAATTTTATTTTTAGGTTAGGTTAGGTTAGTGTAAGTGAAGATGTGTTATTTTATTTGTACCTATATATTTAATATTTGTGTTAATTTTAGTTAATGTATGTGTGTGGTGAGGAGTTATGTTACATTACATATTGTTGTTTTTATTTCTTTATTATCTCTTTTGTACCTTATGGATCTTGTGTCTGACAATAAAAGTTTTATTATATTATTATTATTATATCTATAACAGCCGCCACGCAGCAAAGTATTTTTATTGCCTTAGGTACATGACTTGTGCAACCCAAGGGGAGTGGATGAGGTGCCGTGAGTTTGCCTTCGTAAACATGCTGTTTAAAGAATCCCAAGTTGAATAAGTTTGAAAATTTATCACTGTTGCAGTGCAAGGGAAAGACTTCGGAAGGGAGACCATTCTACATATTATAATAATAATATAATCTTTATTTCGGTATCTTTAACTAAGTATACATTAGCCCATATATTCCTTCATACAGAGCGACGTTTCCTTAGCCGTGATAGAGTCCTACCATCAGCAAAACTGTAAAAGTCAGCACGACTAAAGTGTGCGCGCGAGAGCAACAAGCGAGAAAAGGCGCGACATATATTTCGCTATGTATCTTAGTATGAGACAAGCAATTAAGAGCTATGTCGCGAGCACACGAAAACTACTAACAGACTAACAGACTTGGCTGGAGCCGGTCAAACGTTAGTTGCAGTCGATACTAATCCTTATCAAGTACAAAATAAAGTCGATTAATTCGAATGCGCGAGCGAGCTGCTCGGTCGGACGTCAGACCAAGTCCACCGCACCCAAAAGCGACTTTATTTTATACAGCGTAAGGATTAGTATCAACTGCAACTGACGGTTGGTCGGCTCCAGCCAAAACGGAACGTGTGTTACTAGTGCTACAGTGTGCAATAGATATTCCATTTGCCACTCGACTTAAACTTCGCGTCGCATTCCTGTCTACCGAACCTATCTTGAACCTTCTGGCGCATAATGCGTGGGTTTGCCAGGTCTGCCCACGCGGTGACCCTCCACCGATGGGTGACTGTTTGACCCGCCCGACAGTCACCATCGAGTCATCGGCAGAGGGATAGCAACCGAGCGATTCAGTGGTTATTGCCTGCCTTGTAGAGGTGCCGTGTTCGGTATCTGGCAGCTATTGAACGGTGGAATTAAGAAAATTGTTAACAAAACAAGTGTGTTGTCCATAGGAATCGTACGGCCTTGCAAGTAAATCGTTTCAATTTTTTATAAATATTTATAAAATGGCCGTGGACAACGTTGCTAATACACTTAATTAACCCAAGTAGGATGTCTCGTATTAATCCATAAAACAAAATCGTTTTCTGGTCTGGCCCTATGTATCTATATACGTTTAGATCTTTTAAACTCAACAGATTTGAATGCGGTTTTCAACAATAAATAGAGTGATTCAAGAGGCAGGTTTATAAGCAAGAAAAAAAGGGTAGGTAGGGGTAAAGTAGGTATACGCGAACGAAGTCGCGCAGGGTCCACTAGTAATACATTAAGTCTGTGTGGTCTGAACCGTTTCAAAGCCTGTTTTAAACGGATAAGAAATCAAAATCTATGCGGACGAAAACAGCAGGCGAACTATTCGTATCTGATGCTTTCATTAATTTCAAGTAAGTACATCAAAAGACGGTAACTCGACCGACAAACCCATAGAGCAACTCTAAACCGAAGTGGTAACAGAAGCGTGCGTGACGTCCTTTGTACTAAAGAATCGGTTGTGGACAATAGCCAAGCGGCCACAGAGAGGCACCGTCATGCTTTGGCCAGCATGCCGGCTCCCGCAGGGCTGGAGCTCGAGTCCGGGCTACTTGGCGTGCTCGAATTTGAGTTATAACTCATTGACTTGAAACCAGTACACTTCACTGACTAGAGCAACATCATCAAATTCAATATCCCGTTACGGTTTCCTGTAAACTTTAGTACGACAATCAACGAATGGCTCATAAGGGAGTGTAGGGTGCTACAACTCGAGTGTGAGAGAGTGGAGTAACAGATTAGTGGAAACTAGAACGATGGAGCGTCGGTGGCCGAATGGTTAAGGTATCAGACTCGTAAGCGAAGGGTACCAGGTTCGAATCCCACTGCAGCCATGTACCAATGCCTCTTTTCTGAGTTATGTACATTAGTTGAATGCTCACTGACGCTCTTATGGTGAGGGAAAGCATCGTGAAGAAACCTGCAAATTCAGGTTTTATTTGATCTGCCAAATCCTGGATCATGGTCAAGGCGGACCCCGGGCCCTTGTGCGCTAGAGCACAACCGAGACATTAACGCCAAGATGGAAGCTGGAAGAGTTAACCATAATCTCGACGGTTAGCAGGCACGTTGGAGATCGTAGTGATGAAGATATATAGACAGGAAATCATAAGTATTTTGACTTCATAATTCATTCACATGCACATCGACTTTGTATAAACACGCAACCAAAGACGACGCTATTTCCAAAAAATTGCTACAATATGTGCATAACGATATTTAATTAAATCCCCAACGAAATAAAAAAGGTAGTCCCACATAAATTTAAAAGGGCTTTGCATGATTGGCTTATGCAGTATGTATTTTACACAATAAATGAGTTTTTAGAATTTAATGTTAAATATATGACAAATAAATATATAATATAAGTTTTTGCATGTCATGTAAATTGACTAAATATGTGAGACTTCATAGAATTAAGACCTTGTATGTACCATATTTATATGCAAATAAAGGAATTGAATTGAATTGAATTCAGGAACACCGAATATGGTGAGCAATCTGCCAGCGATTTTACGGCTATTGAGTTACTCATTTCCAAAATGACTCAGATGCTCATCGATCACATATTCATACGTTAGGCATTTAATTTAAAGGTATCTGTGGCAAAAACTGTAAACAAATTGACATATATCTACTTAACTTGGTATGTAGTTCTACTTAAGTGTATGTTAAATATTATTCTAATTAAAGACGTTCATTCTACGAGGATTGCACGAGATCTGGCAGTATCCTGATTTGATAAACAATATGCATTTTTAACAACTCCAATGTTGTTCAATTTAATTACGTAAAGAATGTAAATATAACTCAAGTTCATATAGCCGAGCACAATAGCACTTAAGTTTTCTTAACAAAAATTATAAAATTTAAAAATGGGTTCATCGGGAATTTTTATTCCCGTTATTCCTCATTCGGGGGACAACTCTAAAATAAATCTTTTTATTGCGTTTTTCATCACATTACCAAAACTACAACTCATAGAGATTCGATATGTTCTATCTTCCTCGTTTCCTGAAGATCGAAATGTACAATCGCACTAAAATTAACAACAATATGTTCAACCATTAATGTTTGAGTCGACAATAATCCGTTATTTCCTACTCCATTCCTATTTCCGATGAAAGATGAAAGTTTTCACTTATAGACGTTTCCTGTGGAAGCTTCTAGTTCTAGAAATAGGTGCACCCAACGTCATAACAAACCATAATCATTGATTATTTACAGTCTGTTTCTGGATTTAGGACTAGCCTGAGCGGTAAACCCGATCTTTAACTCTCTCTAAACCGTTGCACTGATTATGCTCTTCTAGCTTTAATAGATCTACCTATACTACGAGCTGGTACTTATAAGTTGAAAGTACCTAAGTACTCATAGTAGTCTGGACATTGTAAAAATGCTACTTACATGTTTTATTTCGTGACTATTAGTATTTACTTAACTACTTTAGAAGTAGGTACCTAAGTCCTACTTCATTTTATTAAGGAAGAGGTCGCATGTGTATCACATAGTTATTTGTGTCCATGGGCATTGTACACATACTTAGTTTGGGCAATATTTAATATCACACTGACTTTTGCGACTTCGTCCGTATGGACTATTTTTTTCATGTTTATCCCTTGGCAAATTATGTCCTATATGATTGATGTTTATGTCTTTTTAGAAAGAGGAAGGCCAAGATTGGAATATTGGAATGACGTGAAGGAAAAAGTGAGTGCCAGGGATTATAATGCGATGAAGAAGTTGGCAGACACGAGAGAGGAGCGGTGATTGCTCCACCGACAAGAGTTATACTCTTAAATATAATATTATGATGATGAAGAAACGTGACGCTTACGATAGAGCCTGCTGGGTGGTTAAACATAAAAGCAGACGACCGAGTAAGTTCCCCATACAAACTTTCAGACGCTATTTCAGCTGAGTAGCCTAAAGTATATATTTTCCCAGAAGAAATCTATCGAAAGCAATTAATTATTGAAATTTCGTTTCAATGATTTCCCAACTGTGTGAAATTATCCCAACATCAAAACATACAAACATACGAACTTTTCCTCTTTAAGATATTAGTATAGATTACAGTAAAGCACAGTTCACTGCCGTTTAGCCGAGAAAAGTAACAGTTACTTTCAAACCAATTAATATGATTCATATTAATAAGACTATTAATAGACATGGATATATCGTCAGTCTGTGCGTCCAAACTTGAGAGTTCGTCGACTCTTATCCATTGTTAATGAGCCATTCATTGGGTTAGCTCATCATGTTTTAAAGTTTATTAGTTTTGTAATGTCTTAACGTTAGGTCGTATTACTACTTAGAACGAAATTTTTGTTTTTTAATTAGGTACCAAGATTTTCTTGATAGATAAAGTGTTAAAGTAAGAGAACTCTGTCTGTCTGAATGGCACACAGGCCGTGATTGCTTTAAAATATCGCTGGGCTAAAATTTTACTGGTATAATAGCATTTTTCAAATGATTTAATTAAATTCACTTGCGAGCTTTTAACTTGAAATTTTGAACTATGTACTTAGCTCAGAATTTGATAATAAAAAAAGCTCATGAAGAGATCGCTCTCAGCGATAAGGCCATCCTTCTAGCTATATTGTTTTAAACTGTATTTTAACTATCTCCTTTAATGTACAATAAAGTGTCATAAAAAAAAACACCTTAAATACGACTACGCATGATCCCAATCCAAAATAAAACTAATTTCAGTTTACGTCTTCCTTTACCTTTACTTGTTCGGTAGAGTTATATATCGTACCTACCTACAATAACATGATTGAGCTGCGAATACATAATTATTAATGATGAGGAATGTTTATCGTAGGTAGGTAAATTAAAATTCATCAAATTCTCAACCTAACATTTCTCAGAAAGAAACTAACTGGTGTCAAAAATTACCGTTCATTCACTATTGAACACCCGAGGAACATTCCTAGAACATTTTGTGTTCGGGAGTGACCGGAAATGATCGGAATTGTTCGTCCGTGGCCACCGGCGACCTTGCCAAGGCAGCGGCGATTCAATTCAAACCCGTAATCTCATATGCCGAAGCCTTAGTGGGCACTTATTTATTTTATTTTATTTTATTTATTTCCATACAGTTTTCCAGCAATGACATTTAGTTATAACTATACAATTCAAAGTTGCAATGAAAATAACAAAACAGATTAAAAAATTTTAACTATTATGTAGGATAGACAGATACCGAAAAACAAACACAAAATGCCTTACCTGAAACCCTACATTACATAGGAAATCCCTTTCAGACGAAACAATGCTAGAAATATCGCAATTTAACTAGGTAGCTCTTAATCACCTAACCGACAAAAAAGCGCCAGAAAACCCCCTAGCAGTTATATATACTCAAATATTTTCTGAACTACTAAACCAAAGTTTTAAATAAATATATAATAATAAATAAACCGATTTCAAACAAAACGAACAAATATCTTGATTAAACCACTTTTTAAATAAAGAAAACCAAATCCAAATCGGTATATCCGTTCGGGAGCTACGGCGCCATAGACCTTCACATATATACATAGCCACAGATACACACATCAAACTTATACCACCCCTCGTTTTCCGTTGTGGGTTAAAAATAAGTAAATAACCGATTATCTATTAAATAGATACCTAGATAGTTAAAGACATACACGAACAAATACACCAACAATGGAATCCAAGTCATGAGACCCTTCTCTGGGCTCTAGTTTGGCATGACACTACAATATTTAATCTAATTTATGTTAGTAAGAAATATTTTGTTTATTTATATTGTAGAAATTGCCAATTAAATATTATGTCTATGTCTTCTTTGTAAAATTGTAAACACAGACTGACCGTCACCGGCGTAAATTCAATTGATAAAGTAAGTAATAAGTACCGTGTGGCCACGGTGTTTCCTTTCGACTATGACATGGGATCGTTCAAGAGATATAATAGAGGTATCTTAAGAGGTGGGAACATTGGTCGCGCCCCTGGTGTTGTTGATGTCCATAGGTGCTGGGGACCACTTTCCATCAGGTAGCCCACTTGTCTGTTTATCTGCCGTATAACATAAAAAACTTACCTAATCTATGGTAACTTTTACATTACTCATACATTTGTTTTTAAAGAAAATAATTTGAAATCTCACCCATCGGCTAATCTGTCTGAGAAACCATGGCTGTGAAATGTACATTGTTCGGTAGATAAGTAAATCTTTTTACAAACGTTGCTTTCAATAGGAATGTCCTTATCTCTGTAACGGATGTAAAACGTTTCTTTTTGAGTATCCATTATGAAGATTTACTTACAGTAAGTAGGACTCGGACACAATTGAATATTTTGGCACACTTAACCATTATTAACATCAAAGAATATACGTACCTGAAACTTAAGTTTGTTTTATTTCTATTGCAAAAAAAGCAAGGAAGAAAAAAATTAGACGCCAGTAGGCGCGTGCTACTGCCGAAATTGAACTATGCCTCTCTCTACCTAGCTCGCGCTAGCCTGCGACTTCATCCGGTAGGGCAAGCTTTTTTTCATGTTAGTTTCCTTCCTACCATATCCACGTTTGACCTCCTGAGCACGAGGATTTTCAGTCAATGAAAGATTTCTTGCCCATAAGAATTTTCAAAAGCATGCCACGCCACTAGTCAACTCGATACTTCCAGTCGTCCGGTATAGTAGAAACCATACCTAAATACTAAGTATATTGTATATAATAGCTGTTTTTAATAACCTAATTTGTGCAACGTATTAGTTTTAAGCTGTAATGTTGTACAAAAGTATGAATAAATAAATAGTGCGATTTGGCATGTAATGCCTACATGATATGTTTTATTAAGGAAGTCAATAAAGGAGCATCGGTGGTCTAATGATTAAGGGGTCCGAATCGTAATCCGAGGTGCCGGGTTCGAATACCTGAACTGAATGGTGAACCTGCACTTTCAAGGCACTGAATGTTTACCCATGCTCCAATCTGGTCAGGATTCGTAACCAAAGGTCGTCGTGACAAAAGTGATCATTGGAAGAAAATGATAATTATAAAACTGCGATTAAACCGTTTAAAGTTGTGTCACTTAAAGTGCCCGAACATCGCGTAAACAGATGAAAACACCGCACTTATCGTCGTGTTGCTGATTTTATCGAGCACTAAAAAGGGTGTTCCGATATGGTTAAAAATAAATTGTGACTAAAATCGGATCCACATGAAAATGAATAATAAAACCTGATAACACTTCCATTCGGCTTATTAAATAAAAATAAAGCCTGCAGGAGGTCTCGAGGGGCTGTTTCCACTGTCATGTAATTATGTGCGACAAATAACAGGACACGTTGTTTTGGTGTAGACGCTGACCTTTTTAATGTTCATGTCGTTTTCGTTTCATATTGATGAACTACGATATCGTAATAGTGTAAACGATAATAAATTATGTATTTTATGTAATACTTCCTTTTACGTGCAACTTGTGTAAGACGCCTAATGTCTTATAGACAGATTGAACCTACTCCGTATACCAGGAACAGGGTAGCGACGTTTCGTTAATTACATAATTTACTCCTAAAAATCGCAATCGGATCCGTCAATCAGCGGGCAACCTGTGATGCGTGGTCACCTCTGCCTTTGGCCATACTAAACACCAGAGGCATCACCAGTGCGTTGTCCATATCTAGTCACCGCTGCGGGCTGCCCCCGGGCATAATAAACACCAGGGGCATCACAATCTAAAACAAGACACGTTGCTCAGACGAGCTCCCACCCGTAAGATCCATGGAGCCGCGCACAGGCGACAGCGCCAACCGGTCCCGCTGGCGACCTCGCCGCGGTTCATTCAACGGATAGCCAGGAATGCGTCCGCGGTGTCGAGTTACTCGAATCGCCGCCACAATTTGTAGTGCGATAAAAAACACATCAACCTGTAGCTCGGTTTGGGACGAATTTCGCTCGGTATACTGTACATTATGTGCACAAGCCTAAGTCGCCCTTGGAGTTTAGACGGTGCGTATGACCTTATGTCGACTGGTGTAAGGTCTAAAATCTGTTAGCATTGCAAAGGAGGAGGCTTAGGTCGCGTAGTGGCCTTGTATTTTTTTAGTTAGTAAGGGGTTAGATGTGTGCAACTACATTTCTCTTTTTGTTTATGGTTTGTTAATAGGTATAGCTACCGTAATCATCTTTTTAATAGTATCAATTTCCTTCTGAATGCACATGGGGCCTAGGTCTTGTCTAAAGTCGATTGCCGCTGTATTTAGGTAAGTATTAAATAGGAATTCGCCGTTTCGGATGGAAGCTGTTTTTTGTGTCATACGGTAGTATAACAGACAAGCGTGCCACCAGATGGAAAGTGGTCACAAACACCTGACTGCTGATGTAAGTGGGGACGCGGTAAATGATACCTTCTGGCCTTGAATGTGTCCGTACTGTTCGTTCGTGGTTTCACACATAGAATGTCAGCAATCAAACCGCGGACCAGGTAATCTCAGTGGAACGACTGTTATCTGACCTACGTGACCCTGCTACCAGGGGAACCTTCAACAGTAGTCTGTAGAAGCCGTGCAATAATGAAATTTCACACATTACAGCTCCGCGATCTGAATAAATAATCATCTTGGCTAATGTACCGGTTGTGCTATCGAGAACGAGGGCCCGGGGTCCGCCTTGACCATGATCCAGAATTTGGCGATCAGGTAATTACAGTAGAGCGACTGTCATATAACCTACGTGACCCTGTTAGGGGAACCTGACCAGATTGGATTATGGTTTTGGAAACATTCAGATTCCTAAATTTGCAGGTTTCATCACGATGTTTTCCCTCACCGTAACAGCATCGGTTAGTATTAAACTAATATACAAAACCCAAAAAATACTCATTGGTACATGGCCGGAGCGAGATTCGAACCCGGTACCTCTCGCTTACGAGTTGGATACTCGCCCGGCTACCGACGCTCCTTAACTATTAGGTCATAAACGTAAGAAGTCTAAATGCTTAGCACTTACTTTTAAATGATCTTGTTTAGTGAAATTAAGACAAGCCACGGTCAAATAGGTACCAATTAGTATTTTAATTTATAACAATAATACTTTACAGTTTTAAAATGTGTGTTACATGTTACACTATTGTCTGACAGACCTTCGCAGAGCAGTGCTATCTTTTATCTCTGCTAATTAAGTTTAAGACTTCACATCGTTTACGTATAAATGGTTGTGAGTCCATAAACTACCATTGTGCTGAGATTTGTAGTCGTTTGTAGACTATGGACTCGTTTTATATATTGTATATTTGTGTCATGAGGTGCGTTTACGTCAAGCGGCTGAATGTTCTATGAGCATTCCTTCGCTCGGTGTAAATATTGGTAGAGTATTGGCTCGATGCTCTATTATTGTTTTTATCTATGCTCGGATTTATTTATTAATTTCCTTTGGCACAAATTGACAAACAACAGTCTTTTAAAGTTGAAAAAAAACAACGAGTGAGTGGCAAATACTTTACTTTTGTTAAGGGTGCGTTTGCGTCAATCGAGCGATTGCTCTTAGTCAAATAGGATTCGTTCGCTTGATGTAAACATAGGTAGAGTTTCGCTCGTTGTTCTACCTTTGTTCACACCAAGCGAAATAATGTTCTTTGAGCATTCGCTCACTTGGTATACGTGCCTAAACCAGTTGGACTGGCGATGAAATTTTAGTAAAATAGTTTTGACAGTTTACTGTGCTGATAGTTTTGACATCTGAGTTGAGATGGAAGTCCTGTCTTTCAAGAGCCAAAGGTTGGGATTGCAGTTTGTGATATTTTGTAGTTTTAACAGTTGTTGATATTGTTGGGTATAAGTAAAGTCATTAGTAAAGATTTTATTAGTTCTTACTTTCTTAGTGCGCATAGTAGCGTGGTAGTAGTATTAATGACAAGCAAATTAATAATTTTCCCGAGCAAAAAACAATATAAAATCACTAATCAACAACTATCAGGTCATGTTGAAGACATCAGACCTGAATATAGAGTTTGCAAAACTTTCGAAATTTTTTAAGTTGTATATAGAGACTGACTGAATAGGTACTAAGACTTCTCGGGATTTATTGATCGAATTAGTAACATGTCTCCGGGATTGTAATAAAGATACCTAAAAACAGCTAAAAAAATTCCGCTCTTATTAAACTCTTCTCTTATACGTCAGTTCGCATTCAGCAATCATCAACGTCAAGCGTACTCATTATCATATCATTTTATCATTATCAATTTATCAATTTAGGATTACTTTATCAATGATCAATAAATCTCTTTAAAGACACTATCCTAGTTATCAAATCATCAACCCACCCCCAACATAAACTAATCTCTATTTCTTAATTCTAAAGTACACCAGTAAAACCAACAACGCCAAGCAGTCTCAGTAGGATATTTTACAACATCAACCACCATTATGCACGACCATTTATAACCAAAACATACAACATAACATTATGTTTGTTTACATTGATATTCGGGTTCATTACACTTGTTATTGAATGCATCGAAGCCACTGTTTTTGATGCGCGCGCGCAGTTCCGCATACGAATTACTTTATTTCGAGTGCATGCCGTCACTTTTTGTGAGTTTCTGGGAATATTAACTTTTTCGGGTTAATACACCATTTTCAAATGCTCGCTTATAAAGTAATCTTGAAAGAAATCGGCACTAAATCTCAAGGTCATATAATTGTAACTCTGTAAGTACTGAAATTTTAAATCCCGCTCCGGCCATGTACCAATGACTGTTTTCTGAGTTATGTACATTAGTTGAATACTAACCGATGCTCTTACGGTGAGGGAAAACATCGTGATGAAACCTGCACATTCAGGCGATTGGATGTGTAACCATGATCCAATCTGGTCAGTTTCCCTAGTTAGCAGGGTCATGGAGGTCAGACGGCAGTCGCTCCACTGTAATTACCTGACCTACCAAATCCTGGATCATGGTCAAGGCGGACCCCGTGCCCTCGTGCGCGAGAGCACAACCGGGACATTAACGCCAAGATGATGATGATGAAGTACTGAAATTTTAAATTATCAGCAAGTTTGAGTGTTTGAGAGTACAGGATTTGTAAATTCTTTACATTATTTCCTTGCGTTATTTATAGGGTACCTTTAGGGAATTTTCTCCCACGCACAATAAAGTTGCCGAATGAACTCCCTGGAAAGACTTTTCCTGGAGAGTACAGTACAACATAGGGTTATTCAAGAAATGCGTGTAAAGGTTTTTGCAGGGTCTTAATCACGTGCCCCCGGGACGTTTGCGGTACACCCATATTCCAGACGTCCATAAGCTGTACCCCTGGCTGGTATTGCAAACATGCATAAGTCACGGTAACTGCTTACCATCAGCCAACCTGTAAGCTTATTTTCCAGCTTAGTGGAATTTAAAATGTTCACAGAGTTGGGAATATACATTGGCATAACTATCGGACCACTCCATATTTTTCCGTATGCACTCTAAACATTTCTGGCGTTACAAATCATAATTTCATAAATACTAAATCAATTTTAATGAAATTTTCGTGGTATGATAGGCAATGCGACAATTATTACCTCTGTATTTAATTAATTTGTTCAATACATTTTTTTGCAATACGAATTTAAAGAATCAAAGGCTAATCTACCAGGCATCCCATCAAGGATATTGAAAATGTAGGTTTCAAGACTTTCGTGGTTATTCACTACACTTTCATCGCACATGCCGAAGTAAAAACAATACTAACCGTGATAATAAACATGTGCGATATTGAAAATTCTTTCAATTGTAGAACACCATACATCATACCAGACCAGCGGAGTCTCATACTAGAGTATGTTGTATGTGAAAACATATTGTTATGGGAATTGAAATCATGTTATACCAGGTCGGTTCTCTAATAAAATGAACATAAAATTAACGATCTGTTTTAGATTGCCATAGCTCCCATAACAAGAACACAATAAAACTCGACGTATGCGGTACCTATACGTACCTGTACCAATAGCACACTTTTGCTACGTGCATATCTACACATTTGCAATTCATTGCACTTTTCTCAGGGTAGTCAAATGCTTTGCTGTTTGAGTAACACCAATGGACGAGTCTAAGTTCTAATAGGGCAATAAAATTTTGAATGATCGTCCATAATAAAGCCAATGGCCAATAGCCGATGGCCAAACTGAAACCAATTTTAAATTGATAAGTTTTCTATCTGAATGCCTTGCTAGATAGAAAGATTAATCGAAAAGACAACTTTACAGCTAATTTTCACCCCGCATCTGTTCCAAAACTCGTATAATACGTCATATAACGCTTTTTCGGTGGTAAAGAAAGAAACCAAGAGGATTACACCACAGCATTGACTACATAAGTAAATGCTTGACCATGTACCTGCTGCTCTTGCACCTGTCTAGATTTTCTATAAATACTAACCTAACCTAGACTTGGAAAACTTGTTTGTGTTAGCTAGGCGCTGTGCATCAAGAAATAATTCTAACGAAATAGAAATAAAAACCAACCCGATCATGGTTTTCTTTTTCATTTGGCTCTCGATGTCTAATGCGTTTTAAATTAAACTCACTTAATTTAATTTATACTTGCAGAGAAGTAGACAAGGATAAAGTATGAAAAAGGATACCTATAGCTGCCGATAACTTTTTTAAGTTGTCTACTTAATGCATAGTTTCGTAATTTTATTCCGATATTCTAAGGCCTAGTCGTAAAGGTATGCGACTGGTAAGCGAGAGGTACCGGGTTCGAACCCCTCTGCCGCGGTATACCAATGACACTTTTCGAAGTTACATACATAGTTGAACACTAACCGATTCTCTTACGGTGAGGGAAAACATCGTGATGAAACCTGCACATTCAGACGACTGAATGTGTAACCATGATCCAATCTCGTCAGGTTTCCCTGGTAGCAGGGTCATGGAAATCAGATGCCAGTCTCTTCACTGCAATTATCTGATCTGCCAAATCTTGGGTCATGGTCAAGGTGGACCCCGGGCCCTCGTGCGGGAGAGCATAACCGGAACATTAACGCCGAGATGATTATTTTGATTCGAAGATTGTTTATTGATTATTATGAAACGAACATGAAAGCTACAACGAATTCATACTTACAGAACTCGATATCCACATTCACAAACCTTAAGATCGAGATAAGTGGGTTTAACTTTGAGATAGTTTGAAATCTAGTCTCTGTACAAGGTGTCGAGTTCATTTAACCAATTACTTAAAATTATTTACTCTTTATTTCCAAACGTTATATAATTTGTAGCGACGAGGTATATATAGGATACGTATTGTACAGAAAAATAAAACAAGTTGTTCGTAATAAAATCTTGCAAGTTAAATTTGACCCAATTCCCAGTTTCCGATAAAGCTGAAATTCTGCATACTTATATAAGTTGGGTGACAGTGCAAGATTATGATACCATCGAGCTGATCTGATGATAGAGACGAACGGTGGCCATAGGAATTCCTACTACATATGATAAATCCATCGAGTTTGGGCTCGATTGACTAGTCTAGACAAGTTCTCCAACTGATCATACAGAAAGCGCGATAAAAGCTTGCTATGAAAAAGTATTTTTAATTTGAGAACTTGTTCACTGAACATTACCGCACGTGTGCCGCAAAATACCAGTCAATAAGTTCTCAAATGAAAAATATTTTCACAACAAACTTTTAGTAAAGTCTTATCAAGACCATTCCAAAGAGCCCAAATGCGATGGGGTAATCTTGTTGCGTTCAGTAGTTCCTAAGGCCACCTCCCATCATCATCATCAGACAAGTTCAATAGTACCATATTAATGCATTGTCATCCAAGTTACATAGCTATACCAAATTTCAGCTCAATTGAACACCGGGAAGTGTATCAAATTAGGCTTGCAAGATTTGCTCCCAACACACATAGTTACAAGCAAGTTAAATAAAAGCTTGTAAAAAAGAAAGGGCGAATTCTAATTGGCTACCGTTATAAGGTCACTGTCAAATAGCTGCCACACGGAACATTGAGAGAACCAGTTGTAAGCTTTTGCAAACTGGATTCTAAAACACTTAACGAGGTGATTCAAGATTTTCGATGCTCGATGAGATTTTAGAAACACGTTGTGGAAGAGAGTCTATCAAATGGAATACTTCGTGGAATACAGTTTCAGGTAGCAACTCAGTTAACTGTCCCCTAACTAGACTAATAAACCTGTTTAGGTCCATATGAAAATAATTTTCATCTCATTCTTTCTTCTCAATCTATGTCTGTATGACTGTTTGTTCAAAATAATTGAAAAAAAAAATTCTTGCCCTACATTTTCTTATCGTTTATGAGTGTTCAAATTATTTTTTCAATCTAACAAATAAACTAAACCCTAAGAGCGATCTGAAAAACTATCACAAACAGACTCTACCTTTATCTAGAGTAGCTTTACAATCTCTACCAAACTAATGTAGAGAAAGGTGGTTCCTATAGTAGATACTATACTTTTATATATAAACTTGCTCCCTGAGCTATGCGGTTGTCCGTACATAAATATAGACTGAATGCGGAAGCTTTTCTCTAGATATATAAGTCATAGTCTTGCTCTACGTCTACATTCTACGAGTCTCAAAGCATAGCTGAAAGTATCATTCTGATATCTGTAGGTACCTACATGATGTAGGTAAATAAGATTAATGTCGTATAGTATGAATTTATTTACCTTAAGTGAACAGAGAAACTGAGCCGCGAAACCGGAGACTTGCAAATATATTAAAAGTTGTTTAATGCTATTTATGTCGATTAAGGTATAACGTGACGTAAAAAAATTGTAAATTAATAGAAAATATTTATAAGGTTATTGCTGAGAGGAACGCCAAGCTTAAGTGGCAGTAGGCAGGGCACTTAACTCGCAGAATAAATGGCCAGGAAAGTTCTCGAGTGGCGACCACGTACGGAAAGACGCAGCGTGGGCCACCTACTAGATGGACTGGCGATCTGGTAAAGATCGCAGGTACCAGCTAGATGCGAAAGGCGCAAGACCGGCCTCTGTGGAGATCGATGGGGGAGGCCTATGCCCAACAGTAAGCGTCTTCCAGCTGACATGATAATCATGATGATAATTTACATAGTTATCTACCATACTTCCAAGTACATAAACTAAAAAGTTAACTCCAATCCGTGACGTCCACGAATACAAGTACCAACAGGTTGGACGGTTACATTGTATAAATACCATATTTCCAAGCAGATAAACTAAAAAGTCCACTTCAATCGTGACGTTCACGAATACAAGTCCCAACACGTTGGACGGATCAAGCAATAAGGTCTACTGGTGTTTATGTTTATACAAAGCTTTGCAACCTACCTATAGCAACAATAACAGTAGCTATGTAATTGCATTGTTGCAAACACAACTAACCTACTATTAGAGCCACGGCTGATTGGTCGCAGATGTTCTAGATCTGAGATAAGCCAAAGCTATTTTCAAAGTCGGACGTGAGGAATCAGGAAATACCTAACTGCATACACTCATTCCGTGCCTACAATGCGAATGTACATGTATAATGTTGACACTGATGAAGTTTTCTCTAAAGATATTCAATGGAAATGCGTTAGGTATAGTAGGTAATTCAAATTAACAATGTCAAATCGCAAAACAATGTTCCTAAAAGATAGCGATTTCAAATGAGATTATAACACAGAAGCGCAAAAAATCTTGACAGAGAACTACATTTAACAGTATAGAGATATGTTCTTCGACTAATCAGGAGCATTTGTGTAAATTGAAAAAGATAACAAACAATATCACGCATTCCAGCCAAAGAATTACCAACCGTTGGATAAGAAGCGGTTTTTTGTTGATCATTCACGAAGGAATAACCGACATTGGGAAACCGTTAGCACCTGCCTGCGTATTGCAGCTAACGTATATTTACATTAAGTATCTATACACAAATAAAGATGCATAAACGACAGGGTATGAGCTACGCAACAAGGTAAACTGAGTAACGACATCTAAAATATTAGACGTGAACATTCAGTAAGTACTTCTACTACTCAGGTTTCTTGAAATTAGTAATACGAGAACATAAAACATTTGTACAGTTATGATTAAGAAAACAAGCATTAATGAAGTAGTAATACCGAAAAACTTTAGGCTACATCGCTCCAAGAACTGGAAATTACACGTTTCCTTACAGTTATGCGCGTTGTGTAAGAGATAACCTGAATTGAGATAAGACTGTTTGAACGTGGAGCTTTCGACATATTATATCGCCGGAGCTCGCCTCGACGAGTTCTTGCTCGTTCGAGCTTCATATTTGTAAGCACACGCTAGTGTAGCCTTTGTAGAGGCGTAGAGAACGCAACCAGTTTTAGGCGTTTAACGGTTGGGCCGGTGCTTGCGGGCCCGGGTACCTATGCGAGCGTCGCGGACGGACGAGACTCACCGGCCGTTGGGCGCCGCGGGGGAGTGCACCAGCTTCACAGCGAACAGGAACTGTATGGCACACACGAGCAGGCAGCACAGATTCAGGGAGAGCGTCAACGCGCACAGGGCTAACGTCACTTCGTACACCACTGCGAACTCCTCGGGCGCCCCGCTGCCGGGCGCCGAGATCTTGAGGAGGAAGAGGAGCGCCAGCAGCGCCAGCAGCAGGCTCATGAGGCAGAGGAGCGCCAGCGAGGTGAGCGCCTCCTCGGTGGCGGCGCGGCCGGTGCGGCGCCGCTGGGCCGGTGGGCGCGCGCCGGCGCCGTTGGGGTTCCCGTTGGCGAGCTTCGGCGCCGGCGCCGGCACCGGCACGGGCGCCACCACCATCGCCGGCTGCGGCGGCTGCGCGGGGCTGACGCTCGCCGACGTACCCCCGACCGAGTGCTTCGAGGAGTCCAGCGTGGATACGTTGAGGGGCAGGTGGTGGTGCGGCCGCCGCGGCATGTTCTGGTAGCGGTGGTCGGCATCGTTCGCCGCGGGCGGCCGCTGCGCATGCTTTAACATGGCGAGCTCACGGGGCCCGCCATCGCGGTCGCGAGGGGGTCTCCATGCCGGCGGTCGGGCGAGGCGGCCGGCGGTCGCGACGGGCGCGGGGCGACTGCCTGCGCGCGGGCTCGGGCCTGCGCGCGCGGCACTGCGGCTCTGCGCGACTGTTCCGCCTGCCCGTGGCCTGCCCGCAGTCCGCACCCGCCTCCAGCGCTGACCACTGATAACGGCAGGCCCTACATCTTTGCACAACAGATAGACAATAACAGAACAGAATAATGCAAATGTAAACACGATTGTCTTCCAATTTACATTGTGGATAAAATACTTTCTATTGAGCGCACTTCATTTGTATAACAATGTCTGAGTGTTTGTTTAATATTGATGCGATTCGAATGTACATTTACTAAATATCTACCAGTAACGTTCTCTTTGTAAATTATCCCGCCGCGGTTGAGAGATTCAAAAATAACGGATCTGAAACGGTTTCACGGTCTCATAAAGGCGACTTTCGCTCGGATCCTTTTAGTACAGTCCCACATACTGCAAAATCGCGCTTTGGAAAGCGATTGGGTACCTACCCATATTACGTTCTCTTTTCACCCCAAGCAAGTGCGGTATGCCCGTGGGAACTGGTACAAACTGGTTTCTGGGGACCGAGAAATTCACTTTTTTCAAAAGAGCTTCCTGACGGCGCGCGGCGGACTTTAATTGACGTTTGACAAATACGACTAAAATCGGACAAAATATGTTTTACGACCTCAAGGAGCTTCCACTGCTGCGTTTCAAGAAATAAGTCCCTTGGTTATCAGCGGGTCTACCCACATACATTAGCTAAGTATATCCTATAGCTAGGCTAGAGACAACAGCGACTCTTTTCATAGGAACTGAATATTGAAATGGAGTTCAGTCTTTATCTTTTATAATGACTCTGTCATAATCGCAATCAATTTCTAAATTATGTTAAAAAATATAAAAAACATAAGAAACAACTCCGGTGGTTATGGAAATGGGTTTATTGCTCCAGATAATTTCTTCCAACACTCTGTTGAACAACCGCGTTAAATTAAAATTAAGATAGCCCACGACCGTTACCTCAACAGAAACACTTGATGCACAAAATGTTAACAACATAGTTAAGTACTACTTTGGAAAATATCGAGATATTTCGCATCTATAGTTCTTGGTAGGTAGGTTAGGTTAGGTGGTAGGTTCAAGTTACAATAAATCTATACATAGCAACCATACTGTGAAGATAAAATGTCAGCAAAAATTAGTCAGCTGGCATCTGCCGGTATAGTTAATTTACAGATCAAAGACGATCTCAAAATAAAAAGCAGGCTTAGTTAGCTGTCGGCAGGTGAGGTGCTAGTTTTACTAGCATCTGTATAAATGTTCCAGCAATGACGTAGGCAGGTGTAAGTAGGGCATTGAGTTTATTTGGTGCTCGTGTTTGTTGTAAAATTGTCTATTTTAATCAGTCTAATGTCCCGCAAATACCACACCTGTAGTAACATTATGCGAAGCCTGAGCGTGTCCCTCTGGATAACGGGATAAGACACCTCATCTATCATCTTCATCATCTTGGCGTTAAGTCCCGGTTGCGTCACGAGAGCCTATTTATAGGTACTATAATCTCTTCAGCTTTATATGAACGGCATCTTGGCGTTTAGTCTAGCCGTTGTGGTCTCGCACGTGAGGGTCCGAGCTCTGCCTTGACCATGATCCAGGATTTGGTAGCGACTGTCTGAAATGTCTGTTAATAGGGAAGCTTGACCAAATTGGATCAGGGTTACACATACAGTCGCATGTATGTACATAACTCCCAAAAGTGTCAATGGTACATGGCAGCTGTAGGATCAGCTCAGCTTTATAAGCGTGTCCTTCTAGATAGGTGGATAGGACACCTCACCTATACAGTGAGGAAACATCACTATGTTACCCATCATGGTAAAACATCGACATGAAACCTGCAAATTCAGGCGTCTGGATCCATGTAACCATGATCCAATCTGCTCAGGTTACCATGTTAACAGGTTCACGGAGGTCAGATGGCAATCGCTCCACTGTAATTACCTGATCTGTCAAATCTTGGATCATGGTCAACGCGGACCCGGGGCACCTTGCGCGTGAGAACACAACCGGGACATTAACGAAAAGACGATGATGATGACGACTGTGCTACACGCCTAGGTTCTCCGCCTGGGTGAAGCATGGGATTTATCGTTTTTATACTGGATATGGAATATACTGAACGCCTGTGAAAACCGCGGGGGAGAACTAGTCCATTTAATTTCGTTCCACATTAGTTGTGATCCGGGCAAATCGAGCCATCATAGTGACAACGCACTTTACACAATCGAAATCCAAATGCATGGAATGAATCGTAGATTCTGTGCTTTAAGTTATATTAAAGCTTTCCCTCGAGGGAGCTCCCCTAGTGAGAAAAGCTCGTTGTCATTTCGGTAGCTATAGAAACAGAATTTTCCCTCTCCAATAATCGATAACATCTTCTTTTTTACAAGCTTTTATTTAAGTTGCACTGTTTGTATGTGTACGTTGTCAATCAAAATTTGCAAATCATTTTTCGACCATTTGTTGGTATCCGATTGAGCTGTAATTTGGTATACCCATGTAATTTGCGTGACAATGTATTAATATGGTACCATGGAGCTGGTCTGGTGATGGAGTCGGAAGGTGGTCATAGGAACTAATGAACTAAATAAGATAACCATTAGTGTTTGGACTTTTTTGAATGGTCCTGATGAGTAGCTACTATAACGCACGAATCTTTTTTTTTTACATTTGAGAACTTATTTCTTCCATGAACACAAATTTACGCAAACCCACCCCGACCCTGAACAGAACTAAACGTACTATCACTTAACCCAGGCCCGAGTAGACCAGCACCAGACAGAGTAGACCAGCACAATGACTGCACTACTACGGTCGTGGGTAGATACTGCAGGCCCTATTGTAGCTACCTACAGTGTATGGTGGGCCTCAAGTCTGCTAATTTACTAATGGCTCGATTGAATTGTAAACGGATACAAACGGAACAAGCCCAATGGCAGTTATACGCGATTTTGGTATTCTGCTACAATTAAAATTGCCGTTGAATTGCTATTGGCGGTCCAATTACAATTCAATCTAACTAAGTAAATAAGCGGACTCGCGGCCCAGGGTCTGTGTAATATGGGATTTCTTAACACATCCTACATTACTATATTATACTAGTGGACACAGCGCGACTTCGTTCGCGTATACCTACTTTACTCCTACTAACCCTTTTTTCTTGCTTGTACCTAAACCTTCCTCTTGAATCACTCTATGTATTGTTGAAAACAGTATTAAAATCCGTTGCGTAGTTTACAAGATCTAAATGGACATAGATATAAAGGGAGAGACGGCGGGAAGCGACTTTGTTGTATAGATATAACACCCAGACCAGTAAAAGAAATTAAAATTCATCACTTTCTGCTCGAATTTCTGCCGGAATCGAAGCCGACCTCTGCGTGGCAGACCGCAGACCACTGAACCACTCAGGTCGTCAACAATACTTTATAATATTCCATATTTAAACTTCCTCATTGAAGTACTTACGCTCCGTCCGCCCAAAAGATTCCTTACAACTAACTATATTAAGACCTTTGGCACGGGTGAAGCCACCTGTTATGGGCAGGTGGCAGGGTGCCTTCGACAAAAAAGTATCTTTTGAACCACAATATGTCGCCCGACAAGCCACCAGGTGTTATATTAGACACAGATGTATACAGTCAGCATCAAAAGTAGCCAAGCGAAATAACAGATCAGTAGCCGTATTCACAATGGCTCGGAAATCGGATTCGGATACGGAATCGACTAAGGACCCCGCAATAGTTCTTAGGAAAATGTGGTTTCAGTTAATTTTGATGACATTTTCATATGTTATAGAGAGTAGAGTTTCCGTGGAATCTATCGGGATTCTGAATAACAATTTTCGAATCGATCGACACGGATTCACCGCTCACAAATTTCGTGTCGAATCGTTCGGAAACGGTTTCGAATCATTGTGAATACGGCTACAGAATAATCTGAATAATTAAGGTAATCGTCGCCCAACAAGCCACCAGGTGTTATGTTAGTTAGATAGACACAGATGTAGTCAGCTGTGTAAGCAGCTAAGTGAAATAACAGATCAGAATGATCTGAACAGTCAAGGTAATTTAGACCTTATATCCGTGTCATAAAATCTGTTTTAGTATGAGTACTGTTCACAACAAATGTAATTCTAACTAGAACTGTTATAGTATATAAAACAAAGTCACTTCCCGCCGGCTTTCCCTATATATCTATGTACGCTTAGATCTTTTAAACTACACAACGGTAAATAATACGGTTTTCAATTATAGATAGAGTGATTAATGAGGAGTTAATATACAAGAAAAATAGGATAGGTACGGGTAAAGTAGACGAATGAAGTCACGCCGGGTCCACTAGTGTTTATGTAAAGCTTAATTTTCCCTGTTTTATCAGATCATTCTGAACAGTCTAGGTGCTTAGCTACTTCTGATGTTGACAGTACAAACGAAATTATATTGATGTAAGTATAATCCCGCATTATACATTGAAAATTCGGTTGCTACGTTTAGACCCCGTTCTTTTTAAATTTTCGTTTAAAAGTTTAAAAGATTTTTCGATTGTAATATCGCCACGTTATTACAAATTTTTTATAGCGCCCAATGGGTTAACTTTCGCTAAAATATCGCCAACCTGTGCCAGTACTGGTTCACTTGTGGACATAGGCATGCTGCATCCAGCATCCACCTGCAGCTGTTCGCATATTGTCACTACACCTGGTCTAGACTCTACAGTTTAAAACTTAGTACGCTGTGCAGACGAAGCCCTAACATTACAAATTTACTTTTATTAATTTTTCAATATTGCCTTCCCACCTACGGTTTGAAGATAGCACACAGATGTCCATAACACTTTCAGAAGTTGTAACTGTATCCAGAGCATTATGGTAACCACAAAGACAATACGATACATGACGATACCATATAAATTTCGTAAGAAATATGGTGAATGAGGAAAAAATATTATACTTAGGGCAGCTTGCACCAAATTTTTGAACGCATTACTAAAAGCTTAAAGACGCCACAGGTGACCGGAGAGCTGGCTCGTTCCTCGGACAGAGGATAAGTTTTGCTATCCAACGAGGCAACGTAGCCAGCTTTCTGGGCACCATTCCAGGAGGCAGTGATGTGGATGACTGTTTTAGTTTTAATTTATTTGTTATGGTTTCGTAAATATTTTGTTTGTACCAATAAACAGTCAATAGAAAGTTAAAGTAAAAAACGTTGATACTTAAATAAAAATCTTCAACGCGTTTAAAAATTTGCAAGCCGGTCTTAGACTGTGTGAAATACATTATGATAAGCATTCAAGTACCATCTATACAAGTTACTTCAGCACATTAACGCATGTTGATGTATTATAATGGTTGGCAGTGCCACCTACTGGTACTACCTACACGCTCGTAAGATGAAGCAAAACCTAAGATTGCATAAGCAGCCAGCATCATTGGTAGGACATTGTCCGCTGTGCTCGGAAAAAAGTGCGTTTGCAAGGTGACCATGCTGTAGTACGCATTTGTAGGAAAGTTATTTACTGTGGTGTGGAGCGACTGATTATTGATCGAAGGACAAGGCTCGATCTTTTGATTCGACGTGAATGTGAAAAGCTTATGATCATGACATTAGGGTCATTAATTATTACCTATTATTTTATAATTTATAAAGTAGGGTGAGTAATCCAAGATAAATTTGTTCTTAGGAACCACAAAGCAACGTAACATCAAAAAATTACATACATATGAAAGACATAAACGGGGGCCTCACTCGTTGAACTCTTTTGTGTGGAAAGCTAAATGTTCTTTAATACAAACAGATAAACGGATATAAAAGAATATTTATAACAGAAGAGTTACTTATAATATAAGTAAGTAGATAAATTCACTTTGCCCTCGTTTGCCTATGCCGCATGCTCACGTCGTAAACCGATGACTCTAACATCCGACAAGGCGATGTGCACGATAAGTCATCTAACACTAGTGCCATTTTACTTCATGGAATTAAAATACGAACTGTAGTCTATTCATACATTATTCTACCGGCATTTAAAAATGTATATTATTATTATTATTATTATTATTATTATTATTCCTGAACAGACAGGCAGTTGGAACAACTGATATGTCTGTATCTCATTATCCTCAACCCATTGACATTCTCAATTAATTAATTTTGGTTTTCTTGTAATGTTCATCCAATCGATTCTTAAAGGCGTTGGTACTCGGTGCTGATATAACTTGCTCAGGTAACTTGTTCCAAGGTGCCACGACTCTGTTGCTGAAAAAATGCTTGTGCGGGTTATGTCACCATAAGATTATAAAAACCAATAGTTTACAATCTAATGTAGTCAAACACGTTAGATTACTAGAAAACTGTAAACATAGGAGCGTCGGTGGCCGTGTGGTTAACGTATCCGACTCGTAGAGATACCGGATTCGAATCCCACTGCCGCCAGGTACCAATGACTCTTTTCTGAGTTATGTATCTTAGTTGAATACTAACCGGTGCTCTTACGGTGACGGAAAACATCGTGATGGATCCTGCACATTCAGGCGACTGAATGTGTAACCATGATTCAATATGGTCAGGTTCTCCTGGTAGCAGGGTCGAGGTCAGGTGGCAGTCGTCCCACTGTAATAAGGAGTTTTCCAATAGGTATCTAAAGCATTCTTAACCACTCACTAGATGGCGGCCAAATAATTTTGGTAAATGATAATCGCTTGAAAAAGGTTCTTAGCAAAAGGGATATAAACACTGGGTACGTTGTATTGGATAATATTGTATTTATCAATAGTTTTCAACCAGTTTAGAGGTTGTAATAAAATGGAACGTAGTGCCTATTCATAAAAATATGTCTTTGTACATTTCGGTCAACTTTTAAAAGTTATGTTTACATTAATACACATTTTATTTTTAGGTTTAGTATTCGATGGCTGCATGATATCACGGCCAAAATCATACAGATTAAAAAAAAATTACCAGAATTGTAGGAGCGCCATCTATTGATGCCTTTTGAAACCAACTGATAATACCTACTGGACAACTCCTCATTACTTGATCTGCCAAATCCTGGATCATGGTCAAGATGAACCCTTTAGGCGGACCCCAGGGACCTCGCGTGCCGCGCGGGAGCGCGAATAATGCCAAGATGATAATTACTAGATAACTACAACAAAATTTACCAAAACATTTATATTAACTCGGACCTGCCTAATTGCATTAGACATAGACATATATTTTATTTGGCAATTACTACAATTATATCGAACAAGTTGTAACAATATCAACAATTATAGGTATAACATATTAAAACTAACCTAAGAATGTAACAGTTCACAATTTCCGACAGTTTTATATAATCTAACATACTCTGAATACTTTAGACTATAAATTTACGGTATTAACAATCTTACGGCAACATATACCTACTATTCTTGAGTACCTATTAGTATCTACCCACGATATAGTGTGAGTATGGTCACCCTAGTCCTAAGCCCGTTGCATAGGACAAGTCAGGTCAGCTAAGAATGTTGCATTTCTAGTTTACAGGGAGCGATGTCACACGAACGGCGCTCTCCTAATAAGCTTGTGACTATGCTTTGTAATCATCTAGAAATCATATAATATTACAAGCTTATTGCTAGTTTCTGCTTGTAGAGTCTATATTTTAAATATTGCTTTCGCTACTTATTTAAAACACAATATTTTAGTAGAACTCACCGTAGCAAGCTTTCATACATTAGGGAGGTTATTTAAAATGGCCGCTCGGGAAAAATAAACTGCCCTAAAACGATTTCCACGTGGATTAAGTCGCGGGGAAAAGCTATATTTAATAAGTTAAAAAAAAAACGAAAAAACCCGGGGTCAATAACGAGTCGTATCCCAACAATATAACATTCTAAAAGGTTCCAGGAACCGAATTAGATTAGAGAACTACAGACTCTTTCATTCAAAGTAGTAATACAAAGCAATAAACAAAACCACCACTATTGAGCCGAATCCACGTTTCGACATCATAACAACTATTCATTATTAAATAACAACATAACGATTGTATAACACCAGATAAAAGTTGCGATAGTGAACGATATATCGGGAGGTCACATTTATATTAAGTCATTTGCCACAGTCCCTCTTAAAGTGATCACGGGTGTGTTTTAGTGATTTTAAATTTAATTATTCTCATTGTAAGTATTGGCATGTATCTACCATATTATTTTTTACTCCGTCCGCTCAAAAAGTTCCGAATGTCAACGTTGGTACTATGTTATTATTACTCGTGGACCCGGCGCGACTCCGTTCGCGTGACATCCTACCCCAATATACACCTATTTTACTCTTTTTTGTTGCTTATAAATCTTGCTCTTGAAAAACTCTATCTATTGTTGAAAATTGCATTAAAATCCGTTGTGTAGTTTAAAAGATCTAAGCGTAAACAAATACATACATAGAGACATAGGGACAGACGGCGGGATGCGACTTTGTTTTATACTATACGTATAGATTACTAGCGATCCGCCCCGACTTAGCACGGGTTTTGTCCACAAAAATATGTTGATTTACTATTATGAATGTCAGGTAATAACCAAATTAGGTTAGGAAAGGTCTTCTGGTCTTCGGGCTGCGGACCCTGATACAGTAGCTGGTTGAACTAAAGCGATTTTTCTATAGTAACGATATGGGTTGATCAGTCTCGCGAGCCGATTGGCACCCCGTGACGGCAGGTATATTATCTTTATATTATCTTATACATATGTGACATATATGTGACTGCTTTTTATAAAACAGTAAAAAAGTGTGTGTATGTCAAAAAAATGAATGGCGATGAAGATAGATAGATATACTCTTTATTGCACACAAAATTACAAAAATGAAAATTTAACAAGTCTATTCAAACATTGTGATAGGAAAATAATAATTAAATGATTCGGAAATAGTAATTTAATAAGAATTTTTAAACTTGGTTTGTATGTTTGTACACGCTAATGTTATTAAATTTTGATGGGGTTTCCACAGTTTGGTAGTTTGGGGTCCAACTTCAAATGTAGGGGGGGGTAATCAAGAGATCTTGACCTCTCCTTAGTACTAGCTTTCATACATTAGGGAGGTCATTTAAAATGAACGCTCGGGAAAAAGATAAACACACAACTCAGGTCAACAGCTCTAAAAACGATTTTCACGCGGACAAGTCGCGGGAAAAAGCTAATTATTTCATCACATCACAGCCCATAACAGTCCACTGCAGGAGTTAGGGTCTCTCCCACAAAAGGGGAGGTTATTGCCATAACCTCCACGTATGGCAGGCAGATTGAAGATCGCAGTGTTATAGTTATTTATAAATATAAACTAGAAAACTTCCTCTTTACGATTTTTTTCGAACGAATGGTGTTTTTGATAACCTATATATTGCTTGGGACCTATCAAAATAACATGGTGATCGTTTTTATTACGAATTGTTTATTGGTTCGGAGTGTCCGCTATTTTACCTGTTAGAATATGTGTTTTTATAACAAAGGGAATTTAGAGAGACACTGGTATTGTTTTCTAATATTTTTTCTATTAAGGAAAATCAACTGAGCCGAATGCCTGTTGTCTTCCATAATAATTTTTGTGAATGATACCAAATAAGATGCAAAAACCATCAAAACCGCAAGTATTAAAAAAATCATAATAACAGAATTCCCAGAGGGTCTAAAACGGCCACATAAGCGATTCATATTATGGCTCATATTTTAGTGCCACAAACTATTTAATCCGGTGGCCGATACTCGAACTAAGTGACTCCATTTTGAATTGTATGTCAATGTCAACAACAGCGACGCAGCAGATAAGTTTACATATTAATGTGAATCATATCAAACGCTGACGTGGCCTTTTTAGACCCCCTGTTGTTTCTTCATCAAATAGCAAACCGTGAGGGTAATGGTAAGGATAATGAGTGGTTGAGGGTAATGGTTCCTAACCAAAGAACAAAGGGATCCTAAACGGTTTTCAATCTCTCTCTATCTTTTGGATACGGATTTCCCCATTACCGTACCAGTTAAAAAGTACTCTCTGTATATTACCTGTGTCTTAACAAGTTAATGCGCTAAATATAAAAAAGCATGAGAGCAAATCAAAGTGGAATGTATTGCTCATAGATAAGGTCCATTTTTGTATCATATTATGTTACGCGTCGCTTTACAAAAGCCGTGATACAAAAATGGACCTTATTTTATGAGCAATACATTCCACTTTGATTTTTCTCTCACACTTTTAACTTCTGAATTTAAGCTACTGATTTAAGTCAAATGTAATTGGCTCTCTATAGTACTAAATAAGGGTCCTACATAATTATTTTTTTATGTTATACGGTCAGCAAACAGACAAGCGGGCCACCTGCTGGAAAGTGGTCACCGCTGCCTATAAACATTAGCAACACCAGGGGTATCGCCAATGCGTTGACCACCTCTTTGTTGCAGTAAAAATTGCGATTACATTACACAACATCCAACCATGTGGTCATGTAGGGTGCTAGATTAGTGTGTGTGTAATCGCCGCCTTAGACCTTCACGCATTCTCTGTTTGTATGACCATTACGATGATCAACTTATTTAGTATAGTATATAGTATGATCATAATCAACATGAACAACAAGCCCATAACAGTCCACTTGAGATTTCTCATATAAGGTACTAGCAAGGGTAGTACAAACAAATAACCGAAACCTTCCTCATGAATAACTTTGTCTATTGGTGAAAACCGCATGATTATCCGATTAGTAGTTTTTGAGTTTACCGCGAAAATATAGACAGACGCGGCGTGGGACTTCGTTTTATAAAATGTAGTGATTGTGTGTGTGTACGACCTGAGTGGTTCAATGGTCAATGGTCTGCCACGCTAGAGGTCCCGGGTTCGATTCCCGGCCGGGCAGAAATTGAAATGATGAATTTTAATTTCTGTTACGGGTCTGGGTGTTCTATGTATAATAAGTATGTATTTAAAAAGTATTAAGTAGTATATCAGTTATCTAGCACCCGTAGTACAAGCTTTGCTTAGTTTGGGGCTAGATGGCGCCGTGTGAATTTGTCAACGAATATTTATTTATTTATTTAATGTAACATAGGTTTTAAGATTTTCGTGGTTATTGACTACACATATTATCTTTGGGTTTGTGACCACGGTAGTATTGTTTTTACCTCGATATTTCGACGCACCAAACAATACTAACCGTGGTAACAAACCCGAAAATATGGATGGTGAAAGTGTTGTGTAATGTATTAATTTTGAAGGCCAGAATTTTCCGATTCGGTATTTTTAACCTTGCTCATTTCCTTATGAATTTCGTTACCTTTATGTATAGGTATATTAAATCTTTACCTACTTAATATCTGAAACGCATATGCAAAAGAAACATCAAACTTCATCAAAGTATTTCAACAAATAAGTTATGAAGACAGTGATAGAGACATGGATAGGACAAGCGATCAAAGCTCGACCATGTCTTTGCTCATCGTTTTCTTTGATCTTTAAAAAAAGCTATGCCATGTTAACAGTCTTGAGAGAAATATAACACACACGTAAAGCGAGTTTTGGACTACAATAGGTACCCTACACATGTTTTTTTTTTAAATTACCGCGATGGTGCGGTAATGTGTGAAATTTCATTATTGCACGGCTTCTACAGACTACTGTATATTTATTTTTATTTATTGCATCTTCCAGTCAACCAGTAGACAATGCAGAAAGTGAGTAAGTAGGTGCTTTATAAAGTGTGGTGATAGATTTTAATTTACCTAAATACAATACTAACTACATCAAGATAGAACAAAGATATATTATATTATAATAAATACTATACATACATACATATATCAAAAATAAAGATACTTTATACTATTTATATAGAATTTTTGGCCTTTTATCTATAAAAAAATTCGTAATTTGTTTTTATTTAAATAAAGATGTATAATGGAATTTCACACATTACCGCTCCGCGATCCGAATAATTGTGTATTAATTGTTTAGGTACGCTGTAAAGTAAATAGGAGTATGATAATTCGTTTCATTTTATTTTTACCAGGCAGCCCGCCGCGTCATTGGGATACCAAATGTGATTCTTGTGTATGTGTGTTTTTTTTGGTTTTACGCCTACCGCAACGCGTAAAGAGCGGGCTAACGGGAACCGGAGTTCGGAACCGAGAATCGGAGAACTCTCATGAGTACCATCGCAGCCGGCCGGCTAGTTATGCTGGACTCGTTACACAAGGAACCATGGCCCCTACCAGCTAAAATTTTAGGCCAATGGGGATGGGGTTTGTTTGTGAGAATTGAGGATATATCAAATCAAATCAAATCAAATCAAATTATTTATATATGTATGTGAGGGTCAGAGCAAAGTGGCGGTCCATAGCCTCTGCCTTTCCTACCTGTAGAATGGAGGCGTGTGCTTTATTGTAGGTAGGTACGTTACGTGATTCTTTTTAATTTTAATAATTTTTCCTCGCAAACATCGTATGAAATTCATGAGCATGGTACCTAGTACCTACCGACCTACTCAACTGACGACGTTGGTTTACATGCCGGTCTGCCACGCAGAAGTCTCGGGTTCGATTCCCGGCCGAGAGTATAAATGATGGATTTTAGTTTCTGTTACGGGTCTGGGTGTAGTATGTTTAATAACTATGTACTTAAAAAAAGTTTATGAGTAGTATCTAGTAGTATCAGTTATCTTACATCCCATAACACAAGCTCTGCTTACTTTGGGGCTAGATGGAGCTGTGTGCATTTGTCTAAGCATATTTATTTATTTATTTATTTAACTAAGCACGAACGAGGCGCGATTGCAGACCGAGCTAAAGATCGATCTACGCTACACGTTTTTTTGCACGAAAGAATTACGCTAAACATAGAATAATATACAAAACAAGAATAGTTCCAAACACAACAATAAAAAAAAAATCTTGGCGTTAATTTTAATGTCCCGGTTGTGCTCTCGAGAACGAGGGCCCGGGGTCCGCCTTGACCATGATCCAGGATTTGGCGATGGTATTTACAGGATGGCGAGGTAATTACAGTGTAGCGACTACTACCTGTGACACTACTACCAGGGGAACCTGACCAGGTTGGATCATGGTTACAAATTCAGTTGCCTGAATTTGCACGTTTCATCACAATGGTTTCCCTCACCGTAAGAGTCTCGGTTAGAAATCAACTAATGTACATAACTCAGAAAAGAGTCATTGGTACATGGCCGCAGCGGGATTCGAACCCGGTACCTCTCGCTTACGAGTTGGATACTCAACCGCCCGGCTACCGACACTCTTATAACAAAAACGATTCGATAAACGCAAAACACAACAATAACGATTCGATAAACGCTGGGACAGTAGTAGGTATTGTCTATTAATAAAAGGTCCATGATATTGTTTACTATTTCAAAAAATTGCACTGAAATAATTATTTTATTTATATTCGGGGTTTTCCCGCTGTAAGAAAACTCTATCGTTATAGGATGTCCAACCAATGGGAAGTCTCTAATGCCTGGCCACACTTCAGAGCGAGCACTCTGCGTAGCATTTGGCGTTGTATATCGCGACATGTACATATGGCGATAATATTGTGACCAAATTTCGGAACTCGATTTCTGCGTTTTTTAGCTGAATACTCTTTTTTTCTGAATATTACGAACGGTGTTTGATGGATCTGGATAAGTGTTTCTGAATCGGAACAAGAAAGTAGTTAAAGAAAATTATGGCAAGTTTAACTGTAAAACTTGTACTAGGTACTAGTGTAAGTCGAATGGCAATTGTTATTAGCAACTGGTTGTGATTTAAGAAATATTATTCTATCGCTGCTGCGAAGGAGGAATAATTTTCTAAATTAAAATCACCAGTTTCATTATTAATAATAAATATGCTTGGAGAAATTCACACAGCGCCATCTAGCCCCAAAGTAAGCGAAGCTTGTGTTATGGGTGTTAGATAACTGATAAACTGCTTATATACCATTTTTATTATACATACTTATTATACATTTCTACTTCACCCAGACCCGCAACAGAAATTAAAATTCATCATTTTATTTTTGCTCGGCCGGGAATCGAAAACGGGACGTCTCAGTGGCGACCGGCATGTTAACCAACTGAAACTCACGTCGTTAAAATACATTAAAAACCATCTAGTGGCAACACTGTATTCATGGCTTTATGTACAACGCCAAGTGCTATGCGGAGTGCTTGCCCTGATACGTGGGTGCTCCGTAAAGAAAATAAGGTAAATACCAATGTAATGTTTTAAAATTATCGTTTTTCCGTAATAAATGGCGTTAAAATCTGAGGTAGATCCTACTTACTCACAGTCACGTAGACGATGTTGTGACTCATGGCCGCAATTTTACTACTAGGTCTATCTGTGAAGTAAGTGTTGTGAAATTGTGAAATTAAATTAATGTTAGTTACAATGTCATTAAATTTTTTCACGTGAGTATTTACCTATAGTTAGTTAAATCAATTTTCAACAACGACCATTTTGTAGAAGTCGGTTTGGGTTTAATCTTGCTCTGACGTAGAGTTCCCTGAATTACAACAAAGAATAGTAGGTATTCTTTATTCTAACAACTTGTAGTCGAGGGCAAAGTGATCATGCGAGCATTCTACTTATCTATGACTCGTACAGATATTATGTATGGGCTATCTATTATGCATCCAGGTGGGCTGTAAATTTTCGTTAGGATTTATTAAATTTAGTGTCCCACAAAATAATAACGTAGCCCTAGCACGCAGTTCGGTCTGGAAAAATGCAACTATGCCGGATCCTTTTATTTTTCCGGGATCATAAGTAGGTACTAGGGAATAATTCGGGATCCTGCACCATTTTTGCGGGATTACACATACGGGATCCGCGGAATTTGCGACCCCGAAATAAAAATGGAATATAAAGATAAATAGGCACGCGCATCAATTCGACTTGAACCCGACCTCATTAAACGTCACGTAATGAAAGTCATGATGACTTTGTATGAAAAATCGTTCCATTTTTAAAATGGGCATAAACTTTTTAAGAGAACTTTGTTTAATTTCTAAATAAAATATTCAATTAAATTGATACCTACAGCACTCGTTACGGGCTACTTGTTAACCAGTACGCTGTTCGCATAAATTTTTAAATGTATAGCATTTTTGTTTAATCGTATGATACAAATGGATCAAAAATCTATTTTTACATATTTCAATCACATCCTATCCTACTACCTATGCAAAATGCGAAAGTTTGTAAATATATTTGAATGTTTATAACTCCTGCACGCAAAAATGACTGTAGATACGGACTTTGATGGTAATATGGCTTATTGCCCGCAGCTTAACAGCTCCATTTTATCGCGAAATTTATTGTGGTTCCTGCGGAAAGGGGTCCAAAACGTCATCGTCGAATTTTACGCAGACAAAATCTCAGGCAAAAGCGCATCACACACGGCGAAGATACTAGGTGTCAACCTCGCTTCACTAACGAGTGGCGGGCTCGTTGCGGTGCTAAAGTTCGTCTAGTCTCAAAGTGACGAAACTGTCTCGGTTCTCGGAAATTGCGAGCATTTCTTATCCTTGGTTATCCAACTTGCTAGCACGCTGCCACTAGACCGGTGCTGCTTCCAACAAACTAATAAAAGATAAAAAAATTCATCATACTTTTTGCAATTCCGCAAATCCCGCGGATCCACGGGATTGGTGACCTCGATCCCGCAGACTAGCGGGATTGAACTATTGATGCGGGATTGGAATCCGTAGATACCTAGCGGAAATAGTGAAATTCCCGTTTGTGACAAATAATTTCTTAGGGAATAGGAAAATTCCCGTTTTTAACAGAATTTCTAAATCGTTTCTGTTTTCGGAGATTTTTTTTGACTACCCAGGCATTTGACTGCCACCTCACCTGGTGGTAAGTGACGATGTAGCCGATGATGGAGCATGCCTGTCTAGTAACAGCCTATTCACTCTGGCCTTGAAGGCGTCTAGATTATAATGATAAGGGATTTCCCCAACAAACTTTTTCCCTTACAATTTAAAAAGTAGCTACATATAGAAAATCTCACCGAGGAACCGTCGGTGGCCAAGAGGTTAAGGTATCCAACCCGTAAACGAGAGGTACCGGGTTCGAATCCCACTGCGGGCATGTACCAATGACTCTTTTCTGAGGTACGTACAATAGTTGACTGCTAACCGATGATCTTACGGCGAGAGAAAACATCGTGATGATACCTATACATGCAGGCGAATGAATGTGTAACCATGATCCAATCTGGTCAGGTTTCTCTGGTATCAGTGTCACGGAGATCATATCACAGCCGCTTCACTGTAATGATCATATCTGCCCAATCCTTGATCATGGTCAAGGCGCACCCAGGCCCTGCTCGAGAGCACAACCGGAAGATTAACGCCAAGATGATAATGATTATTTTTACATAGCAAAATTCACCATCTCCATAACCTCGCACCTTTTCCCTTCCAGAGAAATGATGGACGTCATAGTAGTGGGGTGTGGCGCTTCAGGCGTAGCTGCCTTGAGGAAGCTGCACGACGCAGGTCTGAAGGTCCTGGGCTTGGAGGCGGCCGACAGGATCGGCGGCAGGATACGTACAGTACCCTTCGGAGAGGGTTTAATCGACATTGGGGCTGCTTGGTATGACTTTTTAAAGCCCAACGAAAATAAAAGGGTGTAATAATTTTGACGTCCGTATTTGTCGCTCTGTGTATCTGTCTGTGTCATCGTAGCTCCCGAACGGATAGACCGATTTCAATGCGGTTTTTTCGTTTGTTCCCGTTGGGTCACACCATTTTGTGTAACACTGTTAACCATTGGGAAAAAAATTACCGATTAGTAACACGTGTTACTCAATGCCACATTTTTTCCCCCTTTGAGTGACAGGGGTAACTCAACAAAACGCTGTGTTCCCGTTAAGTAACACCTTCTTTTGTAAAATTATTGTTCAAATACATCTTGACTTAATAAAACGATTATACCACAATAACGAGTACCTCTTAAATCAACTAAACGTTTGATCGTAAATAATAGTACATTCATTAGTGTAATTCAGATGCATTGCTATGACCCCAAGGTAAGTAACTAAAATATGAATCAGAAACAACGGCGGAACCACAACAACCCAGGCTCAGTAGAGTTACTTATCGGGAACAAAATGTGCTAAAGAATTAATTGTCCAAGTAAAGATTAAATAAAACCATTGAAATCGAAAATCATTTTTAATAAGTATAACCATTTAGAATGATTTTGATTGTAGCTGAAAACACAAATGATAATATACACATAAGTCATTGCAAATACTAACTATACCTGTAGGTATACTATGTCCGTAAATCAACTTAAATAAAATATTTGAACAATGCTACTTAAACCACCTCCAAAAATTAACAACATGAAAATATTTCTGTTGGATTAGATCAGTAATTTAAAAATACCACAATAAATCTTAATCGAAATGTTAGTTCCAAAAGGATTCTGTCCTATCCGGTAATCAACATAATCAAAATTGAATCATAGATTAATATTTTTCAATGCCGCAAAATCTCTAGAACGTGGCCAACTGTCACAGAACCTTCTATTAATTCGAGCTGTGCCTCATGTATAAACTCATCATTGAGTACAGTCTTCCGAGCCCGTTTTCTTTTTGATGCCACATTATTTTTCTTTTGAATATTACGTACAGTATAAAGAGAGGAATCTTCTTTAAGTACGTGCAATAGTTGCATCAAATTCGGTGATTTTTTTCCAACGGCTTTGTTTAATTTATTATGCCACCCTTCTAGAAAGTTGGTGGTACGATGAGTATCTCCATATACACACCACACTTTTATAAAATCATCGAGTAACCATTGTTTCTCCATGTATTTGATGAAATTTTTGATCTGTATATCATCTTCGCCAATACCATATCTCTTATAAATGTAAGACCATCCTATCAAAATTTTTTCTTCGGGCAACAGTGGTAAAACAGCACAGAGCCCTACCAGCCGCGTTTTTTTTGGATTCAGTCGGTCCATCTCTTTGTAGTGGAAATAACATCCTTTTGTAATGGCAGAAGGAAAAACTATAGTAATAGCTTTGATCGCTGCTTTTTCGTAGTCCACTTTGAATGTAGTAGGGAGCCAATTAGGTATTTGGGATAGTATTAGTCTAAACAAGATGACGTAAGTAGATGTAGTGCGGTCACATAACAAAGCATACACCAAAGGTATAATATTTGTGTGGTCGACGTTGCTACCTATATCTCCATGTATCGTGTACACTTCAGCAAATGGAGTGGGACAACTTCTAAAAGTGCCATCACCATAAAATTCTGTCAATTCACTCAAGGTTTGCCTCGATTCTAGTGCAGAAAATACCAAAACTCGTTTGTCATCTAAATAATCGGCTAATAAAAAAACATTGTATCCAAATGGCACCTCGACATCTAGTGCGTTTTCACTTTGCAGCTTCGACACTTGTGCTGCATTATTTCGATGTCGGTATAAAGAGTTCTTAACGCTATTGAAATTTGGAATTTTTAATATAATGTCCAGCCCTGAGTCTTTTAAATTTCCAACCATACTATTGCATGATGTTGGAACGTTGGGGCATTCCGGTTTGGTGAGTTGCTGTTTCAATTTGTCGAGCGATTCATCAATTTCGTTCATGGCAAAATCTGGCTTGCATGATGAGGAATGAGCGCATTCTTCTAATATTCGTTGATCCTAAAATAAAAAAACAAATTATAATAAACATTATAATTCGAAGTCCCAAAAGAAATGTAGTTAGATATACGCTGAAACTAAAAGACCTAAATCTAATTGTAGCGCCGTCTATCGAGTCCAATTGTAAATCTTAACTATCCCAGGGAGCCAATAAAACACACCCTAAAAAATCATCATAATAGGTTCAGAGGTAACCAGGCATAGGTACCTTGTAATAAAAAATAAATAAATAATAAATAAATATTTTTCTATTAAAAAGCCAGTTTAATCGAGATGGTTATTAGCTTTGTTTCAATAAAATCGGTTCAGTAGTTTAGAAAATATTCGATTATATGGAAACTTGGTCGGGAATTATCTGACTTTTCTGTAGGATGGAAGGAAATCAGCAAGCGGGTACTGCCTGAAAGTGATAGCCGGCGCCCATAGACACCTGCAACGCTCGGGGAGTCGCGAATGTGTTTCTTTTGAAATTGAAATACGTACAAAATCGTTTTTTTTAAGATTTCAATGTCGTAACGGTTTGGATACATTGCTGCAGAAAGCTTAAGTTTTAAACTAATCTCCTCCGACCCGCCTGCCAAGCATGGAAGCTATGGCATTACCTTCCATTGAAGTGGAGGATGCTCAAGTCCATTAGTAGACTTTAATGGGCTACAGATGTCATGTCATGCCACGATAGCATAGGACGAAGTGGATGATTGGGCTGATAAAGCCGGTGTATGAAGCCGGCACAAATCCGAACGGTGTGGATCGATCAAAGGGTATCTGACATGATGATGACACCAATAGTGGGTTTATAGTCCCTTTCATCACAAGAATACGGAGATATCACGTTTTTGAGATATTGCGAATACAGTCGTAGTTTAGATTAACATAATCTAATTCAATTCTGATAAAGCCTATGGTTTGAAGTAGGAAGTTTCTGGCCGTTTTCTACCCTTCAAAGACGTGCAGGGAAAGAAGGATCAATATCATAATTCTAGCGTCTATCCCGGCTGTCCTACTTTTCTTGCTGCACTTCGCCCGGTATTCAGCATCCTCACGTCGTATGCAATTCGTTCTCGCATCTAAATAAATATGCTTGAACAAATTCACACAGCGCCATCTAGCCCCAGAGTAAGCAAAGCTTGTTATGGGTGTTAGATAACTGGCTCGAGCCACCGAGAGGGTGAACTGACTCGGCGATGTCCATCACTTCCTGGGCCCTCCCGCGGGAATTCTTTTCTGATGCCGGCAGGTTTAGACCACTATTTCCCACGTACCCCTGCGAGCAGTGAAAGACGGATAGTTTTGGCTATCTTTATTAATTTATTTTATTTAATAGTTTATTGCACACAAAAATTGTAACAAAGACATGACACAAAAGACACTACTTATTTCTAAAAATAAATTTCTTCCAGCAGGCCTACAGCAAAGAGAACGTTAAACGTTACTGGTTGAACGATCTTTGTTCAACCAGTGACGTCTTTCGGATGAAAAACTATGATAATGTGTTATTTTCAGGTGCCACGGTATGAAAGACAACGTGGTATACGATTTAGTGGAACCCTACGACGCCCTTGGCACACCAGACCCGGACAATAAGTGGTTTGTTCTCTCCAACGGTGAACTAGTATCCAACGAAGTCAGCGATGACATCCTGAACGCTTTGAACAATGCTGTGGCCAACGCAGACAAGCACGGCACAGGATCTATTTCGGAGAGCGTCAGGAATGCGTAAGTTTTAGATTTACAAATTGAACTTAGGAATCAAGCAGAACCCAGAAGCTAGCTTTCTAGACACCATTCCGGGGGACAGCGGTGTGGATAATTTTTTAAATATGTATTTTACTATTACTATTTATTATTTATTTTACTTACTTTCTTAAGGTCTTTGTAAAAATTTTGTCTCATACACCTATGATTCACACTTTCTGTCTCGAAATATTTGTGTATAAAAATATAAAATATACGTAGCTACATACAAGAATCAAGATATCCCATATTCGATTTTTTAACACCCGGCGAAAAAAGAGGGGTGTTACAAGTTTCACGTGTGTATCTGTGGCTCTGAGTGTCTGTCTGTGACATCGTAGCTCCCGAACGGATGGACATGACATTAATATTCGGATGAAGATGGAATTTCTTTTTCCAGATCCAGCACCGACAAGAACCTGAGCAAAGACCCCCAACTGACCAGATCGTTTGTAGAATGGTTCGAGAGGAACAACCATGTGGGGGGCCAAGTGGACCCCTTGACGGGGAAGTCCCTCCGCGGGACCGAAGAGTTTTGGGTCTGCGAGGGGGAGTTCATGCTCCACTGGAAAGGGAAGGGATATAAGACAATATTGGATGTTTTGCTGGTAAGTATGATAGGATTTCGATGTGCTTTCTAAGCCCTTTTCAGAAGTACCCTTTAAGAATCTATGAGTATTGACCTAGGCTAGAAGGAGGACAAGGAATTTTTAACAATAACACTAAATGAAAATTGAAAAGTACCTCGTAACATAAACTGAAAACAACTGTAACTCAATGGAATGGACCACAGACTAACAAATGAAATCTTGAACGCGCTGCGTAGAACCATGAGAAGGTAGCTAGCTTTCGATAGGCCGTTACTAGCTAGCTAGACGATTAGAGATAGGTTCATACAAGATTACAAGCACTACAAAGACCCAAATCCAAGGGTTACGAAGAGATATATGTAAATCCATATCTACAGTGCTACAAAAAAGAGAAGAGTTGAATAATATGGAACTAAAAAATTAAATACAAAATACCGTTCAGTGTTGCCAAGTTATACGTGACTCTGACAAGTTAGCATAGATAGTGGCGCCCTAATTTTTTCTACTCTTTTTGTAGCACCTGTAACCGATAGTTTTGATACTAAATACGATTAAAAGACCCAATAAACCTTGTCCTTTGCAGAACAAATACGAAGACCCATCGAAAGAGATTCCGGTGCAGATACTCCTCAACAAAGAAGTGGAAAGCATCAGATGGAGGAGTCAGAACACGACCGACCACAATTCGTTGGTGCAGGTCAGGTGTAAAGATGGCAGCCTCTACCAATCGAAGAGTGTTATTGTCACCCTTTCTATTGGGGTTTTGAAGGAGAGGTGCGTATGATTTTGAAGATAAATTAGCTATGGATTACACTTGCATCAAGTTTTGAAGAGAATTGACTACAATTCTAAATTCTGAAAAGATAAAAATTCATAGTGCAGTTCCAAATACCAAATTAAACTAAATATAGTCATTATATCAACAATTCTACAAGTACAAGGTGAATAATGTCTTGTGAGTGAGACAAGAGCAGATCTTCGTAGACCACATGTTTATAGTATAGTTTACAATATTATCGTCTCCAATAAGCCAACCGACCGAGCATGAAGTTGTGTCAGCATATTATAGCAAGGCTATGCGTCTACCCCCAAAAATCCTTGGAGTCTTCAAGTTCAAAGAGTAAATAGATAGCTTCAGGGCAAACATTCTATACTGCGACCTCTTCATCGCTTCCCCATAAAAAGCCCTCCTACCTAATGGAGAGGGAGATTCATCTGGAGGGGACCCAAATCTAAACAGACCATGACGGCTACGTCGGTCTCTAATTAGACAAGTTATTAACCAGGTATATTTTTGCAGACACCGCCAGCTCTTCAGTCCAGCTCTACCAGCAGAGAAAGTGACTTCGATCGACACGCTACAGCTGGCTGTGTTGGACAAGATCTACATTGAATTCAGAAAGCCTTGGTGGCCCAAAACCCCGGCAAACTTTACCCTCCTCTGGCGCGAGGAAGACAAAGCCAAGTTCTCTAAAGACCAGAAATGGGTAACAGAAGTGTGTGGCCTCCAGTCAGTCGACTGTCAACCAAATGTACTCCTAGCCTGGATATATGGTGAAGGGGCAAAGCAGATGGAGCAAGCTAGCGATAAGGAAGTAAAGGCTGGCGTGGAGAAGATATTGGACGTGCTAAGAAAGAAGTTTGATGTGGCGCCAGTCAAGAATATCTTGAGGTAAATAAATTTATTACTTGGACTGAGGGTTGAAGGGAGACGTTTATTTGCAAGTAGTTTTACACGATTATACGCTCAGATTCTTCCAAAAACACGGCTCTAAATCGCTTTTGGCACTGTCGAACATGAAAAACTAGCTGGCGCGACTTCGTCCGCGAAAAAATCGTATTTTACGTTTGGACCCGCTCCCTGTGGTACCACATTGAATTTCGAGATCATTGATAGCCTATGTGCTATGCTAGGCTATAAACTACATTACTGCCAAATTTCATTAAAATCCGTATAGCAGTTTTTGCGTGAAGGAGTATCAAACTTCCAAACATTCATCCTTACAATATTAGTAAGATAGTAAAATAACAACTATTCGTTCTTTACCTTACTTTCCCCTTTTTCCAGATCGAAATGGGCATCAGACCCCCTAGCTAGGGGGTCATATTCCTACCGCAGTGTGGCGACTGAGTTGCGAGGGGGCAGCGCTGTCACCCTAAGTGAACCTCTATACCATGGTCAGTTCCCAGTGGTGTGCTTCGCTGGGGAAGCCAGCTCTCACCATCAACATAGTGCGGTCCATGGCGCGGTGGAGGCAGGGTTCCGTGAAGCAGACAGGCTTATACAGAGCTTCGCGAAGTTGTGAGCCCGAATTGTGTTATGGAGACGTTACGGCCATTTTGTTTATGCCAATTATATTAATCTGCGTAGCGCCCAAAAATATTGGAAAGTTAGCTACCTTTATAGACTGGCAATTTTTTGCTCTGTGGTAGCGCCCCAGACAGGAATCTCGCAGACTACCATTTGTTAGTTTGTTTGTTCAATATCTAGTTCAAATCAAGAAGAAAACAATTTAGTTCACGTTCATATCTACTATAGTTAACGACATTTTACCTGACTCGCCATGGTTTCGAATATTTCATTGGGTTAGTAAAAAACTTTACATAAACAAAATGGCGTCCGCAACGGTTCCTGAAGCAGCAGGTCAACCAGTAAACCATTTGTGATGCTGCTTTTAGACGACTATAGCTCGTGACTCGGATTTGTATGTATAATACAGCTAAAAATGTGAAAAACATTTGTAATATTTTAAATTTTGTTGATTTTTAAATATTTAACACTTAGTATTGTCACTGTTGATTTTTATTGATTTGTGATATTTGTGATTGATGTTTGGAGATATTTTGTGCGAATTTATAATTTGTAAAAATTTAATTTCATAAATTTAATTTTTTATAGGATTTTGTAATGTAGGTATAAATAATTAATTTTATTGTACACCTATAAGCGAAGTACGTAATTTGCATAATTTTTATACTATGAATACTCGTATTGTGAAGTTTTTCATGGCATGTCCATGTAAATAAATAAATATTATCAACAACCTTGTCTTCATAGAAATTTATTGAAAGTTAAAATTAGACAACAATTTAGTCAATTCTCTTTATATAATATAATCATCTCAAATATAAGTACATATGGCAGCACTTCAACCAGTTTGTAGCGCGTACGCTAGATCAAAATACTCGTGGTAGTAGGTTCCTTCTGTACTTATGAATATAAAAATTTAAAATGTACGTACGTATACGTATGTAATATTACGTTAATCTTATTCAAAATAATTTATTCTTACCTTAAAAAAGTGTACTTCAAAAACTACACATCTTAAAAAAAAAGACTTTCGAATCAAAAAATCTTCTAGAACTTCCTAGTTCTTTTCGGAAACAACGGAATTCCGAACGAAAATGACGTCACGTAAAAACGACGTCAGAATTGATAACTTTCGAGTTTATAATGTTGCCTTCATCATCCACGTCACACATTGTGATCTCCACTGCATTCTCTTGTGGTCCCGGCGTCTCTATTTCCGCCTGAGTCTCTTCCTTTGCAGTCTTGAGAGTTATTTCGAACCTCCTTGGGGTATGTTCCGTAGGTTCGGCCTTCAATTCTAAGTTAAACTCGAAGGAGGTTGTCAAAGGCTCCTTGGGGCCGCTGTAGCCGTCCACAATCTTCTTGGAGACGTCTTCGAACTCGTAGCGCGTGGTTGTAAGCCGATACATGCCGTCTTCGCTGATTTGGTATCTGAAATAGGAGTTATTACAACATTAGTGCTTAGTACAGGGGGTCTAAAAAGGCCAAATTAGCGTTTCATAATATGATTCATATTCATTTGTCACAAACTCATCTGCAGCGTCGCTGTTGTTGACATTGACATGACAATTCAAAATGGCGTCGCTTAGTTCCAGTATTGGCCACCGGACCAGATAAGTTTGTGGCACTATAATATCAATCATGAAACGCTAATGTGGCCTTTGACGACCTGAGTGGTTCAATGGCCAACATCAAGTTCTGATGCAAGAGGTCCCAGGTTCGATTCCCGGCCAGGCAGAAATTGAAATGATGAATTTTAATTTCTGTTAAGGGGCTGGGTGTTCTATTTATAATAAGTATGTATTTAAAAGTATTTAAGTAGTATATCAGTTATCTAGCACCCATAGTACAAGCTTAGTGTGGGGCTAGATGGCGCTGTGTGAATTTGTCCAGGAATATTTATTTTATTTATTTTGGCCAGTTTTGGAAACATACAAATCGATATTTTAGTGATGATCATCCAGTCATCATTAGCTTGTCATTGTCAGAAATATTTATGGTTTACGTCCTAAACACTTTGGCTGTTTATTTGTAATAATTTAAGATTACATTACGTGAAAGACGCAAGGCGGACCCCGGGCCCTTACGTACCGCGCGGGAGCGCAACAGGGACATAGCGCCATGATGATGATGACATTACACGCAAGACACAATAAAAGATAATAAATTGTAATCTCTATAACGCTATCGGATTAGAATATGATAACGAAATTTCATCATTTTATTGTTTTATTGGTACGAGAACCAGCTTTGTCGTGCGATTTCATCATCTCAGCCCAAATATGCCCATCCCTCGATGTAGCCCACCGTCTTTCCAACAATATTTCGGCTCTGCGCCACCTGCATTCATCGAGACAGGGTTCAGTCCGTCACTAGTCATTCGAGAAGAGTCGAACAGACTTGAAATAAAAGCTGAAGTGGCAAAGACCAGACCGCTAGTCTGTTCCTCTACTATAATCACAATAATCTTGGCGATAATGTCCCGGTTGAGCTCACGAGCGCGAGGGCCCGCGGTCCGCCGTGATCAGGTAATTACAGTGGAGCGACTACCATCTGACCTCCGTGACCCAGCTACCAGGGGAACCTAACGAGATTGGAACATGGTTACAAATTCAGTTGCCTGAATTTGCAGGTTTCATCACGATGTTTTCCCTCACCGTAAGAGCATCGGTTAGAATTCAACTAATGTACATAACTCAGAAAAGAGTCATTGGTACATGGATTCGAACTCGGTACCTCTCGCTTACGAGTCGGATACTCAACCGTCCGGCCACCGACACTCTTTTAACTTTAGCCTGTTACTCTACTAATGAACATTAAAAAAAAACGCAAAAACTATATTTTGAAGCATAGGAGTTCTCGAATGTAAGTGACGATGCGGTCGAAGTTGAAGCGTGCCTGTCTAGAAACAGCTTATTAAAAGCAGGACCAACGAAGAAGCAAATGATTGTGACAGATGTCAACACGACAGCAAAGCTAGCACAAGTGTGCTCTCGTGCGCGACATAGATACTGCTATCTCTTTCATCTTAGTATTGGGAGAATCAAACAGTCTCTCTAGCGGCGAGAGCTATACATATTGCGGGCATACTTGTGCTAGCCGTGCAGGTTTATGAGAAACAACAGGTCTTTTCTCTCTGCTATTGTTGGGCATGCTTTATTTTAGACTAGCTTCCCGTCCGTGTAGACTTTTGCACCTTGCGAGTGGAGGGAAATAGTTCAAACTTTTTCATACCATGCCTTTATCGCGAGTTCTCTATGATCAGTCAGAGTATTTGTCAAGACCAATCAAACGAGCCCAAACTCGATGGGTTTACCATGCGTAGTGTAGGAGATTCTATTGCCACCTTCCGTCTTCATCATCAGATCAGCTCGATGGTATCATGACATTGCATTGTCACCGAACTTACATAAGGGGCCGTTCATAAAATACGTTCGCACACAAGGGGTGGGGGAGGGCTCTTGCTGAGTGTGACAAAGTGTGACAAGGGGGGACGGAGGGTGTATGGCAACGTGACGTTCGCTGTTCATTAAAATATTTTCAATAAGTATTTTTTTTTTTACTTTTTCTATTTTTAAATTTTCATCATAATAGAAAGTCATTTATTTTATATTTAGTAAATATATAGACTTTCAAACGTATACAGTTTTATAATAATAAATTGTAACTTGATATATATTCATTTTTGTTTATTTCTCGATATGAGCGCTGGCCATGGACTTATTCGTTATAAAAGATATTTATTACTTTATTTAAATTTTATTATAAAAACTAAATAAATATTTAAATTCTCAAATTTTGTGCACTATTAATTAAAATTTACCATATTCAGGGGGGGGGGGCTTAGTTTTTGTGACGAAATATTTTGAGAGGGGTCACAGAAAGTGTGACACAGCCTGACAATGGGGGGGAGGGGGTTAGAAAAAGCTGATTTTAGCGTGACGTATTTTATGAACGGCCCCTAAGTAAGTACGCAAAATTTCAGCTCAACCGGAAACCGGGAAATGGGTAAAATTTTACTTGCAAGATTTTATTACGCACAAACATGTAAAAGTAAATAAATGCTTGTAAAAAAGTAGCCTAATATTCGTTCTCAGGTGCTAAACAACCTAATTTCAACAAAATCGGTACAGTGATTTAGCTGTAAAAACATAATATTCCTGAGTTTATATAATATTTAGTGGGGACAATTAGTAAGAAATAATAGCTAACCTGAACCGACTATGTCCGAACGGCCACTGCGCTCCGTGCATTTTAACCAGATGCGCAGTAAGCCGGTTCCCCCTCGAAAATATCTTCATATCCTTCTCAGGGCACATGTGACAGGCGTACTTCCTCTTTGGCCTGATCTTCCGTTTGACGTCGTACTCTGAATTCTCCTCGTCAGAGACCTCCTGGTCGCTATCCTCTTTCTTTATCTTGCCCCGCTTTCTGGCATGTGACTCCATGTGTCTGCGGAGGTCCGATTGGGTTACAGACCTGTAAATAAAAATAATAAATAAATAAATATTCATGGACAAATTCACACAACGCCATCTAGCCCCAAACTAAGCAAAGCTTGTACTATGAGTGCTACATAACTGATATACTACTTAAATACTTTAAATATATACTTATTATACATATAACACCCAGACCCGCAACAGAAATTAAAATTCATCATTTCAATTTCTGACCGGCCGGGAATCGAACCCGGGACCTCTTGCGTGGCAGACCGGCATGTAGACCATTAAACCACTCAGGTCGTCTCGTCGTCGGTCACTTAGGTAAATGGATTGTTGATCGGGTTAATTTGATACGTACATGTTTTAAATGATCGAGATTGGAGGTATGTATTACCTCCTATGTATGTAACATTAGATTCAAATGTTGGCATTTACATTAAATGTTGTATATTCATGGATAAGCTGTTGGAAATACTAATAACAATAACATAACTAATAACATCTCCATACCTGTATACTTACACAGTTGAACAATAAAGACAATTCCACCAGTATAAGATAAGCAAGATTCTTTAAACACGCGCATACATGGTAATGTGATCTCTGCCTATCCCTATGGGAGAAAAGCGTGACGGTACGTATGTGTAAAACACTTTTTGCACCTACAAAGCTCAGACACTTACCTATGATCGCAGTGCGGACACTTATGATGCCTCTCGTTGACATGTTTGTATCGTACATGGTGTGCCAGCGCGGCTGGCGAGGGCGCGCTCATGTCGCAAAGCGCGCACGCGAACGCCGATATGTGTTGTCGCGAATGGGACTGCTCTAGGCGTTCGTTGGCGAACGTCAGGCCGCACATTGTGCATTTGTGCTTGGAGTTCGGGTATACGTTCTGTGGGAGAGACGGTTTGATTAGCGAGGATTTGGAATGAAGATGGGATCTTTAGATTTGGATATAGCCTGGAATTTTCCGCTACTCGAGGCGCGTCGGTGGCCTAGTGGTAACGGTAACCGACTCGGTTCGAATCTCACTGCCGCCATGTACCAGTTACTTTTTTCTGAATTATGTACATTAGTTGAATTCTAACCTATGTTCGCACAGCTCTAATGCTAACCAATGCTCTTACGGTGGGGGAAGACATCGTGATAAAACCTGCACGCCTAAATGCGCCTAAATCTATCTGTGGAGACCTATAATTGGCATACTATTTCTTATATAAAGAACTATTGTATTATGAAGCTGTTCGTCTTCCTAATAAATAAAATAATAAATAAATGTGTGTCAGGATCCCCTGTTATTATGGTCACGGAGGTTAGACGGCAGTCGCTCCACTGTAATTACCAGATTTGTCAAATCCTGGATCATGGTTAAAGGCGGACCCCGGGTCCTCGTGCACGAGAGCATAACCGGGACATTACCGACACACGACCAGCCAGCCCACCTGACGGTAAGTGACAACTGTCGCCATCACATATTCGCACATAACATCTACAATTCATACATTTAGGTTGCAGGTAACACACACACGTCACAGTGAGGACTAAGATAAAATGCCTCATGCCTGTAATTTCGCTGGCTACCTTATCCTTCAAACCGGAACACAATGCAATCATTGTTCCTTGGCGGCAGAAATAGATAAGACGGTGGTACTCACCCAGGCAGACTCCTCAGGCTTGACAGAGTCCTACCACCTGATAAACCTGAGTATTACTACACAACAGTAAACCTACGTCTGCATTACAACACTAGTCATAGTTAAAAGAAAGAAACCTAGTTTATCACCAGGCGCCGTATTTTTGAACCATTCGATTCGTTGCTAGAGCTCGTCTAGTCTAAAATGACGCGCCCCACTACTTAGTTAGATGATTTCGATGTGTGAGTGCAAATATTAATAACGACACTTCATCTGTGTGGGAGCGTCGACTGCTCCAATCGAACGACGCGAGCGCCTACGTACTACCAATTACAACGGCATTTGTATATGTATTGCGTCCATATTTTAAACTTGCTGTGCGTTAGTTTAATTTTAGATTAGACGAGCTCTACCCAACTCTTTAGGCGGACTCGTCAGAGTCCTACCACCTGGTTAAAAAGGTTAGTACCACGAACCTGTCTCAACAGATGCTCCGCCAACTTGGTGTTGGTGGCGAAGTGTTTCCCGCAGTGGTAGCACGCGATCAGCCGCTCCCTGGTGTGGGAGCGCACGTGCATCACGAGCCGCACGCGCCGCGGGAACGTCGCCCCGCACCCGGCCCAGGAGCACAGGTTGTTGGGCGAATAGTTGGTGTGCTGACGGACGTGGTCGAAGAACGCCTGGATGGAGAACAGAGACAATTGAAAGAAATAAAGAACATTTAATGACACAAACAACAACTCCACAACATAAAAAAAAACAGTAAACCAAAAAGACATAAATAGAACACAATTATTAAAACATAAAATACACGCGGATTTTGTATTTGTTGTGAAGTGTAATTGATAAAGTGTTGTGGTGGCGTGTTTGTGCAAAAAGGACCTGCTGAGCGAGGCACGGACAAATGTACATAACATACATGGAATACAAATATATACTAAATATACTACTTATACCGGTCATAATCAGTTGTTTGTTGTGTAACATGTGCAATTGGCCTCTGTAGGTTACTTAACGCTGTTGCCAACAATACTCTGATTTCAATTATTGATATTGTTACTTAGCATCTGAACCCATGAAATCGATGATACGGAAACGCAAGATTCCGTTCAGATGCTAACATCTAATCGCAAAAGTAACGATTTCAATAATTGAAATCGGAGAATTGATGGCAACAGTTACGTTATTAGTCTACTGGTATTCTACCTGAGCTGTCAAGCTGTAAACAGACAGAAAACAGACTTGGGGACTGTAGTCCCCAAAAAGCCATTTTTTTTTTGTATCAATTTATTTATTTATTCGTATGGCATTAATAGCCGAGTCGCTAATTATAACCTAGGTAATTAATGAACACTAAAGCTACAAGTAAATATCGAAATTCATCACCCATTGGGCTGCGTTTTCATCAGGAGAGAACAAGTCCAAAGAGTCTCCAGTGTATTTCCGCTTTGTGTCAATATAAATATTGAACACAAGTGCAGGAACATGAGCTCAGCCAGCACGTGTATTAAACAATAACATTACATAGACCACAAACCTGTATAGAATTAAATACGGCATTGCAATTTATCCACATGCAGGTATGCATACTTTTCAACAACGGCAACTGGTTACGTTTTGTTGAGTCTCTATTGCAACGTACTAGCTTTAGGGTGGCTCTTCCATTGTAGCCGATCGCCATTAATTTCGCATGATAAGCATGGTAGTTCACGTGGCGGAGCATCTCATTGTGATCACTACATTTGTGCCCACATACGTCCCAAAGACATACGTATTCCACTGGAAAAATTGATGTAGTTTAGCAAAGGTAATTATAAAATTTGGACAAGCATAATGTATGGTGACTTGCAAGTTTATTTTTAATATTTATTCAGAAATAGTTAGTTCCATTACTAGGAGTGTTGGTGACCGAGTGGTTAAGGTATCCAGGGTATCCTACTTGTATGGGAGAGGTACCGGGTCCAAATACCATTGCGACCATGTATCAATGACTCTTTTCTGAGTTTTATGTGCATTAGTTAAATTGTAACCTATGTTATAACAATGAAGGAGAACATCATGATGAAACCAGCACATTCAGGCGACTGAATCTGTAACCATGATCAAGTCTGGTCAGGTTTCCTTGGCAGCAGGCTCACGGAGGTTAGATGGCAGGCACTCCACTGTAATTATCTAATCTGCCAAATCCTGGATAATGGTCAAGGTGGACCATGGGCCCTCATCGCGAGAGCACAACCGGCACATTAACAACATGATGATAAAAATATCCCGGTTGTGCTCTCGAGGATGAGGGCCCGGGGTCCACCTTGACCATGATCCAGGATTTGGCGATCAGGTAATTACAGGTAACAACAAGATGATGATTATTATAATATACATAATACATATAAGCATAAGTTACTCACCATTATCTTCATCTCTAATAATATGCACATCATTGTGGTGGTTTTTGACATGTTTTTGGAATTGGTCATAGTCAGTGAAAGACCAACCACAAGATTGCCATTCACATTCCAAGTTTAAGTTTTCTACTCTTAGCTTTTTTATGGGCTGAAACAATACATAATACTACATAACTTCATACCTTTTTATGTTAGTTGAGATCATAGTAATTCACTTGCTTTGGTCCTGATATACATCTTTCGCTTCTTCCACATTCATCACCCTTTTTATACATGCTTCTGGTTTAATAATTATTGGTCATTCAAAGACAGTATTCCCTCAATTCTCAGATAGTTTATCTTGAGATTAACAAAAATAAACCTAACTAAAAATAATTTTGATCTGACTGGTAGACAACTCATATATTATATTAATATAATAACTCGTATCTTATCTCATCATTATTGATGACATGTATAAATGAATAATGAGGTAATTAATTTATATGGAATAATAATTTGGATACTACATGTAATATCATTTTAAATTGTTTCATTTTGACATTATTTATTAATTTGACATGTGTACCATTGGTTACACTTAAATGAATAATAATGTAATGAATTTATATTGAATAACTTTACCAACTTGGCTATTTGAAATGTAATTATTGAATTGTATAACATTCCCATAGTTTAAGGTACTTAAGAACTTGTAATTTAATGAGGAATGAAAAAATAAAGTACAATCTTTTGTACATGTTGACATGTAAATTTTTAATTTATGAAATAAATTAAGATAGGGCTATCTCAGGTAGGGGTAGGTAAATTATAAATTATCAGAATGTCATGTCAGAGATGTTCGGATTTGGCTAGAGCCGACCAACTGTCAGTTGCAGTTGATATTAATCCTTACGATTGTGTTAATTATGAAACTTTGGTCAGGAAATTGCAATATTATGGAATAAAGGGCTTAGCTCTAAAGTTATTAAGTTCATATGTAAGTCAGAGAATTCAGAAGGATGATGTGAACAGAGAAAGATCTGCAGAGTCTGTTGTATCTATGGGGGTCCCACAGGGGTCAATTCTGGGTCCGTTTTTTATTCTTATTTATGTAAATGATTTGCCGTACTTTCTTAAAGATACTCACGAAATGGTTTTGTTCGCTGATGATACATCTTTAGTGTTTAAAATTAAAATTCAACAATTAACATATGACTATGTGAACAAAGCTATTTCAGAAGTGGTAAACTGGTTTACGGTTAATAATTTAAGGTTACGGCAAAAAGACAAAATGTTCAAAATTCTCTTTGCTTAATGTTAGATCAGTACCCACTAATATACAAGTAAGAGGCGAAAATTTAGATCTTGTTGATTCCACAGTATTTTTAGGCTTTACTCTAGATAGTAGATTACAATGGGGTCCACACATTGATATATTGGCGAAAAGGCTATGTTCTGCAGCATATGCTGTAAAAAAGATACAAGGTTATTCTGATGAGGCTACAGCAAGATTAGTTTACTTTAGTTATTTCCACAGTATTATGACTTATGGTATACTGGCATAATGTATTTGTACTGCAGAAAAAGACTATTCACACGATTTACCAATTGGGACCTAGAACTTCACTTAAGAGATACATTCTTAAGTGAAGTCTTCAGAAGAATATTGACATTATGACAATGCCACCACAATACAAATATGAGAACTTGATCTATGTTTATAAAAATATACACTTGTTTAAGAAGAACAAGGATGTACATGTAGGAATACTAGAAATAAAGATAAACTTGTTACTAGTTCCAACAGATATACAGAATTTATCATTGAAAAAATTTAAAAACACTATAAAAATCAAATTATGTCAAAAAAGTTATTATAGTATATCTGAATATGAAAATGACAAAAGTCCATGGAACTGAACCATGGACTTACTACCCAAAGGGACTGCGCACTGCTTTGACTAAAACCGGGCAGAGCGAGAGTCACCATCGATAGTCCTGTGTCCCTTTCTAGTGTTGCCACCATTGTTGATGCAAATTCCGAATTACTTTTATTATTTGGCGCGGACACCGACCTCAGGGCCAAGCAGAGCTGGACCGGGTGCAATCTGAAGGTCATGTTTTCACCAGGGTCCAGCTCAAGCTTACCCTGCTACTCGGAAACTATTGGCCCTAAAACACTAGTTCCTAGAGTGAAATGATAGCACTCCTCGAGATCATCATTTCGCATGACAGCTAAGTCACACTTAGAACTGTTGTAACTCGGAAACGATTGGTCTTAGAACACTAGTTCCTATAGCAATACGATAGTACTCATCGAGATCTATATTTCGGATTACAGTTCTATGTTTGACAGCTGTCATACCAAATGTAGATCTCGACAAGTACTATCATTTCTCTGCAGAAACTAGTGTTTTAGGACCAATGGGTTCCGAGTTACAAAAGATTTAACTTTGACAGCTGTTACCTGAAATGTAGAAATCGACGAGTACGATCACTTCTCTTTAGAAACTATTTAGTGTTGTAGGATAAATCGTTACCGAACTCTTTAATCTGTTGTGTGGAACAAAAAGTTGTAGGTTAATAATTATGTCGACTCGACGTTTGTCGGAGAAACGTTCAGTAGATCAAAAGGTATTTCGGCAACTACTTTTCGGATTGTACTGATTACCTCATAATAATACCAAATTCACGGTAAATATATTTCTCCAATAATGGCAACACCAAACATGACACTTGTCAATTTAGAATGACGGTGATTATGCCAATAACATTGTGTTTACACTGTTAGAAAGGGACATCGATGGTGACTCTCGCTCTGACCGGTTTTAGTCAAAGCAGTGCGCAGTCCCTTTGGGTAGTAAGTCCATGGACTGAACTGCTGTTCTTTAAAGATAGTACCTAGGACAAATAATGTGTTAGTACATAAGACATGCTAAAAAAAAAGAATTAACGTAGGCTCTGTGGGTTTCTTGCCATTTCTTTCCCCACGGAGAACCACCTTGGAAGCGGCGTTAAATTTATTTATTTATTATAGGTTAGTTCGGACTCAGGTTCAGCTCAAGATAAATTGACCCATTTATTCTAAAAGGGCAGACAGCTAAGTAAAACTAATCTAATCTTGTGTATAATAAATGGTTAAATAAAACAAATAAATAAAACTTACTACAAACTTACCACAATCTTAGGTTCGACGCTATGCTCGTCAATACCGTTTGGGACAGTAGCCTCATCATCCGCAGCAGACAATAGGAAATTTTTTCGGTCTGCATTGGTCTGTATTATGAACTGAATATCATTTTTATTCTGCAGAGACAGCTTCTTGGGCTCTTGGCTGTCCTGTTTCTGAAGCCAATCCAAGCAACGAAGCAAACGCTTATTTGGAAGCACAGTTTCTTTGGAATCCTCCATTATATTAATTCTCACAGATTCATAATATTTGTTTAATCAGGTGATTATCTTTTTCAAATTACAAACACAACTTTATTATTTTTTTGCTCCAAAAAACAAATAATATGCGAAATTCATAAACACAACAAGGTGACAAACAAAACAAACGTTGACAATTTGACAGCTTCTTGCACAAGGGTCAAGGACGAAAATCAAGCAAACGGAGCCATAGACAAACAAGTTACCCGCCCAAAGATTTTGGACCAAAATCATAAGTCAAACGTCTTTGGCGCCCAAAATGTGCAAAGTGCAAACCCAACTCCCGGATTTGGTCCGATGAGGTCTCTCTACGGATGCGGTACTAGACTACAGATTATAAAGGAACAAAAATGACATAATTATCTGTCAAATCAATGGCCGCCAACCAACAAATCAACCAAGCACGGCACAAAAATAAAAAAAACGTGCGAGGCGCCAAGGCGAGCGAGTGAAGTGAGTTGAGTGATTGAGTGCGGTTGCGGCGTATTTACGGCGCTTTGCGGCAAGTCCCCACGTTGCTTTATTTCTTATCACTCTGGCTGGATTTCATAAATAGTTGAACTCGCTAATCTCGTCGCGCACATCGCGGGTGACGACCGATAGGTCATTGTATCTGCTGATGAAATCAGCTTCTTACGAAGAAGAAGTTAATAAATTAGATCACACCGCCCTTACCCTAACCACAAGAATGCCGAACATCAAAGTTTTCAGCGGGAGCTCCCATCCGGATTTGGCGCAGAAAATCGTGGACAGACTCGGCATCGATCTCGGAAAAGTGGTGACTAAGAAGTTCAGCAACATGGAAACGTGCGTGGAAATCGGCGAGTCCGTCCGCGGGGAAGACGTTTACATCGTACAGAGTGGCAGCGGCGAGATCAATGACAACTTGATGGAATTGCTGATTATGATCAACGCTTGCAAGATCGCGTCGGCGTCTCGTGTTACGGCCGTCATTCCCTGCTTCCCGTACGCGCGGCAGGACAAGAAGGACAAAAGCCGCGCGCCAATAACTGCCAAGCTCGTCGCGAATATTCTCTCTGTGTCCGGCGCTGACCACATCATCACTATGGACCTTCACGCGTCGCAAATTCAGGGATTCTTTGACATACCTGTTGATAACCTCTTCGCGGAACCCGCTGTGTTGAAGTGGATCAAAGAAAACATTCCTGACTGGAAAACGAGTATCGTCGTATCTCCTGATGCTGGTGGTGCTAAGAGGGTAACCTCAATTGCTGATCGTTTAAATGTGGAATTTGCGCTCATCCATAAAGAGAGGAAAAAAGCTAACGAAGTGGCATCTATGGTGTTAGTTGGTGATGTGAAGGACCGAACGGCTATCCTGGTAGACGATATGGCGGATACTTGTGGTACTATCTGCCATGCTGCAGAGAAACTTATTGAAGCTGGTGCTACTAAGGTATATGCCATACTCACACATGGTATTTTCTCTGGGCCTGCTATCTCTCGGATCAACAATGCATGCTTAGAAGCTGTAGTTGTTACAAACACTATACCACAAGAGAGGCACATGAAAGATTGTCCTAAGATCCAGTGTATTGATGTGTCAATGATGTTGGCAGAGGCTGTGCGACGTACACACAACGGAGAATCTGTTTCTTACTTATTCTCTAACGTACCATATTAGTTTTACTTTACTTTATTTTTTACTTTTTTAAATTTAGGAAAAAGTATCCACTGCTCAACATGCTAGCATGGCCTAAGATTGAGCATGCCTTTTAACTGCATTTTGACAACAATGGGTACACATTTATGTATTTTTTAAGTTTAGTATGGTAAATAATATGCAAAACAACTCAGTGATATTTGTTGTGGCCATGTTCATAATAGAAGACAATTACTTAGTAGTAATACAAGCCTATTGATTTTTAGCTGTAGTTTCATCAGTAAATGGGGATAACCTTAGATTTTTATGTATTATTGATAAAATCACGGTCAAGAAAAAGACACTTCCACATAAATTTGATAAATATGTTGATTAATTCGGGTAACCGAAATAAATGTTCTAAAAAATGTTACTTTAATGTTTAAGCTTATCTAAAACATACCATAATATGTGGTGTATAGTGCTAGTAGAGAGATTCATTCCATAATAATATACCACACATGTCTGGAAGTTAGGTCTGCATTTACTTTAGTTGTTAGTAAACATTTTATTGTTTTTTAACAAAAAGTTTATTTACTCTTACAGAATTTAATTTTAATAATGCTCTTATTTCCTTTACAAATTATGTTTAGAAATATAAATTTACGTGATTGCAGTATTCTGTATTGTTTTGCACAGTAGAATATAATGCGCCATACACACAAATTATTGTTTTATAAAGATTTCTGACAAATAATGACATGTTATATAGAATTTAATAAGGCTCAGTTTCAAGATAACATGTAAATAGCTATTGGCTATATTTATAAATGATTTACCTAGTATTATATATTATCAGCTAACTGGCAAAATGCCTAACTATAAAATTGTGATGAGATATTTTCTAAATTTATAGAAACAATTATTGTGTATATTTGGCCCATTATTTACCTATTATTAAGATAATAAATATAAAAATCTTAGCAACTGTTTTCGTTATCAATTACAAGTCATTTATCCTTCATTTCTATAGACTACACAGTATTATGTATTTGTAAGTAAACAGTAAATATAGGTAGGTACACACACGTAATACTTATTAATATTTAACTCTTATCTCTTATTCTCTGTATGCAGTATCTTCAGATACAACATTCATATCTATTTTCATAGTTCTGTTTATAGGTACATACTTGCTTATAGAATGAAGGAATGGTCTAGCGGCTGCGTGCTTGCGTGCCAGAGCGATAACAGGGTTAAGCAATATACGCAATGTCCGGGACATGGATGGGTGACCGTTTCGCACTTTGAGGCTAGTCGGATTTCAGCACCGCAACGAGCTCTCCTTTCGTTAGATGTGCCCATAGAAACAATTCAGTTCTCTGTTGTGCCTCCCGATACCGTTGGCGAAGAGACGTTGACCAAGGTCTTCCGCTAACCCGGAGACTGGTTGAACAGATTAGGGACACGTGACGGTATTCATTTTATTATTATTAGGTAGTTTATGGATTACGTTAGTATTAGATATTGCGTTATAGATAGAAACAATTTTGTTTTTATAAAATCTTCATGTTTTGCCATAAACTGTACAGCTAACAACCAACGTCAGATGCCAATGTTCCATTTACATCATGAGCTTTATCAATGGGAACTTGACCCGAGGTCATTCGACAATGATGTAAATTGTTTGCCTTGTCAGTGGGCCCGACGTCTTGGCGACCTATGAAAATACTGGTAAACAGTATATAACTATCGCATCGATCGTTTCTTGGTAAACAAAGGCTGTCGCAAAGGAGGGAAATTCCGTTGTTTTGAACAACTTTACCGTTTACGGTTTTTCGAGTTAGGTTATTTTCAAGCAGTCATTTTAGGCGTGGATCACCATAAAGCTCGCATCATCATTTCGCCCATGGTCATGATGAAAGCTGTGTGATGAATACTTTTCACTTTTACATCTAAACAAATGACAAATTAGCTGGTTCATCTATCATCATCATATCAAGTGAAAGACGCCCACGTGCATGGCCTTCGAAAGATCGCAAAGGCCGGCCTCTGTGCCGTCCACATCCAGCTGCAGGTTCGATGGCCTGGGGTCCGCCTTGACCATGATCCAGGATTTAGCAGATCAGGTAATTACAGTGGAGCGACTGCCATTTGACCTCTGTGACTCTGCTACCAGGGGAAATTGACCAGATTGGATCATGGTTACACATTCAGTCGCCTGAATGTGCAAGTTTGTTTTCACGATGTTTTCCCTCACCGTAAGAGCATCGGTTAAAATTCAACTAATGTACCTACATAACTCAGAAGAGAGTAATTGGTACATGGCCGCAGCGGAATTCGAACCCGGTACCTCTCGCTTGCGAGTCGGATACCGTTACCTCTCGGCCACTGACGCTCCTGCATCCAGCTGCAGTACCTGCGACATTTACCAGGTGGTCGCCACTCGAGAACTTTACCATACCGGCCATCTGTTCTGTGCGAGCTGTGAGTGTGTGATCTGACCCACTGTTATTTGCTTGTTAAAAGGTTTAATTGGGCACTAGTCATTGATTTTTAACCCACGTCGGAAAAAGAGGGGTTTTAATTTCGACATGGCATCCTAGCGCATTTGGATGCGGTTTTCTCTATTTGGAAGCCTGTTCAATCGAAAGGGTTAGCTTGTTTTATTAAAATCGGTCTGTAGCTTAGAAGATATTTGAGTCTAAGTAAACTTGATCGGAACGCTTAGTTATAAAGATAATAAGTAGATGAGCCTAAACGAGCAACTCATCTGATCGCACCGTGTTGCAAATGCCTCTCCGACCTTTGAGAAAGGCAAATGCTCGTTTCTTGAATGCTCCAATGTAGTATCACCTCGGAAATTCCGCTGAAGGAAGACTAGTTAATACTGTGCTAGGACTTGGATAGCCAGTAGGTATGAGGACTCCAAGGATTTTATACGCTCAGTTGGGTATATCACCGCCTTATCTATTCTGTCGACAAGCAACAGTGCTTGCGTTGTTGTGTTGTATTCTGGTCAGTTACAGTTCATAAGTAGGTAGAGCTCGTCTAATTTAAAATGACGCGCCCCACTATCGCATTAACGCACACAAGCAAGTTTAAAATATGGACGCAATACATATACAAATGCCGTTGTAATTGGTCATTCAGTTGCCGGTAAGATTCAAACGTCGGAGCACGCGCCGTTCATTGGCTCCCACACAGATGAAGTGTCGTTATTAATATTTGCACTCACACATCGAAATCAACTAACTAAGTAGTGGGGCGCGTCATTTTAGACTAGACGAGCTCTACCTACCTTATTAAAAACGCAGGCTTAATACTTAATTGCTTTTCCTTTTAGATGAAAGTAAACAAGCAGACGAGTCACGCATGTGACATACCTACCTTTGGATACCCACCCATAGGCGTTCCCGCATGATGCCGAAGACCGGGCAAATTGGAGGAGTGTAGAGGAAGGAAAGCGGCCTATACCTACCTATTATAGGTACTTTACTCCATAACAGACTAGATATGACACTGTACCCACCTTTCTATCGTATTATTATTGAATCATGTGATTGATTAGGTAGATAGTTTATTAGTAGGTTGATACTGCCTTGTTCGTATGATTTATTAATAAGTAGTTAGGTTCTACATGTTCAGGTTTTATCTTTGTTTATGTCTGTAGATGTTATATGCTTTGCCCAATCGAATGTGGAATTATTATCAGACATTGTAACTCCCATTTGACGCAATTCGCGATCCGATAAACCTGTGACCTTTGTTTACGAGCCCCCTGTAGATTTTGTAGGTACCTATCAGCAACTACTAGCAAAGTAACTGTTCAATAGAGCTACATAACTCATCATCATTTGCTAGCTCTTATCTCATACATAACTGACCACAACATTTTAGACTTAAAGGTGAAACCAGGTGAAAGGTACACAGACTCCCGTGAGTAACTAGGAGAGCTTGCCGAGTCGAAATTAACGGGACTAGGCAAAAATAATAGAGGCAAATTTATTAAGTGAACATATTGTTCTCTATTGATGTATCAGTGCTAAACTACTTATGAATAGAATTCATATTATGCAGCTTTACAAAATTTTAACAAAAATCCTGAACAGAATATTAGTATACCAACGGTATAGGTACTTATGATTAATTTTTTTAATAAGATTTATACGTTTTTTCGAAGGACGAGTTTAATGAGTAACATTAATTAGTTTTATTAGTATTCATTTTTACGCATTTTCGCATGGTTGAATTCTATATAGGTTTATTACAAGTGAATAATAAAAAAGGGGTATGAACGAGCTGTCCAGCATAACGAGTTCAAAATCGCTCGGGGAAAGGTACGACCATGTCCCTTCATAACTTTGCAGTGGTTTTGTGCGTTTTCTGTAGGAGTATCATGTAAGTGTTTTTAATTTGTGATATTAAAAATCTTCTAGATGGCATTATTTGATTGTTAAAATTGTTTTAGGGATACAAGCAGCGCCTACACAAGCAATATCACAATTCGGCTCCCGAGACTGTTGAACCAGTCTCAGCGAAGCGACCCCAGCGTAAAACCCATCAACCTTGGTTCGACAACGGTATAGAGGCACACGGAACGAGTGCCGAGCCTCGTTGCAATGCTGAAGTTCCCCTAGCCTCTCTACAGTTAGAAGCAGGTCACACCCACTCAGTTATAACTAGTATCATGTAAGAAGAGACTTGGCGGGTCACGTGGTTCGACTTGCGCAGTAGGCGATTACCTGCGCGAAATCCCCTCTACTGCCATTTGACAAGTCTCTTCTTTCATGACGCGGATTATACCTTTTTTAAATGCTTATAAAAGCTGTAATGCTCAATGATCATTCCACTCGAGGTCTGGAAACTTCTACTAAAAATTAAAAGCGACACTTGACGGAATGACTTCCACGCAGGCTTTTTCTTATACGTTAAGGTAGGCGGCATTAATTGGCCAATCAATGCAGGTGATAAATACAACGGTGTAAGGGGTACCTACCTACCTATGGACGTTTTGTGTATAGGTACATGACGTGATGTCATTGTCGAGAGGTGTGAAAAGGAAGTTTGTACTTTCGGGGATAAACCCGCTAATATTTTTCTGTTACACCTACGGGATTGCCACCTACATATAGCAAGAACGGGCTCGCTCGCTATAAAAATAAACATGGAGTAGGTACATGCGTACTAAAGTAATGTATTGTGCAACTAGTGACTGACCGCAGATTCGGCGAAAACTTGGGCTAGGACAAATAAATTGCAAGGAAATTTTTTATCATCTCTAGATATACTTTTAGACTTTAATCCTCTAAGTCTAGAGATGATTTAAACTACCTTTCTATAAATAGGTATAAACCTTCAACAATAAAGTTTTAAAATGACTTATATTATTATTTGTCGCTTGTAGCCAATCCTGAGCAAAAATTTCTTAGAGGCCGAAGGTTATGGCGATAGCCGATAAATCGGCATCAGCCAGAAATTGACCTTCGGTCGGACACAAATAACAGCTGAAACACAAACACCGCGCCAATAAGAATTACTTAAGTACGTAAAATTCGTTTGGCTCGAGAGATGACAGTAGTAACGATCCTATTTTAAATGCGAAATGGTAGGTACAGTCGAACAAAAATAAGGCTACACAGTTTTGCACCCAGCCCTTGTGTACCTATCGTTATTTTGAATGACCGTATCAACAAATTCTAGGTACCTAGTTGCAGCTACAGTAGGTACTATTTATGTAAATAACGAAGGTGGAGCAATGGAGCATTGCCAGCCAGTGGAGACAGCTTACCAGGGGAGCTTTTCAAGTCGAAACTTAGAATTTCGAATGTAAAAAAACTTATTAATTTTTATTCGTTTTTTTACAAGCAAAACTGCATGTCAGCTAAAGACCTAAAGCTTCAATATAAGAGTGCTTTTTATGTTTAAATTGTAGCTTTTTTGCACCCTCTTCTATACAAGTATCAAATGTCCACGTAAGTTATTTGTCTCTTTATTGAAGCTCGATTTTCCCTAATTAATGCAAAATACAGATGACCTAAATTTTTATCGCTTCTTTAATAAGGAATATTATGATAATACGTTATTATGATTATAGTTATTTTAAAAGTTTTATGTTTACCTATTCTTAGTTCGGGACTGAGTTTCATCACTTTCAAAGCGTTGATGTTTTTATGTATTGCGGAATTCCCATCATTAATAATGTGTTCGGTATAGTTGGGATCGTTCCCTATATATCAGTCACTCACTGGACGCGGTCGTGAAATTAGCTTCAAAGAGAATTAGTTCTTGTCTGCGAACATTAGTTTAAAAGAGGTAGGGCATAGCGGGGTATCCCGTTCGAATAGGAGCCGCCTGACTGGGGAAGTACCTCCACCTTACAGACCTTTTAAATAGTATTGTGTTTCTGCCGGTGAGTAAGGTCCATGCTCTATGGGGTGGGGATTTGAGGAACCGTGGCTTTGGCAGTGGAGGGGCATTTGCCTTTTTGCTGCCGGAGCAACGTATTGCAGTGGTGACCACTTTCCATCAGGTGGCCCGCTTGCCTGTTTGCCTACCGTATAACATAAAAAAGTAGGTATGTATTATTGAAAATGAGTGACTACCAAGCATTAAATTCCGAAATCCACGAAGGCCAAGAATGGCCTGTAGGAATTTCGCGAAACGCATTTATAGACGTCACTCGATTTGCAACCAGGAAAACATATCATATTGAGAGTAGGAAAAGTTCTGACGGAAGTTATTCGTTCTGAAAATGGATGAAAGTATATTTTCAAGAAGATAGAAGGAACATAATATTTTTATCTCGAGGGTATAAAAACAAGCTTAAAAGGTTTTCTTGTTCAATTTTTAGCGGCGTAGTTTTATTAGATAAAAAAACCTGTATATAAATAATATTTATTTTAATAAGTAGTAAATATCTGAAATTAACGATTGCAACTAAAACGTAAAACGACGGTCTTCAGTACCTCGGGGTCCTTTAGTTGGTTCTCCCGGACATCCTTGGGGCTGCGCGAGGGCAGGTCTACCACGGTCAGGCATAGGTCACAGTCGGTGCCCGCGGGGCACGCCGGGCGTAACAACGTGTCTGCGATCACGTTCGCCTTACCTGGTGTGTACTCTATTTTAAGGTGGTACTCTTGAAGGATGAGCGCCTACCTGGCCAGATGGCCGCTTGGCGACTTCAAGCTCACGAGCCACCTCAGGGGTTGGTGATCCGACTTCACCACCACCTCGGCTCCATCAATAAATCATATTGGCGTTAATGTCCCAGTTTTGCTCTCGCGCACGAGGGCCCGGGGTCCGCCTTGGCCATGATCCCAGATTTGGCAGGTCAGGTAATTACAGTGGAGCGACTGCCACCTGACCTCCATGACCCTGCTACCAGGGGAACCTGACCAGATTGGATCATGATTACACATCCAATCGCCTGAATGTGCAGGTTTGTCATCACGATGTTTTTCCTCGCCGTAAGAGCACGTGTCCGTCCTCGAACGCGGGGTGCGGGCGGAGCGAGCCGCCCGCCCGCTGTTCCCGGAAGGGCCGAGCGCAGCCAAGAGCGTGGACAAAGCTTACGCGGCGCAGGTACGAAAGCGAACAAAGGGATCCCAAGCGCGCACTTTACACGTTTTAATTTAGTTTACACACTATCTGGGGTTAAATCTATGTCCATGATAACACTTAGTTTCTACTTACATGCTATCAAACTTCTTAGTGCTATCAATAATGAAGAAAAACACTTATAACCCTAACTTTCACGGACACTATCGCTACTACTAGAGAACGGCTGATCACAATCTGGATCGTATTCCAAAAAGATATCCATCATCACGGTATAATCTTGCTTCGTTTCTTGCTTGCCGTTTAAGCCGTCAACTCAGCATAGTTTATAGCTTCTAGATCAACGGTAGGCTGTTGACAGAGTAGCCCCTGAGGTTCCCTCCCGGGCGTTCAAGTCTACCAAGATTTCCAGTAGTCTCAGAGCATCTTGCTGTCTATGACTTCTTCTTCTTCTGATAATTATGTGAACTCACTGGTTCCCTTCATAGTCGTTTTCTTGCAGTAGAAATTTGTTTGTTTGGTCTAACCTCCATCCAGCTCTGAGCAGCAATGACAAGCACCCATGTCTACAGATATCATGAAATATGTACCTAGGGGAGACCCTAGGTGGTTTATTGCACCAAAATCTCCAGCAATTACAAGAGATTCCATTGTTTCAAAAAAGTAATAGCTTCGAAGTTACACGGTACCGTACAGAAGTAAGTACGATGTAAGACTGAAACAATTAATATCTAGAGGGAAAATGTTGTATATTAATATCCTACGGGAATTCCAAATAAGTACTGATAAAGGTATTGAACTAGCAATTGTGTTTTTATATGGGTTGGGTTTTTTCGAACTAGTAAGCGTTTATTTATTTATTGTACTCAAGAAAATTTAATTGTTTATTTTAGGTACCGCATAATTATCGCCCACTGTTTTCCTTTCACATATTGATTACACTGTTTGTAGCTATCTAAGGTCATGTAAAAGTATTCCCATGACTAATATAAATAAATATAGTAAAATTTTAAATTCAATTAATGAAGTTAATGTGTCTAGATAGTTTAGTAGTGCTATATGACATTAATTAAATGTTACTAAAATCATAACACCAATTTTTTTTGTATCGTATACTTATTGTATAAATTTACATGCTTAGGACAATAAAACAAAACCAATGAGGCTTATTTGACAATATTATCTTTATCACAACTTAAACCATTATAAAGATAGATTTAAACTTAATGCGCAGAGATCATACTTTCATATGAACACAATTTCATAGCAACATTAAATCACTAACATCTATCGCTGGGGTGGCTTATTAGGAACTCAAGTTTTGATGTACCCTAAGTCCGCACTTCTCGAGGAATGAGCGAGCCGAGCGTTTAAAAGCTAAAACAAAAATTTCTAGTCTTAGTACAGATTCAGGAAGTCAATTCGTTGAATGAGTTATTTAGAGCTCTACTTACGGTAGTTTCCTATCAGGATCGTGTAGATACTTAACAAAGTTATAAATAATTTGAAGATAGTAATGGCCGTGTGGTGTCCGGCTGAGTAGAATAACACCATCCCTTTACACTCATGAGTGCCGTAGAAGGCGACTAATGTTTTCGAGGCAAAAGATCAAGTCTCCGTAGTCTGGAAAATGGGCAGCAGCATTTTTCATTGTTATATTTAAACACTGCGATCTCCAACCCGCCTGCCAAGCGTGGCGATTATGGCAATACCCTCCCCTTTCGTGGAAGAGGCCCTAAGTCCTGCAGTGGACTGTTACGGGTTGTGATGGTTCAATCATTTTTTATCTATCACTATCGAGGTTTGCAGTATCTATAGTAATCTGTGGTTTGCAGTGAATTAACGGATGTGAAAATTGAGGCGTCGAACCATAGGAAGCTATTCACACTGGAACGCATCAACGCAGCACCGTCCGGTTGTGCGTGACGTGCGTGGCACAAAGTTCTTTGAGCTGTCATCAGAGTGACGGGACCGAGTTGGATGCTGGGACGGATCGCATAGTAGCGATACCTTGACCATAGTGACAAACGTCAACGTTGAACATTTATGGACTTACTACCCCAGGCTAGAGATAACAGCGCCTCCCTTCATGGGACGTATTGTTGTAGGCTGTCTGTAAACTTAGTTCAATTTACAGCCCCCAGCAGTTATCTTGCGCCAATGCTTGTGCGCTATAGTTGTCACAAAGTTGTATTAGAAAAATAAAACACATGCTAACTTATGATAAGTTTATTGAAATTAGTGGTGGTGGTGGTGTGCCTGTGCAGCAGCCTTCCTCATCTGGGCGAGGACGTTGCTCAGCTCCTCACGCTTCCTCTTGGCGCGAATGTGTGTGCCGAGACGGCGCTTCAGGAACTTGAGGGCGCGCTTGTCCTTCGACACCTGCGGGTTATTATTATTTGTGACTTGTCGTAAATGATGAACACAGCACCGAGTCCTGGTCATGGACATTGGGATAAGTAGAAGTCGGCCTATTGAAGAATGTAACGTATCATCTATTTAGTAAACCTGCAAAAGCCAGGAGTTTATTGTAACTTACGGGTGTCGTAAAGGAGACAATGTATCAGTTCGAGGTTAACCAGTGAGTACCTTTGTAGACCAGAAAATACGCAATAGCTTTTTCTATTTTTAAACACTGCGATCTTCATGCCTGCCATCCATATTATGACATAACCCTCCAGTAATGTTAAGGGGGTTCAAGTCCAGCAGTGGACTGTTATGGGCTGTTAAATATTTTGCAGACAGACACAAATTATGATGTCTAAGTGGTGAGCTTGTAAGCCTGAGACCAAGGTTTGAATTTCATTCGAGACCCTGTACATATAGTGATTCAATAATTGAGTAAATTGACTGGCCTACAAAATGTGTCTTTATGATTTTTAGTGTTTGTTCGACTTCCGTCGAGTATAGTCGCTGCGCAGACGCTCTTGCGCTAGTTTCGTGCTCGCGTAAAGCGCTGACGCTGCAGCCTACTCCGCGTCGTCTACTCGGCTACGGCCGCGATGACCCAGTTATTGTGCGTGAATCACAAACGTTCGGTGTAATGTTGTGTAATTCAAATCATTATTAAGGCGAAGTTACATCAATGAGGAGTTTTCCAGTAGGTACTGATAGTTTGTTTCAAAAAGCTAATACTAAACTTGAAAATAAAGTGTTTATTAATAGAAACATAACTGTTAAAGGTTGAACGAAGTGTAAAAAGAAATATTTATAGAAGTTGGCACTATGTTCCATTATTATTACAACCTCTAAAATGGTTGAAAACTATTGACAAATATAATATTATCCAATACAACGTACCCAGGGTTTATATCCTGTTTGCTAAGAACCTATTTCAAGCGATTATCAATTACCAAAATTGTCGGGGCGCCATCTAGTGAGTGGTTAGGAATGCCTTAAATACCTATTGGAAAACTCCTCATTTAGTGATTAATTATGGCTGGCAAAAGTCCAATAAAACTTAAAACAGAAAATGAATTTCTGTTATACAACCATTACTCCGAAGAAAAAAGTAATCGTGAGAAATTCGAAAGTTTGGTTCGCGACCTTAGCAAGCAAGTAGAAACTCTGCAACTAGAATTAAAGAAGACTCAGGAGCAAAACATTCTACTCCAGGAACAGATATCCTTAACCACTGTAAGTACTGATACTGGCAAACACCAAAAGCAGTATGAGACAGATGAAGAGGAATTGGCCAAAGAAACTGAGTGGGTACGAAAAATTAGTCGTAAGAAAAGGAAACTGAACACAACACACTCCCCTCCACCACAAGAAGGATCCAATTCCGACGGAACCACTAAAGAAGAGAAAGTGAAAAAAGTTCCACTTCCTCCGCCCATAGTTGTCGAAAATATCATGAACTACCAGAAATTCTATGATCTCCTTTCGGCAAGTATAAACAAAGACACGTTTATCATAAAAATGTTGAATGGCGACACCGCAAAGATAAATGCAAATAATGAAAACTCGTACAGAGCAATTACCGAACTGTTGCTTGCGAACAAGTGCCTGTGGCACTCCTACGAGAATAAACAGGACCGACCGATAAGGGTAATGGCCAAAAACCTCCATTCGTCGTGTACTCCAGAAAGAATCGTGGAAGACCTTAATAACAAAGGATATAAAATTAACGAAGCGGTCAACAAACTCAGTAAACCATGATTTAAAGATAGATTTAAACTTAATGCGCAACAGAGATCATACTTTCATATGAACACAATTTCATAGCAACATTAAATCACTAACATCTATTGCTGGGGTGGCTTATTAGGAACTCAAGTTTTGATGTACCCTAAGTCCGCACTTCTCGAGGAACGAGCGAGCCAAGCGTTTAAAAGCTAAAACAAAAATTTCTAGTTTTAATACAGATTCAGGTAGTCAATTCGCTGAATGAGTTATTTAGAGCTCTACTTACGGTAGTTTCCTATCAGGATCGTGTAGATACTTAACAAAGTTATAAATAATTTGAAGATAGTAATGGCCGTGCGGTGTCCGGCAGAGTAGAATAGCACCAACCCTTTACACTCATGGGTGCCGTAGAAGGCGACTAATGTTTTCGAGGCAAAAGATCAAGTCTCCGTAGTCTGGAAAATGGGCAGCAGCATTTTCCATTGTTATATTTAAACACTGCAATCTCCAACCCGCCTGCCAAGCGTGGAGATTATGGCAATACCCTCCCCTTTCGTGGCAGAGGCCCTAAGTCCTGCAGTGGACTGTTACGGGTTGTGATGGTTCTATCATTTTTTATCTATCACTATCGAGGTTTGCAGTATCTATAGTAATCTGTGGTTTGCAGTGAATTAACGGATGTGAAAAGTGAGGCGTCGAACCATAGGAAGCTATTCACACTGGAACGCATCAACGCAGCACCGTACGGTTGTGCGTGACGTGCGTGGCACAAAGTTCTTTGAGCTGTCATCAGTTTGTATGGAAATCACGCAATTCCAACATTGGCTGAATGTAGTAAAATGTAGTAAAACAAACCTGTCAAAATAACTTTACTTACGCCACTACGTTCAGAAACAGATTTCTCCAACGAGTGACGGGACCGAGTTGGATGCTGGGACAGATCGCATAGTAGCGATACCTTGACCATAGTGACAAACGTCAACGTTGAACATTTATGGACTTACTACTCCAGGCTAGAGACAACAGCGCCTCCCTTCATGGGACGTATTGTTGTAGGCTGTCTGTCAAACTTAGTTCAATTTACAACCACCAGCAGTTATCTTGCGCCAATGCTTGTGCGCTATAGTTAAGTTGTATTAGAAAAATAAAACACATGCTAACTTATGATAAGTTTATTGAAATTAGTGGTGGTGGTGGTGTGCCTGTGCAGCAGCCTTCCTCATCTGGGCGAGGACGTTGCTCAGCTCCTCACGCTTCCTCTTGGCGCGGATGTGTGTGCCGAGACGGCGCTTCAGGAACTTGAGGGCGCGCTTGTCCTTCGACACCTGCGGGTTATTATTATTTGTGACTTGTCGTCAATGATGAACACAGCACCGAGTCCTGAGGGCCTATCGGCTATCTCAGTGGACAACTGAATTTGACATAAAAAAATCTGACACTACTCTAATTTGGTAGACGCTATTGCCAGTTTTCAACGTAGATGACGTGGTGTAGAATTATCTAGTGTCAAATACAGTTGTCAACTGAGTTAGCCAATAGCCCCTCTGGTCATGGACATTGGGATAAGTAGAAGTCGGCCGGAGGTTAACCAGTGAGTACCTTTGTAGACCAGAAAATACGCAATAGCCTTTTCTATTTTTAAACACTGCAATCTTCATGCCTGCCATCCATATTATGACATAACCCTCCAGTAATGTTAAGGGGGTTCAAGTCCAGCAGTGGACTGTTATGGGCTGTTAAATATTTTGCAGACAGACACAAGTTATGATGTCTAAGTGGTGAGCTTGTAAGCCTGAGACCAAGGTTTGAATTTCATTCAAGACCCTGTACATATAGTGATTCAATAATTAAGTAAATTGACTGGCCTACAAAATCTGTGTTTAAGATTTTTAGTGGTAACAGGGCTTCCTGTTATTTGATGGAAATAAATTGATGTGTGTTTCATTCGTATACGTTACAATTAATCGCAGTAAGACTATTTATCATGCAAAAAATAGGTAGAGCTCGTCTAATTTAAAATGACGCGCCCCACTATCGCATTAACGCACACAAGCAAGTTTAAAATATGGACGCAATACATATACAAATGCCGTTGTAATTGGTCATTCAGTTGCCGGTAAGATTCAAACGTCGGAGCACGCGTCGTTCATTGGCTCCCACACAGATGAAGTGTCGTTATCAATATTTGCACTCACACATCGAAACCAACTAACTAAGTAGTGGGGCGCGTCATCTTAGACTAGACGAGCTCTACCTCTAAAATATTTATGTCAAAATCGTATCTTCGTGAAAATCCTAAGACATTTGCAAAAACCGAATATCTAATTAGAATCTTAGAATTAATTTAAAAATATTTCTGTGCCTTTACAAAATCTGATTCGGGTTAATCACAATAGTATTTTCCTAAAGATTAACGACATGGTATACATGGATGTTTCTGGTTCGTCTAATCAGTAGACTGTTCAATCTATCCTATGGGATTTCTTTTTTCCGTCTGCCATACAAATCTAATATAATATGGGATAATTTATTCCCATTTGAGTGATTATAATTAGAAAGTGTAAAATTCAATTCTAACAGGTAAAATACAGAATAACGAAGTACTTGTATACTTGTGCTGTTCCATTAATTTATCCTGTTCCGGCTGGCCTGCCGCAATATTGTTCGTGTTGTCCTATAAACCTTTCTCTTGAATCACTATCTATTGAAGAAAACTGCATTAAAATCCATACCACATACATACATAACCTCGTAAGTCCTGGCGTACTATATTTAGTACAAAATGTTACAAGAGGTTCAGACCTAAGCTTTTTAAAGAAAAGCAAGCGTAACTGCCTAACGTACTAAAAATAGTACAAAATATTAATTTACCCATTTTAGGGCTACCCATTTTCTAATGACAGCTCTGTAGAAGCAATTTGCTTCTATGGTCTATGACCAGTCGTGTCATCATCAAAACGTGATGTCAGTTGTCACTGTCAGTGTAAAATTTTTCCAAAATGGCCGGGCGAGAGGGTGGACAAGAAAGACGTGTTAAGCTAATTTCATTAAATGAATATAATCTTCAAATTTTTACTCTTTTATTTATTAGTAATATTTAGTTGAATATATAAAGAATGTAATTAAAAGAAATGTTTTATTGAAATTCACATGGAAAATATCTGACACGCTTTTGAAATAATTTGTTCTTTATTTAGTATGTTAGGCTTCTGTTACATTAATATATCCTCAACATTTGTACTTTAAATAGTACGTTAGGTCTTGAGCTCATAATAAATAAATAATCTATTTTCTTTTAAATTCTCAGTGAACTTGAATACTACTAAAATATTCTGTTTTCGAAGATTACATATCAGAAGATACTTATGCTACAAAACGACAAATTGTAATAGATTAATCCACTACGTCGTCGAATGAATCAGATCATGAATTAAAACACTAGGGTATAATGTCAACGACGACCTATGACGCGTTGTTGGCGAAGTGGAGGACAATGAGTAGGAAAGCGGACCCTGGCAGAGGCCGGGATAAGCGCTAGGACGATGATGATGATGAGTAACCGAACTTACATACAAAGAACAGGAAAGTGCTTAAATTTAACATAAGCGATTTATAATAAGTAATTATCCAATTCAATACTATTTTAGTGAGCGACATTAATAAGATTTTCAACCAATTTAGCAAAATGGTAAGTTTACCTAGATTAATAAAACATTGTTCCGTCAAATGTGGAAAATTGATTCGAAAATAAAGGTATTAAGGAAAAAAAACTATAATTTTTTTTATTTGTTAGATCACATTACGTCCTAATGTACTAAAAAAAGTACAAAATAATTTCCAATACCGTCTTCATAAATTGGTAATAAATGCAACACACATACATAAAAAAATACATAATACTTGGTATTGTATAAAAAAACCAATTAAATATGAAAAAAAATTTGTCGGTCTGACTCACTATTTTGATTATGTACTAAATATAATCCATTAGGTCTCTACACTTAAAACTATTCTAAACAGTCGGGACTTACGAGGATAAATACAGAGGGACAGTATTATTAGTAGTATTTTATACTATGTAAAGATATCTTCTATCAATTTTTGTTATGGCATTTCAGTAATCACAAAGCATGATATCATTTTGTTTTATTGTTATTAAATTCTTTAGAAAAGGTTGTAACTGTTATAATATAACATAAACAGTAAACATTTAGTATTATTGGAATAAATGATTACTCAACATGACCGTGATTATTGAAAGGAGGGTATGTCACACAAATGGGAAAAATAAATCCGATCGGGCCAATTGACTAGTCCACCGATCAGACAAACAGGAAACACACTAAAATATTTATCTGTAAGGTTTCTCAGTTGTAGTGTAATTTTGTTTAATTGCACCCTTTGATATTCTGTACCTGGTCACTCCCTCACAATCATATTCAATATATTATTATGTCCAATGATATGAATTATAAACTGACCTTCAACAATTCCATAGCTCTCTTCTCATACTGAGCGTGGCCAACGACCTCGCGAACTAAGTCACGCACGAACTTCGAGTGCTTGGTTTGCAGCTGAAAATGTGAGAAAAAGGGTTTAGGTTATGTTTAGCGCAATGAGTACCTAACCTAGTGACTAATTATGAGGGTCCGGTAAATGATGCGAAATAGAAGAAAACAACTTGTATAGGCCATTTCAAAACACTGGCAAATGTTTAAATATAAATTGAATACTTAATTAATAACGTTGAAATTTAACGATTATTTGGAACAGATGAGAATTTGATGAAATTATAGAAATAAACATATCAACATAACCTTTCTGGATATCTAATGAATACAATAAATTTAGCGAAATACTTACACCCTTTAGCCTAGCTGGTCTGACTTTGATGGCTTTGTCTGTAATGCCTTTCCTGCCAGCGGAAATCTTTGTTGTTTTGTGGCCTTTACGCAGACCAACTGCGATTTCAAACCGGGGAGCCATGCTGAAAACACAAACACCAAAATCGTAAGAAATAAAAATAACTTCACTTTATGATAGTTCTATCACGTAGCACTTAAATTAAATATTACAACAAATATAATTGCATTGGATTCTAGCGATAATTCTAAATTATTTCACAGAAAAATCATTACATACTTTACGGATTGACAGATCCGACCAAAGAGACTTATTTATTCTTTTTTTAGAACAGCACGACAGTTTGCTCTATGCACGACAGAGCCTTGATAAAGGCCTCTACTGATTACTCGATATTGAATACAACATCGGATCGGATATGTTAAGGTGTATTGGATATCGTAGGGTTACTCAAATTAGTAAACATGATTATTACTTGTCGCATATTCTGCCGATAGTGGTGTGTGGTACCGCCACTTAAAGACTATTCTTTTAGTGCTTTCACCACCCCATCTCTTCCCGTGGGTGTCGTAAGAGGCGACTAAGGGAATAACCAGAAAGATAAACGCCAAGCGTGGCGATTATGGCATGGCGTTCGGGAAGCTACGCCACATATTTTCGTCCCAATTACCGCAGTGTCTCAAGACGAAGGTCTTTGACCAATGTGTGTTGCCAGTGATGACTTACGGAACTGAAACGTGGCCACTCACTATGGGCCTTATAAGAAAGCTCACTGTTACCCAAAGGACAATGGAAAGAGCTATGCTCGGAGTTTCTTTGCGCGATCGAGTCAGAAATGAGGAGATCCGCAAGCGAACCAAGGTCACCGACATAGCTCTAAGGATTGCCAGACTGAAGTGGCAGTGGGCAGGGCACATAGCTCGACGAACAGATGGCCGATGGGGCAGTAAAGTTTTCGAGTGGCGACCACGTACCGGTAGACGCAGCGTGGGTAGGCCTTCTACAAGGTGGACCGACGACCTGGTAAGGATCGCAAGTACCAGCTGGATGCGGAAAGCACAGGACCGGTCTTTGTGGAGATCTCTGGGGGAGGCCTATGCCCAGCAGTGGGCGTCTTCTGGCTGATATGATGATGATGATGATGATTCTGCCGATTTACTGAAAATGCGATAACTACGCGAGTGTCGGTATAGTATGCACGGCTTCACAGAAAATGTATGGGGCGCGCCGTTAGTTTCTGATGTACAACGTCACGACTACATGAAGGTAAAATACGAAAACTACACCTACCGTATTCTACCTATACTGAATTATAGTTTTGATAGGAAACGATTTACAACGCGCGCGATTCACCTGTTAGCTATTCTTTCTCTCTCTTTCGTTCGCAATACACGCATCAACAAATCAGATAAATATTTCATGCACAAGAATAGAGAAGGGATTTGAAAAAAGTACCATTGATTTATATTACATCTATGGGCTTTAATATTTTATAGAGGAATGATTTGATTGTTCATCGCTTTGTTTGTTTGTTTGTAGAGGATAAATTCAAAATTACTACTCAGCCGATTGAATAAATGATAGAATGAATGAAAAATACGTTATTGCTTATACACAAAAATCTTTCATCTAAGTAAGCTACATTATTACACGCACACATATAATAAACTTAAACAGAGAGCACGTTCGTGTGCTATGTATTACATAAAAAAAAACACGATATGGGGTTATCATCCTAAGTAAGTAGTGTTTTTACATGAATTCAGCAACGTACAGAGGGCGCAGGTAGTGGAGAAATTTTTTGTTAATCTAATATCAAATAAGTCAAACTTTTTCATATGAAATAATAAAATACAAAACCTACCAAAACTATGGTAGCTTTGACGACTACCTACAAAATACCGTGCTAATTTGGAATCAATTATCGCTAATCAGCGCAACAAAATTCTGTCAAAGGCCATAATAATTAAAGTCAAAGCGTAGGCTGCCTATAAAATACTATTCTCTTTGGTAGTAAACGGTAGTTTTACATCCCTTGTCACGTCACGATAGTAGTGTTATGACTAGGCTATTTGAGATTAGAATAGGAGACAAAAAATTTGAGATTGCGACTGGTTACCGTTTGAGCTCAGGCTTTGCAGCGGAAACGCTTATCTTAAATTGAGCGCCGCCATATTGATCCCACCCTGTGCAATGACGTCACAGAATTCGTACTGTCGAACTCAGTATCAGTATGAATGAACGAAATAAATGCCATTGGGGAGTATTTAGTAACGTGTTTGAATTTGAACATCGATATTTCAAATTAAATAATATGCTTCAAAAAAGAAATTTACTTTATAATAGTATATTTTTAAATTATTTTCGTATTTTGTATTTTTTAAGTGCATCCTGAGTATTCTGCAATGTTTAATTTGTTTATAAAACAAGATCAAATTAAAAGTAATAAGCTAGAAAAGTATGTTAGTAAAGTGGAACATAAAATTCACTCCCATGAAGTTAAAGTACAACTAAATTCATGTCGTTCAAAATTGTATATTCAGTCCATTTTACCTATTACGGGATAGGCCCTACTATACCGAAGAGTCCGAAATGCATGTTGTGACGTCATTCCACATGGTGGGATCAAAATGGCGGCGTACTATCAGAGATCGGCGGTACCGCTGCTGAGCCTTGAGTTTGAACACAATCTACCCATTTTTGTAAAAGCTACTTCGGCGTTTAGCTAACTACGGCTAGTATTAATTTATTCGTAAATTCATCCCAGGCAAACCCACTATATTAGCAGCGCCCCGGGCAGGATGGGGGGGGCTATTGCTAAATTATTAACCGGCCATGATTAGTTGGTATGTTCAATCAAATTTAATGCACGTAATCTGCTTATAAAATTGGAATTGAAGGTTGGATTTGATATTGACGAATCCCAATTATTACTGTTTAGAAATTTATATTTTAGGTATTTCGTTACAATAATTTTGTACGCTTTTTGTACGATTGATGACTGACGTCTATTTCAGTGCCACAAACCGGTGGCCAAAACTAGAACTAAGTGTTGCCATATTGAAATGTTATGTCATTGCCAACAACAGCGACGCTGTCACTGAGTCAAATAAGTTTGTGGCACAAGAGACTGCGCTATTTTATTTAATATGGTAACGGTGAGAGTAAAGCATATCTTTATACTTATATATCCATGAGTATGACTAGGCCTCGGCCATGTGACATCCAACACCCCTCGCCCTCCCCAAACTTGACACCTTGAGGGTATTTTGTGGATCTTTAGAAATATGAAATTTGGCTACTTTCTAAATTTTGGCCTTTATTGAAACATGTGATAAGTCGGACAGTGAATACTTATCTTTATGTATTGTTTATGGATATAATTTTATTATTTGTCCTTGACTGTCACTGTCAAAATCACATGTTGATTGATCAGTTGATCTGTCATTGTGTAAATGTGAGATGTTATCGAGAATCTTGTGTTTTTCTACGTGAATTGTGTTTGCACGTTGCATTTTTTAATTCCGACATTTAGGCGAATTTCCTCATCATCAAATAATGTATGATTTAGTTTTAAGTTATTAATGCAAAGCTTACATCAGCTCTGTTACTAAAACATAACCTATACACGTCTGTGTTTTTAGATTTATATGAGAAAATGGAAGTAGGGGCAGTAAAGCAAGCGTTCAACAATGAGGTGATTATGGTTTATATATGTAATTACAAAAATAACAGGGATAATTTGATTATTAGAACCTTAGAACTTATTTTGGTGGTGGATAAACTTTAGTTGGTAACTGTGTAAGTGTTAACAGGTTAACAGTACTTCCTTTATCACATTATTCTTGTATCAATAATTATTTCATCGGGCCTTCACTTTTCTGTAGACCAAATACTCTCTTTCTATAACATGATAGAAACATAAACTTGTTTACTTCAAAGTTGAACAAACCTTTTTATTTCTTTCCAGTTAATCCTCCTCAAAAAGAATCTGAATCAGGCTAAAACTCAAATAATACACAAGCTTACAAGGAAGGCGAAGACTCTCACAGAAAAGAAGGCTCCGGATCATTTGAAGGAAAAGAATAAAAGGAAAGCTGAATCTGCTGTGAAAGAAGTTTTGATTATGAAGGTTTGTATGATAATTACATTTACTCAAATTATGGCTATAGACCAAATGAAGTGGACCAAGAGTATGAAAGTGACACCGGGCCAATAAAAGCGAAACCAATATTTAATGCCATAATGAATAGACAATGACATTCTTGCTTTCTCAGTTGATTGCATTACTAGTTGGACCTGAGCCTTCCCACGTAAGCGAAAGGCGATGTCATAAATTCTACTATGCTGCCCATTTTCTGCTACTTAAACTTATTTTTAACATTTACAACATTCATAAATAGATGAGGTTCCTACTACATTCTACTTTGCCGGTTTTAAAATGGCTAAATACTTTGTGTCATCTTAGTGCAAATGTCCCGGTTGTGATCTCGTGCGCAAGGGCATGCGGTCCACCTCGACCATGATCCAGGATTTGGCAGAACATGTAATTATAGTAGCGTGACTGTAATTAACTGATCCTAATTTTAATTACTTTGTAAACTAATGTAAATATAGGCAGTTTACTGTTAATGGCATTTTAAATCATGATTTAATAAATGATATAATTTACTGTTTCAGAAAATCAAAGCAAGGGACATAGGCAAATTTATAGTTACACATAAAAACAAACTTGAAGATTACTTAAATAGACCACAAGTAGACCACGACAAGGCTTGTGCTAGATTGCTACTGCATAAAACTTTGCAAGATAAGTATAAAACAATTAGAAGTAAGTTCATGGATGTGTCCATTAAGGATCTTTTCATGTCAAGACAAGAAAGGTTAAAAATAAAGAAAGAAGCAAGAGATAAACAGAAAGAAAAGGCAAAGAAAAAGCAAGAAAAAAGGGATAAAAAGAAAGCAATAGCAGACGGTAATTGGGATGTTGAAGATGTTACAATGAAAACCAGTAACGGAAATGTCTCTTCTGATGAAAACTTACAAAATGCAAAGGAGGCAGATGATGATATAGGGTCTGATTGTGATAATAGGTCTGCTCAATCGGGTGCTGAGGAAGAAGATGAACCAGTGTCTGAGGAAGAAGGTGAACCAGTGTCTGAGGAAGAAAATGAACCAATGTCTGAGGAAGAAGATGAACCAGTGTCTGAGGAAGAAGACAAACCAATGTCTGATGAAGAAAATAGTAGTCAAGCAGAAATGGATGATGAAGATGTAGAAGAAAATGATGACAATGACAATGAAAGTGCAGAGGAACAAGATGAAGAGTTGGAACAGAAAGTAAATGTCAAAGGCAACCAACAGAAAAAGGGTAATAATTTGAAAACACCTATAACCTCTAATTCATTTAGTGAAGTAACTAATTCAACAGCTGATAACAGCATACCTGAAGATAAAATAAAATCAATACAAAAAGAAATAAAAAAGAAACAGGAGAAGAGTAAAAAGGATAATAAAAATAAAAATTTTAATGAAAAGATTCAGCAGAGAAAATTCAAAAAAGATTCGGATGTAACTCTTGTAGCTGAAACGAAAATGGTGGATCCATTTTTTATTACTTCTACTGGAGAAAACTATATGTCTGTTGTGGAGCCTAGACAACCAGATGAAATCAAAGAGGAACATAGACAGGGTAATAGACAAGAAAGAAGGGCTGCAATGTTTGGACATGCCCTAAAGAAAAAACCAAGAAGGCAGAATAATTTTGGTAGAGGAAATGAAGGAAATTATAACTCTAATCATTTTAATAACCAAGGCACTGTAGGAAATAATAAGTTTAATAAAAATGACAGATTTGGTAATAATAAATTCAATGGTGACAGATTACATAAAAATAGCCAGTTTAATAAGCCTGGTGAAAATAGAAATAAAGAAGAAAATGGGCTTGATAATAAATTTAATAAACCTAGGTTTAATGATAGGAGACCTAATTTTAAGGATAATAGTATACAAGAAGAAGCTAAACCTGAAAAATTACATCCCTCATGGGAAGCCAAGAAGAAACAATCAGGGTTATTACCATTTCAAGGTAAAAAAATTGTTTTTGATGAGAGTTGATTTCTCAAAGAGGTACCTTATTTAAATTTTTTAATTAATATAATTATTTTGACAGTTTCAAATGTATTTTATTGTACATCATATCGGTAGATTAAGCAGTCAGGACCGTCACCAGTATTATCCCATTTTGTTAAATTTTTTTTAAATATGAGTTTGCTGATGTCTATCACAATTTGCACATGTATTGTAACACTACAGTATTTTTGTCATACCTAATTTCTTTTCATTTAGAGGTATGTCAGGATCAGAGCCTGTGGTGGCACTCTAGCCTTAGGCGTGCCGTGTGAGTGTGTATGAATGTATGTTACTCTCGACTACAGTAAAATCATCTTGGCTTAATGTCCCGGTTCTGCTCTCGCGAACGAGGGCCCGGGGTCCGGCTTGGCCATGATCCAGAATTTAGCAGATCAGATATTACTACAGCGGAGCGACTGCCTTCTCACGGGAACCTGACTAGAATGGATTATGGTTACATATTCAGTTGCTATCACTCACGATGTTTTCCCTTACCGTAAGAGCACCAATGCTGTCCGCGTCCGTAGGCGAAACCCACTTTGGGCTTCATGACTCTAGATACCCAACACGTGGTCCCTGGGTAGTGCAAAATGAACAGCTCGCTCCGGTGGTAGGCTTCGGCCGTGGCTGGCTACCACCCTCCAGGCGAACGCGTCGTCAAGCGGCCCAGCCGTGTTTCGTTGCAGTGCCTGGAGTAGCCATCTAGGAGGATGGGTCTGGACAGTTGTGGTTGCTCTGCGTTACCGATTTTTCTACTGCTCACCACTCTCGTACCGGGTGCCTAGCTTCGGAGGGCAGCGGGATCCGAAGCACGGTGCCGCCGCTGGCCGACCGTAGATAGTTGGGGTCCCAAGTAGCTGGTTAGCCACCAGTGAAAGGCTGCCCCGCCATCTTACGAAAAATCCCAGATTGCTCTACCTTGCCGGTTAGCGACCGGATGAGAGGGCCAGGTAGCCAATCAGGGGGGGTTCAGACGACCGCGCGGTCTCCGCGTCAGGTACCTTCCCGTGCGGCAATGGTGAGCATGCTAGGTGGTCGGCGGAGCGCCACCTCGTCCAACTTCCGTCCTCCTAACCCATCCTTTTCACTCAAAATATGAAGCACAAAAGACAAAGGAGAAACGATACACAGCGGCTGCACGCCCTCCCACTCAAAGTCCACCATCATCTTGAGACTGAAAAACCGCAGCTGCTGTTCCTCACTGAGACGCCGATTAGATGTCCGGCTGACACGGCGTACCTCAGCTACCCAGGGTATACTCTCGAGCACAGGTTCGTACCTCGTGCCGGAGTCTGTGTGTACGCTTGCGATGAAATCTGTACTCGGCGTCTCAGGAGCTTTGAGGAGTCTGATTTCTCCATTTTGTGGCTTTTGGTGGATACAGGTCATGTGCAAATCCTGTATGCCTGCGTTTATCGCTCGCACAGCGGGGATCAGGAGACAACTCGTTTTTGTGGCCATTTCATTCAAGTGGCGGATGAAGCGAGGGAACGCGCGCAGCGCCCCGCGGCGCAGTTAGTTATCCTAGGGGATTTCAATGCCCACCACCAAGATTGGCTTTTCCCATACCAGGTGACTAATCATGCTGGGAGAGAGGCGCGTAAACTATCTCTGTCGCTAGATCTCACCCAGCTGGTAAGCTGCGCCACGAGGGTACCTGATGTCGACTCTCATACCGCAAATTGCTTAGACTTTCTGTTGATGACTGATCCGGACAGACACTCAGTATTGGTTTCTGCACCGTTGGGTACATCCGGCTACTGTCTGGTGAAATCTGTATCAGTCTATTCCACACCGAAGCAAGGCCTTTGCAACCCCCGTCGGGTGTGGCGATACAAGTAAGCAGATTGGGATGAGATGCGTAACTTCTTTTCGCCCTATCCTTGGCGGGAGGCATGCCTCTCTTCAGGCGATCCGTTGAATTGTGCTGAAGCCGTTACCGCGGTTATACATACGGCAGGGTATGGAATATTATATTCCGTATTCTGATGTAGCGATGAACGGCAAGTCTCGTCCATGGTTCAGTGCTGAGTGCCGTTGCGCTGAAGCAGGCGCAATACTCTGCCTGGGCTGAGGCTCGAGCTCAAGTCTCCGGATACTCGCAAACTGCAGAGAGCCTTTAACCTCGCCGCCAAGTCTTGCAAAAGGACGCTACGCAGGGCTTGATTCGACCACATAAGCCGGGTTGGCGCCAAACTGGCCTCTTACCCTCGTGGGAGTACGGCGTTTTGGTCTTTGGCAAATCCAATTTTAGCCAATCCTCGTTACCACCGTTGCTGAAGCCGGACGGAACATTGGCACATGCTGCGGAGGAGAAAGCGAATTTACTTGCTTCTCATTTCGCGGCGAGTTCGCGTTTAGATACTGCAGGAAAAACTCCACCCATCTCACCCCGCGCTGACTGCACTATGGCAGACGTACGAATACCTACATCAGAAAGAGATTTTAAAAATCCTGCGGAGTCTAGACGTGGACAAGGCTAGTGGACCTGATGGTATACCAGCGACGGTCTTGCGTAGATGTGCCCCTGAGTTGTCTACGATTCTCACACGCCTGTTTCGGCTCTCACTTAAGACTGGTATTGTACCTAAGTCGTGGAAGCTTGCCAATTTGCCGCCCTTTTTCAATCACCTCCATTCTCTGTATGATTATGGAGCATGCACTAAACAACAAACTTCTTGCGCATCTCGAAGATAACGATCTCCTCAGCGATTACCAGTACGGATTCCGCCGTGGTCGGTCGACTGGGGACCTTCTGGTGTATGCCACTCATATATGGAGTGAGGCCATTGAGAAGCATGGCGAGGCCCTTGCTGTGTCGCTCGATATCTCCAAGGCCTTTGATAGGGTTTGGCACGCAGCCCTTCTAAGCAAGCTTCCCTCATTCGGTATTCCTGTTGGCTTTTGCACCTGGATTTCGGACTTTCTGAGTGGACGATCAATCCGGGTAGTTCTCGATGGTTACTCGTCTAATCTTCAGGCTATCGACGCAGGAGTTCCTCAGGGGTCGGTTCTGTCTTCGGTGCTTGCGACTCATTTCTTGCTGTATATCAACGATCTTCTAGTACCCGGTACCCTTGGGTACGCTGACGACAGCACAGTAACGGATAGATATCTGTCAGAGGCAAAAGCTAACCGGGACGACATTCAGTCTTGTCGAGAGGCCATGGTAAGGCATTTGAACGAAGCTCTCAAGGCAGTCTCCGACTGGGGCGAAGCCAATCTAGCGGCGTTCAAAGCTACCAAAACACAAGCGTGTTTGTTTTCCGCCAAACGGAGTCCATTCCATCTAACTCCGGCTTTCCGGGATGTAGCTGTGGAAATTACCGACAATTTACAGCTCCTTGGTAACCAATTTTAACTTTGGACATTACATCGAATCCAAAGCTAAGACTGCAGCCAAGAAACTTGGTATCTTTTTGAAGGTCAGGCAGTACTTCACTTCAAAGCAGTTGCTTCAATTATATCAAGCATAAATCCGATCATGCATGGAGTACTGCTGCCATCTCTGGGATGGATCAGCCAAATACCAACTGGCCGCTTTGGATTCGGTGGAAAAACATGCAAAGAAGATTTGTGACCCGCAATTAATTGAAGCTAAGCTGCAGAGCCTCGAGCATCGGCGCAGGATTGCGTGTCTGTCGGTATTCTATAGGTTGCATTTCGGAGAGTGTGCGAAACAGTTACACGACCTTAGTCCGCCGGCCACTTTCCGCCATCGGGAAACGCGATCAGGGCGAGTGCTTCATCCCTATGTCGTGGATCTTCTAGCTACCCGCACGAGCCGCTTTGGTTCAACCTTTATAATGCGAACGGCTAAGGAATGGAACGCGTTGCCTGCGAGTGAGTTCCCTGATCACTATAATCTGGACGCCTTCAAGGCTAGAGTGAATAGGCTGTTAGTAGATAGGCATGCTTCATCTTCGACCGCATCGTCACTTACCACCAGGTGAGATGGCGGTCAAATGCCTGGATAGTATAAAATTTAAAAAAGAAAAGAAAAAGAGCATCTCAGAAAAGAGTCATTGGTGGCAGTGGGATTCGAACCCAGTACGAACCACTTGGCCACCGACGCTTCGACGCACCGACTCTCGCTCGACTACAGTATTTTGTCATAATCTCTTGTTAACGTAAGTAAAATATCCATACTGTTGCGAACTTAACAAAGACGCACCTGATGTACAGCAAACAGCGGTGTCGCATTGCATGACATTACACCGTTGCGGAGTGCGACTTGTATTGTATGGCACAATCCTTGCGATTTATCGCTCCTGGGGCGTCGGTAACCTGTCCAAATTGCGAATGCCGCGCGCACCCATGACCGCGTGGAGGTAGTGACGCCTTGCAAATGGCCGGGTAACACCTGAACCGTTGGGATTGGTCAGTTTGCTGGACGTGAGTAATTACTGCGGGAGCCACGATTTCTGTGAGATTTGTTCGTTGGAATTGAAGTCAACAGCAAGTGATGAATGACGTCCGTCGTATATATATAGTGTTTCACACGATTAGAACAAACCACCTGAAACTATTCTGTATTTTATTTTAATTTACTTTATCATCATTTATTCTCAGGTAATGAGACCCATAGACACATTACATACAAGCTGTAAACACATTAAACTAATACAAATACGTAGGTAATGGGATATTATTAATTATATTTTCTATACATGAAAATATAATTAATAAAATAATTGTAGGTAATAGATTGACGAAGGAGGTATATAGCGCTTTGGAAAACCAACCCTTAAAAGAGGACGACCCAAAAAAAACATTCACTGATCCGGTTTTAGCTAGACCATCTTTGACAGTTCCGCTTTCGTGATGCGTGTATGGTAGATAGAAAATTGACAGGTCGAAGTTCGACTATTCCTACCAACATCTACATTGACTCTGATTGTGTAGGATCATCCACCAATCCGCCTTCTTTGTACACCGAAAGTACGTGAATTGTCTATGGGCCAAGAATTTCTACCACAAACCGCTTATGTCAGATAACGTTAGCTTAACGATTGTAGATTAACCAAACCTCTTGGTTAAGGCCGCATATCAGTAATGTTCTCAAAAAGCTAGGGTCAGAAGTGGCAAGAATAAAAGGAGATGTATGAAAAGAGTTGTGGATATAAGCGAGGGTAGGGAGTTGTGCTAGGACAGAGTAAAGTAGCGGTCCAGTCTTTGCCTACCACACCTGTGGGACAGAGGACTGAGCTTTTTATATGTATGTACCTACTAAGGTAGGTACGTATTACTCATCAGAATTCAAACTATATTATATTACATACTGACACTAATCGTCAATGATTAAACATATGTAATAGACATAGTTCTATGCACGACTGTCTAAATACTTTGTAACTCAGGTCTCTAAAGAAGGTAAGTATATGTAATGCGCTGATTACACCTGTCTCAATTCATCATCATCATCATATCAGCCAGAAGACGCCCACTGCTAGGCATAGGCCTCCCCCAGAGATCTCCACAAAGACCGGTCCTGTGCTTTCCGCATCCAGCTGGTACCTGCGATCCTTACCAGGTCGTCGGTCCACCTTGTAGGAGGCCTACCCACGCTGCGTCTACCGGTACGTGGTCGCCACTCGAGAACTTTACTGCCCCATCGGCCATCTGTTCTTCGAGCTATGTGCCCTGCCCACTGCCACTTCAGTCTGGCAATCCTTAGAGCTATGTCGGTGACCTTGGTTCGCTTGCGGATCTCCTCATTTCTGACTCGATCGCGCAAAGAAACTCCGAGCATAGCTCTTTCCATTGCCCTTTGGGTAACAGGGAGCTTTCTTATAAGGCCCATAGTGAGTGGCCACGTTTCAGCTCCGTAAGTCATCACTTGCAACACACATTGGTCAAAGACCTTCGTTTTGAGACACTGCGGTAATTGGGACGAAAATATGTGGCGTAGCTTCCCGAACGCTGCTCAACCGAGTTGGATTTGTCGATTGACCTCTTTCTCGAAATTGGACCTACCTAGCCGGACTATTTGTCCTAGGTATGTATAGTCGTCAACAACTTCAAGTGGAGTGCCACCAACTGTCACTGGAGTAGGCACAACATGGACATTCGACATAATTTTCGTCTTGTCCATGTTCATTTAAAGACCTACTTGTTGAGAGTCTACCTGTCTCAATTAAGTCGACTAAATTAAGAAGCAAAAAGCATGAGAGCAAATCAAAGTAGAATGTATTGCTCATCGAATGAAGCCCATTTTTGTATCACTTATATTCCAAATTACCCCGCTTTTCAAAAGGCGTAATACAAAAATAGACCTTTTATGAGCCATACATTTTTATTTGTTCTCACACTTTTAACTTCTGATTTTAGATGACTTAATTTAGCCAAATGTGTAACTAAATACTTAAAACTAACACAGGATTCCGTCTCGCGAACCTTCCAAACTGGCTGGACAAGCAGTCCGTCAGTAAACAGAACATGATCGAGGGTTCCTAATTGATAAGTTGTGATTTATGAGCAACAATCGAGGCGATGAGCGGACTGCTGGAATTGATTGCGGGTAGTTAGCCCCGGTGAGTAATAGCCGGATACACCCTCTATAACGTTGCAATCTAATTTATGTGCGTGCAAGCGTTTGAATGCGGTGTTGTGTGCTAAGGAATTTTATTCAGATAGTAGTCTAGTCTAGGTCACAGGAACATTGAAAAGGATCATGGAAACAAGTGTGTTTATTTTTATGGATTGTAGAGTGGTCCACTGATCTGATTTGTGTTGGTCTGCCTGCTCTCGGCGGTTGTCTCTTCGAAAAACAGCGCTTGGAAGAGACGACGACGACGACGACACGAGTTTATTATTATTATTAAGCATATTATTATATTATTTAATATTATTATTTATCCAAAAACAGCAGAAAACAGTAAACTTTACCCAAAAACGGTCCTCAGATAATGTAAACGATTTCAAAAGACCGATCCAACGACACTTCATAGGACTGTCGTAGCTCCCTTTTAATGTTTCATTAAAATCGGTTCAGTAGTCTGGAAAATATTTAGGTACCTATATGTAGACTTTGTCGGGGGTTATACGACATTTGTCAGTTAGAGTTATTTATTACTATTAATACACATCCAATAACAGTCAACCCACTATTTATTATTAGAAAGAAAGAAAATGTATTTAGTACCCTACAATATAAAATATAATATTATGGCCGTGTGGTGTCCGGCAGAGTAGAATAGCACCAACCCCTTACACTCATGGGTGTCGTACAAGGCGACTAATGTTTTCGAGGCAAAAGATCAAGAGTCTCCGTAGTCTGGGAAATGGGCAGCAGCATTTTCCATTGTATTATTTAAACACTGCGATCTCCAACCCGCCTGCCAAGCGTGGAGATTATGGCAATAACCTCCCCTTTCGTGGGAGAGGCCCTTTGTCCTGCAGTGGACTGTTACGGGCTGTGATGATGAATATAAAATAAACATGTAGGAGGTAGGTACTTAGACGGATATTTATAGAAAAATTCGTAGTAATGAAAGGACTCCACTCAGCATACATAAGTAAAGTTTCACGCGACACGTGTACAGCTATGGCGCTAGTATTATGTCGACCACGGCGCTGCAAACAAACACTGCTCTACACACAGAGTACAGAATACGCTACTTATTTTAACACAATTTAATATTCTAAGAGCAAGACATTGGTCTTGAAATCCCTCTAAATAAGTAACAGCGTTTGCGCCAAAAACATATTATGTTGCCCAGTCGTCTCGTGACCATGATGCATGCAACTGCGTCGAAATATCGGGCCACTCGTAAACAACAGTAGGAAACTCGGAACATACCTTTAAAATGTGTGGTAATAACCGCTATAGTTTAAAACACTATGTAACATACTAAGTTGTTGAAAATGTTGTGCTGAAACCGCTATACACAGTTAGTATGTAACATTACTAATGCCATGAAGATATTACCTGTCACGCCAGCCAGTATTTCAACGGCATCAAATCAAATTCCGGCCGCCACAGCTGCTAATTCCGGCCGCAATAAATTACCAACCAGCTATTCGCACCTAATTACAAATTTCGAGCTCAATTCCTTATCACCTCGCACCCGCGTCACCAAATCCAATATGGCCGCCATATATCGCTGTCGTAACCTAACACCCTGGGAAGTGCATGCTGTAATTAAGCATTCCAACACGGAATCAGTCCTGCATACAATTAATAGCCGGCTGTATTGTCGGCTATGGAACTCTGAATTCCTTGTCCCGTTGTGTTAGGTTAGGAGTGGAATGTCAGAATTCTGGTAGCCTAGCCGTAGTATGAATTTACACGCCTTGAAGTTCTCCCGGTAGTTGATTGACTTTAGTCATGGGAGCTGCGTGCGATGAACTAGTTTTATCTTTTTGGCGAAATTGTAGCCTAGGTATTTTAAATTTCGCTGTCTGGAAACCTGTGCTCCGCAACGCAAATTTGCTCCGACATTCTTGATAGGCGCTAACATCTATCAAAGTTGTCTAGTGATGTCGTTTGACGGATTTGATGTGGTTTGGAGAGTACAAAATGGAGATCTTCAAGAAAAAGGTTCTTACTGATGTCTCTGGTATTACACACCTTATCTTCAGGCAGGCCGAAAACTTGCTTGCGATCTCAGTGGTATAAAAAACATACTAAATATTCATACAGGGTGTGCTGTAGGGATCTTATGTGACTTTAAAGTACGCAGGTACATAGATCGGGAGAGATACAATAACTATTGGCACAGACTCCAAATAGGACTTGAATATGCATAAATATGCGGGTAAAAGGCGGGTGTTCATTATTACAGGCATTGCCACCATTATTTGTTTACATTAATGCCATTAACATAATATCCATCTCGTCAAGTCACAACAAAGTTGATATCTAGCATATCATTGTTTACAGTATTAAAATGACTCTAGCTGGTCAGTCAACACGACAATATACCCAGTAACACTCAACCCTTCACGAGAACTTTGTACCTATCACTTTATTCGGTTATCTTTCCACTAACACGACTAACTTCACCCCAACCGGGAGAAACAGTCGCATAAAAAGATTCCGTAGCGGACCCAACTCTCGGCATTCTTCAAGTATCACAGACACTGACAGGAAAAGTTGGTGGACCCCACCTTAACCTTTTTTTCGGGTTCCTTGGGAGCGTGGCTTCTTTATCTGATGCCATTTTTAAACCCCGGCGAAAAAAACGGAGTGTGCAATAAGTTTGATGTGTGTATGGGTGTGTCTGTGGCATCGTAGCTTCCGAATGGATGGACCGATTTCGATGCGGTATTCTTTATTTAAAAGCATTATAAGAGCGTAGGTGGCCGAGCGGTTAAAGTATGCTACTCTTAAGCCAGAGGTCCCGGGTTAGAATCCCGCTCCGGCTATGTACCAATGACTGTTTTCTGAGTTATGTACATGTTTCTGAGTATGAAACATCGTGATGAAACCTGCACATTCAGGCGACTGGATGTGTAACCATGATCCAATCTGGTCAGGTTCCCCTCGTAGCAGGGTCATGGAGGTCAGATGGCAGTCGCTCCACTGTAATTACCTGACCTGCCGAATCCTGGATCATGGTCAAGGTGGACCCCGGGCCCTCGTGCGCGAGAGCACAACCGGGACATTAACGCCAAGATGATGATGATTCTTTATTTAAAAGCCAGTTTAATCGAGATGGTACTTGTTTTGGTCATCTTGGTGATAATGTCCCGGTTGTGCTCTTGCGTGCGAGGGCTTGGGGCCCGTCTTGACCATGATCCAAAATTTGTCAGATCAGGTAAGTACAGTTGGTTGAGATGGTGTGGATGGCTTACTTTGTGTCATTAAAATCTGTTTTTGGTAGAGAATAAACGAGGGGCGTTGTACTCATTGTGTGTGTATGTAAGTGTTCATGCGTTGGTCCCTCGGCATCATTCTTAATACACGAGTATATACAGTTAGGAGCAGAAACAATGAACACCCCTAGCACACTTTAAATGTATTTGAAATAGAAGGGTCTATTTTCTCTGCAGCTAACTGCATAGAAGGTATATCAAATCAACCTACTCATCACCAATATAAAATGAGCTGGCAATACTATCGATGCGCGAACAAACCGGAGCCAGTCCATAGTCGTAGGTTGAGGTTCTTCTGTACCTCCTTATTTACCTATATTCATTTCTGTTTTAAAATGAATGGTTGTAGAGTGAACTACCTGGAGAGGTATTCCCTGGAGTTGCGAATTCTTCAGAAATGGGATGACAACGTTTTTACGGGGTCGGCAACGCGTGGGTGATGCCCCTGGTATTGCAAACGTCCATAGGCTGCGGTGACTGCTTACCATCAGGCAGGCCGTTAGCTTGTTTGTCACCTTAGTGGTATAAAACGAAAAAAAAGTATAAATGGTAGGGTTGTTCCTGGAAGGTAACCCTGCTCCGTGACCCGACTCACGCTTGCCGCTCCGAGTTAGCGCGATAGTGTTCATTACAGCGGGTGACGTGTTTCCGCGAGTTTGGCCCGCGGGCCGCATTAAATGCAAATAAATGTCACGGCGAGGGATCCACGCACAGTTTTATTCTGGCGGTTTTCCCGCTCTGCCCCTGTGTGGTAGGTAGCTAGTTATATGGAAGTGCAGTTTTTGGCCCATTTTAGGGGTTCTGGGCGGACGAAATAGTAGGTCATGAGGAATGGTCGCGGAAGAAAAAATAAAAGTGTGCGGTAGATGCTCATCTAGGTGTCGATTAAAAAATTGTTGGAGTGACTTACCTATTCGTATTTAAAATATACCTACAATCGAGGAAACTGAATGTTTAGCAGTTTAGATATCTTCTTTATTTGTTAGAAACCTTTTCATAATGAATTAATAACAATGACAAACCACACATCGCAAAATAGTAATTTTAGACTTATGTCAACTTGCTAAACATTCAGTTCCCCTGGACTGCGAAAAAGTGAAAACTACAAGTTTTCTACTCGTCATCACCAGCTTATAACAGTCCACTCTTAGTCCTGATCCTTCACATTCAATCAATCTTCAAAGTCAGAGACGGCGTTGGTGCAGTATTCTGTTCTGCCGGGCAGTGGGCAACGCTCACGGCCTATGCATTAGTGTGTTTCTTAAGCGTCATTTTTAATAGTGCACAATGGTTGCGCAATACCTACGTGTCGCTAGAGATGTCGGGCAAACGCAGGCGACATCGCTCGACATCGAGCGACACTGTAAACATCGGTCATCGATGAAAAAGTCACACAATATGTGTCGATATGTCGGCTATGGCTGGTTGGTCAACTGATTGGATGAAGTCGATTCATGTTGGAGTGGAGACCGCGTCTTGGCTAGCGTAGTGGACGCCCTGTGGCACGTTGGAGCGACGGCGACCTTTAAAGTGTCGGGCGATAGATGGATGGAGATCGCCCAAGACCGGGAAAAATGGACGGCAATACCCAGATCGATCGATTTGAATGTCGATGTCGTCTGACTTCGGCCGACCACTTTAGTGGCAACGATTGTCCTCTTGTAGACACGAGGCTTAGCCGTACCAAACCTCTTATTAGAGTGTAGGCTTTTCTTTGAGCCAAACGCACGAGACCGTGTCTACACACTCGCTAGCACCACGCCGACGTTTGCAGTTTCCACCTCTCCAAGGGAGCATGCAGTTTCGGCGGACGGTTTCGCGGATTATCGTAAATAGCTATATTATTAAACGCGGCCGCGCACGTCCGCCCAAATGGGGTCACGTCCCGAACGCATAATTACAATCGAGAGCGACGTGAAAGCCGTTTTAGGTTTTGCGCTAGGGCGGCGGCGGCGGCGGCGGCTGGCTGACGAATTTTACAGGCTCAGTGTTAAAAAACTAGTAACAGACGTTCCGTTTTGGCTGGGGTCGACTAACCGTCAGTTGCAGTCGATACTAATCCTTACGCAAAGGCTACATTGCATACCAAATATTCGTAAAATAACGCCCCCTTTACGAGCAAGTTCGTTAAAAAATGCGTTTCTTTATACACGTGTTCGCAATGACAGCTTTCACAGAGATCAAAATACATGACTTGCCAGATGTGAGAGAAACAGTTTGTTGTCATAAATGATGAAAGTTAGGAAATAACGAATTTTAAAAGCAGACCAGTTGACTCCACTTTCTCTAAGTTGAAAAAAAATGACGAGTTAGGAAAGGTAAAGTTTGAAAAAGGACAAGATTAAAAAATTACGAAGTTGTCCACAGCGATATTTTCGAACTGTAAATAATGAAACCATATTTTTATAAAAAATTTAAATTTTACTTATCTACCTAAACTTTCTAATCTTACACTATCTTTGTACATTTCTCTATTAATAAAACTTTATTATATTTATTTATTCATATTCACATTACTTAATTAGGTACGCAATATGCTTGCTCTAGCTAACATAATTCCTGTCTTAGACATTCACAGACTAAGTCAAAATCTCTGATTACATTGTAATTTTTCTCAACAGTTGGAACCATAATCTGGTTTTACAATTTTCTGTTTTGTTATAACACACCATTATTGTTATCACAACGTAATAATCCGTAATTTAACTACCTATGTATCTTCAGAGTTTAATGTATCGAACAAAACGTGTACTATTAATTTACTATAACCATGTCTTTTACTTATAAACTATTTGTATAATGAAAAATATTATTTACCATATAACAATTAGCTAATGCATATTTGTAAAGTAAAAAAAATATTCCTAAGTATTACAATCACAAGCCTTAGTTGTTATACTTAACTACTAACATTTTATGCATTACTTATTGGAACAAATGTTATTTATTTCCACAATAATATAAATCGTTTAGAACGTCTCAGACTTTATGCTAAGAGATTACATTCATATTTTACTTCAATTATTTGCTGTAATTTGTTGTTTCTCTTCAAATATAATATACATTGGATCTCCCCCTGGGAATTTTCTGGGTGCAATCTGGTTATGTGCATCTAGAGCATGGATGGAGGATATCCAGAGTTCCTGCAGTACCTAACCGAATGAAAGGGCCGTTTAATCCACAGCTCCATAGTTTGCGTCGGAATTTCGATTCCATACAACCATGTGCCCTTTTTTTTTTGCAAAGGAGTGTATTTAGTTAATGCACAGTTGAAAAATGTTTCTCAAAATGTTAACACTTATTGCTATGGAACAGTGAAAACAATAACTTCACAACCAAAATGTCATCATCGTCGCGATCGCAAGAAACAACATTTTTGACATCAATAGAGAGCAAGTGCACGAAACATAAACTGTCTTTCAAATAAAGATACATAAGAGGTAAACAATCGACTCACGGAATTAGTCAAGTTATTCAATAATCACACTATGTACATGAACTCTGCCACGTCCTTTTTTCAATGTTTTTTTTTCTGTAACTTTGATTGAAAGATGCTATAGATTTAATGGGCAAAAGTTACCGTTTGCCATCAGCAGGCTGATTACCTAACTCTGTTGTCGACTATTCTCACGCTGATGCAAACAAAATGGTTGAAATTGTTACTTTTGTGAATACGTATATTCGATTTGACGGGTTCATTCGCTAACAGCAGTGGGCTATCTTGCTCGTTTGCAGTAGTATATGTATATTATAACATAACACAAAATTGAAGTCCCTATTTAATTTTTTTACAAAGACACTTACTAGCAGCGATTCTCGAATTTTAAGCTCAAAACTCAAAGGCACACCCTGTTCAGCATATCAGCCGAAAGACGCCCACTGCTAGGCATAGGCCTCCCACAGAGATCTCCACGGCGGCCGGTCTTGTGCTTTCCGTACCTGCGATCTTTACCAGGTCGTCGGTCCACCTTGTGGGAGGCCTGGGTAGGCGTGGGTACGCTGCGTCTTCCGGTACGTGGTCGCCACTCGAGAACTTGCCTGCCCCATCGGCCATCTGTTCTGCGAGCTATGTGTGCCCACTGCCACTTAAGCTTGACAACTATTCATGAATAGGATAAAGTACCTACATTACCTAATTTATCTTGTACGAAGTCAAAAGATCTAAGATCAGTCTTAACTACTAGTAATCTAAGAGATATACCACAACTCTTCTGTACAAGCTCTGCGTGTCACTCTCCTATAACCGAGTCCTGTTTTCAACATCTCTCTCCAGGTCAACCATACTGGTCGCACTCTTTCCCTTGTCCTGATCCTGGGCTTCCTTTAAGGAGTCTGGCAACTTCATGTTGTTGGTCTCTGGGAGGGTCAGGACCAGGAACCCTGACATGGCAGCCATCACGCCGAATATCATCGTCGGCAGAAACTCGTAGTATCTTGCCTGCAAGGAGAGAGGGACCATTTATGTGGAGGCAACTGGCAATTGGAATTGGATCTTGGATACATCAAGAATCTTAAAAAAATTATTATCGATCTATACATAGGTAGTTTACAACAAAGTTGCTTCCCGCCGTCTGTCCCTTTGTTTCTATGTAGTACGTTTAGAGCTTTTCGGATTTTAATACCGTTTTCATTAATAGATAAAGTGAGTCAAGAGTAAGGTTTATAGTCAAAGTAGGGTAGGTGTAGGGTAGGCATAAGGTAGGTGTAGGTTAGTTGTTGGGTAGGCCTGCTAGTTTAAAATAGTTAATAAAAACGGCCTTATTATACCCGAAGAAAGTGTTGTCGCTGTATTGCTAAGATATAGTAGATATAGTAGATTTTATATTTTTCCAACCTTGACCCAAAATATACTATATTACATAGTGGATTTGACAACCCTAATACTTCACTTACCAGCAAAGGCGTTTGCGGCGCAACAGTGGAGCCAATCCTGCCGATAGTGGAGCACACAGCCAGCAAAGTGGTCCTATAGTTAGTAGGGAACACCTCAGCAGCGAACACATAGAGAGAGTTGTACGCCAACGTAATGAAGAACTTCCCACCAAGGTAGACCGCTATCGACCAACTGCCACCTGGAAATTGAGAATATAATACTTTCAAAGTTGGATTAAACTGGTGTACACCTGTATTCAGAATCGTTACTAATGAGGTCTCAGTACGAGCGAACGCATACGCGACGCTGTACTAATTGGCAATGGTCGTACGATGGGCGGTTTCGAGCTCTCCTTTTGTTCGAGGTACGACCGTCGTATGACCATGGTCGCACGACCATTGCCAATTAGGACAGCGCCTATATATGTGCGTACGCCAAAATGAACGCAGTTATCCAATCACAGAGTCGTATTGAGCGTTCACTTAGCAAAGAACCGCTAATGTTACCGATTAGTTACATTATCAGCAAAATAAAGGCATTCCATTGCAAATACTATCATAATCATGATAATCATGATGATGATGATAGGCTAGAGTGAATAGGCTGTTCTAAGACGGGCATGCTTTATCTTCGGCCGCATCGTCACTTACCAACAGGTGAGATGGCGGTCAAATGCCTGCCTTGTTTGTTATATAAAAAAAAAAAACCTGATCATTTCAGTGGTTACCTTGCCGGTCTGCTACTGCTACGCTAAGGGTCCGGTTATCCGAACCGGGTTCGATTCCCAGCCTGGTAGAAATTGGTATGATGATTATTAATTTCTGTTCTGGCTATTAATGTTTCTACGCTAATCAGCTATATAGGTAACAATAAGTATTTACGTAGTTAATCAGATACTTAAAAAAAAGTATATACGTAGGTATCACTTATCTATCACCCATAACTTATAAGATAAGCTTTGCTAACTTTGGGGCTAGATGGCGCTGTGTGAATTTGTCCAAGCATTTTTATTTATCTTGCACCATTGTACAAACTTAGCTTAGTTTGCGCCTGGAAGACGCTGCTACGTGAATTTGTCGAAGATATTACCGTGATTGAACCTATTTTATCTATTTATTCAAAAATAGGTACGCTAAAAAACCTGGGTCCGAAGTGGTAAGAATAAAAGGAGATGTTTGAAAAGTGTTGTGGATGCGAGGCTAGGGAGTTGCGTCAGGACAGAGCAAAGTGGCGGCCCATAGTCTCTGCCTACCCCACCCGTAGGATACAGGCGTGAGCTTTATGTATGTATGTAGGTAGAGCTCGTCTAGTCTAAGATGACGCGCCCCACTACTTAGTTAGTTGATTTCGATGTGTGAGTGCAAATATTGATAACGACACTTCATCTGTGTGGGAGCCAATGAACGACGCGTGCTCCTACGTTTGAATCATACCGGCAACTGAATGACCAATTACAACGGCATTTGTATATGTATTGCGTCCATATTTTAAACTTGCTTGTGTGCGGTAATGCGATAGTGGGGCGCGTCATTTTAGATTAGACGAGCTCTATCCTTTTATCTATCTACACTGTTCAAAGAATACTGTGAAAATACCTATAGTTATTTGTGTTGCGCTGCATCGCGCCCTGTTTACACCGGGGTAATGGTCGGCGATCAAACAGAACTGGTTATTAACGTATTGACAGAGCCATCAATTATCCAATTCGGCCTTGTGCTTGAGTTCGGGTTAATATTATTCAAAGGCATTAAAACGCCTGGCTAAAGACTTGGAGGCAGGTATAGCGTCGAGTCGATGACTAACAAAGATAGCAACAGAGGTACAACAACTTTTTTGTGGACCACTAGTTGTTTGCGATAACTCTGCGTGCGCACTCGCAGTTAGGGTTGCCACCTTTTTTTTGGAGAAATTTTTTTTTTTTTAAATATTAAAAATATATAGTACTTTAGGAAATCTATGTAAAAATATAGTACGCATTTATTTATATTATTAGGTACTTAATAATTATTCCATATATATTTTTGGTAGCTATTGGCTTTGACCAACAAATGGAACAATGTGGTTTCTTCCTACCCCTACAGGAACAAGGTGTGACGATGAATGTTTCCATTTGAAACTTTCCGGAGGATTTGCTCCTGTTACAATCTATACTAATATTATAAAGAGGAAAGGTTTGATTTTTTGTTTGTTTGTTTGTATTGAATAGGCTTCAAAACTACTGGACCGATTTCAAAAATACTTTCACCGTTGGGAAGCTACACTATCCCCGGATGACATAGGCTATATACCCGTGTACACGTAGTGGTACCCGTGCGAAGCCGGGGCGGCTGCTAGTTTAATATAAAAACGTTCGACAGTTGTATTATCGATCAAAATATAGTACTTTTCGTACTATATTGTTTTTCTATAATCTATAGTAAACTGTCTAAAATACAGTACGATACTATATATTATAGTACGGGTGGCAACCCTACTCGCAGTGCTTGTTTGTTTACGAATCTGTACTCCTGCGGCGGAAAATTTTGCAAACTAAACTAAAAGCCTCCACGATAGGTGATACGAACTCTTTTTTATTGCCATGGGAGGCATACCGTCAGACTGTCCACCTGATGGAAAGTGGTTACCGTTGACCAGGACATCTACAACCTACGGGGAGCGGGGAACCTCTCTATTTATAATCATGCTGTTTCTGCAAGGCTCGCCTATCTACTCACTCTGTCTCGACTACTCTAGAAAAAAATAAAAATAAAAGAGTATTATTACTTCGTTTGGTCTGCACCATGGACGTTTATCTCTGGATGCTTTCCCAATGGTCCGTTTAATTAAATGTACGAGTATAGTACCTAAGCAGTTACAGCAGCCTATAGACTTTTGTAATACCAAGGGTATCACTCCCGTATGTTGCCGACCTTTTATTCTGGTGATTTGACTTTCTAAGAGTGCATTTCGTGCGCGCTAGCCGACCTACTTGAATAGAATAGAATATGGTTTATTTCATACTTAATGCACAAACAGACAACTTAAACTTAGAAACTACATAAATAAAAACATTGCTTGCAACGATCTCTTTGCTTTCCTAAAGTTTTCTATTCCAATAAATAATTTTCGAGTCTGACAGTTATAGTTTGCGATATCCAATCCGCCAACGGTAAGCGTGGGGCTGGATGATGGCCCAATCCCTACGTTAGATGAAATATCGTGAGGTTATACACAATACACTCCAAAACCTGGTATCACTATACACACACTACGAGTAAAATAAATAACATTAGCAGATGACATGCAAGAAGAGGTTTGCCAAACTCGTTGGCACCTTTCAAATGAGATTTCGGTTGGTAGCCTCACAACCTATATCGTTTGCAAAATAATTTAACTAGATTTTATACCGTGTGGTGTCCGGCAAAGTATCAACAAAATAAAATAATAAATAGAGGACGATGCTGTATTCACGTTGGAGTCATATTTAAAGTTTAACGGAGTACTATCTGGTAGCCTTCTATGATATTAGCCACTTTGTACCTTCGACAAAGTCGAAAGGAGAGTCAAATTCCGGAATTTGATGGCACAATCCTAGGTTAAGGACACAGATAAGTAGCGCTGTGGAAACATATGAGCTACTTTTTAGGAAAATTGGCTCAGACGAAATCTTGACCAAAAGTTATTATTACAAGTTTTTTCTGTTCGTAACAAAATGTTGCAAGTTAAATTTGGCCCATTTCCCGGTTTCCGATTGAGCTGAAATTTTGCACACTCATGTAAGTTCGGTGACATTGCAATGTTAAGATACCAGCGAGCTGATGTGGCTGTCGAGGCGAAGTGGCCATAGGAACTCCTAAACTACGCATGGTACTAAGGAATGGAATACGTTGCCTGCGGCTGTGTTCCCTGATCATTATAATCTAGACGCCTTCAAGGCTAAAGTGAATAGGCTGATCCTAGACAGGCATGCTGCATCATCGGCCGCATCATCACTTACCACCAGGTGAGGTGGCGGTCAATTGCCTGGCTAGTCCAATTAATTAATTATTTTTCATTTGATCTTGTAATATTTATATTTTAGTACTCGTAGTGGGAGGCGAACGGCGTGAAAGCATGTCACTTAGTGGTAAGTAGACTGCATCTGCACTTGGTGAGATGGCAATAAAATACCTGACTATTTTTTATAAATAAAGTTATCACATCTGCAACACTTCGCTAGGTCCCAAAGCTGCGACTAGAATGAAATCTTTTGCTATCGGTAGCACTTGGCTGTTGGCTGTACTTATTGCATTCGTGCTCTAGCTAGGTTTCCGAGCCACGTAAATCAATATTTTGTAATGATCTCTACCGGCACCAACTTGATTAGTGGCTTGGTTGGTTTAATATGTAATTATTATCGATTTAATCACTATTTGCCCCTAAATATAGGGTAGATGTATCAGCGCTGGATTTCAAGGATTTAAAAATACTAAGCCACATTTGAAAGTAAAGGTACCTCATAATAAAAATGGTCGCAACGTACTATTTCTTAGTTTTTATCATCACAGCCCGTAACAGTCCACTGCAGGACATAGGGCCTCTCCCACGAAAAGGGAGGTTATTGCCATAATCTCCACGCTTGGCAGGCGGGTTGGAGATCGCAGTGTTTAAATATAACAATGGAAAATGCTGCTGCCCATTTTCCAGCCTACGGAGACTCTTGATGTTTTGCCTCGAAAACATTAGTTGCCTTCTACGACACCCATGAGTGTAAGGGTTGGTGCTATTCTACTCTGCCGGACACCACACGGCTTTTACAACCCTTTCTTAGTTTTACAACCCTTAAAGAATTATACCTAGTAATGGTATTACCACACAACTTACAGTAAACCTACGCCTACTTTACCAGTCATAGTAAAAAGAAAGAAACCTAGGTTATCACCAGTATATAGTCCCAGGTGGAGTCCATTGCCGTTCTATATGAAAATGGCGATCGATTTGATCTCTATAGTAGGACCACGCTAAGTCCAAATCGGTATAAAAAAAAAACTGTATGGCAACCATGGACTTACTACCCAAAGGGACTGCGCACTGCTTTGACTAAAACCGGGCAGAGCGAGAGTCACCATCGATAGTCCTTTGTCCCTTTCTAACAGTGTAAACATAATGTTATTGGCATAATCACCGTCATTCTAAATTGACAAGTGTCATGTTTGGTGTTGCCATTATTGGAGAAATATATTTACCGTGAATTTGGTATTATTATAGGGTAATCCGTACAATCCGAAAAGTAGTTGTCAAAATACCTTTTGATATACTGAACGTTTCTCCGACAAACGTCGAGTCGACATAATTATCAACCTACGACTTTTTGTTCCACAAAACAGATTAAAGAGTTCGGTAACAATTTATCCTACAACACTAGTTACTAAAGAGAAGTGATAGTACTCGTCGATATCTACATTTCAGGTGACAGCTGTCAAACTTAAAACTGTCATTCGAAATGTAGATCTCGCTGAGTACTTTTATATTACTTTAGGAACTAGTGTTGTAAGACCAATCGTTTCCGAGTTACAACAGTTCTAAGTTTGACAGCTGCCATCCGAAATGTAGATTTCGACGAGCACTATAATTTCTCTTTAGGAACTAGTGTTCTAGCACCAATAGTTTAGGAGTTATTGCAGTTTTAAGTTTGACAGCTGTCATTCGAAATGTAGATCAACAAGTACTATAATTTCTATCTAGAAACTAGTATTTTAGGACCAATGGGTTCCGAGTAGTAGGGAATCCTTGGGCTGGACCCTGGTGAAAATATGACCTTCAGATTGCACCCGGTCCGACTCTGCCTGGCCCTGATCGGTAGGTTGGTGTCCGCGCTAAGTAATAAAAGTAATTCGGAATTTGCATCAACAATGGTGGCAACACTAGAAAGGGACACAGGACTATCGATGGTGACTCTCGCTCTGCCCGGTTTTAGTCAAAGCAGTGCGCAGTCCCTTTGGGTATTAAGTCCATGATGGCAACTAATGCCATGTCTATTATCCGTCATAGAACGTCATTCATAAAAGTCATAACAAAGAATTTGACTGACTTGAAAAATATTGTTGAGGCGATGGGCACATTGGAGCGCAGCATTCATTCTGGCGAAATTTGGAAATATGCGTAATTTTTATATTGTTTTATATACAATAAAAAAATTAGGAATTCTCCAAATTGCTATAATCTTTTCATAAAATTATATTATTTAGGCGAAAAATAATTTGAAAACTGAGTAACGGAATACCTATTTGACAATCCTGGAGACCTCACTTCACAGCAGCGGCCTATTTGACGCCTTTTATGTAGAAAGTACAGCGCCAAAAACTTATCTGACCCGCAGCCCGTGTCAAATGTTGCAAAGAAAAAAACGACGGATCCGCACGAATGCGTTGTCAGTGTGTTCGACTATGAGTATATTTCCATAGAAACCGATGACAGCTCAAATAACTTTATGTCACGCACTAACGCACGTCACGCACAACTGTACGGTGCTGCGTTCCAGTATGCGGATCGCCTAAATAATAATGGATAATTACTGACAAGGACAGATTATCCAATAGATATTGCCATATCCACATTTTATATTTTCTACCACTGTCAGTTGATTCGGACTAAGCGTGGTCCTATTATATAACATATAATAAAAGAAAATGGTGAGAAAGCTGGGTCATATCAAACAACATCTTCACTTTTTAGTATTCTAAGTTAATGTATTTACCACACACCACCACCTACCTACCTACAATAGTTAAATTGATAAAAATCTACCGCGGACTTGGAATTTTTGCATTAAATATATATGCTTGGACAAATTCACACAGCGCCGTCTAGCCCCAAAATAAGTAAAGCTTGTGTTATGGGTGTTAGATAACTGATAAACTACTAATATACTTTTTTGTAATTACTACTTATTATACATATTATTACACTCAGACCCGTAACAGAAATTAAAATTCGTCATTTCAATTTCTGCTCGACCGGGAAGCGAACCCGGAACCTCTGCGTGACAGACGTCATGTGAACCAACTCAACCACTCAGGTCGGCAACCAATCAATCAATCAATATTTCTACACTTTTTAGTATTCTAAGTTCTAAGTAAAAATCGATCGCGCAATTAGAATATTTGAATTATTATAAGTGTCATTGTATTTGCCCGTTATCATTACAATATTGTCTTAAGTGATGATATTTACCAAACGACATCACGCCACTTACAGCATTTTAAATATTCAAAGTCACCCCACTTTGTTTTCCGTGTTGTTGCTGTATAAACACTATTATCTGTAAACACATTATTTAGAGACCCTACTTCACTATATCTTGAGGTCGCGTTATATTCTTTGCTATTCAACGGAAACTATTACCGTAATAATTATTGATAGCAATAGATAGGTAGGAATACCTATTTAGGAAAGCTTACATGCACTTCGGAAATAGGAAGCATGTTAACTTGTTAACTACCATGTAATAAATAGTACCAACATAGGGCACCCATTAGGCTTCCGAGACCGTTCCAGCAGCCCCAGTGTCGTGGTCATGGCCTCCTCCCCATGATGTGCTACTATGGCAAATGGATAGTGATATGTGACAATGGACGTAAGTTACCCCTTCAGACGTTGTTATATGTCTTTGTCCTATAGGAGGGGTAGGCAGAGACTACATGAGGCATAAATTACTTTCAATTGCTAAACTAGCAATACATATATTATGGGTGCTAGATAACTGATATAGTACGCCATACTTTTGGATTAAAATTAATCACTTCTCTTTCTATCCGCTGGGAATCGAAACCGGGAACTCTATGTAGCAGACCGACCATAGCCGTATTCACAATGGCTCGGAAATCGGATTCGGATACGGAATCGACAAAGGACCCCGCAAAAGTTCTTAGGAAACTGTAATTTCAGTAAATTTTGATGAAATTTTCATATGTTATAGAGAGTAGAGTTTCCGTGGAATCTATCGGGATTCTGAATAACAGATTTCGAATCGATCGACAAGGATTCGCCACTCACAAATTTCGTGTCAAATCGTTCGGAAACGGTTTCGAATCATTGTGAATACGGCTGCAGATGTTAACCACTCTCGTTCACCTGCACTATTGTAAATAAAATAACAGAGCACATGTTCGTCAATAGAACGTTGAGTTTAGTTTAAACTGGATATACTTTATTAGTATCCTAAATGTCGACTCTGCTGATTAATCTACCTGGATCTGAATATTCTTACATCAAGTTATAAAGGCATCATCATATCCCTTATGTTGCAAATGCCCAGGACGATGGTAACCACTTTCCACACCACTCTATTCCACCATTACCATAAAACATTCCAATCACTCACTTGGTATAAATCCATAGTTGATCAATATGAGTCCAGTCAACAAAAAGGCGACGGATATAACTCTCTTCCTGCCGTATCTGTCCAAGAATATCAATTTGCACACATTAGCCGGCGCTTCTACCACAATCACTATGATGTAGTTTACGTAGCTGTTTCCAGATAACTCGATAGCATTAATCGATAATCCATAATAGACTAGGGTCGAGGAAATCCAGAGAAAGGAGCACGTGAATAAGCGCTTCCATATCATAGGCGACACCAACAGTTGCTTGAAGGAAGACTGGTTCGATACTTTGCTTTCGTACTTCCTTGCATCACGTTGCTTCGTGGCCTCCTTCTCCACATGAGAGTAATACTCCTTAGGAACGGTGGCTTTGTTCAACTTCTCGCTTCTGCTGAGGACAGCTAAGCCTTCCTCGTTCCTGCCTTTACTGAAGTACCACCGGAAGCTCTCAGTCATGATCCACATGTAGACGAAGATGAAGACGGCGGGAGTGTATATGATGAAGATGACGTACCGCCAGTTCTGGAGCCACCAGAAGAGGAGGGTGATCGTGACTCCTCCGAGAATGAACATGGTATTGAAGAGAAGACTGATGAACACACGGCCCTTCGGTCCAACCAGTTCAAGGGCTGCAACAAAAATAAAAAACTAACGTTAAAACTTAAGTTAAGGTGAAACATACATCCAAAGTGTAAATTGGAATGTTGGAAAATTGTGACATCGTGGTTGATGAATCTTGATTATGGTTCTACAGAAAAATATAATCGCAATTTTATTCTGAGATATACATACATATACGGACAGACAGACAGACAAACACACACACATACACTCACACACACATACACTGGCTTGTCGTTTTTTTTATTTTTTTTGTATTTGTATTGAAGGTCTAAATACGAATTAAAAGAATAAAAAATGGATTATGAATGATCTACAGCCAGCTGAAGAGTGAGCGAATGCTACTAGAATATAAATAACATTGCACCTATATATGTAACATAATCATACTGTTATTACAAATATGCGATGGTTCGTAAGGATGTTTGGATATTTATCATTCCTTCATGCAAAAATTTCTGAACGTATTTTGATGAAAGCCAATAATGAATAGCCCATAGGATGTAATTTATTCCGAAATCCAATGTGGTTTCCTCGGGAACGATCCCGGAATGTAACCGAATTTACGCGGACTAATTCACGGGCACAATATAGTCTTCTATATTATTATAAAAGTTTTAAAAAACCACGTCTGTACATTGAAGAATGTTGAAGATATTTTAGAAAAAATAGTCTTGTTAGGATTCTGGCACTTAAAATATAGGCAAAACCAATGTATTTTTTATTTTTTCTTACTTTATGTTTGTTTGTGCATATAGCAGGTTGAACACAACAATCTACTCCATCTAATTCGGGTAGGTAGAGCCAGAGATACATACAGCTTGACCTTACCGTAGTACTTTTTTTTTGTTAATTATCAATAGGCTTGCATTTGACCTCAATTCTCTTGATCGTCGTCGTCTCATCGTCGCTTTCCATTGTATGCAATACGGAGGTCATTTAAAATGGTAACTCAAGTTAAAGCTAAACTGTCAAAAACTATTTCCACGCGGACGAAGTCGCGCGCAAAAGCTATTGTAAATAATGTCTCGATATGTTCATATTATTGCGTAGTTATGAAATCGTCATATTATGACATTATAGTGCGTAGGCATTGTCTTAATCGCCAAAAGTCACTCAATGGCATATAGGTATAATAAAACCACAATTCCAAGAAGGCATAAATTATTTTATATAATAAGCGCGTGACCGCAGTCAGAAGAGTAAGCAAATAAAAACAGGCCCTCAGTCACCTTGAGCATCAACAAATCATTTACTTGCAAGAGTTTTTGCCAATAGGTATGTTTTTCTCACGACGTGGTTTTGGAAACACGCCGAATAAAAAAAAGATATGTTTGTTTTTTGTGGGAGGACCCAGTGGTCAACGACCGGTCGGACGTCCGACAGATATCGCTGGAGGGACGAAGTGGAAAGAGACCTGCTTACCTTAGGCAAACAGGTAAGCAGCCCACCTGATGGAAAGTGGTCACCACTGCCTATAGACATTAAGACATTAGCAACACCAAGAGAACCCCTGACCAGAGAGACCTCTCGGAACTCCAAGCTGACTGTTGGCAGGAGGTGGCACAGGACAGAGTGGAATGGAGCTTCTTAGTGTCGGAGGCCATGACTCGTTTTGGGTCGCTGCGTCATCATAAGTAAGTAAGTTGTTTTTCTTTTTGGGAAGCCTGTCATACCTACATTGTTTTGTTTTTATTTAGGGACATAGATTTTTAGCGATGTTACCGAAGCTATTATTTGTGATTTTTCTTTTTATTATGATGGATTCCTTTATGAATGGCTGGTTTATAAATGAGAAAAAAACAACATTTCTTGTAGCAAAGTCCGAGGTTTGTTACCTAAGTCAAATATTTAGCGTCTCCTGCGAAACCTGCGTTTCGTTTATGTTTCAATATCGAAACTAATGAAACTATGAAGGTCAACAAGATTGACCAAGGTCTTCCGCTGGGGACCCGGAGGCTGGTTGAACAGTTCAGGGTCCCGTGACGGTATTTTTTTAATTTATTTTAAAAATACGTACATATAAAACACACACTAAAAATTTAAAAAGTCGTCCACACCGCTCCCTCCTCTACCCTCTATATCATATTTCCTCCACTTGAGATCTTACGCAGCAGAGACCGCAGCCCCAGCGCAGCAGCCAGTGAAAACACACAGGAAGCGTCCCATACCAATTGCCCTAATTACGTAACTGTGTTGCTAACAACTCTATGATTTCAATGATTGAAATAGTTACTTTTGTGTTTCCGAATCATCGATCTCATGGGTTCAGTTGCTAACAAAGTTCCATTGCAATATACTGAAACTATTAAATGGATCATATGTAATCGCAAAAGCAACAATTTCAATAATTGAAACCAAAGAATTGTTGGCAACAGCGTTACGTAATTAGCCTACAGCGCTCTGCCACGTTGCCAACCAATGAGCGTCATACCGTCAAGCCTCTTGCCAATTTAAAAATTACCCCTAAAAATTCTCAAAGTTCAATAACTTGTAGGAACAATTTTTAACAACCGCTTCCTGATCTTTTTTTTTAAATTAGGCAAGAAAGTGACTAAATAGGGCGGAAACAATGGTGACGACAAAAACGTCAATTAGTTACAGGTTACAATTGATTAATTCGCCGATGAATCGCGAAGGCCGATAGGCAAATTTCAGATTAATCTTGATTTTGTTCGCGTATGGAATCTAAATGTTATAGGCGACACGTTAATGGGCAGGTCTTTTTATAAAAATGAGAACGGAGACTAAAAAATAAAAATACTAAAAGTATTTAAAATGACTTTTTTTTACTCGACTGTATTTCGGCTATTTTAAGAATGTTTATTATGATATTGTAATTTTATGCGAATCGGCTGTTTTGCGTTTCTCACATTATTTTGCGACTTATTACTGGCAGTAACATCTTTCAACTCTCCTTTTTTGAAGAAGCCGAATTAAATAGGGGTGATAACCGAAAAATCTTTTGTAGTCAAATATAAACAATATATTTTCTTTTGTTACTTGAACAAAAAATAACGCCGATATAGTGCATTGAAATGTTGCGTGACGTTACACCGGAGTAGAAAATTACTCAGAAGTGACGTCACCAGACTCCGAAACTTTGATACGCTTTAACTTTGTTATTCTTAATTAATTTGATAAAAAAAATTACATAGACAGTACTTTATTTAGATGTCCATTACATCCTTAATATAAGGTGAGTACAGTAAATTATGATTATAGAAAATTACGTGAGACCAGCCAGTGATGTAACGGAAGCCGAAATGTACCAGTCTCAGCATAATGCTGTGAATGCTCATGCCTGTCACAGCGCTGGTTTTCAATATGTGTCCAATATATTTTTAAAATCTAAATGACGGACTAATTAGTAGAGATGAAACGGATAGTGGTTTGGCCGGATACCGGATACCGGATATCCGGCCTGCCTCATGGCCGGATAGCCGGATATTCGGCTGGACTTTGTCTCTGAACAAGTTTGTGCAAGCTGTAATCGTGATTTCAAGTCTTTCTTCAATGAGAATATATTGAACGTTGAACCGAACAATACTTTTGACCTCGAAAGGATTCGTAGTTTCGAAATACGGGCTTACACATGCTCCCAGCATATCGGAGGACAAACGACATCGTATATTAATCCTCCAAAAATAGAAAAATTTGTATTTTTAATCCAGTATAAACCTCGATTGACTTTGGAAAGAATATTATACTAAACAACACTTGTCAAAACAACACACACGACAGAAATGCGCATTTTTTACGCTGGTTAGCGGGTGTCACCCTGTTGGGCAAAGTATGTATCTAATTTCCACACTCGTGGAAGAATTGGTCACCCCAAAGACCACTATGGTGCTAGTAGCCTTAAAGGGCTTGGCTAAAAAGTCATAGACAAAAAAACCCAGAATCGCCAGCAACGAAATGAATAAAAATGGGTTTTCTATAATAAACTCATTAAGTTTTTAAAAAAAATCATCCTCTTAAACCGTGTAATAAAGAAGTTATTATACTGTATGAGAATCATACCTACCAAACTTAAAGTATAAAAGGGTATGTAGGGGTCTTTTTTTTCTTTCGTACTAATCACCCCTGCATTATAACCAACAAAACAAAATAATAATTATTCAAATAAATAAATAAATCGGTCTAGCCGTTTCCGAGTTATAGCGAGATAAACGAAGAGCGATTGATTGATTTGTATGGACGTTGTATCATTTGTAAACAAAATATCTAGTATACCACATCGATTTTGCATTAAATTATTATATATGTTCGATGTACATATTATTAATATTGTAACGGCATATACATATAAAATTTCTGGCGAATCTGGGTTTTTAGCCAAGACCTTTGTCGACGACGATGCGCTGCCGCGGAAGACCCCACACGCCACCTGGCTGACGGCGGTCCAACAAGACCTGAAGGATAATATCATTGACGCGGCTACTGCTCACGAGAAATGAAGGAAGTCGATGAGCAAAATCATTTTTATGGAGCTTTCATACATTTTTTACTATCCGGTATCCGGCCGGATATTAACGCGCTATCCGGTATCCGGCCGGATAGTAAATTAGGGCCGGATAGGCCGGATACCGGATAGCAACCGGATACCCGTTTCATCTCTACTAATTAGAATTTTAAAATATTTATACTATCATCATTCCTATTGATTTGTCCTAAAAATATAGAAAGATAAATCGTTTTAGTTCATGTCTAGAATACTTGACAATTATTTTACTTGAACCGTTATGGTTTCGGAGACTTAATTGGATTAGTAAAATTAAATTTTAAAATGTTTTTTTTGAAAGAATGGTGTTTTTTAAATCCGCTCGACTTCTAATACATGTTTACGAGTTCATTCCAGTCGACTTCTCAGAGGCTGTGAGCATTATAAAAATAGCATATAAATCATGTATACTGCACCAGTCCGTCCCGCCGGGGCAGGTTCTTATGGCGTCTCGTGTATTTATAGCAAATAATGTGGGTACTTAAGGTGTATAATGAAGGTGGTGTGCCCATACTTTCCAGACCACCGTTAGTCCCAAGCCTCCACTTTTTAACGTGGCCAGCCGGCCATAAGTGGCCTTAATGATGGAGTGAATAACTCCTGGTACCAGATACGGATTTGTCGTCATCTTGTTGGCAGAATTAATTAATGTCGATGGAAATTGACGTCAAGGTGATTATTTATGTCGTAAGTAAAAGTCGGAGGCTAGGCTTAGCTTGAACTATTATATGAACATAAGAGGAACCGTGTAAAGTCCGGTAGTGTTCGGCACCAATCCTTTCCACGTACAAGGGTCGTATAAGGCCAGAAAATTCAGAAAACAAGCACCAAGCACCTTTAGCTCGCCACTTATAAGGTGGGCTTCCTACTACATTTGGTGAAGCGAGGTTGACTAAGCTCTTCCGCTGAGATTGGCAGGACAGTTTTGGGACTGCCAAACGTGGATTTATCCTGATGGATTAATAGTATGAAAAGATAAAGACAAATAAATATTGGCATCTCGTTATGTAGTACATAATAGCTTTTATTGTTATCAAGTAAAGTAAAGGATATCACAATGGATGCAATCATTAAATTATAGTGACACCGAACGCCTACTGACAGTAGTATACTTGATTATAAAGTAAATAGTGCAAACACACACACTCATTCACAAATATGTCAGCACTCACACATTTTTATTTTTCTGTTCTAAGATTAAGCAAATAAAATTGATCTTATCTGTGGGGATAGAAGCCTGTTTATAATTGATTAGTACCTTTGTAATTGATTAATCACGATTTCATGTAACCTCTGTGGGAACAAATAAAGGAAATATTTATTATTATTGAAAAGTGTAAAAATACGCGCTACATCCTAATTGCACACCTGTCTTACTTGTTACGTCGTTCTTTACTTTATTTATAAAACTGAGAAAAACTGTCGTACTTATTTATGGTACTATTTCAATTACGTGTAAGCATTTTGATTTGAAACGAGATGCGCAGGAGCAGGAACGTTGATGGGCACGGCTACAAAAATAGATCAACAATTACGGTTATACTTATAAGACACTAGTGGAGCCGGTGAGTAAGGTTTCTAGTGCTCCATGGGGTGGGGATTTGGGGAACCGTGGCTTTGGCAGTGGAGTGGCTTTTGCCTTTTTGCTGCCAGAGCAACGTGTTATAGAGGTGGGATACGCATTGGCGATACTCTTGGTGTTGCTAATGTCTATAGGCAGTGGTGACTACTTCCCATCAGGTGGCCCGCTTGCCTGTTTGCCTATCGTAAGTCATAAAAAAAAAGGTGGACTCGACGTGACTTCATTGCGTGGCGCCCTACTACTACCCAACCTTACCCCTACACCTACCTTACACCTACCCTATACCTACCCTACACCTACCCTACAGTGGAGGCAATGGAGGCCTAAATTTAGTCCCACATACAAAATACTTCAGGGAAATCTAATCCCTACACCTACATTACACCTATCTACCCTTTTTTACTTGCTTATAAACCTTTTTCTTGAACCACTCTATCTATTGTTGAAAACCGCATTAAAATCCGAAAACGAGAGAGGTTGATCAGACTGAGTGACGTAACTTATTTGTGTATGTATGAAAGAACCACGGCTTTGTAGTTGGTCTAATCGATCTGTCTGTCAAGCTGTGAAACAATTTTTTAATCGCTCCAGTTGTCTCGGAGATTACAAATGCACAAAAGCAGTAAAAAGTGACAATGACATTGGACAAAAGGAACTTGAAATTTTCTATCTATAAACGGACACCGCAGAGTAGAAAGTCTAGTTTTTGCTGGACCTTTAGGTTTTTCTGATGTTTTCTTTGCGTTGGCTGTAGCGCCGTGGAATGGAGCAATCGAGACAGGCACTTTTCAGTTTTTTACTATTCTAATTTAATATATGTAGTACTTTTATTCTAATTTAATAGAGTGTACGTAAGTGTGCTTAAATCGGCCTAAAACTTAAATAATAAATATGCTTGGACAATTTACAGAGCGCCATCTAGCCCCAAATTATGCAAAGCTTGTGTTATGGGTGTTAGATAACTAATAAAATATTAATATATTTTTTTGTAAAATACATACTTATTATACATAGTACATCCAGACCCGTAACAGAAATTAAAATGCATAATTTCAATTACTACTCGGTTGGGAATCGAGCTCGGGACCTCTGTGTGGCAGACCGACATGTAAACCAACCACTCAGGTCGTTTATTTTAAAGTCTCTCTTTATCGGGTTTTATAAAAGTCAGTGCAATTCAATTCCTCACTTCGCTGGGTGTTCCCCGCCAGTTCAAATTCAGGCTTGTGGAAAACTTGTTCAATGTTTATTTTTTCATTTAAGAACGTGACCAGCGACCTGTGAATGTTAACTGCTTAGGCAGTCTGTGGCATTGAGACCTATATAGGAAACGATTCCTGCATAAAGCTGGCGGTATAAATAATATTGAACTAAGATAAAACTCCCGCATATACAGGCTCTGAAAATTTCCACGTACGGTAGAAATAATTGCACCTATCGTTTTAATATGTTTAGCACTTCATCCAGTTCACGACTTCTTACATATATAATGTAACACCCTGTATAGGAGGAACAAAAGTTTAAAAAGAAACAACTAATTTGCATGCGCGTAAAGACGGCCTTATCGCATTTAGCGATTTCTTGCAGACAAATTTGGGGGAAAGGAGCAGTATCAAGTGCACTAAAGTTGTGCATAGTAACCCGATAAGCAGATTAAACAGCAAAAAAAATGTCTCAATAAGCTCTTGTTTTTAATTTACTCATATTGTAACGTATTCTGTGTGAAGTTAGCTGTCTGTTATAGTTCAAAGACAGACCTTCGAATATCCCGTGATAGTCATACAGACAACGAACCATTGCTAATAATAATAGGCACCCTAAGCCTGCTGCCGTATGCAGTCAGCTACGAACTCGCACCAGTTCTCTTTGGATGCCCTGAGAACAACCTACCTGCCAAAATAAAAAGAAAAACATTCCGCATGCGACGCATCACCTTTGCCGGCGTCCCAACCAGTGTTACCTGCAGTAGTTTTGAAAAAAGTACGTTCGGGCTCTTGAAATAGTACAAAAATGGCTAAAAAGGTACGGTTTGCCGTCCTTCTAAATAAAACGGCGTTATTTTGACAGTGACCAGATGGTGCCTGTGAGCAAAGACGTAGCAAAATTTGTCAAAATTAACCCTTTCTTTCCTTACTTTACGGTATTTTGCGGGCAGGAAAGGCAAATTGACCGCTCTCTCAGCAAAACTTTGTATTTCGGGATTCAACGGCAAAAACGTACGAAATAGTACGATGTCCAGCAGAGTACGCCAAAGGTACGACACACGGTCAAATAGTACGTAAATTGTAACAAAACGTACGATCTGGCAACGCTGGTCTTAACAAAACAAGTAAAGAAAGGCAATGAACCCTTAAAAATGCACGTCTCAAACAAGTATTATTATGTACAGGCACAAAAAAAATGTGGAACAGGAAAGTGCGCCTTTAATCTGTGCAAATTAAGTATGTTTACGACGTACAACACAAGAGCATAAATGCATTACCACAGTGTGAATCATATTCCTGTTATAAGGTTGTTAAAAGTCTTCAACGAAAGGAAAAACAATCTTGGGGTAACAAGGATACTAAGTACTTGAGTACCAGAATACGAATTATGTCGTTCGGATTTACAATTACACATTTGACATACGATGCAATAGTTATGTTACTCCAACTGAGACGATTTTCGTACCAGAATCGAGCTTCTGTGTAGTCACCGCGTCGTGTGCGCGCCAATAGGGTAGCCTGCACGTTTGCAGTCCGGTTGCTACGCGGTGCCTACGCGGGGACGAAACATATGCGTTCACTGTCCGGTTAATAAGCGGTGACGTAATCCTTAACGTAAACATTCTGGTGACGTAAATCAGAATTTGGTGGTCTATCTATCTACAACATAGATCTATACAATAACTCAATAAGATATCAACTTCGACCTAAACAAAGTTAAAGCAAAGTCAACGATTTGAACTAACATTACAAAGGCTGAGTTTACTTAGGTCTTATCGATTTGGTAGAAAGTTGCGAGATTCGATTCGGTGCGGCATTATTTTGAAACTATTGAGCACTGTTGACATCTCAGATGGATTCTGGTTCAGTTTATTTTGTAATTCAATATTTGTGTAGATTGATTAAAAAGTAGCAGTTCCATGGACACGTTTTTGTAATGTTCCACCTCCTTCTCTTGAGGAATTCTTAGATCAGTTTGTCCGCCGTATTACATAAACAATTCATTGCCGATACCCCTGGTGTAGCCAATGTCTATAGGTAGCAGTGACTACTTTCCATCAGGTGGCCCGCTTGCCTGTTTGCCTACAGTATGACATACACAAAAAGGTCTATAGTATTGTTTTAATAAGCGTTTTGTGTATATGAATCTTGGTTTTTCTTCTTATCAGCTTGCTTGCTTTCTGCTTAACAGCTCTAACACCAACACCTTATGGAGCCCTGCACAACACCTGCGTATTTTGTATTTTGAGATCAATTTCATCTTCACGCTAATTGGTGACGGTTATGGTGCCACCTAGATGTGAAGATGAAGATGTGGATGTGGAAAGGATGGGGGAGGATCGCGCCGTAAGGAGAGCATATGTGGCCCCACATACGTTCCCGATGTGGCGACGCCGAGCGCTATTCGACCGGTCAGGCGATGTAGATATCGCTGGATGGATGCACTCCTAAAAAACCTGCATGCGATTGGCAGGAGATGGCGCAGGATAGAAAGGTGGTCGAAGGCCAAGATCCACTTTGGGTTGCTGAGTCAGCGTAGTAAGTAATTATAGTATTGTAATAAATTGCCTAGAGAGGTATAAGATCAGGCGGTCCACCTGATGGTAAATGGCCAACATCGTCCACCTAACCTTAGGAAGACGTAAGGGTAGCAGATGCGGTGCTGACTTTTGAAGAACCCTATGTTATAGTACAAAGAAAAGACTTTAAAGTGGGAGATCATTCCACATCTTGCATGTCTACTTTAAAATGGCTCCTTTACGAAGCAGATTACAAACAAAACCCATATATAATAGCTTATATAAGGCATCGGATTTCCTTAATCACTGTAAACATTAAGTAAAACGAAAGTCGATGAATAAATAACTAGGAGCCAACTCCGTAATTACCTATATGGGTAATTCGAACAGCTTTTTCCCGACTCAACCGAACCAGCTAATGGTTTATTCAAACTTCTTTCACTGTAATTGTGTGCTATTTAAAGTCCCTCCAGAAAGGCAAGTGGCGCCAGCTTTTCCTTCCAATCGGCTAATTGATTGCATAATTAATGTGGTCATACAACAAGTTACTACGATACGCGAGTATGAAAACTATGCTAATATTGAAAAGAGGAAAAGTTTGCATGTTTTCCAAAATGAACAATGATTGTAACTTCGCTTTTTTGTAAATGTCAGAGCCTGCGACACAAGTAGAGCAGAATACCGCAGCTAAACAATACTCTTTTAAATAGTATTGTGTTTCTGCCGGTGAGTAAGGTTTCCAGAGCTCCATGGGGTGGGAATTTGGGGAACCGTGGCTTTGGCAGTGGAGGGATATTTGCCTTTTTGCTGCCAGAGTAACGTGTTATAGAGGTGGGCAACGCATTGGCGATAGTCTCGGTGTTGCTAATGTCTATAGACAGTGGTGACCACTTTCCATCAGGTGGCCCGCTTGCCTGTTTGCCTATCGTAAGACATAAAAAAAAAGTGCAGTATTTATCAATTTCATATGGAAATAAATAATACTTTACCTACTTTACTTGTGAGTTCGTATGTTGGGGGTAATCTCTGAAAGTACAGAACCGATTCTGAAAATAATTTCAGCGATTGGAAGCTACATTAATCCTGAGTGACCTAGGCTACTTTTCATCCCGGAAAAATTATTACAGATCAAATGTTTATAGAGATCCGAATTGCGCGCGGTTGTAAGCCGCGGGGGACTGCTAGTATGATATACATACAGGACCAGACTAAAACACACGTCACATCAACAGCCCATAACAGTTTATTGCTGGCCTTAAAATTTCTTAAGATTTTGTTGAGGGCTAATGCCCTAACTAATGGGAGGTTCCGGGGCGTAATAGCTAGCGGGTCTAATTAAATATCATATTCGTATTTACATTCATATTCATTTATAGGTATATATTAAATTACATGTCATTATTCATTTCATTTACATAAATCCAAATATATATTACAGTAAATGTCAGGTTTTAAAATAACATGATACTTAGCTAAAATTATTTTTGAATATCTAAAAAAATATATACGGCGTGGTTGGAACCAGAGTGATCTACGTGACATTTTTATCAAGAGTACTTAGATCAGTTTGGCTTGGAAGAATTTATTTTTCTGTGTCCCGTAGTGTATTAAACTCGATATTATTAAAAATGACACTTAGATCACTCTGGTTCCAACCCCAGTCAATAATAAAATATACAGTAAATTCTAACAATTCATTGTAACTATAAATTGCCTAATCTTTGGAGTAAATACGAAGCCGAAATTCTCAGATGGGCGTTATTTACCATCCGACCGACCAAATATCTATTCTTAAGTCTTATATTCTACCATATCGACTTTACAAATATAAGTTAACATAAACATGTGTACAAAACTTGTTTCAATTATGTTCTGGCATTATTGAAGGACAAACAAAATAATCGAAAGTTTGATTATTTTGTTTGTCCTCAAGTACCTCAACATCCTATGTTCTACTATTATTAGACATGATTATATATTGAGGTTATTATAATTATGTGGGGCCTTGGTAACAGCTTCGCTTCAATTCATAATTTTTTATGTATTACTAATTTATTGCGATTGTTATAGGTACGAAAGAAAAAAGGAGAAAAAGGGAAGGGTAATGGAGAAGCAATAGACATAGTATCAACATCACCATAATCTTTCATTTTTATATAGAAGACATCAACGATATCTCATTTTTTTAATAGTTCAGGACACAATGTACGTAATTTCAACGTCGTGATTTTGGGTATTGTTTGTTCACCAAATGAACAAATGATATGTACGCTTAGATGCATAGAACTCGTGCTTCTGAGTTTTATGCTTAGATAAGTACACAGTTTCAACGATTGACAGAGGATGAAGGTTTATAAGCAAGAAAGAAAAGGGTAGGGTAGGGCAGGACGCCACGCGGACTTCGTTCGAAGAAATATGAATAACAATTTAGTCCTACCAATAATCTTAACGTAAAAAGTTACGTGTGTATCAGGGGCGTAGCTACCGCCGTATCTGCCGTATCAATTATACGGGGCCCCCGGGCCATAGGGGCCCCCAAACGTGTGTAAGCAAAAACTCGTTATCCATAATTTCAGTTAAACTTTTCCTATTTCCCGATAAAAATAATTATTTTATAGAATTTCAGACCAGGGTCGGAGGCCCCTCCGCAAAAAAGACAATTGAAATAAAGTGTGTATCACTTTATTTCAATCCGTTTTCATTCACCTTTCGTTAAAGAGATATTTATCATTTTTATTGAAAAAAAACAACAAGACAACGTAGTGCCCTCCACGCGCACTCATTTATTACTTCATTGAATTTTGGGTAAAATGTGCGCCTATCAGATGGAAAAAATGGTAACAACTTTGATCTCATATTGAAAATTTCATTATTTCAGAACTATCGGTAGCACCAAAGGCTTAAGAAACTCCTTACTCCGTTCTTTCTTAAACGGGTCATATGGACCTGGTTCATAATATACCTTGGCCCACACGCCCACACGCATAATCGTCTTGGCTCACACGCAATAAATTTTTGAATTTGTCTGTTTTCAAGTTAATAATGGAACGTTTTGATAGCCAAAATATCAGGAAATTTCGAGTTCTTACGCTCGCTCATTAGCACGCGCGAAGTTAATTTTATTATAAATTCTCGCCAAAAATTTCGAGATAGCCCGGCGCCATTTTGCTGATTTTACGGATTTTTTTATTTAAATCGCGCCAGGCTTTAATGGATAAATTACAAAACTTTCGAGCTCGCTGCGCTCGCTCATTCAATGATATATGTTATAATCGCGCAAGGTATTAATATAGCCAAGCCAAAGGCCAATATATCAAACATTCCTAGCCCCACCTAGCCTCGCGAAACTGACTGTTAGAGACTATTGTCACACAAATGTAGAGCTCGCTATGCTTGTCCATTTATTGACTTAAGCAGAGACTAGGATTTAAGTTACTCATTAGTACATTGGGGGTATCTGCTAGGGGGCCCCCTACACAATAATTGATACGGGGCCCCCGAAGGGCACGCTACGCCACTGGTGTGTATGAACCGTAACAATACATATGTATGTGTTGATAAACTAATCCAAAGAGAACCTTGCCATTACGAGTGGCTGGTATTGGTTACGTTCACGTTTGACTTAGATGCCCATTCACGGACCATTTAACACTTTGCTAACGTTGACCGGGGAGGCGATAATCACGCTAACATAATAAGAGTTTCGGTATGTTTACGTGTGTGTTAATAACCTACGAATTAATAGATAAAATTCCAGAGCTTCATTATATTATAGAGGTACAGTACAAGAGCATAAGTGGTTCCTAAGACGACCTGAGTGGTTCAATGGTCAACATGCCGGTCTGCCACGCAAGAGGTCCCGGGTTCGATTCCCGGCCGGGCAGAAATTGAAATGATGAATTTTAATTTCTGTTACGGGTCTGGGTGTATAATAAGTATGTATTTAAAAGAAGTATATAAGTAGTTTATCAGTTCCTAGTGGACCCGGCGCGACTTCGTACGCGTACACCAATTTTACCCTTACCTACCCTTTTTTTCTTACTTAAAAACCTTCCTCTTGAATCACTCTATCTATTAAAAAAAACCGCATCAAAATCCGTTGCGTAGTTTCAAAGATTTAAGCATACAAAGGGACATAGGGACAGAGAAAGCGACTTTGTTTTATACTATGTAGTGATGATACCCTTTTTTTCTTACTTAAAAACCTTCCTCTTGAATCACTCTATCTATTAAAAAAAACCGCATCAAAATCCGTTGCGTAGTTTCAAAGATTTAAGCATACAAAGGGACATAGGGACAGAGAAAGCGACTTTGTTTTATACTATGTAGTGATGATACCCTTTTTTTCTTACTTAAAAACCTTCCTCTTGAATCACTCTATCTATTAAAAAAAACCGCATCAAAATCCGTTGCGTAGTTTCAAAGATTTAAGCATACAAAGGGACATAGGGACAGAGAAAGCGACTTTGTTTTATACTATGTAGTGATGATCTAGCACCCATAACCCAAGCTTTGCTTACTTTGGGGCTAGATGGCGCTGTGTGAATTTGTCCACGATTATTTATTTATTATTTATTTATAAGTGCATCACCACTACAGCAATATGTAGGGAACCTATAAATGGATTTTTAGCGAAAATTCGGCCATTAGCTTTCCCTGGGGGCCAAAGAACTTATCTTTGAGCGCCAGGGTATTTATATATAATAAATTAGCGAGCCGACCCGGCTTCACACTGTTAGCCTTAACAAATTATACACCTAAACCTTCCTCATGAATCATTCTGATAGTGAACACCGCATGAAAATCCGTTCAGTAGTTTTTGAGTTTATCGCGAACAGACAGACGCGGCGTGGTATTTTCTTTCATAATATGTAGCGATGTAATTAATTGAAGTTAGTAAGAAATCATTTGTTTATTTATATTGTAGAAATTGCAAAATCTATATAGTGCTATAAAAACCTTTTATCAAATGCTTACACACGAATAGTATTGCTACGGAAGCGGGATATCCCCGTTGCGCTCTCGCGTGTTGGGCTCTGGGCCGGACTTGATCATGATCCAGGAATTGGCAGATCAGGTAATTACAGTACGGGATCGTCCAATTCGCCGTTCGTAAGATTTGGACGCTTCGTAGAGCGACTGCCATCTGACCTCCGAGATCCTGTTAACAGCGGAACCTAACCAGATTGGAGTATGGTTACGCATTCAGTCGTCTAAATGTGCAGGTTTCTTCACGATGTTTTCCCTCACCGTAAGTGTTCAATCAATGTTGATCCGCTAGCCATTGGGCCACCGAAGCTCTTCTAGTTACCACTATCAACTTGTGTCGTGGAACAGTATACTTTCGCTCATTTTTTTCATTGTAATTGTCACGTGCCTGCCTATATGTCTCGTGTAAGCCTATAGTATAAGCCGATATTTCCCGCCATCTCCCAAGGTGGTACGTGACGATAATAGAGCAAGTCTGGTTAGAAACGGTCATGTAGTGTTAAAAACCCAACAATTCTACTAGACAAGACATGTACCCACAGTCTACACGCTCCATATTTCTTATCAGACGCATGACGTCTACTGCCTTAGTAATAGTCCGGTCGCCCGTGGACATTTAAATTACTAAAAATGTTATCGTTTGGCATTGTGATATTGTGAAAGTTCTCCCCATACATCCATCATGTTACAAACTAAAATCGGAGTCTTAAAGATCGTAACCCGCCGTAAGGCCGTAACATGATAAAACGAAAATTTCAAAATTTTATACTTAATTACCTTGAAGGTTATCGCTTCTTTACACATAATATGCTAATGGACCCTTAAGAAAACCATATACCATTTTCAAGACCGTTCCTGTTGCCGGTTCTGATTTTACGACGCGTTTTATCGGTGTCGGTGAAGTGTCCGTCCACTAAGTTCACCTTGACCGTATATGCACGTGATTCGAACCCGTGTCACCCATGAACTATCCGTCACACTAACTACCTGGACACCTGATACGGCAAATAAAAACAAAACAAATTGGTATCAAAATTCACACCATTAGTGGGTTACAACATGCGTAAAGAATTTATCAGCTAACGGTTTTATTGCATCTGCTACTTCGAGTTGCAGTTCGCGCAAGATAACTTTGCACGCGGCCGAAAGTGGAACTAAATTCGAAAGACAGTTAACAAGAACGACTCCCAAGAAAAACAATGACAGGGCCGCCGTGTTTAAATGCAGACGTTACTTGCGCGCGCGCACCGAAACCTTGAAATTGAAGCGTTGGTGATTACTCTACGCTCCGTTTACGCAATTTATTCTACGTTCCGGCACACCGACCTCTATCAAACTGGTTGATCGAACAAATATTTTAATATTTGATGATAAAAAACTATGAATTCTTTTTCCATCAAAAGGTTTCGATGCTCGTGGCTGTTATTGTATTTTTTATGCTGTTTACTAACGACGTTCGAAACTATCCTTCCGTTTACATTATTTTTTTATTAAATTTTAGCGGTAGATTTTGCATTTTATAGGATTTTGGCTAAGACAGAGTGACGCTACACTAACTAACAAGGGAAATCCATGCACATCAATAGTGACATATGACCTAACAAACAGAAATAGTCAGATAAAGCGCGGCCAAATTCACGGTAAAGAGCTGGTTAAGATCGCACGTACCAGCTGGATGCGGAAGGCGCAAGGTCGGCCTTTGTTGATATTTTAGGGTGAGGCCTATGCCCAACAGTGGGTGTCTTCCGGATGATATGATCATGATATCCTTACTAACTTTCGCATTTATAATATTAGTAGGAACAGTAGGATTTTTTTGTCAAAGCCTTTTTAGCCCTTCCATACAAAACTGAACTAGAAAAAAAAAAATCACTCACCGAGAACAAAACAGGCGGTATACACGCCGCCACCGAACGCCGGTTCCAAAAATTCGAATAGAACGAACATTTCGTAGTTCACCGACAAAGCCCGAATGACGCCGAAGATGCCGTTCGCGACCGAAGTGAAGGCGACGGCGAGACGGCGGCCATACTTGTCCGATATGAACCCCGTAAGTGGGATAGAGATGAAGAATCCAGCGTTGTGCATCGTGCCGACGAGGGATCGCTTCCAGTCTTGGCATGCCAGGTTGAACTGTAACAAAAAATTTGATACAGTACAAGTTTTTACAGAAGGCAAGACCTCAATCTCTCCGTTTTGTACACCATAACAGTTCACTGGAGGACTTAAGGCCTCTCCCACGAAAGGGGAGGTTATTACCATAATCTCCACGCTTGCCAGGCGGGTTGCAGATCGCAGCGTTGTAAATATAACAATGGAAAACGCTGCCGCCCATTTTACAGACGACGGAGACTCTAAATCTTTTACCTCGAAAACATTAGTCGCCTTGTACGACACCCACAAGTGTAAGCTATTCTACTCCGACACTACACGACCAATTTTTATGCGATTTGTTCGGGCATCCATAGTGATGCCAGATCAATGTATACTGGTGATGGGTAGGTTGATGTACTGCCTTTTGGGCTAGACAGGCATTTGACCGCCATCTCACCTGATGGTAAGCAATTATGCTTGGATCACCATCATGATACGTCCATCGTAACAGTCGAACATTATCTTAACATTGAAGTGTTCGGACAGCAATACGGCAGCAGACACATAAGATTGCACCAATCCCTTCAACTTACGAGTGACGTATAGAAAGAATCTATATCTTTATCTCAGTAAAAGTATATACTTTTAGTAATCAAACGTGGGCCAAAACACCAGTCACACGTGGTGTGGTGTGGACACAGGACGCTCTTACTACTTCTATATAAACATAGAATAGAATAGAAAAAAATATTTGGCACTGCATGCATACATACAACTTATAAGTAACACAAAGGAAGAAACTTATTTCTGAACATAGCGGAATTTGATGAGTGCAGAGAAACGATACACGCCATGAACAGTGTCCCTTATTACATTTTACAAAATTCAGTAGCCTAAATTTAGAAGCAAGAAGCGTAGACTAAAGCAAAATTTTTACGTGATCGGCAACGCGTAGGTGATGCCCCTGGTATTGCAAACGTCCATAGGCAGCAGTGACTGCTTACCATCAGGCAGGCCGCAATGTTTGCCACCTTAGTGGTATAAAAAAGAAAGTGGAATGTATTGCTCATAGAATAAGGTCCATTTTTGTATTACTTATATTATGGTACGCATCGCTCCGATTTTCAAAAGCCTATACAAAAATTGACCTTATTTTATGAGCAATACATTCCACTTTGATATACCCTCACAACTTTTGCTTTTAATTTAGGCTATTGAATGTAGTCAAACGTAATAAGCGCATTAATTAATCCTAGTCTAATAGGTACAATAAAAAAGCAAGAAAAAAAAACCTCTAATGTCTTAGTTGGGGCTGACCAGGCCAGACCAGGAAATGGGGAGTACTATAAATGTGATCTCTATCCCGCCTGCAAAGTATGGAGATTATGGCGAAACCATACACTGATGCGGAAGCATAATTTATTATGTTGAATTTAAATGAGTATCTAGGCATGTATTATATCAATAGAGAGGTGGCTTTTCAAGAGAGGTATCTCGTTCGAATTGGAGCCGCCCGACTGGGGAAGTACCCTCCACCTTATAGAATACAGCAGCTAAATAATACTCTTTTAAATAGTATTGTGTTTCTGCCGGTGAGTAAGGTTTCCAGTGCTCCATGGGGTGGGGATTTGGGGAGCAACGTGTTATAGAGGTAGGCAACGCATTGGCGATACTCTTGTGTTGCTAATGTCTATAGGCAGTGGTGACTACTTCCCATCAGGTGGCCCGCTTGCCTGTTTGCCTATCGTTTGTCATAAAAAAAAAGGTGGATAAATTCCTAGCAGACCTACTGCTGGAATTCATCTGCCTCTCTATTGGTGAGAGATATCACCGTAATATCCACACGAAGCTAGTAGGTTGGGCATCATCAATCATCAAGTGCAGGTCTTATGGCATCACCCACGAAAGGGGAGGTTATTGCTATAATCTCCACACTTGGCTGGCGGATTGGAGATCGTAGTATTATAAATATAACAAAGGAACACGCTGTTGCCCATTTTCCAGCCAACGGATACTCCAGATCGTTTGCCTAAAAACATTAGTCGCCTTGTACGACACCCACGAGTGCAAGGTGTTGGTGCTATTTTACTCTGCCGGACACCACACTGTCTAGTAGCTATATATTACTATTATTCCCGTTACGACGATTAGCAATAGAAGATCACGAGGCCAACGGTATTTTTGTAGCTATATTTAAAGTCCAGTAATATTGTACAGTCGAGTTCATTAATATGTGAGCATTGCCAAGGCTTCAAATATAAATGTACATGGAAGGGTACTTATATATCTGAGCAGATGTACATATGTTTGATTGATGAATCTGCTCAGATAAGTACCCTTCCATGTACATTTATATTTGAAGCCTTGGTAATGCTTACATATTAATGAACTCGACTGTACAAGCATTCAGTCAACGCTTATATTTTTACTAGCGGACCCGACAGACGTTGTCCTGTCTACACGTCTTTAATTTGAAAATCACAAACTTTTTTTACAAAATTGTGAATCTAAACCATTCCCAGATCCCCTTGAACACACACAAAAAATTTCATCAAAATCGGTCCAGTCGTTTGAGAGAAGTTCAGTGACATACACACTCACAGAAGAATTATATATATAAAGATTTCTTGCAATAATTTACGCAAACCATCCCTGTTTAGCCTAATAATAACACTGTACATTATTATCGGGTTAAAGTGAGCGAAGCGACCACTATAAACTAGACATCATTTTAGAAAAAACATATTTGTATTTGCAGCAATCAGTGGGATTACAAGGTTTTTATTGCCATTTAAGTATTCGCCACTCAGGGATAATGTGCACTATGACGCATTGTGTGACTGACCAAGCTCAATTTGAGTGAGTGACTGACTAGACAGCACTCCGGCAAATTGGGTAACACGTAAAAACACCAGGTTCTTAACTTTTTTTTTGTAAAATATTCTTCGGGATAGCACGTGACCTTTGAGGAACATATTTTATCCTACTGACTATTCTTAGAGGCGATCGGCACGACCAATTTCTTTGATGGTTACTATGTGTCCGTAAAATTAACCATATTGATCAATCATAGAGCGCAGTGCGTTTACATATCAGGCGAACGAACGGTTCCTTATTAGCCGGATTCCTAACTCGTCGGAGTCCGAACATGTAGGGTTCCAAGCTCGCCGGATTTCAAAATGAGCAGTTTTCCAATAGGTATCTAAAGCATTCCTAGCCACTCACTAGATGGCGCCTCGACAATTTTGGTAATTGATAATCGCTTGAAATAGGTTCTTAGCAAAGAGGATATAAACACTGGGTACCTTGTATTGGTTAATATTGTTTTTATCAATAGTTTTTAACCATTTTAGAGGTTGTAATAAATTATTACAAACAAAGCAAACATCAATTGGTCTGAGTCAATTCGTTTCATGGACACTAGGATCAAGAATGGAGACAATGCAAATCACAGATAATATGAAAGGTTTGTATTTACATACATTTCGTTGAACCTTTTGGTTAAAAAATTACCAAAATTGTAGGAGCGCTATCTATTTATGCTTTTTGAAACCAATTGACAATACCTACTGGAAAACTCCTCATTGACTATTTACGTACTGCTATGTTATTATTTGTTAATTTGATAATATAATAATATAATAGAACGAATAGTAAAGCTACTATCCGGAATGAACACGCAGCACAGCTCACTCTATCGCTTGCTGAGCTAATCATAACAAAAGTTACGGTAATACCATGCGTAGTATATATAGATGCGTGATTTTTTTAAACTTTAATTATCTGTCTGTTATAGATAAAATAAGAAGTCTGTTATGGTCACATTTTAAAACGATTACTTAAATATTTTTATAATTAAACACTTTAGATAACATCAATGCATATGTGATAAAGTATGTACGTTTACATTCGAAAGACATGCGTTTATCAGTTTTCATGGCTAACTTAATACCGATTTTAAGTATGTATGTACCGTTTGATATTCTAGTCGTCTAAAGAGTTTTATATACACTCATAGCGTAATGTTTCAATTTCATATTCGAAAACAGTCGTTTAAGGATACACTTTTTTCACGCCAGTCTATTAAATTTTAAAAAATTACTTTATAATACAGCATTTCCCATTCTAATTTCATTACAGCTGTAACGTAAAATAACTTTTTAATCATTATGCAACACTTTTATTTTTTAAATTTTTGTCGAACGCCGAGACACGGCGAAATGTAGGCTGAATACCTAAATGTCTTTGACAAATTCAAAATTTAAATTTTCCTGTTTATATTTGTGTGTAATTATTTTCCCGCTAGACAGAATATTTTTTCTAATTGTTATAATTTGTGTTTGTGAATGTTTTTTCTTGTTTGAAGCAAATAAATAGATAAATCTGAAAGTAGTGAAGTGATTTTCCCGCCGCTTGATATCCTCGGTGCGATACAACAAAACTGATTAGTAGCTTACTTCCAGCAAAGTTGAAAAATTATAGGTACGAAATTTTAACATGAAAATATGAGTGTAGATAAAGTAGTGTATGCAACGTCATATAATTAGGTATTAAAACACTCGTGTCAAACTATTATCATACTCGGCTGCGCCTCGTATGATAAACAGACACTCATGTTTTAATACCCCCTTTTATATGCCAGTTGCATAAACTACTATTATTTGCCTCAGTATGAAATTGCCTCTGCGGCATTAGTTGTCTCGAACATCATCTCTTTTAAAATGTAATCATCATGATATCAGCCTCTTTTTGTTCACGCAGCAATGACGTCTTTGCAGCCCGAACTGTCTGACGTTATCCTTTTCCATCACGGTTGATTGACCTGAGGTCACGGATCTGAGCGTCACGGTCATCGTATTGCTGATGTTTTCTTTATTCATTGGGGGTTAAACAGATGATGAAGACTCTAGTTTGCCCAGCAAATGTTGTGGGGTCGACCCACAACATGGCTTAAGGAAGCCATGTTGTAAAAAGTTTCAGTTTTTTATTTCTATGACAGTCTGCCTGTCTGACGTCAACTCGACGATATCATCATTATCATCAGCCATCAGCCGACCCATCATCAACTATTACTTTAAAAAAATTAAATGACACCACTGGTGACCAGAGAGCTGGCTCATTCCTCGGGCAACGGATTAGCATCGCTATTCAACGAGGCAACGCAGCCAGCTTCCTGGGCACCATTCCGGGGGGCAGCGGTGTGGACGACTTTTTAAATTTTTAGTATATATTTTATATGTATTAGCGAATACGTATATGTAGTAATAGGTATATTTTATGTGTATAATACATTAATAAAGTCATCAGCCTGTACTAGTCCACTACAGGGTATAGGCCTCCACCAATTAACGCCAATGTAGCCTGTCCTCGGCTTGCCGCATATAGCATCCACCCGCAGCTGCCCGCAAATCGTCAGTGCATCTGGCCGCAAGGCGTCCCACACTACGCTTACCGAGTCACGGTCTCCACTCAAGAACTCGTTTATCCCAGTGGCTGACTTTAGCGTACTAATTCTGTGCGTAACTGTGCGTAAGTAACTTTGGTCGCAGATCGCAGTGTTCAAAAGACAAAATAGATACAGTACAGTTTGAGCTGCTCAACTTCTAATACTACACCAGAATTCACAAACTATTCCTGTCTAAGAAAAGTAGCGTTATGTGCGTTCACCTAGTGCTCATCTGCTAAGTGAACGTACTGTGTTCGATACGGCTCAATGATTGGTAAATTTCGCTCATTCTGACGTACGCATAGTGCTGATCGCTACTCAAGTATTGCCTGTTGGAACCCTGTGCGTCGTGCGCACTGTGACAACTCATGGTGACGTTGTTTTAGTCGACCTACCTACCTACCTACTTACCTATTATAGTCGAAGGGATTGGTGCAATTCAACACCACTGTATACCACACGATTAAGACGAAGAAAGAACTAGCCATTTCATGTGAAGTTAAAATTATGGGTTTATGTGAGTGTCATTATTCGTAGTTTCCAGGCTTATGCGCTTATTACATTTGGCTTAATTTAGTCGTCTAAATTTAGAATAAAACAAAAGTGAGAGCAATTCAAAGTGGAAATAAGGTATATTTTTTACTTTTTATATTTATACCTGATATAAGTTATACAAAAATGGACCTCATTCTATAAGCAATATATTCCACTTTGATTTGCTCTACGCTTTTTGCTTCTGAATTTAGACGCCTGTATTTAGCCAAATGTAATAAGCGCATTAGCGAGTAATCCTATACACGTAACTAACCTCTTTCACTATAGAATGCTCTTCCAAGTAGACGTACGAGGCGCATTCCACCTCCTGCGTCGCATCAAAGTAGTGCTCGCCACATCGGCTGACGTTGGCGACGTCATTCGTGACGTCCACGTCACTGACGTTGTCATACGTCGCGTACCGCAAGCACTTGTATGGTGTGCCGTCTTCGTCGTGGGGTATCGAGAACTTGACTGCTGATTCGTCCTGGCCGCATTCTGGTATTGAGCATCTGTAACAATAGATGTTGGGTTAAAAGTGGAAAACGGAAAATTGGGGGTCTAAAAAGGCCACAATAGCGTTTCTTGTTATGATTCAAATCAAATCAAAACACATAAAAATTTCTTGATTGAGTAGGACATTACATATTTATTTCAAACGTTAAACAGGAGGGGGTAGAAAAGTCAGAATTAAACACAGTGATATGTTTGCCACCCCAGGTCCGGAGCACATCCACCCCACGCCGAAAACAGCCGGACCGTCTCCGACAATACCAGACAGAGCCGGTCAGTGCCCGACAATGCCAAGCAGAGCTGGATCGCGCCCGACGTAATATATAGAAAACTATATTAAAAATAAAAAAAAATTTTTTTTAATGTCATACGTTTGGCAAACAGGCAAGCGGGCCACCTGATGGAAAGTGGACACCACTGCCTATAGGCATTAGCAACACCAAGAGTATCGCCAATGCGTTGCCCACCTCTATAACACGTTGCTCTGGCAACAAAAAGGCAAATGCCACTCCACTGCCAAAGCCACGGTTCCCCAAATCCCCAGCCCATGGAGCACTGGAAACCTTACTCACTGGCAGAAACACAATACTCGTTAAAAGAGTATTATTAATAAATAATTAATAAATAATTAATAATAATAGAGTACCACAAACTTATCTGATCCGGCGGCCAATACTGGAACTAATTGACGCCATTTTGAATTGTCATGTCAATGTCGACAACAGATAAGTTCATTATAAATTAATCATCATTATAAAACGATAATGTTTCAAACCACACGATGATCACAGGTCACATAATTGATTGATTTTGATTGATGATCACATGATTTGAGGTTACGGATCTGAGCGTCACTGTTAAAACCAGTCCCATAGAAAAATGAAAATGTTTATTTGCTTCGCTTAGGCAATTACACAAAGAGAAAATGCATTTGTATGAAGACTAAAATAAAACAAATTGGCCCAATGCTCAGCTATGGCAGCTAGTGAAACTAGCAGCCGCTGTTATTCTGCCATGGCCGTGTGTCATTCTAGTCTAACCACATAGTAACTAGGCTATTATGACAATAGTATACACACACTTTAAATTTAAACAAAAATTTATACATTTAAAATCAAATCAATAGTATAAAGAAACATATATATTTTAATTATTTTCTTAACCCTACAATAACCTAACCGACAGAAAAAGTCGGATAAATCAAATTTCATCGTCATCATCGTCACAGCCTGTAACAGCCCACTGCAGGACTTAGGGCCTCTCCCACGAAAGGGGAGGTTATTGCCATAATCTCCACGCTTGGCAGGCGGGTTGGAGATCGCAGTATTTAAATATAATAGTGGAAAATGCTGCTGCCCATTTTCGAGACAACGAAGACTCTTGATATTTTGCCCCGAAAACATTAGTCGCCTTGTACGACACCCATGAGTGTAAGGGGATCAAATTTACTTAACCTCAAATATTTTCTAAAATATTGTGTATTTTAGTGAAACAAAGCCAAGAACCATCTCGATTGAAGTGGCTTTCAAATAGGTAAAACCGCATCCAAATCGGTCCATCCGTTCGGGTACGACCACAGACAAATACACAAAGCCACAGATACACACGTCATACTTATAATACCCCTCTTTTCTCGTCTTGTATGTATGAGATGCCATTTGACTGAAACGGAGCACTGCCTTTTTACCCGACTGCGCGACGCAAAGGAGGGTAATGTACCAGGCTGAACAATTTTTTTATAAAACTCGCCTGATACAATATTGACGACTTCCATAAAGGGATAAAGGTATCGTCGACCCAAAATTCGTTATATATAATATAAAAATGCTGATAAAATGACAATTGAAATATCGATGTAATTATCTAAGTAAAAAGATTGCTATGTAATACTTTGACATAAATTAAAATATCTTCCAGATTGACATTCATTTTGACATGTAAAACTTTGACATAAATTGAAATATAATAATCTTCCTGATTAACATTCCTTTTTGACATCTTTCTTAATGATTCATATTTTACGAAATAAATAAATTTATGAAATAAATAAATCAAATCTAATAAGGATGTGAACGAAGACGTCCTCATTGAATCTGTCACAAATGTCGAAGTGATTATAACGGCTATTTAAATAAATTGTAGAATTTTATTATTTCTAATCCACTTCAAGCTAACGTAAGGAATAAGTAAAAAGTAAAATGATAATTTATTAAAAGAGAACAATCTAACAAAATTCAAACATTCCCATAAAAAGTTAAACACACATATAACACAATGATCGGTACATTGTAATTTATTTGAATTTTCGTAATTAATTTTAAATAAAGAGAATCTAACAAAATATTTTAATAGCATTATATGAAAATAAATTCATGAGTAGTTGGTGACTTATAATAAGTACCTTACGATGTAGTATAGTTTCACAATACCGCTACACTTTCCGACTCTACTCATATATGTATAGGTATATTCGCATCATTTAGTCCCCATGCTGAATCTGCCACAGTCGTAATGGTCTGTACGCCTATCAACCTTGGATTTCTCTATCCATTGTATATATGGTCCTTTGTGATATTGTTTTCGTCGATCACAGCAACACCTACTGGTGTCCAATTCCAAATAGCATATCTCCCGGTTCAATAGTCATTGTGTTCAGATTATTATGGGTCGCGAATGATACTCGATGATGTTCATCGATGGAATACTCTGAAGCAATTTGTAACGTTGAAGGGAGACGTCAGTAATGGGATAAATAAGTCTTAAATGGGATCTTGGCGTTAATGTCGGGGTCGGCAACGCGTGGGTGATGCTCCTGGTATTGCAAACGTCCATAGGCTGCGGTGACTGCTTACCATCAGGCAGGCCGCAAGCTTGTTTGCCACCTTAGTGGTATAAAAAAAAAAAGTTCCGGTTGTGCCGCACGCAAGGGCCCGGGGTCAGTTTTGGCCATGATACAGGAGTTGGAAGATCAGGTAATGTGGAGCAACCTCCGTCTGACCTCCGTGACCCTGTTAATATGGGAACCTGACCAGATTGGATCATGGTCCCACATCATGGTCACTTTCCCATAGTAATAAAAAAATAAGTACTGAAACTAATAGCGCCTGTTGTGTCTTTTATACTGTTATATTACTCTGTATATCATTATTGTGTACAATAAACAGTTAAATAAATAAATCATAATCCCCGACTGCGAATTTCAATGAATACTGCTGCAACTTTTAATACACAATTTCCATAAAACAAGTCCATCTGGACAGATGGACTTACCTGTGTTATTTTGCAATCTTATACCACACAACGAAGTCACGCTGTAGGTACAAATAATAGGAATTTGCATAATCCCTTATTAAGAGCAAGATTTGTCGAAATTGAAAAAGACGCAAACGAAAAGAAAGTTAAGGAAGAAATCAGAGTTAATAATTAGCTACGTAACTCGTCTAAGTTATGAAATTAAAAATGTTTTACAAATTCATCCGAGGAATGTATTGAAAAAGTTTCCTAGGGGAACTTCGCCCGTGAACTTCTCTGAGCCAAATATAGTCTCGATTTCGTTCAGGATTCATTTGGAAACCGTAACAAAGTTAAATTAATTAGTCTCGCAAAATAATTAGGTAAGACATTGATTTTTGTGATTCCTGTAAGTCAATTTAAAATTATTTAGCGACGACTTCTGTCTTTGTGTTGTGTGGGTTGTACCTGTACATAGCAAATATCAATATGGCCGAAGCGAATTATTTGTCAAAATAAACAGTCGAGATATCAGTCGAGCGAACTGAATATTTAGCAGCACAATAGTCTTCTTATTTTATTCGTATAATACGAAAAACATCACATATGCAGTGCGACAAACTTGTCTCTGTGAGATGGCGAATCTAGGAACTTAGGGCTGCTAGTTTGAGGTGTATTTCGATTATCATGTGGCAATAGTGTATTTGTACGTTTGCATGGCAAAAACAACTGTGTCTGCGACACATCTCGCGCGCGAGTTCATTTGTTTTCTTCTCTGAATACTAAGATGAAAGAGATAGCAGTATCTATATCGCGCCTTTTTTGCTTATCGTGAGTGAGAGCGCAGTTGTACTGTATGATAACCACACGTCAGAAAATAGTATTTAACACGGCCTATTGCAGACTTATGTTCGTTGTTTACTGATAGGATTATCAACATCGTGAAGCGTGCTTCCATAAAAACAAATCCCAAAATACAATAATCAACTACTTAGGTATAGCAAATGGAAAACCTCTTTACAAGATGCGGGGTATATAAACGTGATTGTGAGTATGGTATCCCTTACATAGGGCAAAAAGAGGAGCAAAAAAATGTTACTGAATCATTCTTCATTCACATTGCCTTCGACATAAATATGCTATCTCTTCTTGTATATAAATATCTATGAAAGCCTCTGAACTGACTTATATGACATTTAAGGTAATCTTCAGATTGCCTCAACTGTCGTGAGGTTACCCATACAAATCCGGGCGGGTTACTATAATGCTTTAGACGGTGGACGTCTCAAGAGTGACGCGGAACTATCGCCGCTGTTAAAAATAATCAAGAATTTACGCTCCATATTTGTATAGTAAGTAGAGCTCGTCTAGTTTAAAATGCCGCGCCCCACTATCGCATTAACGCAAGTTTAAAATATGGACGCAATACATATACAAATGCCGTTGTAATTGGTCATTCAGTTGGCGGTGAGATTCAAACGTAGCAGCACGCGTCGTTCATTGGCTCCCACACAGATGAAGTGTCGTTATCAATATTTGCACTCACACATCGAAATCAACTGACTTAAGTAGTGGGGCGCGTCATTTTAGACTAGACGAGCTCTACTTCTATTTTGTGGTAAAACATGTCAATAAAATACGTAGGAAACTATTTCATAATGCAGGAAAAACATTACAAGTACCATAGTAATAGTAATATTTTACGGAAATGCCGCGTTTGCGGTATCTGCTATTACGCGTGCTATTTGATTGTTTTAAACTAATATGAAAGAAAAACTATATGGAATTAAATATTTATAAAGACGTTTCTGTATAACCCGCTGAAATCCCTAGTCTTTTCTGTAGGGAATCCAAGTATAAAAAAGTGTCTGTGACATATTCGTGAAATTAAAGATACAAATTTCCAAATATTTTTTAGGAATTTTGTAAATGACATATAAAACAAAATAAGGCTTCCGCTGGCAACCGGGCCACCTAATGGAAAGTGGTCACCGCAGCCTATAGATGTTAGCGATATCAGGGCCATCAGGGGAATCGCCAATGGGCTAACAACCTCTATAACACGTTGCTCAGACAGCAAAATACCCACCCCAAGGAGCACAGGAAACCTTAATCACAGGCAGGAACACAATTGTGTATTATTACTGTCGAGCTGTGATGCCGGATATTGCAAAGAAAATTAAATTCACGGGACTTATTAGCCTAATATGTGTTATAGAAAAAAACATCCCCACGCATTTGTGCAGAGAACTATAGTTTTTTTGCGTTTTGTCTTCCATTCGATTTGAAAACTTTTTTACAAGTAAGTTCTAACAAAAGATAAATATGACCCTTTGAAGTATTATACATACACATATACGAATTAGTTTTGAACGTGAGCTCAACGACCGGCATTGCCAATCTATTTGGCACCTACTATTAGTATGGCTTCGTAGTACGTTGCACGAATAAATACGAAGCCGAAATTACCCGATGTTTTATTTACCGCCGCCGCTAATATATATAATATATTACAGAATAATATTTTATTTTTAGTAAGCTGACCTACTCTGTAAACCTCCCTCTTGAATCACTCTATTTATTGTTGAAAACTGCATTCAAAATTCAAAATTTAAAATTTCTTTATAGATTAGGACATTAAATATCTCTTTCAATCGTCAAAAAGGAGGGGGATAGGAAAGTAGGAAGGAAACACACAGTGACACGCTGACCGCCCGTATGGCCGTAGATAAACGTATCCCTCGCCAACCACGACCGAACCGTGCTCGACAATGCCAGGCAGAGCCGGAACGCTATATTATATTATATAGGTAGGTCTAGTATAATTAAGAAAAAACACCTAAAACCACATTAAAATCCGTTGCGTAGTTTAAAAGATCTATGTTTACTTAGATACAGACACGCATAGATACACAGGGACGGATGGCGGAAAGCGACTTTGTTTTATACTAAGTTTAGATAGAGTATAGAGGATGTAGTACAGTGTAAAAAAACATCGTACTATCGTTTAGATTAATAGTTTTGATAGTACAAATAATCGAACAATCAGCTTTATAGCTCACGTAAGTAACCCGTAAGTAGGTGTGTATATAATATGCACAATTCATTCTCTAGTCTTCCACAAAACCTAATTGTCATCCATATAAAAGAGTTTTATAAAGATATCTGTAAAGACCTTTATTTTAGATAACTTGGAAGTAAATGACTTGTGTTTAAAAGTGCATTTCTTTGTGAGATAAAATAGCATTTCTTATAAGCGATAATAAGGGTTGGTAAGGTCAGCATCAGTATTAATATCTAGATTATAATCTGGACTGTTGTTGCTTGGCAGCAGAAATAGATAAGGCGGTGGTACTCTCCCAGGCTTGACAGAGTCCTACCACCTGATAGAATTGGTAATTAAAAAAGGCTGTTTATAGACAGTTAGTTAGTTTATTACTACCAATGCTCTTATCGTGATATACCTGCACATTTAGGCGACTGTGAATGTGAATGTGTAACCATGATCCAATCTGGTCACTGGTAGCAGGGAGGTCAGATGGCAGTCGCTCCACTGTAATTACCTGACCTGCCAAATCCTGGATCATGGTTAAAGGCAGCCTCGTGCGCGAGAGCACAACCGGGACATTAACGCCAAGATGATTATTATTTTTATTTTTATAAACAGACATGCTCCATCTTCGGCCCCATCGTTACTTATCACCAGTTGAGATGGCCTGGTTAAATGTCTGGCTAGTTCTTATAAAAAAATTACAGCTGAATGTTGATACTTATAACCCATCATAGTTCGGTTTGAACACTTATCCTAAATAGTACAAAATACTGACAAACTATTATTTCAACTGGTAGTACAAGTAGCCGATCTTGAATGTAGGGCCGACTTCTGTCATCATTCCATTGCAAAATGATAATATTTAAGAAGAAACAATGCAAATTTTAGCCCCGCTGCGGCCATGCACCAATGACTCTTTTATGAGTTATGTACATTACTTGAATTCTAACCGATGCTCTTACGGTGAGGGAAAACATCTTGATGAAACCTGCAAATTCAGGCGACTGAATTTGTAACAATGATCAAATCTGGTCAGGTTACCCTGGTAGCAGGGTCACGGAGGTCAAGTGGTAGTCGTTTCACTATAATTACCTGATCGCCAAAGCCTGGATCATGGTCAAGGCGGACCGCGGGCCCACGTTTTCGAAAGCCCGGAGAACCGGGACATTAATGCCAAGAGGATGTATATTTCTTTTATTAATGCAAAATTCTGACCGTGTGGTGTACAGCAGAGTACAATAGCACCAACCCATTTAACTCCTGGATGTCGTACAAGGTGACTAATATTTTCGAGGCAAAAGATCTAGAGTCTTTTTATAGAGATATTTATAACACACTGCGATCTAAACCGCCTGCCAATCGGGAAGATTATGGCAATTTCGTGGGAGAGGCCCTAAGTCCTGCAGTGGATTGTCATGGGCTGTGATGATGAATGCAATTTGTTTATATAATTTTACTTAATCGCAGTTAAATTGTTCAGAATGCCAAAATAGAATGTATATTCTACAAGTTTGTAAACTAACAAAATAGTAAACCGTAAAGCTGTTTTATCATCGTATCATGGATATGTGGCCTCTACTTTAAGATACGGTGTTATTTTCTGGGGTAATGCGGTGAACATTATCCAGGTATTTAGAGCTTAAAAAAGATGTGTTAGAGCCATGTGTGGTCTGAAACGTACAGATAGCTGTAAAGAATATTTTAAGCAGTTACAGATCCTAACTTTAACATCTATCTACATTTACGAAACGGCGCTTTTCATTCGTCGAAACCCGAATTTATTCTCCAGAGTAAATAGTTTAAGGCGTAACGATCAGTTGATGCAAAATGGATGCAAAACTACTCTTTGTCAGAAATATTTCTACATACTGGCCCAAATATTTATAATAAATTACCAATTAGCTTACGCCAATGTACAGATTTTATTTAAAAATAAATTACATTCTTACTTAGTAGATAAGGCATATACTGAATTGACGGAATATTTTAATGACATTTAAATTGTATGACATTGTTAAATTTATTGATTTCATTATTATTTAATGAAAATTGTTAGTAATAATTGTCATTTTTAATGACATGGTTTTATTTACTGATTATTTTATAACTTATTTATTGAAATTTAAATTTATTGAAATTATTATTTAGGGAAGATTTTATTATTTACTAAATGAAAAATTTATCAATTATATTTAAAGATTTGTACGCCTCAGCATGCGGGCAAAGGATAGAGAAACTATTGAAGATAATGAAAACATCTGTAATACCTATCTCTTACAAATAAATATTTTGATTCTTTTGAATCGGTGAAGTTATTATTTCTCCAAAATATATATTTTATTTCCAAAAGCATGGAACCAAAAAGTTATTTTCAGGCTGAGCAAATGGTTCCACCTTTTACCCCTACTTGCTTGTCCCTACCGCCTAACTACCTGTAACACTTAAGGCTAGAGTGAATAGACTGTTCCTAGACAGGCATGCTCTATTAACGGCCACTTACACCCAGTAGGCTAATTACGTAACTCTGTTGCCAACAATTCTCTGATTTCAATGATTGAAACTTTTACTGTTGCGTTTACGATCGATTTAAAAGTTCCAGATTATTGCAATGGAACTTTGTTAGCTACTGCACCCATGAAATCCATGATACGGAATCGCAAAAGTAACAATTTCAATCATTGAGATCGGATAATTGTTAGCAACAGAGTTACGTAATAACCCAGCAGGGCTACGATTCTGGTAAAGAAATCGTCTCAGTTGCAGTAACATTACAATTGCATCGCATGTCAAACGAGTGATTGTTATTAAAATGACAGATGTTGAGTTGCAACTTTCATAAGTTCGAACTGTTCCACAATTCGTTTTCTGGTACTTTAGTTGCATTATGGTTTTATATGGCTGTTGGCACTCCAATAAATAAATAAACTACTAAGTTGCATCTTTCTTAGTTGTCAAACTGACTTCAATTCTGTCAACGAAAACGTGTCAAAGGTCGAACAATGATTTAACTGCAATTTAACTGGGATGATGCTGAGACTGACTCGATACCTCGACGAAGTTATAGTAACATCACAGTTACATTGCAATATAATAACAACTGCATTGCACCCCAGAATCGGTACCCTGGTGATATGGCGGTCAAATACCTGACTAGTCAAACGAAAATAAAATAAAAAAAATATAAAACATACTAAATCTTATCCGTAGATGAAACTGTAACTCGCTACGTATTTCGTATTTTTCTTTATCGCAAACCTTCATCCGAATAACACCAATTATGGTTGTTTTAACAATTAACGATTAGACTTGCAATGCTTACTTATTATTCGTTTGACTGTTAAATGCTTACTGCCTGGTATCAAACACAGAAAGCATACTATGAAATAAAAGCGAATAATTAAATATGGAAAATATTTAAAATAAGTCAAGGATCTAAGCACGCCTACGGGACTGCTCGGTCATACCCAATAATTAACTACAAACATAAAAACGAACATACATACATACAAGATACTTTGCTTCACTGAGGGGCACACTGAAAACCAGCGCCATGGCGTCAGCCGTGGCTTATGCTGAGTGTGGCCCCGTTGCACGTCTCCTTATGGCACAGGTAACGAAGTAACGATAGCATTGTCCCTTTCTCATTGTTTCTTGTATGCTGTATTATGCCATGTATTATGACCAAATGCACTGTGCCATGCGTGAGATAGGCGTAATAAATGGTTTTTATTTATTCATATTTATACGCGTGCAAAATTAAACCCTTCCTTGGCAGTCGAGTAATAAGCGTTAACTATAAAAAATACTGCTAAATGGCAGTCGTAAGAAGTGCAGTCCCTTCCCACGAATCTACTACAGTCCACTGTTGGACTTTAGCCTCCTCCGCATCGGTGGAGGGTTTTGCCGTTATCTCCGCGCTACACTTTTCTCCACTGCCACTTGCCAGACACCCCTAAGCTAGAGCTGTCATCATTAGAGCTAGATGCTGTCGAACTACGATGAATTTGATAGGGATTTAATTCTATTTATCGACTTTTCCACGCTGGTAGCACTGCTGTTTGCTTGTTTGTTACCCGACTACGATAGAAGGAGGGTTAAGTTTGTAATTAGTACCTGTTGTTTGCTTTTTTACCCATCATCATCATCACAGCCCGTAACAGTCCACTGCAGGACTTAGGGCCTCTCCCACGAAAGGGGAGGTTATTGCCATAATCTCCACGCTTGGCAGGCGGGTTGGAGATCGCAGTGCTTAAATATAACAATGGAAAATGCTGCTGCCCATTTTCCAGACTACGGAGACTCTTGATATTTTCCCTCGAAAACATTAGTCGCCTTGTACGACACCCACGAGTTTAAGGGGTTGGTGCTATTCTACTCTGCCGGACACCATACGGCCAATTATTACCCATAAATCGGGTAAATACTGAATATTTGTAAAATGAGGCCACCATATTTTTCCATATGGAAGAGAATATAGGTAAACTAAATTATAAATAAACTGAATTAACGTTGCTGTAATAAATAAATTAATAGAAAAGAATAAATATCGAAGTTGCCGTTAGTCATCAAATCGGCGAAGCAGCTGCGACTCCTCAGATTTATAATAGTAGGTACACCATAGTGAAATCTATCAACCCACTAATATTTCAAATGCGATAGTTTTTATATGTTCGTAACCTCTCCACGCCTAAACGGATTTTGAAGAAATTTGGTAGGTAGCTACCAAGACCTATCACGTTTTATTCTATACCAAGGTTATCTGGAAGAGATTACATTACAGATCAAACCGGTATTTGTACTGTTTTATAAATATTTTTACGTGTCCTCGGTGTACACATAAAGAATTTGTCTATTTTATTGTATTAGGGTCTGGAATAATACAAGGCATACTTTTTCTTTATCCCTAATCCGGACCCTGGGCCCTCGCGTGCAGCGCAGGGGCGCAACCGGAACATAACGCCAAGATGATTATGATGACTTTTTCCCCCCTTCCCCCTCCCACTCGCATGATATAACGTACACTGTGTATAAATGGACGATAGTAATCCATCAGCAGTCTAATCAGATAAATAAAACAGTCCTCACCTGTATTTCAAGTCCATAGCTTCGAAGTTATAAACAGAAGAATACATTCCCGACAAGAAAACAGGGAACAGTATAAGGGTGAAAGTGTAAATATTGAACTTCCCGAACGGTCCCAGTATTTCCAATATATGGTCCACACTCACTTCCTCGGTCTGTTTCTTTTCCGTATCCATTTTGTTCATTTTTACGTACGAGTTACAATTTAATATTAAATAAAGAACCACTAAATTAAAACACGGATTTAAAAAAAGAACAAACTATAACGCGACCGAATTGTAAAAACAACAACAAAACGGTAGATCGCATTCACAACCGTAAATTTTAATTGACGCGGTAATTGAGGTTTTCTTTTACAGTTACGTTCGAATTTTATTGGTTGATTTGAATTTGAATATCGAACGAGCGACGCGGGCGCATGCGCGCTCACCCAGTCGGTAGTGCTCGCGCGGTCACCGCTTTTGCTTTTTATTATCGCTGTGAAAATTGCCTGCCAGTAAGAGTATACGGATCCATTTCCAGGGAACTTGATAATATTGTGCGCTTGGGCAAAGGGACAATAACATGTTTAACGTGACACAGAGTAGGTGCCTACGTATATTTACGTATATACGTATAAGTTCGCCTTAGTTGCTATGTAATGTCTACAAATCGTATCTGCTCGTACGAGTACTTAACATAACATATGTATAATCTGTCCAAACTGACTTAACCTATTTGGTTCAGGAAATTATGTATTTAAATGGATAATGTGCAGCAGTATTAGTTGAAATTCACTACACACAATACACAATATACGTAGCGTGATTGATACGGCAAGTCGTGATTTTGGGCATTGTTTGTTCACCAAATAAGACAAGTCAGAATAAACAGATCATATTACTGAATGAATCCCAAATTGTGCATTTAGTTGTGCAGTAGGTATATCGAAAATATTTTTCCGGCAAATTATTGGAATTTTTTCAAGACCCGTAAATTGTGATATAAGTAAATATGAAACATTAAACCTGTATTTTTCTAAAAGCCCAAAACGAGACAATATCAAAAAGTTAATTTTACCCGTAATATAATTATGGCCGTTCATGTTAAACTAGTTCCAATTACATATTCGAAAACAGTCGTTTAAGGGTACACGTTTGTCACGACAGTCGTAAAATTTTAAAAATTACTTTTCGATACAGCATTTCCCATACTAATTTCATTACAGCTGTAACGTAAAATAACTTTTTAATCATTATGCAACACTTTATTTTTTTAAATTTTTGTCGGGTGCCGAGACACGGCGAAATGTAGGCTGAATACCTAAATGTCTTTGACAAATTCAAAATTCAAATTTTCCTGTTCATTTTTGTGTGTAATTATTTTCCCGCTAAACAGAATATTTTTTATATTTGTTGTAATTTGTGTTTGTGAATGTTTTTTCT